>CP032253.1:6607500-7857500 GCA_005610355.1 Gossypioides kirkii
GAATTTGGATAAAATTTAATCTCTGCTTTTATATGAACTTGGTTTTGGGCAAAAAAGTTTTGGCCCAAGCCCAACTTAAATATTATGTTATAAAATAATTTTATATTAACTATATAGGTTAAATAATTAATATATATTTATATTTATATTAAATCATTAATCCAATAACAATTAAATTTATTATCCAAAAACCTAAAAAAAAAATCAGCCAACTAAATAATCCAACTCAAAATATAAAATTTTAAAAATATATTTAATACAATAAAATATTTATTATATTTATTTGTGTTTTTAATATAATAAAACATTTATTATATTTATGATATCGGTTTTTAATATAAATACTTTTTAATGTGTTAGAAAACTTTTATTATAGTGGTTTTTTTAATGCATTTAGTGTATTATATTTTTTTAAAAATATTTTTAAATAAAAATCAATCTAAAAAAATGGAATATAGATGGATTGGTGGGACCTGAATTTACACTTCTCTTAAATTGGGCTAGATATAAGTAAAAAACAAACAAATCCATTTTCCAGTTTGAATTTAAAAAATTATCATTTGCAAATACCCAAAATTCATCTGTTTCCGTAGTTTTCTCCAAGCAAGGTACTCCAATCCAATTCTTCCAAATGAAATCTTGTATCATGCTGAATATTAATGAAGTGGTAAATAGAAGAAGTTGCCTCTAAGTTGCTGCGAATGCAATGATAATAAATTGATCTAAGATGTTCTTAATTATCAGCGCCTATCCTAAATCCACCTCGCAAAAAAGAAATGCTAAAAGCAATTGTAATCAACATCCACTCAATTAACTACCACATCACAATTCCAGATATCTAGGCATTCCCTTTACCAAATCTAATGCGTGGGCATAAATCAAGTTAGTATCGTATCAATATGGGGGTGTATTGTTTTTGTCTTGGTATTGATACGATACGTATCAGTACCAATATATTTCAATATACCGTTTCAAGTTTATTGATATTTTTAATTATTATTTATATTTATAGTTTAATTTTTAATTTATTTATGAATTATACATACATTTAAATATTTTTCATTTACATATTTATAGTCTAACCTTTAATATCTTAATAAATTATATATATTATATATAAATATATTTCAATTACATCCGCATAAATATAAATTTTCAGACAAAATAGAAGCTAGCCTAGGAGGGACATTCATTAAAATGCATGAACCATAACTAGCGGTAGAATCCATATGCGCCTATCAGTCTGCAGCCACATTTCCTTCCCTGTATACACGTTCAATCTCAACATTCCACTAACAGTCCTATGGTCCTCTGATGCTCGTAATAACAGTGCAGCTACAGTCCACAACATCACCATGGTTCAGCATATTAACCACTTGCAAGTCGTCCATCTCTAGAACCACATTCCGATAGCCTTCATTCCAACCTAACGAGAGGCCATCAAACGTAGCCCACAGCTCTGCTTGCGGGGGGAAGATACCCCATATTCCTCATTACTTTAATTAAAGTTTCTGAGCGAGTCCTCAATGAAGACTTTAAGTTGTTATAAATATGTAAGACGTAAATCATGTAAAACGCTTTTTTTGCTATAACAAGCTATTCAACATCCATTCCTAAGGCTATTATATCGTCTAAATTTCACAAAAGAGACAAATCAATCAAATTATGACTGAAACCGCTCATCGCAATTCAATGACATCATCTTCTCCGCAAACTCCGACATCAATAACCATGGTGCCTTTCTTTTTCCTTGGCAAGACCCTGCAACAATTCCTTCGCGGAGCCTGTTAAAAAACAAACACAAAACAGAGTTATCAGGCCATCTTATAACCTACTGTCACATTCGACCAAGCAAAAGCATGAAACAACAAACTTACCTTGTCCCATAAATGGGGATCAGGTCTTTTGTAAACCTGGACTCTCTCAATTCGCGAAGGATCCGCCATGTTCCATTTACACTCAGAGCTTGGAACTCGGTGCTGAACATACTCGCTAGCTGTCTGTTTCGTGTTCTTGTTGTACAAAGCATTAGACAAGTAAAACACAAACGGTTTCTGGCAAGCATGTCTTGTAACGGGGCGGGTGTTAAAAGAGAAGCCAGAGTAATCAGCTCTCTTATACCAGCTCAAGAAAGTTCTGGCGGGCGTTTCCATCTCTCGAACTGAAAATATGCCTCGGTATATTTGAACGGTGTAGCCCCAAGAGACGGAGATTGTCCAGCTTCGGGTTTTGTCGTAGCAAACCGATTGCTGCATGATTGCGGCCGAGTCCAGTTTTATTGGATCCTTTAGACGTTGAAGGGCTTGGACCCAGTTCACTTTTGGGAATATGGGCTCAACCACGTCTAGGTGGTGGATAGAGATTAGAGGAGCTACAGGGTGCGCCGATAGTAGGCCCAATAAGCTCCCATAAACATCGTACTGAAACAAAACCAATCATAACCATGGATGAGTTTTTTAAGAAAGTACAATACACAATTATAATTGAAACCAGATTTTTTCAAAAAACAGACAAAAAGCAAAAGTTCCCATCAATCAGTTGGGAAGATGTTGAAATGGGTCATCAACCAAGTCAAAGCACATTTTTTCAAGTGAAACGCGTGTCGACATCCAAGTCATTGAGATCGAGATCTTGTCGTCCACGTGTGTTAGAAATAATTACGATATTAAAGAAAGGAGAAAAGACTTATTACGACTGACAGAAGAAGATCGAAAATGTTAAAAGGAGAAGCGACAAAATTGCAACGATGGGTTTGTTCACACAAACATCGACGTTTAAAAAACTGTGGTGCGAAGCTTTTGGCTAAGGTTCCAGAGTCAATGGGCTGAAACACGAGAACCAAAATACCACCGGCTTGTTTGAACTGTGCCTCTATCCATGCCGTGATATGCGACATAATGAAAAATACCTTTTTGAAATATTATTCCTAGATAATAGGAAATAACCCGCAAATAGTGCATTAGCTATTTATAATTATAAAAAGAAAATAATTTCATTTACTTATTTTAAAATAATTTTCAAAAATCATGATAAACCCACAGGAAATGTCTGATTATATTATTATTATTTGATTTGGATTTTTATTTTAATTAATTCGAGTAGGAATAGGGAACAAACCCCAAGTACTAGATTTGTCTAAATACAAATTTTCAACTTTTAAGGAAATTTCTAAAAAGCTTAATTGTACTTAATAGTTTTCTTTTTAAAAAAAACATATTCAAGGGTTTTGACCCTAAAGACTGGAAGAATCAAACAAAAACCATCAAGATTTTTGGAGTTTGGACCCAAAAAGGAACCAAAATCTTCCAAGATTTGAATTGTTCAATTTCTTGTTCTTCGTTAAGTTTCAGCAAAATGACTGATAAAGAAAAAGTGAAAAGTAAATAAATAAATAAACAGACAAACCTGGTGAAATCCGGGTTCCTTGGTGAGTGGAACCCCAAGCTCCGCCATGCAAGCGTGTATCCGGTCATCGGAACCGTACAATCCGGGGTATCTCTGTATACACCTGTCTTGCATTTTGGCAAGAGCTTTAGCCAAAGGGTAACTGATGGCGAAGCCTCCACCGCCATAAGCCATCCCATAAGAAAAATGTATGTTCTGCAAATGACTCTCCGACAAGCTCCCAATGTAATACAACTGATTATGATCGTATTTTGACAAAACTCTAACCAAATTCTCCGGCACAAAATATGTATCATCGTCTCCCATCACGAACCATCTCACATCTTCAAAGCCAAGCCGTAGAGTCTCGGACACTATGCGGGATATCCTAATGGCAGAACGGTGACCTTTCGGGTTCTTGTACTTGAACTTGGAACTGTCGCATGAGATCTTTACCGGCGGCAAAAGATGACCGTCGGACCTATTTTTGACGGCCTTGTCTAACCAGACGATGCCACGCATTTCTTGGGGCTTCCACCATAGTTTTATGTAATTTTTCCGGTGCTCCCATAACCGAGCCGAGGCGGCAATGCCGAAAACCAAGTGGTGAAGGGTAGTTTTTTCTGGGGGACTGAGTTTTGGTGGGGAAGAAACAGGTGGCGGCGTCGCTTGGTCAACAACATGAAGGGTGTTGATGATATTGGATCTCTGAGTAGACGGGTTTGAGGCATTGGAGAAGCTTAGATTGTAGAAGATGCAAATGATAGAAATCAAAAGAATGGAAGAAACTACCAACTTGGGGAAGGTCCGAGCAATAGTAAGGTGTTTTTTCATGATTAGATCCCATAGAAAGTTTTCTTCAACTTTTCGATTGTTTTTCATGGTCTGGATTCAGGACTCATAAAAACCCACAAACGAAAAGGACTCCACTGATTAAGAGCTTAATTAGAGATTTGGTGTTGAAGGCTCGCTCAGCAACTCTAATCCTAGATTCCTAATTCTAACTTTGAGCTGATGTTGGATGTGAAGAGCCATTTTTCTTTTTACACATCTGAAAACTGTGCAAAGGAATTAAAGAGAGGTGAAAAGAAGCAGGCGGTGAAGTAGCTGACCAAAGCCAAGATGGTAGCGTTTTCTCATAAAGAGAGGTCTTTCGGTTCAATACAATTTTCTTAGTATTTTGTTTCGTTTCTCTCAAATTTGAGAGAATTTAAATAATAATATTAGACTCATAATAGAATGGATTTCAAAAAATTAAATCCTGTTGAAGTCCGAGCCGATCCGTCTGTTTTTGTAAGCATTGTAATATTTTTACCATGTTATTTTAATATATTATTATAATGTAAATATTAAAAAATTTAAATCATTATATATAAAATTAATAATTGAAAAATAATATAAATATATTTTTTAATTTTTTTAAATAATATAGATTAATCTAAAATAAATTTGAGCATGCATAAAATATGCTAATATCATGCTTAATTCCAACATGATTCATAAAGACCCTTACAGGCAGATTGTCATGCAATCTACAATTTGAATGTTTTAGTTATATTTTTGTTAGAAAATCAACTATTCGATTATTTTTAAAGGTTGATAGTCAAATTTGAATTTTTTTTAAATTAAAAGTTAAATTTAAATAAAAAATTAAATTAAAAAAATATATAAACATATGTTTTTTAATATTTATAATCTGTTTTCTATCCACTTCAAAACAAATTCTTTTTACTTTCTTTAATTTTCTAAAACATAATTTGTTTTTGAAAGTATGATCAATTCTATTCATTAATGAAAATAGAAAATACATAAATTATTTTTTGCAGCACAAGCGAACTGTTTGACATATTTAATCGTTGTTCTTAGTAATTGATATAGATATAACTTATATTTTGATTAAAAAAAGATATAACTTATATTTAATTAAAAATTCGATTTGGTTGCAACGATTCAGCCTTTAATGCGGAAACGATTGGTTGCGACGATATATTCTTTGAAGAACGGTTTTTTAAGAAGAGACCCTTCCTCAACACTGACAATGTAGTGCAATTGGAATCAAGAAGCGCAACTTTTGGGAAGTCATTCGTGATGAAAATGGTGTTTGAGTCTCTGAGTATAATCGATATATTGAAAAGTGCTTCATTTTTTATGTTGAACTTTGAAGTATTTTTGAGGGTTTCAAGCTTTGTCAATATTGTGGGCATGATAAAATTATAACACAATCTGACAGTTTAGAAATTGTTAAAACAATTCAAAAAAACATCCCTACTATTTTGACTTTGACATTGATTAGACGAATCCGGAATATTTTATCAAAAGAAGAACCATGAACCTTGCGCTACATTTCTAGAGCAAAATTAAGTTGCAAATGGTTTAGCTAAGCTAGCTAAACTGAAAAAAAGATGACTTGCAGATTTTTTTTATCCTCTTTACGGAGGTTTAAAACTTTCTCGAAATAGATAAGACAATGGATGTTTTTTTTTTTTCAAAATATTCCTATGTAATTAATTATGTAATATATTTTACCAAAAAAAAAATCGATTTGAATATCATAAGAGGCATAAATTTAAAAATTTCCCTAAAATTATATTTTTAAGATAATAACTAGAATTAAAATTAAAAAATATAATAACTAGTATGGCAGTGGCGCTTTTGTCCATAAACTCCTCTCTGTTAGTTTATTTATTTTTCTTTTAACAACTTTGAAATTTGGAAATAGAATTGTACGGAATTAGAATATATCAATATTGGATATTAGACTAATTTTTTTGAGGTTATAAAAGGAATTAATCAATCAGATTAGAATAAACTTAATTACTTAACCATATCTTAACTTAGTGGGAATGAGCAAATCTTCAAATGTCTCAAACTTTAATCATAATTATTCTATATACTGCTAGTGGAGTGAGCAGGTTAGGTTTATATTATTTATCTTTAGGGTATAATAAAATAATAATTAAATAATTAAAAAAGAAATTTCATAAAATAAATATTCAACATAATTTGATTTTACTATTTTGTAATGTCATTAGTTAGTATAAATAATTAATCGTTAACTATGTTCAATTAAATTGTTGATATCAATCTTTTTAAGAATACTATTTCCACAAAAAAATATTTTATCAAAACAAGTTTAAATGAGTGTTTTTTATTCCTTATCATTATTCTTAACATTATTTTTATTATTATATGATTATCACGTGATTTTTTTTTTAATACCAAAACATTAAATTTAACAACAGAATTTTAATAATGATAATAATTAGACTTATAAATAAAAAATATAAAAAAAATTAAAATAAGATTAAATTCTAAACATAAGAAGTGTATAAGTATTTAGAGTATATTGTAACATTCAAAATTTACTTTTTAATTTTACACACCTATATAATGTGAAGTGTGGGCGGTAAACCCCTCACCTTTTGAGTCTGATCCCAATTTTAAGTTAAATATTCCTGGACTTCACTCATCTAAATAAACTCTTTGGGCCTATGGCACCAAAGTTTGATTAGCCCTTTTCCTTTTAATTAGATTGGGTTGTAATTACAAGTGGGTCAGTTTTATTAGGTCTAAAGTATGCCTTTTTTGTGAATTATAATGAGAGGGCAAATTCCTAATAACAATGTAATTGATACGATTTGAACTCAGATTACACTTGAGATAATAAACACTCTTGACCACCAGATCAATATATGGGGTTCAAATAATTTTAAATTTAATGCAGGTATTTATAACTATGTTTACTTTCTGAGCTAATGCTTTAGTTGGTGGAATAGAAAGAAAAAGTGATGATACAAAATTGAAGAGGTAGAAAATTAGAATGATGAAAAATAAAAATTTTCATTCCAAAAGTGTGCCTGATAAGAGATGGAAAAATGGAAGGAATTTTTTTTTGAAAAAGACATAATTCTGAACTTATGTTACATATATTTCATTCATTTTCTTTATTCCCATCATTTCAATTTAGAATGACTGATTTTTATTTATTAGAATAAAAAATAATCATGTGTCAACTATTTATTCTTTATTTTTTTCTTACCAAACACACTCAAATTCACTTCATTCTCCCATTCCTCCAGTTTTCCTTATAACCAAGCACACAGTCGCAATCTATTGTCTTACTTCATATCTCAATCTTTTTTGTGCCGTGGTAAGCTTATAAGCCTCTTTGGAAGTTTGATTAATCCCTTTTAAGCTTTGTTATTAAAAGGTTCACTGGAATTAAGACCCTAGAAATCATTCTCACAATAATGTGTGTGAAAAGACTTTGGGTGCAGGTAGGCTCAATCTCCCTTAAAATAGATTTTTTTTAAAAAAAAATTCAATTAATAAAAATAAAATTACACCTTAATTCTCTTAAAAATTTGATTTAATCATTTAAAAATTATAAAACATAAACTATTAAAATAGTAAATTACATTTTTACTATTATAAAAATTATAATTTAATTTTAACTTCTAAAATAATTTTCTAGCCTGGAGGTTGTAGATTTGCAGTTTGATTTAAAATTGAAGAAGAACAAGTGGGTGGCATAGTTAGTGTGTCGTGGGGGTTGCCACACATGCAAATGATTCCAAATCTCGTCTCTCCATTGGTATTAAGAAAACTCCAAACTCCGAACCTGATGGGGAGACTGACTATTGCCATTGCCACTCACGTGAGTTGCTACTATTTACTCTTTTCTTATCATATTTAAACTTTAGGAACTGGTTGGTATATAAATATTAAACAATGATATGCGTCAACTGCAAATACTCCAATCTCAAACCTAGTTTCCTTCTTTTAAGCTGCCGGCGGTAGTCTCAAGAATCACATATATTTTTACAACCAACTGTCTATCTGATATTCTATGTGCAATTCTGTCGAAATGGACATTATTAAAAAATTATTGATGTAAGAGAAGGCATGGGTAAGGAAGGGATAATATAAGCTATAGCTCACCATTTTTAAGACTCCCATTGGCTTTCCAACATGGACCAGAGACAAACTCACACAGGAATGGGACTCATGTGAAACTTTTTTGACTTGCTACATTATTTAAGAAGAGGCCAAAGTGCTTTTTTGTTTTCAACCATAAAAGCCCCCACTCTCTGGTTTTCTCGTTTAAGGGGACTGCCATTCACAGTCACATATTTAACAACAATCCAGAAGAGAAACTCATTTTTCTTTAATGCCAGCCAATGCAGTGATCAGAGCAAATGGGTAATGTAAATATACCTTAAATAAAAGGGTAATAATAATGAGGGATATTTCATTAAAAAAAAAAAAAAACAGATTTTGATTTCAAACAAATAGTAGTAGAAGCTAGAAAGGTGGTAAATTGTAGGTGAGGAGGTGAGTAGTGATGAAGAGAATGGAGGGAAAGGGACCTACCAATATACGCACCCGTGAAATGGGTCGGCAAGGGTGGTGGGGTGGGGTGGGGGTGGATTGGAGGCAAGACCCTCACGAGATGAATACTTTTTAAGCTAACTCCAAGAAAGTGACCTCTATGACTCTATCATGGGGACCCATTTCTATTTTCTAGCGGAACCGGCCGAGCAGCAAAAGATTAAAAGAACACCCAAATCCTATTTTTGTCCACAACATAAAAGGTCACAGCTAAAGTCACAAGCCTATCTACCACAGTTTTTTTTTTTTTTTAACAATAAATCAGCCACGCCTTGCTTTCCTCCACGGATCCATCATCGTTATTGCCACTAGCTGGTGTGTTTGGAAATAATATATGATGATAATGTTCCATACCACACTCCCAGCCCCAGGCTACTCAGTGTGCTAAGTGCTAACTCCACGTTTCTCCCATTAACAAAGAAAATGGTGCTCTTCCTTATCGATTCAGTTGAGAATGTAATACTAGCCACAAATTTTAATATATATATAAACTCCTAAAAATTAATAAAAAAACTATGGGATTTTTCAACTCTCTGTAAATATATATATATATATATATACCTAATTACATAAATATTTAATATATTTCTAAGACTATAAGTAAACCCTATATAGCTATACCTAAAAAAAGAAATACAATATATCTCGAATTAAATGTAAAACTCCTAAGAGTTGGAAACTTAGCATAACACTTAGAATCCTACTGAATTTATATTACTGTCCAATTTCAACAGTGGAGCTCTCACCTTATATATAAGACACCATTTGTCTCTCTACCATAGCACAAAGCAAGTCTTCATCGACAATTTCCCAACAATGGAGTTGGCAAGGATGAGTCCCATGATAATTCAAGTAAATTTCCTTTCTTTCCTTCATTTACAAACAAAACAAATAATGCATATATGCCCTTGGTTTGAATCAAAAGCAAGCCGTTTTGGGTGTTTACACCAAACTATGTTCATGTCAATCGAAAACGCCCATTGTTCCTTGACATGCTTTCTCCCTTCTGTTCATAACCAAGCTTCTAACTTCACCTTAATAATAAAACACCTAAAATGTGTACTTGCTTTGCATTGTTGACCTTGCAGGTGACTAGGATAGCCACACTCCTTGTGTTGGTGGCATTGATTTTGGGTCAACAAGGAGCTGAGGCCAGGAAAGGAAGGATATTGGAGTCGTTTGAGTACATAGCTATGAGTTGCAGAGAGCACTCTGCATCAATAACTGATTTTGGTGGAATTAGTGATGGGAAAACGTCAAATACTAAAGCATTTCAAGATGCAGTTAATCATCTGAGCCAGTATGCAAATGATGGCGGGGCTCAGTTATATGTTCCTGCTGGACAATGGCTGACTGGGAGCTTTAGCCTCACCAGCCATTTCACTCTCTATCTTCACAAAGATGCTGTTCTCCTTGCTTCTCAGGTTTGATTCGTTGCATCAACTAGCAATTGTTAGTATCGTATAGTATAGTAGGTGATTTTTGAATAAATATATTTTTAGTATAGTCTTAGGTAGCCAGACCCAGCTACTGACTCTCATTGCTTGATTAAGTGATTCAGGATATGAGCGAATGGCCTGTTTTGAAGGCTTTACCGTCGTATGGTCGAGGAAGGGATGCAGCTGGTGGAAGGTTTGCCAGCCTTATATTTGGAACTAATCTCACTGATGTCGTTGTTACAGGTAGGTTCATGAAGGCTGTTAATATATCAACATTCATTTTCAAGACAATAATGAGCCTGTTTATGTGTTAATTATCAGGGGCCAATGGTACAATCGACGGTCAAGGTGCATTCTGGTGGCAAAATTTTCACAAGGGAAAATTGAAATACACCCGACCTTACCTAATCGAATTCATGTACTCGGACAAAATCCAAATTTCCAACCTAACCCTTCTCAACTCTCCATCATGGAATGTTCATCCAGTTTATAGTAGGTAAAAAGCATCATATATGCTTTCTTCAATTACATCCGTCCACGTGGCAAATAACATTTATTAATTGAATTCTGGGATTTTTTTCATTTATATGATGCAGTAACATTCTCGTACAAGGCATCACCATTATTGCTCCTATCACATCTCCAAACACAGATGGTATCAATCCAGGTATAGTGTTTATAGTAATTTTCAAAACCTGTATAGTTGTTAAGCTCTTATCACTGTTTGTGTTTAATTTGATGATCAGATTCTTGCACGAATGTTAGAATTGAGGACAGTTACATAGTTTCGGGAGACGACTGTATTGCAGTGAAGAGTGGTTGGGATGAATATGGGATCTCATTTGGGATGCCCACCAAACAATTAGTCATTAGGAGGCTGACATGCATTTCTCCTTACAGCGCAGCCATTGCGTTGGGGAGCGAGATGTCGGGCGGAATCGAGGACGTGAGGGCCGAAGACATCACGGCCATCCATACCGAATCCGGGGTCAGGATCAAGACTGCTAGAGGAAGAGGGGGATTCGTGAAAGACATATACGTTAAAGGAATGACTTTGCATACCATGAAATGGGTGTTTTGGATGACAGGGAACTATAAAGCACATGCTGATAATCACTATGATCCCAATGCATTGCCGGTGATTCAGGGGATTAATTACAGAGATATCACGGCGGATAATGTGTCGATGGCGGCCAGGTTGGAAGGGATTGAAGGTGATCCTTTTACTCAAATCTGCATATCCAATGTCACGATTGGAATGGCAGCTAAGGCTAAGAAGGTGCCGTGGACTTGCACAGACGTTGAAGGGATCACGAGCGGAGTAAGTCCTCGGCCATGTGACCAACTACCAGATCAAGGGCCGGAGAAAATCACGGCTTGTGACTTTCCGGCAGAGCCTTTGTCCATTGATAGAGTGGTGCTCAAAAGTTGTACCTATAGCATGAAATACACGTGACTGATAGTAGCAAAGTAAAAGTAAGTTTGGTAGCTAGATGTAGCAAGAGGTCTCATAGTTGGGATCTTATGGGTTTCTGTTTCTTAATTATCTTATCAAGTGTTGCATTGTATATAGATATATAAAGCCAATGAACTCTCATCCATGAAGAAGACTGATTGTGAAATACATGTCGGAAGTTTCTTTTTTATTTCGACAACACCTACAAATATTTTAGGTAGTTCCATAACAAGTAAAGATCGGAGGAACTGTAGTAGATAAGAGTCCAGTCCATGGCCACGTCTGTGTGACTAAGAAAAAAGAACACTAGCAGTACCAGTAGCAGGGAAATAGCTGCTGGCTTCACCTGCCACAGTAATATCTAATCTCAGATTGTAAATTATAAAGTATAAACATAAACAATACGATATGATATCAACATACTGATATAATATATTTTTTTAAAAATATAGGATACAAGTACATAATAAAAAAAATATTTTTTATTTATTTTAAAATGCTCTCACATCTCGTTAATATATAATCAATTCTTTTACATAAAACTTCATTCATATATATTCAATTCATATATTTTATTTGGCTAAAATATCAAAAAAGCTTTTAGAAAATAATTTAAAAATCAGTTAATCTTTACTTCAGAATAATGTTCAAATTTCGATTAAAATCGAATTAATTGACCGAACCGATCTAATTCGATTAGTCGATCTGTTAATAGATCTAATTCGGTCGGAGGTCGATTAATAATTTTTTGGAAGTTCGATTATCAATTAATTCGATTCGAAATCGAGTAAATTAACCGAACTTAATAATTAATAATACAAATTATATGTAATTTTAATTCGGTCAAATGAATTTTATCAATTTATTTTTTATATGTTTTATACTTATTTTAATAAAAAAAACAAAAACATAAAAATTTCGTTTAATTTGATTAATCAACCAAATTAATCGAAATATTTCAATTCTGATGTTTTTCTTTTCAAAATATTTTGATTCGATTAACGGATTAAAAAATTTGATTAATTTAATTAATACCAATTTGATATGATTAATCCATCGATTAATATTTTGAACACCCTTACTTTAGAAAGTGTATCTTATTGAGCCATTTAAATCATGATTTGCATTTAATTGAGCACATTGAATTCATTTTTTTTGTCGAAACCCTTCACATGTTGTTAAGTGCTGATAAATGATGACACGTGGGTTGACATGGAAAGATGTGGATAATAATAAACAGGGGAAGCCAAATCCGTCAAGAATTGCCTTGCCTGAACTGATAAGGGAAATTTGGTTGGAAACACATTAAGCAATGATATCAGAGGGGAATGGAAATTCAGAGCAACAACATTTGCAACCAAATATGATACTTGTATGTAATTTTCGTTATATAAGGATACATGTACAACCAAAGTAATTACTATCATAAAGACACCACTCATACTTGCACACATGGCCTCATACCTAAACCGTCTGTATACAGAACGGTTTAGCTTCATTACATTCGTAAATCTGGGACAGCACCACCAGCCTTCCTTAGGTTACAAAGCAAAGCATCACGCCCCATCAAAACTATTTTGAAAAAGCTATCTACCACCTTTAAAAGATTATCCAGCCCTTGGGATAATTTCTCTTCCTTCTTTCTCAAATCTGAAACAGAATTCTTGAATGACTCCCTTTCACTTATCCCCACCCCATCTTGGAGCAAAGTTGACAATTCCTTGACGCATGCATCAACAGCATCCAGTTCTCTTAGAACTGTAACTTTTCCGCAAGAAAATATATTTCTAATCTCTACATTCACAGTATTTTGGACATCAGAAAAAACTTGTGCCCAAGGTAGTGTGTTAGGAACAGTTAAGTCTAATAAATTCTTGGAAGAACCAGAGAAAGCTGCAGCAAAGACACTACAAATATAAGTTGTTGCCACCTTAGCTCCATACATGGCACGCATCAACACCTTTCCTTTAGAAGAGTTCCTGACCTTGGGCAAGTTTAGTGACTCAACAAGGTTGACCAAGATAGGTTGACAAGTTTCAACTCTGGGATTTTTGGAGCCAATGTGCTGTTTCCAGCTATCAAGTGAGGAAGAGGCCCGACTGAACTGTTCTGGGGAATCAGACTCCAGCTTATGCAGACCATATTGAAGTAAGAGATGGCCTTGGTTAAGCCGTGTAAGCTCGGAGGTAAAAACAATACTAATATCAAGCAACTTCACACTGATATCCAGGTACACATCCATCCATTTTTCATCCCACTCGGTCACAGGAAGGTCAACTTCAGTTATCAGGGTTTTTATGTCACAATGAATCTCAGAAAGTGACTCCATTGCTAGTTTCATCCATGACAAGCTAAGGATGTCACTCTTGTCATTTGGCACAAGTTTTTGCAGCTTCTTTGATAAGGCAGTTTCAAAATCATTCAATAAAGAACGAAGTTTTGGATTAAACTGAGAACCCTTAGGTGAATTCTTGCGGAAAGGATTTGCAAGATGGAAGAAAGGGCGATGTGGCTCCTGAGGACGACTCATCTTGATGTATTTGCTACAAAATATAGAAAAACAACTCAAAACTATCATCATAGAAACAAGATCTCAAAACTCAATTAACATTAATAATTCCACGGATTATTAAAAAAACCCCAGAAGTTTCCACAAGTAACCATCTTTATATTTACAACCGCAGGCAACGTTTTAAAGCCATAATAATCTCCATAAAAATAACAAACCATTAGTTCCAGGACACAACAATAAGGTAAGGGTGTTCCTCCGGAAACCCTTCTCCGAAACCATACCCGCTAGATCTAATCACCACAACATCTCATAAATATCAAACTTCAAAACCAATTATATTAGCTGAATTTTGTAGATTAAGACAAACAATTTACCACAGAGAAGACCAATTATCCAACACCAAAATCATGACTAATACATGCAAAAGATATGGTGCAGCAAACAAAGATCAGCTTGATTGCCTTCATTTCCTTTATGGTTATCCACATCCACGTTATTTATACATAAAAATTAAATCAAATTATTCTGAACCTGAAATTTCAATATAACACTAAAATCGTATCTTTAAACACAAAGCTTTAACATCCAAAGTCATAAACACGTAAACTAGAGCCAGATCTAATGAATCAAACATATATATTACAAAGACACCCAGACACATAAAGTCAAACAAACGTAGATTTCAAAAAGCCAAAAAAAAAAACAAACTTACGCAATATTAGATCCTTAAATCAAAATACCGCTACACCGGGTAGAAGCAAAAATTCTACACAGATAGATGGTGCTCTGTTAAGAACTGAAGCTTAAAGAATCATAAGCCAAACCTAATAATCTTCAACTACAAAAAAAATTCCAAAAAGAATGTTTGTGTATCTTCAAAATCGTAAAAGGATTGGCAAATCGAAAAGATCTAAAGAAAAAGAGGAAAAAAAAAAAAGAAAAGGGGGAAATTTTGCGTTTCTTGAGAATCGCACGAAGACGCACAAATTAAAACGATCGGAAGAAATTAAGAAAAGGAAACACAAAGGAAAAGAGAGAAGTATACCTGATTTAATCGGGAAAATTCTATGAAATCTTCAAACGCTTGGTGTATTTGATCTTCGTTGAAATTTCATCTTTGGAATAAGTGGGTTTTATCTCTTATTTTAATTTGTGTGGTAGTTGTAGATTAGAGTGTTGATTAAACCACTGCCGGTCACGAGTATTCCGTGACAGAACACGTACGTGGAGGACAACGATTTGAGGGGAGACAGAGATATTATAATACAAATAGCAGAACTGGATATTGTCGTATTTGATTATAAAAAGGCTGTCGGCTGGAATTGAATTCTGAATGAGCCCACAACCACACGTCAGCCCTAGCTTCCGACAAAGCCGTTTGGAATCAGTACCAAATGAAATCAACGGGTAAAAATGGGCGGCCATGCCACTTGCATGTTTACTAGCGATTACTGTATTTAGTCTATGAATTGCCTCATTACGAAAGTGAGATGTATTAATTAAGTATTTTTTTAATTTAATAAATTGATTCTTTTTTCATTGTCGTAAGTAACTTAAAACCTTCGAAATTTATCCCTTCTTCGTATTTTTATATCTTGCAAATATTTATTTTTATTGATACAGAATGGAGGAGGAGGAGATAATATTCTAAAAATCGTGTCTTAAAAAAGAAATAGAAAAGAAGAAGATAAAAATGAAGTGTTTAAACTCTTCCAAGTAGAGTTTATGAAGTTACTTGAATTATGTATTTTTTGTGTGAAATTTCGAGATGGATTATATATCCAAAATGATTTTTAGTTTTGATATCAATTTTTGTAAAAATAAGAAGTTATAAATTGTTTTATTTTTACAGTTAGGTGATGAAAAGAAAAAAAGGGGCAATACCCATAAAAGCACGGCAAAGGATTGCTTTCCAGAAAGCAGAGTCAAAATGAAAAGCGAAGCTTCACGGGTGGAATACGCTTCTTTATTCCAGAACATAACATAACCATTAAAACACGGCAACGTAATCCTTTTTCCAGCAAAAGGGAGGAGGAAATGGTCAGCATTGCCGCACGTTGGTTCGCTAAATCCCTACGGTTCCGCTGATTAGTATGCATGCTTTATGTTACCGCGCACCACATTGAATGTTCTGGAGATTAATAAATAACACGCATTTGTCATGTTTACTTTCCTTAAATTAATCGTCTTTAAGTTCAAGTGAAGTTTCTTTTGAAAAAAATATCATTGTTGGGCAACCAACCATTGCACGTATAGAGTAAGTAGTTAAAAATATCTTAATACCAAGAAATATGATGTCCAAAATAACAGAAAATGTTTGACCTAATTCAAGTCATACCGATCAAAAACTCATCAAATTTAAGATTCGATAATAAAATCTCGAGATATTAAAGCTAAACTTAAATTAGTGTTAATTTTCGGATTGTAAGATTTAATTTAGAGCGTTAAGTCACCCAACAACAAAATAATAAAGTATAACTCGTCAAATTCCTGCATCTATAATAGAGAATTTTTGTCTTGACTAAAATGGTAAATCATTAAATTATATTATTTCTAAAATCTTATGTGACAAATGCATTATTACATATATAATACTACGTCAGCTTATTATTTTTGAATAACATATGTAAAAAAATCACTTTATTTTTTTTTATCAATTTAACTAGTCTAAAATTCAAATACAAAATTTAGTATAAAATGCAACCTATACCAATCCATTCTTTTTTTTTTTTAGGTATAATGATTTTTTTGGATCTTCAACTTTATAAATAAATAAAAAGTTATTTTAACCCTTTATTTTTTTTCATTTTTTTATCTTTTAAACATGCATTTTTATCAAATCATCCCAAAATAAATAAAAAATTTAACTTTTTTTCATTTTGCTGATGTGACACACTCGTGAATGACACGTCAATATTTAATTAGTTTTTTAAAATTTCAAAAATTCAAAAAAATCATAAAATTATTTTTAAAATTATAAAATTATTAAAAAATATCAAAAAAATATTTTTAAAATAAAAATAATAATTAAATGTTGGCTTGTCATTCACGTGTATTCTATATTAACAATGTTAACAAATATTAATTTTATCATCGACTTTTTGGTGTTTTGACAAAAAATATAAGTTCGAGGACTAAAAGATATCAAAAAAATGGAATGTTAAAATGATTTTTTTTTTATAAAATTGGAGGGCCAAAAAAAGTTATGTTTTTTTATATGATATATACATAAATTTTATTTAATATATTAAAAAAATGAATACCATGGTATTTATGATATTTTTTTTATGAAAATCGTATTTTTGATAATTATCTCTTTTAAAATTTGTGAATTATTACATTATTGCACATAAATTCATTAGCATTTTTTTTCTTCTAATCTCATTAATCCATAAAAACTATTCCACCGTCAGATTATGTCTTATATTATTATGCATTGTTTTCTTCATTACTATGTCGTTTTAACATATAAATCATTGGACTAAAATTTTAAAAATGCCAATTTTTAAGAAAGATTATCAAATTAGACCTTTTTAAAAAAAATTACAGGACTAGCTCAATTTATCAAAAAAATGCTTTCAACTAGTAACATTTTCTGTCCAATTCTTTTTTCTTTTTTTTTTATGTTACTTCTTATGAAAAAAAAACTAACAAAACAAGTTTTTATATAGGCCTCAAATTTTATTTCTCTTATTTTTTTAAGCCATATGAGATATGAGTATATATAAATTTATAATCGATTTGTAACTTATTCATGAACAATGTGAGATTATTTAGTTTTTTAACTGACAAAATAAAATTAAATACTACACTTAATTTTTAAAAATTAAAGAAAATTTTTTATACAAAATTAAACTCTAATAAAATAGAACATTATAAACGTTTATACAAATATTATTGAAAAAAAGTATTGTAAAATTCCCGAACTTTTTCAAAAATTTAATCTCATCTGATATTTGTTTTAAAAAACGGCATTTTTCAGAAATTTAGTCAAATCATTGCCTCCCCCTCTAATAATTAATACGCCGGTCTAATTCCGCCCAAGTATTAGAACATCGTGCGATTGGTAGATAATATTAAAAGGTAATAGGCCGATGGCTGGCTAAGACTACGTCCAAAACACAACATTTTTGCTTAAAATTCTATCAGACCTAGTGTCGTTATTAGGATGCTTTGCCGTTCATGGAGAAAACAAAGGACATAGTCATCCCTTACTGTTTCTTGGCCAGTTCCGACAATGCAACAAAACCAATATGGTCGTTTTTCCATCAAATTAGCTGGTTGCTGGGTCCATTTCTCACTGATGTTGATGTCTAATCTATATATTACATTATTTCTGTCAGAATAAATGGTCCGCCACCAATTCCTCATCTCATTTCAGGCATTGCAAGTAATTTGCACATCCATTCAAACTATCTAACTCATCTTCAAACAAAAGCAAATACCAAACCAGAAACCCTGTTTTTGTTCTTATAAATAGATGAAGACAATCATTTACAAATGGTATAACAAGTATGACTTCATCCATGTTTTTTTACAAATGTAAATTGTATAGAAGGCATAGATAAATGCAGATTATTGTTTGCTTAAATCGAGCATATACAATCAAAACACTGGGGAACTAATACACAGATAAAGAAAGAAAGAAAATGCTTCATGAGAGGCTTAAATTTGCAAGTTACCTAGTCATTGATAGCATTATCTCCACCTAGTTGGCTGGTGATGGTTCCTTTCGCTATTGCCTTCATATGTATGAGAAGCAGAGGCCCTGTCAAATCGGCTGTCACCTAACTTTGTGGCATTGCGATTCATTTGCTGGTCATTTGAATGGTCTCTTGCATTCCGACGTTCCTGCAAAACAAGAGACAGTCCACAAAGAAAATAACATGAAGCCTCCCTCTTCAGGGGCCATAAATGCTAATATCTTTGTAGTTTGCAAAAAATGGTGCCTACATCATGGAATAGCAGGTCATCAGACTCAAGCATGTGGATAACATGTCCCATTTTCGGTCTCTTTGTTGCATCAGGGTCAACACATCGAAGAGCAACCAATAGTACACGTTTAAGTGCTTTTGAAGCAGGCATCTCAGGTAGCTTAGGATCGACTACTTCCTTGGATTTTCGATCCCCAACCATGATTTTTAACCATTCCACCAAATTCACCTGCAATTATCAAATCATTTCCAACTTAGCAACATTAGGAGCTGTGACACTAGACTAGCCAAGGATGAAATTTAATAAGTCTAACCTCCCCTTGCGGTCGGCTATAGTCAACGGGACTTCTCCCAGAGATAATCTCCATTATAAGCACACCAAAGCTGTAGACATCACTCTTCTCATTCAGCATTCCAGTACAAGCATACTCCGGAGCAACATAGCTGAAAGAAGAAAGGATTTTCATGTTTTAGATTAATGAACCACACAAAACATTTTTCTTATGATGCATGTATGCATTCAAAACATGTAATCTTATTTTTTAGTAAAACAGCAAATGGAAATCAACCAACCCAAATGTTCCCATCACTCGAGTTGTCACATAAGTCCTTTCAGAACGCAAGAGTTTAGCAAGCCCAAAATCAGAAACCTTGGGGTTCCACTGGCGATCAAGTAGGATGTTGCTAGATTTTACATCCCGATGGACAACCTTGGGTTCAAGACCCTCATGAAGGTAGGCCAAACTGCAAAAACAATGCATTAAACACTCAGAACAAGAACCACGACAAATAGTATACATGAACCAAAGAATACAGTTCTAGCTGATGTACCCTTTTGCCGTTCCCAATATGATATTCATCCGGATATCCCATGTAAGAGGACTGGCATCCCCAACATCCCCATGGAGCCATTGTTCCAAATTGCCATTGTCAACATACTCATATACAAGCATCCTGTACAGCAAAACCAGTTAATAAGTCACTTGTATCAACACTAAAAAAAGGGAAGAAAAGCCTTTAATTTCAGAGAATGGCACTACCTATATGAACCTTCAACACAATATCCATGCAATCTCACGAGATTCTTGTGTCGTGCTCGCCCGATTGCTTCCACCTCCACCTTAAATTCCTTCTCAGCTTGGCCCCTGAAGGGTTGATAGAATATTTTGATTAGCTAATTTGTATACATATATAAAAACAAGTAAACAAAGAAGAAGAAGAAGAAGAAGAACATCATTTTGATCAGAAGCTAACTATTGCATGGACTGAATAATAGGAAAAACAAACATCATTTTCTCTTAGCAATCAAATTAAGTTTATTAACCAGAGATACCTGTTATTAAGCAAGTTCTTAACAGCTACTTTAGCTCCATCAGTTAAAACGCCACTGTAAACAATTCCATAGCCACCTTCACCAATCACATTCTCTTCACACAATCCATTCGTAGCTAGTTCCAGTTCCCTCAAAGTATACCATTTTCCCCAGCCAAGATGAGACACTTCCGGCCCCGCACTTCCACTCCCCACTGACGCCGTGTCAGTGGCACCTGCACTCGTCGGCCCTCTACTTTCCTCACTCGAGAACACCATTCCGTGCTCCACTTTTCCCAACTCCGCGGTCGGCGAGATAGGGCGGTGATCGGCAGCGGATGGCTGATGGAGTATTTGTTGAACCTCTTTGGAGATTGATGGGGAAGGGTGCAGGTGGTGGTGTCTATCGGATTTGCGGCGGGCAGTGAGGCAAAGTGAGAGAAGAAACAAAATGAAGAGAATGAATGAAGCGAAAAGAAGGCCGACGAGTACCCATAGTTTTAACCCGAAAATCGGCGTCGGCTTTGACAGCTCGGCGTTAAGGAAAGCGACGTCGTAGACAGACATTTTCTTTATACTTTGTTGAATAATCCGGCCAGCATTAGCTCCACTACTGGGGAATAACTTTTAAATTGAATAGAAGAAAAAGTAAGAAACAAATACGAAAGTTTAAAGAAAGAATAGAGACAGACAAAGCGAAAGATTTGTTTATGTTATAATTAACTATCTTCTTAGCTACATTTTAAATAAGGTTGTCTGTGGTAAAACTACCAGAGAAGTACTTGTACTTAGGAGTAGATTGCATTTTAATTTTTTTACAAAAAAATAATAAATTGGTCCTTATATATTTTAAAACATGCAAATTAATCTTTCCGTTAAAATTTTTTGTTAAATAATAACGTGGAACATGCTGAAAATTATTTTTATGCGTAAATCATAAAAATAATCTCTTAACTATACCTTTTGTTCTATTTTGATCACCCAAATATTAATTATTTCGATTTAATCATTAAACTTTTCAAAATTAAATATTTTAACCGTTACGGTTTGATGTGAATTTCTTTTATTGGTTTAGTAACAAAATTAGCATTTTAATGCTTACACATTCTATCAGTTTGATCCTAAATGTAAAAAATTCAACAAATTTAGCCCTCATTGTTTACAAAATTGGTCATTTTAGTTCGAATTCTAAAAAATTCGAAGACTAATAAAAATGTGTAAATATTAGAGGACTAATTTTGTTGCTAGACCAATAAGAAAGCTCACTTTAGCTCAGAGTGATTAAAATATTTAATTTCAAAAAGTTTAATGACTAAATAAAAAATTAATAGTTGAATGATCAAAATGAAACAAAAGACATAGTTGAATAATCATTTTTATAATTTAACTATAAAAAATTACCTTTAAGCATGTTTCACGTTATTATTTAATAGAAAAAAATTAAAAAAAATAGTTAATTTGAATGTTTCGAAATGTATAAAAATTAATTTATCCTTCTTTTTCTAATAAAAGGACGGAAATGCAATCCACCCTATACTTTTACTGGTTGTCTGTACACTGTATATTTTTTCGTTAAGAATAAGGGAAACTAAAAATGGTCCTTTTTATTCTTTTTATCTTGTAGCTTCAGTGACTGAAACTAAAAAGACTATATGGTCCTTTTAATTCATTTTATTTCCAATTTTAGATTGAATTATGAATCTTTGAGAACGGTCAGATGCGTATTTTTTTTAGTTAATTAAGAGTGCTTAAATTATAAATATTTGAGAATGGTCAAATCTGAGATTGAAATGCATTTTTTTTTCTATTTAATAGCAAGGCCTGCCTGCTGATTATGGGGACGAGTAGGAGTACGTATGTTATGGTCCGCGAGAGAGAGAAAGGGGGGGGGGGGGGGGGGGGGGAGCTGAAAATGAATAAGAGATTAGGAGGACTGAATGAGATTGCGTAGCGACGTCCGCAGTCCACTTGGAGATGTGATGAGATGGTGAGGTGAGACAGGTGGTGGGTGACTCTTCACACATTCTTTCAAACATTCGACGCAAATGGTAGTAATTTATTTTATCAAAAGGTAGAGAAAAAGAATATCCAACACTAATATCCCAACAACTTCCTACTAACATTGAACTTATTTATCTATTTTAATATTGATAAGTAAATTTTAGGAAATCTAATTATGCAATCGACAAGCAATGTCTCTCTTTTCCATTTTTGATTAGTGAGTAAACCCCACTGAGACCCTAATCACTTCGACATTTAGAAAATTTAAGAAACAAATTTCATAGTTTCTTAAATTTTCCATTCAGCTTCAAACATAAAAAAAGCCATTAAAATTGAAACCACAGCTAATTTGACAAAACATAGCAACATTATGCTTAATTGCTTCACAAATCCGAGCCACGTTCTATTTACAATAACATTACGTTATTATCCCCCCCCCCCTTTTTGTATTTGACAAGAACACACCAACTAATAAAAACATTTTACGAAAAACAAACATAATATCCTCAAAACTTATTTTTGGGGGTTTTTTTTCCTTACCTTCAAAATAGACCTGCAGGTGTGGCAAAATTAAAGGAGTGCAGTAAAAGGACAACATATTTAATCAAAGTTCCATTGCATTCGATGTTTCTCCGATCATTTGTCTAGTCTATTCTTCCATCTTCCATTTTAACTAGCTTTCTGACTAATAAGTGTGCCTGAACTAGTGACAACGTGAGGACGCCATGCAACTCAAATACAGATCATCGAACAAAAATATTACAATGAAATGAAATAATTCAAACCCAGTTCTTAATATTATGTCATCCCTATCACTCTTCCTTCTTGTCAGCTGCATCAATTGCCGCCAATCTTTCAACAAGGGGAGGATGAGAATAGTGATAAGCTGAGTACCACGGATCTGTATTCATTGCCGACAGATTTTCTTCCTGAAAAAATTGCACCAACAACTCCTCATTAACATGTAACTAGTATTTTATTTCAACTTCATTAACCTTTCTTTTGTTCTCTTAATATAAGCTACATGCAGATATTATCATTGGGATGGGCTTTGCATGAAGGTAACAACAATGAAGCAGACTTCATATTTGAAACAATATAGTAGATTCTGATTTAAACAACAAAGGAAAGTAAAATGATTAGAAATTCACCTGTAGCTTCACTAGACCAGCACGTAAAGCAGATCCATAGCCAAGCTTCTTAGCAAAGGCATCAGCCTACAAAAAACAATATATACCATACATTATTAAATCCAAGAATTGATGAGAAGGAGATGGAAATGAGCTAGGATGGAAATTTTGTTAATTTAATGGTTAAACTACATAGTAGGAAAGTGGTTCTGAATCTTAATCATTTGATTAACAAATTTTCCATCCTTGCTCATTTCTATCCTTCATGCCAGTCAAAGCCTAAGAGAAAAACACCAAAACTCAAAATCAGCATTTGCTGCAAAAAAGAAGTTACCTGAAATTCAAATGATCTGCTTACAAGATTGAAACCAAAGTTTACAAGGTGTTGGAGTGGTATTACAGTATGCTGCATATGACAAGGTCAGAGAATGGTTAGTATGGAAACTGATTCTTTTCCATTCCATCATAACCTTCAATCCTATCTTTACTCAAACAAATTAAACAATGTCTCTGCTGCCCTGTTAAGAGCTTAGTTATGCTTATAGAGTACATCCCATTATTAGGCTAGGTATTTCAACTATAAGTACATTGTTTTGGTAGTTCCGTACCTGAAATATGATAAGACCAATTAGTACCGGCTGTGTGTCAAACCCAAAGCTTCGGAAAAGATCAGATGAGTTCCTGACCAGTGTATAACCTCCAAATTGCAAAAAAGTAAGAATCTGCATTTGGAAGGAAGGGAAAAACAAACAAACATCAAAACAAAGGAATGGAACTAGTTACTGGAGCAAGAAATTATAGATACATCCACATACATCTTGACAAATCTAGCAAGCATAGTGTAAAGACATAAATAGCTCATGTTCTAAATATTAAGCAGAATAAATTGCTATTTTTTACAGCATAGGCACTTGACTTGTGTGGCTCATTAACATGCTTTTGGTTTATCTAACGCCAGATGGAGGATACGAGATTATCTTGCTGCATGAACACTATCATAAGGTTTGACTGCCTTAAGAACTATATTGCTAAGCAGGCAAAACACCTCAATAACTTCTCTTCCAGACCTACAAAAAACACAATTATTTTCTGATCATTTTTAACAGCATCACTGCTATTCCACCACAGCATAGATGAAGAGTCATGAACCATAATACAGTCATAACATGGTGCTCATTTATCCAAAGAATAAATAAAACAGGAGTGAGTTTTTTTTTTCTTCAGAGAGAAAAAGAAGATTGCAAGAGAACAACTGCAGCATACCTGCACAGCAATAAATGAGTACATGGTATGGTTTAGCTTCCAATGCCCCAGTTCATGAGCAATAACAGCAACAATTTCCTCATCATTTTTGCACTGCAAAAAGAATCTAAATAAATAAGATCTTTCCCGAGTGTTAAGGAAGCCTTCACTACACAGACAATGACGAGATCATTTATCATTTTTTCCAACTTCTTCCATAAACTGGAAAAAGAAAAAATCACGTATTCGGCAATTTTCACTTTAAGTCAAAATGCATCCTAAAAATCAAGATAAACAGAGTGGACTTACATATAAGTTCCTATATAAGAATTAAGATTGTTTGCTAGGAGAGAAATCTACTGGCATAACATTAGACTATATTTGCCACAAACTCAAGTCTCCTGAGATCGGCAGACAATGTTCCCAGTTTACAAGTAAACATGCATAATGCAAATTACTATAAGACAAATAACAGCCAATATGCTCAACAGTAGGAAATAAGGTTGAAGGTTAAAAAGAGATTGGTTCTGAATTAAATATTAGAAGACAGGAATTTTCATTCACTTTATAATTACTCAGAATAGCTTCAACAAAAAATCATCACTAGGTTTTAAAATGAAGACCTAAGACATTTTACTGGAAGGTTCCGTATTCCTCACAATGAAGGAAGATGATCCTAGCACACAAGCGATAATATAACCCCTCTACTGAAGGAAAACACAGGCATTTTGCACCTATCCTTTGCTCAATACAAAAATCTTAAGATAGGAAAGGGCAGCCATACGAGGCAAAGGAACTTTTACTTGGTATTAGATCCATACCTGCTGAATCAATGTGTCATAAAGGACAATACGCTTGTTCTTAAAGAAACCATACATATAGGCCTGCATGATGTTGAAAACATTGAACCATAAGTGGGATGAAAAAGCACTTCTGCAATCAATCTCATTGTGAATAAAGGGCAAATATTTATCAAATTGAAACAGAATTAGTTTTCAGGCCAAAAGAAAAAGAAATAGACTTAATTTGCTTTTCCTCAATGCCATCCACCGCATCACACAATTCATGACAATAATGTCCCTAGAGTGTGTAAATAATATATATAGCAGCTACGAGTCTATAAAGATGATTGAAGTAAATCACTAATAGACTATCAGTTCAAACTTTTACATAAATGGTTTTACAAAAGAAAGACATAGTATTGTCTTGAATGATAGAATATTACAAAACTACAGATGATAATACTTACATTGCTATGACTTGATCTTGTGGATCCATCAACAACAAACAGTTTCTTTAAAGGAAATTTGAGGGAGGAAGCAAGTTTCTCAATCTTAAGTCTGAGCTCTCCTTCAGGAAGCTATTTCCCACAGTGCCACCCAAGGCAAAACAAAAGTAATTAGACTTAGGGAAAACAAGGAAGCTTGAAAAACTATGATACAATGGTTAAGAAATACTCACAGGGGTGAACTTATTAAAAAGTGGAGCTATCAGAACAGGGTAAATTGTCATCATTACAAGAGAAAGTACAAACATAAATGCCCAAAGATAAATAGCCAGATATGGACCTCCATTCTGCAATCACAAAATTAAGATTCACCATAATCAGAGAAGGATGGCAATAATAGCAAAAATACTAGAGAGTAATTTAGACCATAAAATCTTGTTGTTAAGCTAACAATTGTCTGATTATAATATAAATGACCAGTAATATTTGACCAGAGAGACCAAATGCTAGAAATGTACACAATTTTACCTGTACTATGACAATAATAGCGGAAACAATGAGTGGACCAAGTACAATAGCAAGACATATTCCTTTGATTAGGTCCCTAAAGAATAACCATATTGTTTGCTGCAAAACATATGAGAAAATAATTAGGAACAGCAAGATAAGTGTGATCTTAAAATTTTAAAAAAAAAGCAGTAAACAAAGAAACAAGAAAGAGATTTAGCGATTAAGAATACAAACTTTATTGAAACCATGGCGGGCCTCGATTACAAAAGTTGAATAAAGAGAAAAGGGTAAGTCAGTGATCTGCAATATAAAACCACAAATAAATGGTCTGTGTTAACTTACACAAAATGATAATTGTATTAAGGGATGCAGAAGACAAAGAAAATATCATGAACTCACTTGTGACCATATCATAACACCAGCCAAAAATGAAAGGGTGTGCAATATTTCATTCTCTTCATTTAGACCAAGTAAAGGCAAGAAAGTTCCTGATTTCTGCAATAAATAACAATTAATTTACAAGATAGTGACAATCAAAAAGAGGGAGGATCCATTTATTAAACAGCAAACAACTCACCTTCCAAAACCAAGGCAATATGCCAAAGAACAAAATTGCAGAGTCTATCAGGATCGTCACAAACTCATGAACAAAATGGAAGTGGCTGCAAAGAAAGAGAGATGCATCAAGGACTATGTCAAATCAAGTTAAAAGGAAGCTTGATTGTTCCCTAATGTAAAAATGTAATCCAGTAAATGATCAATAGGAACAACAAACCACCTCTTATCGAGACTATAGGCTCTAGACTTTTCAAATTTCTCTTGGCTGATTACTCCTTCCAATGTTTTCGGAAGAGTTGGCAATTTGAGAGCAGCATGTTGCCGAAAGTCCAGATAAGTTTCAAATAAGTACATTAATATCATAAAACCTGAAAATAATAGAGGGTAAGTTGGGAGAAAAAAAGAACAGAGCACTTACAAACTCATAAATAACCATCAAATTGTTACAAGAATGAAAAACAAACTTCTTTAAGAACATAAGTAACCGAGTGATTAACAAGTCCCATAATATGTGTCATGTACTTAGCACAACACATTCCTTAATAAACAGAATAAAGCTAAAAGCCAAAGAGGTTGAAATGCAAAAGATAAAACCTATAAACAAGCCAAAATTATCTTACAAATCATTGGACCCCAAAACCAATAAGGTATATTCAGTTCAATCAACAGTTTCCAGCAACAAGGACTGTCTAAATATTTGGAATTGTCCTTTTACTTCTGTTCCCAGTGTTTTTTTAGCAACCAACAGGAAGATAAACCCCAAAGAACTAGATACAAACCATTTAAGCATGATGAAACATACTAATGCGATCATCTCTAACAGTACCCACATGCACAAAAACACAAACCATAAAACGCCTCAACGTGGCATAAATGCAAGTACATGTTTTGGTTCTTTAGAGTGAAAAGTTTCATTATCATGATTGCCCAATTTCCTGCAACTTGTAAGCTACTTAATTAGTAGATCAACCCTCGTCCCCTTCCGACAATCACTAAACAGGACACTTGAAGAAACTACTAACATAATTTAGCTCATTTCCGCGTATTTCTTTATATTTCATTGATATAAGAAGGAAAAAAAAGACTCGAAGTATGCTTGAAAGCTAACTCCAAAACCTAGAATTTCCAATCACTAGCATACAAAGAAAACATAGTCATACGCATGAATACTAATTGAAACAAGGGAAAAAATATATTCCAACTAATCTATGAAAAATTAAAAAGGAAAAAAAAAAAAGAGAAGCGCTTCGTATTTCATTTCAGGAGCCACAGTGGAAACTAATAAATAGGAACGAACAAGAAAATAGAAGGAACAAAAAAAGTCCCGATGAAAAGGTAAAAAGATTTTTAAATTTCAATCCGAACCAGATTTTAAAATAAACAAATAAATAATATCGTGAGAAATAGGGTGGAAAAATCAACATGTGTGAGCAATGAAAGACAAGAATAAATCTGGAAAGTGAAGAGATTCAAGCTAAAACAATACAAGGAAATGAGAGAAGAGAAGAGCGTACCAACAACAGCTTCCATGTACGGAAACTCCATGTCGTATCGATGAAGGATTCGGAATCCAGACAGCGAAATCGAAAGAGAAAAAGATAGAAGGCGTTTCGCTACGGCCCTAGTCTCTTCGATATTTAAATGGTCTTAGACGGGTACGGTTTTTAAAACCCGCGTTCGACCCGACTATGATTATCCGTTTTATGATCTCAAAAAATAAGTATACTCCAAATCCAAACCATGCTCCTTCAACTATCAATAAGTTACACTTAAGTCATCTAATTATATAAAATTACAATTTCATCACTCAAACTCTTCAATTTGTTCATTTAAATTATCCCTCTTTTAACTTGATATGAGTAGTTAATTTACTATTTCTCGACTATTTTGGGGGTAAGTTACACAGTTAATAACCTAATTATTAATAAATTTTCATTTTAATCATTTAACTATGAAAAATATAAAATGATCATTAATAAACTGATAACATGGCACATTAACTCATAACTTAATAGTTAATATGAATCTCAAACTTAATGATCCACATTGACATTCATTAACAAATTTAAAAAAGAGTGATTTAAATGATAATTTTTGAACAATTGAATGATTAAATTGTAATTTTTTATAATTGAGTTTCAATATATTTAAGAAAAATAATGGGCATAATGTTAGAAGGCCAAAATATTTTCCGTTAAGAATCTTGACACAATTTATATAAAATAAATTATTAATGTATAAAAAGTTATATAAACTTTTTTAAATATAATTGTAATATAAAAGAATGTAAATATGAATATATAAATCCAGTTTTCCCCATCGTGGAATAAAATGGACCTCATCTACTCCGGCAGACATGCCTTTTAAGCATAACAGTACTAGCTACCACCCAACCTTCTTAGTCGTTGCATGTAGAGTAGACTCAAAGCTCGCACAATTATTGCAACAACATAAACTGACCATTAACGAACCCTAATGTTTGGACTTTTATCAAAAAAAAACATAACAATCAACAATGTCAATATTACATAATATGCATGTCCCAACCAGGCTTATTGTCTTCTTTCCCTTGTCTTATCACACAAAAGAAAGAAAAGAAAAAGTGTGATAATGGTCGAGTTACTTAGTTTGCCTGTCCAAATACCTTCATTATTATTACTGTACAATAGCAGATTTTGCATATCAAGTCCAAAATAAGCTTTTTTCATGTTCTCCATTTATCAATGGTTCTTCTTTTTTGAATATTTATCCATGGTTGTTGTTGTTTTCATTTAAATATGTTAGAATTGTGTGATCTGAATCTTGATTTAAAAATTCGAAGTGCAACTCACTTGTTAAAGAAATAAAATAAAGAGGCAAATTAAGGATCTGTGGAGGCAAAAGATTGAGGGCCGGACCTTACCGTACAAGTTGAATCCGTATAAGACTATACTTATTCTACTAGACGTTGATTATAAAAGGGTTGTTTAAAACTTAAAACACATATATATAGCAAAAAAATATCTTTGTATTGTTGTTTTCCAACATCAATAAATTTCTCCTTTGTTTTTTGATTTTTTCCGATAATGATTTTCCACGTAAAAACCGTTGTCTCACTCCCAACTACTTATCCCTTGAAGTAAGATGATTGAAGGCTACTAGTAAACTGCTTAACCAACCATAAATCTAGGATAAGACTATGTTTTGCCACTGTATTTCATTGTCTTGAAATATAATTCAATTTCTATTGTCAAATCCCCATCCAACTGGATAAATTTAGCAGCATAGTATAAAGATCGCCTTTTTCTCTTCTTCATACTATTTATAACTTATCTTTTAAACTTAAAAAAATATAATTATTATTTAATGATTATTTTATAATTTTTTTATAATTAGATAATAAAAAAACATATTAATAATTAGTATAGTTTACCCTTTAAAAATATATGCACATTAAAGCATGTGTAGCTTTTCTCTCTTCTTCTCCCCTTAAAGTTTTATCAAAAGCAATAAAAACACATTTGAGATGAAAAGATCACAAAATATAACACATTTAAAATGCAAAATCATGGGTTACTGAAAAACATGTGCTGTGCTAACTTCAAAATTTCTTTATCATGCGACGTGCAATTTTTTTTTACTTTACCCTCTAAAACTTTTTACCATTGTTTTCTTGAGAAATATGATCATCTCAATATCGTTCTCATTGTCATCATTATCATCTATGCTTACTCAATAGACGAAGTTTTTAAAGCAACTCATTGTTTTTTTAAACAAATATGTTGTTTTCTATATTTAATATTTTTATTAAAATTCTAAACATATTATTTAATATTTATATTATAATTTTAAATGTTATTATAAATTTAAATTTATGTGATATAAATTTTATATGATAAAATAATATAATATAACACAAAATTATTAAATCAATCTAATCTAATTTAAAATTTAAATATTAGAGCTTAAGTACGAGTCATTAACTTTTTTTTTTTTTTCAAATTTATCATATTCAACATTTTTATCCCATTTGAAATATAATTATTTTATCCCAACTTTCCTTAATAAGGACGAGTAAAATTCAATTTGATTAAAAAAATTCGAATTTTGAATAAATCGAATCAAATTATTTTAATTATTCAAGTCAATTCGAATAAGTAATTTGAGTTTCGAGTTCGAATCGAGTTAAATTTTATAATTCGAATAACTCAAGCAATTCGAATAACAAATTAATGTAAATATTCTTTTGGTTTGAAAATGTATAAATTGATATCTCTTAACAAAAAATAAAATATTTTTAAAAATTAAAAAAAAAATCTAAAAACTATATAAAGAAAGTTAAAAAATTAAAATTTTAAAGAATAATAATTTCGACGCTAATTAATGATTCAAGTTTAACATACTAAGTGTTTTTTTTATTTTGTTTTGAAAATATTTTTAAATATATATAATTTCAAATTTATGTGTTTCAATATAAAATTAGTTATACTGTAACAAGATTTTAATTTGGGAGGTTTAATTTTTTAATTTAATTCGAACAATTTCACTCGATTCAACACGACTCAAATTTTATTTCATTCAATTTAATTTATTTTTTAAATTAAATTAAAACAATTAAATAATATTCTAATTCAATTAACTTAAAAAAATTGAATTGATTGGATGGAACCATCACCTCAAGTCCCCAAAATTTGCCATGGAGACGAGATTTTGTGTTATTACTGTTTCGCCAAATAAACTGATTGTTAAATTAGTTTCATAATTATTTTTTATTTTGATATTATGGTAAAAAAACCAAAAAACACGCAAATTGCGTTCTCTAATTCTCTTTCTATCCCATTCGATCCATTGAAAAAAGGAAAAAGAAAGAAAATAAGCTAAAAGAATAGTTCCAGATCGAAACCTTCTATCTCTCAACTCTCTCTCACACACACTTCCTTCGATCGACGTAGCTCGTTTTTAAATTGATTTCTCCATGTCCAGAACAAAACCCTAGTTTTCTCCCTGAACTTCCCCAGCTTAGCACAAAACCCTAGAAATTATCATTTCGATTTTAATTAGGATCTTTTATTTGGTTCAATATTCGGAACGATACATATTTAGATATGCTGATTTTTGTGTAAACATCCTTTTGGTCCAGATCCAAAAAAAATGTTTGCGTTTGGTTTATGGGATTCCCGGAGAGAAGTTCTGGTGGCTGTAATATTGTAATATTTGGTTAGTCTTTTTTTGGTTTTATTGTAGATTTTATTTTGATTAGAATGGAGTAGCCTAATATCGGCTCTATCTTCATTTAAGGATTTGTGAATTAGCTTTAGATTTGGGGTTAATTGATGATGGCGACGCCTTGATTAGGGAGCATTTGGGAACTTGGATTGGGATAAGATATAAGTGAATTGGCTTAGCAGATTCAAAATTTTGAGTTGTTGAGTAGTGAATATCGCGGGGAGCCAATTAGAGTTAAAACTGTCCAAGAGTATTTCGAATATTCTGAACTTTAATTTTTTGTAGAAATGAGCTTAGAAAATGAAGAACAGCATTCCTTAGATCAGCCTACGGATACCAGTAAGGAATCTCAAAAGTAAGCATTTCTTTCTGCTGAATAATTAATTTCTTAATGTTTTGTATATGTTTTTGGCTGAGGAACGCTAATAACCGATTGTTTTTTAATGATTCAGGAAATCGAGAATTTCATACACCAGAGAATTTTTGCTGTCACTGAGTGAACTGGATATCTGCAAAAAGTTACCCGCGGGTTTCGATCAATCAATTTTGAGGTGAGATTATTTTTTATGGTCATTGAGTTTTTACTTAGTAAAATTATGAAGAAGGCAAACTTAGATCTTTTTGTTATTCATTGATATGTGGTTGGAGATATGAATTTGAGGATACATCACAAGATCGGCAAAGTTAAAACCGATTGTTTTTTAATGATTCAGGAAATCGAGAATTTCATACACCAGAGAATTTTTGCTGTCACTGAGTGAACTGGATATCTGCAAAAAGTTACTCGCGGGTTTCGATCAATCAATTTTGAGGTGAGATTATTTTTTATGGTCATTGAGTTTTTACTTAGTAAAATTATGAAGAAGGCAAACTTAGATCTTTTTGTTATTCATTGATATGTGGTTGGAGCAATGAATTTGAGGATACATCACAAGATCGGCAAAGAATTCCTGGCAACTTGTCAGGTTATAGGCGCAATGAATATAGTTCATCACCACCTACTAGAGGGGACTATTCGCGGGGCATTCATGGACGGTGGGACAGTCGTTCTAGTGGAAAGAGTGATAGAGACAGTGATACCCAATCTGATTGGGAGTCTGGTAATGTTTATAGTTCTTTTGTTCTATCAAATAGTATGATTTATGCATAAAATTTTTATGGACTAATTAGTGTTAAATTGAATGATTCTAATGATAAATAGATCAAGGAAGACGCCATGGTAATCAATCTAGGCGGTCTTGGCAAGGTCTTGAGCATGATGGTCTTTTGGGGAGTGGTTCTTTTCCTCGACCATCTGGATATACAGCAGGAGCTTCTGCTTCAAAGTCTCGAGCTAATGAACAGTACCATCTAAATAGAAGCAATGAGCCATACCATCCACCCCGTCCTTATAAGGTACTTGTCTGCTTTTAGTTGTCATTTGAAGATAATTTTGGGACCAGTATCATGATACCTGTCTGTTTAATTTAGCTTAAAAATACAAGTATTCTACTTAAAATTTATCTGCCTGGAATTGTAAGATTATCCAGTAGCAATTCTAGTACTCCTTTAATAGATGTTATTTTTTCCAGGCTGTACCTCATTCAAGGAGGGAAACTAATGACTCATACAATGATGAAACGTTTGGTTCGACTGAGTTCACTAGTGAAGATAGAGCGGAAGAGGAAAGAAAGAGAAGAGGTTGGTTCTCTTTTGTGGATAACTCTCTGCTGATTGTAGTTTATTTTGTACGTGTTTTATCTTCTTTCTCTACTCTGTCTTAGTTTTCCAATAATAAAAACTGAAGCATGATGACTTTCCCTCGTAGCTTCCTTTGAGTCATGGAGGAAGGAACAACAGAAAGCATTCCAGGAGAAGAAGATTAATCCTGAAAGGCGTAAAGATGACTTCGATATTTCTGAATTGCTAGAGGACTCTAAAGTTGATAAAGGATTTGCAAATAGAAACAAGGAATCAGATGAACCTATTCCAGCATCAAATATTGTTTCTGACAGAACTTCTCTTCCCTCACAAACTCCTGCATTTAGACCACTTGTACCACCTGGTTTTGCGAGCACAGTTTTGGAGAGGAATGTTGGAACCAAAACTTCAATGCACTCCCATTCTTCACAGGTAAGTATCACATAGGTCTTCAGAATTTAGAACACCCATTATGGTCTCTGTTGTACCTTTTGGTATCTAATTTTAATTGTAAGTGTCAATCACCAGTTCGAGTATTCTTCCTCTTTGCTATCACATGATCTTTAATTGCAACGAACTGTTCATGTACTGGTTGCTTTCAAATTTTGTTCTCTACCAACTTTACTTTTAAAACTATGCTGCTTCTTAATGTATAATATAACAGGAATGGAGTTTGAATTAGTCAAAGATTAGGCAATTTTGAATTTTCCATTATTTTGGTCGGAATGGGGAGAGGAGCAATTTTATCACTTACAACCAGTGTGTGAAATTGGTTATCCGTATATAACTGAAATTCAGTGGCAAGTTTTAACTGAGGACTTCCTTTCTCCTCCTTAATTTGGATTTGACTGAAAAAAACATACCTGTTGTTTTATAGTTGATGTCTGCATATGACACCAATAGTACACATGCAGAACTGAGGCTCAATGAAGATGATATATTTTTGCTAGTGACTTAATGGAAGTATAGTTTTGACAAAGGTTACATGGCGCTCTGCTTTAAAATAGCAAGTTATTGCTCTGTTCCTTGTTTTGTCCGATATGCTATTCTTCTTATATTGTAACTTAGGAGATGATCCCATTAGGAAAAAGCGTGTTCCAATTATATAGAATGATGTTGTGTCTCATATTTTTCTCATAAATTGTTTGCTGTTACACCCAATTAGTAATTCATCTTCTGTTATGCTTCTATAGGTTGGTAATTCTGAAATCGATATCAACTTTTCAGAGTCCACAGGCAGCCTTCTTTTGAATGGGATTTCTGATGATCTTGTGGGCAAGCCTTCTAAACCGAGTGAAGAGGAAACTTTGAGTGAGCAGAGGCATGAAATTAAAAACATTCACCTTTTAGACAATGATAAGACTGTGAAGGCTCCAACATTCTCATCAGCTTTAGATAAACTTAATGACACAATAAGCAAGGATTCTCAAATATACAAGAGTTCCAGTCTTTTGGAAGCCTTTATAGCCCCAGGGAACAGTGAAGTTACTGAGCTTGATTCCAAAAAGCTGGTTGCTGATAAAATTGTGACTGAAACCAACCAGGATGGTTCAATTTCAATTCTAGACAAGCTTTTTGGAAATGCTGTAACAGCAAATGAAGGTGGCTCAACTAATTTCACTGAGGTATTATTATGGTTTTGAGACATTGCTTTCAAATTCAAACATATATTGAATACATCTGCACTGAATGGCTTAGTTAAATGTTCCTTTTTAATTGCCTGCGTAATGTAATTAAAACCTGGTTGATCATTGAACCATACATCCTATCTACGTGTAGTTTATTTAGGTGTTTTATTTTAGCCCTTTTACTCCCTGTTTTCCTTGAAGAAGTGATTAACAGCCTTTAATATCTCTTGTTCTTCAGCCTAATGACAACAATGCAGATGAGACATGGGCCCCTGACGCTTTCCATTCTTCTAAGTTTGCTCATTTGTTTCTTGATGAAGGTTTGTTTGTGCTTGTTACAAGTAATCTGGTTTTAAGTGAATATGCTTAAGAAGTATGATCTAATAATCTTCTTTTCATCTTGTCATCGCAGAGAAGAAAACTATAGATGATCTCTCCCTTGGCAGGCCAGAAGACTTGCTCTCATTTATTCAGGGTGGCGAGAAAGTTGGTTCCCATGATGGACTAGCTACTAAGCATGGGGAGTTGAACTTTCCATTTCAAAACTCTGAACTTGCGGACAAGCATGGTAGATCAAATTTGCTGTCTCCTAGAATTGAAAACTCTGAGCAATCATGGAATATTAAGGATGTTAATAAATCAGCTGCAGTTCCAACTGTCCTCACATGTGAGGATCTTGAAAAGTCAATTCTATCAGAAAGCACTGAAAATGATCCGAGGTTGCCTCCTGCTATTGAAGGATGTAAAATTCCTGATGCCAAATGTGAGAAGCAAGAAGTTATTGTCGACAATCATGCATCCCAGCATCTTCTTTCATTGTTACAGAATAAAACAAGTACGAAAAATATAGTATCATCTGCCAATCTTGACATCAGGTCTTCAGAAAGGGTACACACTATTGAAACAGCAAGTGCTGATGCGGCTAGTTGTGATTCAATAGACATAAATGCAGAAAATGCTTCCAGTTCAGGGAAGAGTCTAACTCTTGAAGCACTTTTTGGAAGTGCTTTCATGAAGGAACTACAATCAGTTGGAGCACCAGCTTCTGTTCAGAGGGGCTCAATAGAGCCTGCAAGAGTTGATGTATTCAAATCTAACAGGCTTCCCCTTCATGTTACAGATGATAGTCTTCTTCCTTCCCCAGGTCACGTTGGATCAAACAGGACTAACTTTGAAAAAAATATTTTATCATTTACCCGGAGAGAGCAAATGAAATCTGATGGCATTGAAGAGCATTTGTTAGGCTATAATGATGCTCCATCCGCAGCGGATTCATCACACATCCGAGCTGGATTAGGATCTAAACTTGGTGGTTTTGATGGATCTGCTAAAATTGGGCTTCCTGAAGAGGATAGTTTGCTTGGTGTCAGTAATCCTTTGAAACCCCAGAATTTCATGGCTGGTGGTGTAAAAGCAGAGCTATTGCCCTCCCAAGAGACACCAATTGATGTTGCTGAGAAGCTAGCAGCTTTGAAGGCCGTTTTCCAGGATGAAGGACCTGTTGTAGGTGGAAAAGAAGGTCCAGTTTTTCTTCCCGGTCCCTATGACATGCAGGAGCCAGATTTTCCATTACATAACCAAAACGTCCAAGCATCTTCTCCTCAGCTTCATCCTCAATTGAATCATGGAGGTCCTTTGTTTCATTCATTAGATTCTCATCATTCTAGTATAGGTTCTCAGATGAAGTTCATGGGTCCAGAAGGCTTGGTCCACTATGATGCCCCACCAAATCATCAATTACCTGCTAGTATGCTTCGTCCTCTCCATCATCCTAGTAGTGGACTAACTGGATTTGATCCTCCAATTCATCATCCTATGTTACAACAAATGCATATGCCTGGAAACTTTCCTCCACCCCACTTGCAACGAGGGATTCCCGGTGTTGCACCGTCAGCACCTCATTCAAATAATCAGATGACTGGGCTACAGGAAATGAATCCAATGCGTGGTTTTCAATTGGGGCATGGTCACCGGCAGCCTCAACCCAACTTTGCTGGTCTTGGAATGCCTCCAGGTAAAATATTTAATACATGTCTTGTTTCTTTTTCATCCTTGCCAATTTCAACTTTGGAAAACCTGCCCGGCCATTTCATTCTTGGAAATGCCTACAATTAATGTTACAGACTGTTTTAAGGCTTAAAGTGATTCAAGAAGAATGATAATTACCATGCCAAAATCTTATTGCATGTAATTGCAAGCTGTTTACATCATCCAGGACCCCCCAATTCCGCTGGAAAAATGAAAAGAAAATTTCTGGCAATCTGTTGTGGGTTGTCTTGTATGTGAATTGTTGTTGCTATAATGATTACATTTCAAGTTCTATTTGCGAATACCATGTACATTATTATTTGTTTTATATTTCAGGTCATGACGTTGGCAGTGGGAGCCATCATCCAGAGGCATTGCAGAGGCTTATTGAGATGGAACTCAGGTCGAAGTCGAAGCAGATGAGTCCTTTCGGCGCACCCAACCATGGTCAAGGCCAAGGGATGTATGGCCACGAGCTAGACATGGGTTTTCAGTATAGATAATGACATTTGGTTGTAGTTTTGCCCTATCCCTACTAGATTGTTCTCTCCGAGAATTGAGGATAGGTTTGATGTTCTTAATTCAAGAGGGATTATTGTGGCTCACTGTAATTAAAATGATCATTATCATACTTGCTATTGGCTGTTGGTTGCAATTTGCCCTTTTGTGCTCTATGTAGTTTGTCTATCTTTCTGGTAAGGGTTAAATTGCATTTTAGGGTTGAACTTGGTAACTATTTTCATATTGGGGCCTGAACTTCTTTTTGGTCCAAGTTAGGTTTTGAATTTGACAATTGTTTTTACATTGGAGCCTGAATGTTTTTTTGTCCAAATTTACCCTTTAAAACTTTAAAGTTTAAGTTTCAATGGGAGAACAATTGTCAAGTTTAAGCTTTAAAATGAGAATAATTGTTAAGTTCATGGTTTAATTTGAACAAAAAAAAAGTTCAAACATTAATGTGAGAAAAATTATAGTTCAGGTCCAAAATAGTGATTTAATTTTGTGGATATTATTCTGAGCGAAACGTTCTTAACGAACTGAAAAGATTGATCCAAACCTTACACTTTTAATCATTATTATTAGCATATAGAACCTTCTAATGTTATTATCCGGTTGATCATTAAGCTACGACATACTAAATTCTCCTGAAATCAGATCTCTTATGAAACACGTGACACTACAGCCATGGCCATGGAATCAGGTTTTCTCATATATGTCTATTTGTGCATGCATTATGGATTCTTTTATGCACTATGGATATCTTCTAATCAAATACAAACAGCACCTGACTCACCTTAAAGTTTTGGTGCTTCTTCGCATCAGCCCGCTTTTTGTCCCGTTCTTCCTCGGCCGTGCAGTTCAGTTCTCTGATTTGTTGCCCAGTATCTGAGGTGATAAGCTTTGGGTGCATAGTTTCCTCGGCATCAGCCCGCTATGGAGGTACAAAGGGGTGAAACAAAAAAATATTTTTAGGGGGTCGAAGTTAAATTATAATTTTTACGATAGTAAAAGTGCAATTTTTAAAGGATTAAATTAAAATTTTGTCATTTTAAGGGGGCCAAAGTGTAATTTTACCTTTACTAATTTAAAATTTTGAAAAAATTTAAGGGTCTAAATGAAAAAATTTTCATTTTAGAGGGGCAGGGTCCTTATCAGCCCCCCTGATTGTAACATCCGTGTTTTTGAATCGAAGTTGGAACAGTATAGGGAAGGAGTCAATAATTAGAATATGTAGCTAAAATAAGAAGATTAGGAAAATTTAAGGATTAATTAGTAATTGTGAGAAAGGAGGAAGAACTAAATAGCAATTTATCCAAATTGAATTATGAGTCATCATGGGAATTAGATTGATTAAGGAGGGGCAAAAGAGTAATTTGGTGGAAGATATTTTTGGAGACAAAGTTTTGGGCCAAAGTGTAAAGTTGGAAGACCTAGGGACTAAAAGTACAATTTTACTATTTTTATTAAGTGAGATGTTTTTAGTGGAGAAATATAGAGAATTTGAGAGAAATAAAATTAGATAAAAGATGAAAATTTCATCTTTTTCATTCATTTTCAACGTCACATGCATATCTCTTATTTCCAACTTTTGCTTTTATTCCAATTTAGTCCCTTCACCATTGTTAAGCCCTCTAAGCTTCAAAATCCTCCATTTTTTTTTAAATTTCCTTAAGAAAGGCATAGAGGGAAGCTAGTAGATACCTTAATTTCTTTATAGAGTCCACTTTGAAGTGTTAAAGTGGATAGGGATTGAATTAGAATTTTGGAAATTCAAGAACAAAGAGGGAAGAAGGAGAAAGACCAAATTGAAGAAAAAGGAAAGGAGAAAGCTAAGGTGTGAGAATAAATTATCTACAAGTGAGGTAAGTACTAAAAGTATTAAAAGGTTTAGAATTAATTAAGTTAAAGTGTTTATAATTTTAACATATATGATTAATTATGGTAAAATGATATGTTTAATTATAAATGTTAATTATGTATGATTAAATGAAATTTAGTGTAAAGAGACATGAAAAAGGAAGCATGTCCATTAAAACAGTTTGGACAGAACAGAGGATTAACTTCGAAAATTCACCAAAAATTGTATAAAAAGAGTTAAGAGTTGAATTAAATATGTTATTAAAGCTTATTGAATGTAGTTTCATATGGAAGAAACAGTGAAAAAAAAGGAATTTTACATTCTGAGATATACTAGTTTTAGTGTAACAAGGTCAGAGTGGATTCGGGTTCCTCTGTTCTGACTTTGAAAAATAGTAGAAAAATGTAGAAAAATTATTAAAGGCTGAAATTTATATGGTTGAATCCTTAATGAGTCTATTTTCAAAATAAATAGACGGGAACATTATTGGATTCTTGTATTAAAAGATAAATAAATTTTAGTAAATAAAGGTCGAAACTATTAGACAGTAGAGAAGGGGTAAATTGAAAGAATTTACTGTACAAATTGACTAAAGTAAAAATTCTGAAATTTTTATGGTAAAAAGATATTTGAGTCTAGTTTCAAAAAAATCAAGCGGATATTAATTTCGAATTCTGTAGCTCAAGATATAAATAATTTAGTGACTATGACTCAAATGGACAGTTTTGAAAATTAATGTGAAAATCAGAGTAAAGAGGTATATGATGATATATTTGATGAACAATGTATATGTGAAATATTACATGTTTAATTATAAATATTGATTATATGATAAAATGGTGATATTGTGAAAGCCATTGAGGAAATAAATGTGAGAAATAGGTGATTATGAATATGTGATGAAAAATGTATATATGATGTATGAGTTGTGAATGATTTGTGATCAAAATTGAAAGTGAAAGTGAAAGTGAAAGTGAAAATAAAAGTGAAATTGAAAGTGATATGAATTGTAAATTGAAAATCCCTATTAACTAGTCGGGCTGAGTCGGATATAGTTGGCATGCCATAGGATTGAAAGAGTTAAGGGATACTTCGACCTTGAGTCGATGAGACACTGGGTGTCATTATTTTACTTCGGATAGATTCGATGAGGTACTGGATACCACTTTACTTCGGCTAGGCCGATGAGACACTAGGTGTCACTTTCTTGCTTCAAACTATCTGATGAGGCACTGAGTGCCATTCTGGAGTGTTTGGTTGGATCCGTGTATCCGCCTAGGTCCGAGTCTTGTTAATAGGGTAAATAATGAGAAAAAGGAAAAATGTGCAAATTGTAACATTTAAGTAAGTGAAACTTTGAACACATGAAAGGTAAGTACTATATGTGTATAAGCAATCAAATAATGATAAAACTAAGTAAACTAAAAAGGTTAAAATAGCTAAGTTGTAAAAAGTGGATGAATGTGTATAATGTGATAACAAGAGAAGTTAAATGATATATATGTGAAAGGTATGTATTTTATATGAATGAATATTCACATGTATGTTGAAATAAGTTAATAAAAAAGTTTAGAATTGATTAATTATTCTTGTAGTACTTACTAAGCTTTCACCGGCTTAACGCGTTATTTCAACGTAGGAACAAGATCTTTGAGAAGCTAAGGTTGGATTAGATGCCTCTCATCAAATCACATCAACATTGGAAGATTGTAAGGCAAGGTATATTTATTTTGTGTGAAATGGCATGTACAAATGATATACCTATGTGTCTCTAATGAATGAGTTACTAATATTGTTTTAAAAATTTACATGAATTGAAAGAAAAATTTTATTATACTTGTTTTTAATTCTCTGACACTGTATGTAATACTCTTATACCGGATTTATACGTGTGAACCGGGTGTAGGGGTGTTACACTGATTTCGCCCCTGGAGGTACATTTGAAATGAGAAATATCTTACGAAAGAACATTAAAGTTAATCGAGTTTTATCGAGGCTTACCTATTCTGAAAGCCTGATTAAATCACATATACAGATTCGTTCCACAACACTAACAATTAAACTCACATAAGAGGGAGTATAAATTCATTACAAATGAAAGGACCAAGTAGCTAGTATTTCACCAAGGATAACCTCAGCTCCACATCATTGCTTATATTCTTCAAAACACATTTAACAGCGGTGATGTTAGAGAAGGCACTTGATACCCTTTTCCTTATACTATAGGAAAGGGAACCCCATTAAAACGTTTGAAAAATGGTCAATCCCAAAGTTGGATCAAATAGCCTCTAATCCCTGTCTTAATAGACCATTGACGATCATTCTCAAAAGTCAGGATCTCATAAAACAATCAGAGGAATTGTTTAACCTTGCCATAACTAGTGATAATGACGTATAGTATCATTTAAGCCTCTAAAAGATGATAATATTGTACATGTTAAAATATGTCAGAACTTTTTGACTCTTTATAATTTTGAAATTTAATCATTTTACTTTTTTAAAATTTAAAATTTATATCCAACTATAAACAGAGTTAAAATTTTTTCAGTTATATTATATGCTTATAAAATAATTTTTTTAATTTTAAATATCACATGAATAAATTTAAAAAAATTTAATAATATTAATAATTAAATCTAAATTTTAAAATTTTAAAATAAAATATTAAATTTCAAAGTTGTGAAGATTAAATTTCAAGTTTTAGGCTTATGGTCCCACGCGCGCGCAAGAGGAGTAGAGGAGCCAATGAAATTGGAGCGTGTAGAAAACGACACGCAACTTCCACGTTAATTGTTGTTTCTTTGTTTGTTTAGCGTAGGGAAAGGTGGAGAACGTCGTTCTGAAAGAGTAAATTGGCGCAGGGAGAGAGAGAGGCATTGCCAGTCGCTGTCTCTCTCAAAGGTCAAAACTTTCTCTCTCCAACCCCAAAAACACGCTACTTGCTTTCTCTCTCTATCCCATCGATTCAATTTCTTTGAAAAAAAAGAAGCTTACAGATCGAAACCCTAACTTCCGATCTCTCTCACACACTTACTTCGATCGAGGTAGCTCGTTTTCAATTTGATTTCTCCATGTCAAGAACAAAACCCTAGTTTTCTCTCTGAACTTCCGGAGTTTAGCACAAAACCCCAGAAATTCTCATTTCGATTTTAATTAGTGCTTTTATTTGATTCAATATTCGGAATGATATATATGTTTAGGATATGCTGATTTTTTTTTTGTAAATATCCTTTTGGTCCGGATCGAGAGAAAATGATCGTGTTTGGTTTAGGGGATTCCCGGAGAGAAGTTCTGGTGGCCGTAATAGTATAATATTTTGTTAGTCATTTGGGTTTTATCATAGATTTTATCTTGATAAAAGAATGGAGTAGCCTAATATCAGCTTTATCTTCATTTAGGGATTTTTGAATTAGCTTTGGATTTGGGGTTAATTGATGATGGCGACGCCTTAATCTGTGAGAATTTGGGAACTTGGATTGGGATAAGATATATGGGAATTGGCTTAGCAGATTCAAAAATTTGAGTTCTTGAGTAGTGAATTTTGCGGGGAGCTAAATAGAGTTAAAACTGTTAAAAGAGTATTTAGTATATTCTCATCTTTGAATTTTTGTAGAAATGAGCTTAGAAAATGAAGAACAGCATTCCTTAGATCAGCCTGCGGATACCAGTAAGGAACCTCAAAAGTAATCACTTTGTTCGGATGAATAATTAATTTTTCAATGTTTAGCATATTTTTTTGTTGAGTGACGCTGATGCCAATTTGTTTTTAATGACTCAGGAAACCAAGAATTTCTTACACCAGAGATTTTTTATTGTCATTGAGTGAACTGGATGTTTGCAAAAATTTACCCCTGGGCCTGGGTTTTGATCATTCAAATTTGAGGTGAGATTCTTTTTCATGTTTGTGGAGTGTGTACTTAATAAATTATGAAGAAGGAAAACTTAGATCTTTTTGGTATTCATTGGTATGTGGTTGGAGCAGTGACTTTGAGTATATATTACAAGATCGGCAAAGAATTCCTGGCACCTTGTCAGGTTATAGACGTAATGAATATAGTTCTTCACCACCTACAAGAGGGGACTATTCCCGGGGCATTCATGGACGATGGGACAGCCGTTCTAGCGGAAAGAGTGATAGAGACAGTGATACCTTATCTGATTGGGACTCTGGTAATGTTTATAGTTCTATTGTTCTATTCATGGTATGATTTATGTTTACTGTTTATACGGACTAGTTTGTATTGCACTTTCTGTTAACACGTGTGGTAATTCACTTTATTGCCTCAACCTCCATGATGTTTTCTAAAGCCATTCTTGTAGTTCGGGCTTTTATCCACTTCATTTATGTGCTTCATACAGCATCTAAAAATTGTATTATGTTGGAAATTGAATGATTCTAATGCTACATAGATCATGGGAGACGCCATGGTAATCAACCCCGGCGGTCTTGGCAAGGTCCTGATCATGATGGGCTTTTGGGGAGTGGTTCTTTTCCTAGACCGTCTGGATATATGGCAGGAGCTTCTGGTCCAAAGTTTCGTGCTAATGACCAATACCATCTTAATAGAAGTAATGAGCCATACCATCCGCCACGCCCTTATAAGGTACTCGTTTGCTTTTAGTTGTCATTTGCAGACAATATTTGGACTAGCATCATGATAACTGTTTTATTCATTTTAGCATAAAAGTATAAGTATTCTGCTTAAATTATATCTGTCTGGAATTGTAAGATGATCCAGTAGCAATTGAAATGCTGCTTTAATAGATGTTACTCTTTTCAGGCTGTACCTCTTTCAAGGAGGGAAACTAACGACTCATATAATGATGAAACATTTGGTTCCACTGAGTTCACTAGTGAAGATAGAGCAGAAGAGGAAAGAAAGAGAAGAGGTAGGTTCTCTTTTGTAGATAACTCTCTGCTGATTGTAGTTTATTTTGTATTTGTTCTATCTTCTTTTCTACTCTGGCTTTCTTTTCGAATAATAAAAACTAAAACATGATCACTTTCCCTCTTAGCTTCCTTTGAGTCATGGAGGAAGGAACAACAGAAAGCTTTCCAGGAGAAGAAGATTAATCCTGAAAGGCGTAAAGATGACTTCGATATTTCTGAATTGCTAGAGGACTCCAAAGGTGATAAAGGAGTTGCAAATAGAAACAAGGAATCAGATGAACCTATTCCAGCATCAAATATTGTTTCTGACAAAACTTCTCTTCACTCACAAACTTCTGCATCTAGACCACTTGTACCACCTGGTTTTACGAGCACAGTTTTGGAGAGGAATCTTGGATCCAAAAGTTCAATTCACTCCCATTCTTCACAGGTAGGTACTAAAATAGTTTTCAGAATTTAAAACACTCATCATGTTTTCTGTTGTACCTTTTGGTATCTAATTTTGCCATCGTAAGTTTGTAAGTTCTTATCCTTTTTGCCATTGTGATCATTAATTTCAACCAACTATTTGCTCTTCATGTACCTGTTACTTCTAAGTTTTTTGTTCTCTAGCAATGTTACCATTAAAATTGTGTTGCTTCCCAATTTGTAAAATAACCCGAATAAATTTGGAATTAGTCAAAGATATGGAGGTAATTTTGAATTTCCCATTATCTTTTTTGGAATAGGGAGGAGCAATTTTATCATTTAAAATCAGTGTGTGAAAATGGCCATTTGTATTTAGCTGAAATTCGGTGGGATGTTTTGGGTGAAGACTTCCCTTCTCCTTTTGGATTTGACTGGAAAAAGGACACCAATGGTACACGTGCATAACTGAGACTCTATTGAAGATGATATATATATTTTAAGTTATTTAATAGAAGTATAGATTTGACAGGGGTTAATTGCGCTGTGACATGTTTTTTCCCTGTTCCTTGTTTTTGCCAATATGTTATTTTTCTGTTTGGAGAGCTGGAATGTGGGGTATTATTACCTGTTGGTTGTTGCTTTTGTGATTTTCATTCAGTGGTTGTACTTTTCTTGTATTGTAACTTAGAGCTGATGTCATTCAGACAAAGCATGTTTCAATTATATTGACAGATGTTGCTTCTCATATTTTCAAATACACTGTTTGCTGTTACACTTTATTAGGAATTGATCTTCTGGTATGCTTCTATAGGTTGGGAGTTCTGAAATTGATGGCAACCTTTCAGAGTCCAAAGGAAGCCTTCTTTTAAATGGGATTTCTGATGATCTTTTGGGCAAACATTCTAAACAGTATGAAGAGGAAACTTTGAGTGAGCAGAGGCTTGAAAGTAAAAATATTCACCTTTTAGATGATATTAGGAGTGTGAAGGCTCCAAATACCCTATCAGCTTTAGATAAATTTAATGACACAATAAGCAAGGATTCCCAAATATACAAGAGTTCTAGTCTTTCAGAAGCCTTTATAGCCCATGGGAACGGTGAAGTTACTGAACTTGATTCCAAGCAGCTGGTTGCTGATAAAATTGTGGCTGAAACCAACCAGGATGGTTCAATTTCAATTCTAGACAAGCTTTTTGGAACTGCTGTAACAGCAAATGGAGGTGGCTCCACTAATATCACTGCGGTATTATTTTGGTTTTGAGACATTGATTTCAAATTCGAAAACATATGTCAAATACATCTGCTCCGAATGACTTAGATGTTCATTTTTAATTCCCCTGCTTAAAGTAATTAAAACCTGGTTGATCAATAAACCATACATCTTATCTACGTGTAGTTTATTTAAGTATTTTATTTTTTATCCTTTTACTCCCCATTTTCCTTGAAGAAATGATTAACAGCCTTTAATATCTCTTGTTCTTCAGCCTAATGACAGCAACACAGATGAGACATGGGCCTCTGACACTTCGCATTCTTCTAAGTTTGCTCATTTGTTTCTTGATGAAGGTTTGTTGGCTCTTGTTCATCAAGTAATCTGGCTTTAAGTAAATCTGCTTAGTTCTCAAGTAAATAGTATGATCTTATTCTTTTCATCTTGTCATCGCAGAGAAGAAACCTATAGATGATTTCTCCCTTGGCAGGCCAAAAGACTTGCTCTCATTTATTCAAGGTGGTGAAAAAGGTGGTTCCCATGATAGGATAGCTGCTAAGCATGTAGAGACAAACTTTCCATTTCAAAACACTGAACTTGTGGACGGGCATGCTAGATCAAATTTGATGTCTCCTAGAATTGAAAACTCTGAGCAATCATGGAATATTAAGGATGTCAATAAATCAGCAGCAGTTCCAACTGTCCTCACATGCGAGGATCTTGAAAAGTCAATTCTGTCCGAAGGCACTGAAAATGATCCGAGGTTGCCTCCTGCTATTGAAGGACGGAAAATTACTGATGCCAAATGTGAGAAGCAAGAAGTTATTATCGACAATAATGCATCCCAGCACCTTCTTTCATTGTTACAAAATAAAACAAGTGTGAAAAACATAGTATCACCTTCCAATCTTGATGTCGGGTCTTCAGAAAGGGTACACACTGTTGAAACAGCAAGTGTTGACACAGCACCTTGTGATTCAATAGACACAAATGCAGAAAATGCTTCCAATTCAGGGAAGAGTCTAACTCTTGAAGCACTTTTTGGAAGTGCTTTTATGAAAGAACTACAATCAGTTGGAGCACCAGCTTCTGTTCAGAGGGGCTCAACGGATTCTGCAAGAGTCGATGTATCCGAATCTAACTGGCTTCCCCCACATGTTACAGATGGCAGTCTTCTTCCTTCTGCAGGTCACATTGTGTCAAACAGGACTAATTTTGAAAAAAATATTTTACCATTTACCCAGAGAGAGCGAATGAAATCCGATGGCATTGAAGAGCATTTGTTAGGCTATAATGATGCTCCATCCGCAGCAGATTCATCACATATCCGAGCTGGATTAGGATCTAAACTTGGTGGTTCTGATGGATCTGCTGATATTGGGCTTCCTGAAGAGGATAGTTTACTTGGTGTCAGTAATCCTGTGAAACTCCAGAATTTCATGGCTGGTAGTGCAAAAGCAGAGTTACTGCCCTTCCAAGAGACACCGATTGATGTTGCTGAGAAGCTAGCAGCTTTAAAGGCCATCTTCCAGGATGGAAGACCTGTGGTAGGAGGGAAAGAAGGTCCCGTTTTTCTTCCTGGTCCCTATGACATGAGGGATCCAGATATTCCATCACAAAATGTCCAAGCATCTTCTCCACTGCTTCGCCCTCAATTGAATCATGGAGGTCCTATGTTTCATCCATTAGATTCTCATCGTTCTAACATCGGTTCTCAGGTGAAGTTCATGGCTCCAGAAGGCATGATCCATCATGATGCCCCGCCAAATCATCATTTACCTGCAAATATGCTTCATCCTCTCCATCATCCTAGCAGTGGACTAACTGGATTTGATCCTCCGATTCATCATCCTATGTTACAACAAATGCATATACACGGAAACTTTCCACCTCCAATCATGCAACGTGGAATTCCTGGTGTTCCACCGCTAGCACCTCATTCGAATAATCAGATGGCCGGTTTGCTACCTGAATTGAATCCAATGCATGGTTTTCCATTGGGGCATGGTAACCGGCAGCCCCAACCCAACTTTGCTGGTCTTGGAATGCCTCCAGGTAAAGTATATAGTACATATCTTGTCTCTTTCTCATCTTTGCCAATTTCAACTTTGGAAAACCAGCCTGCCCATTTCATTCTTGGAATTGCCTACAATTAATCTTATGGACTGTTTTTATGCTTAAGGTGATTTAAGAAGGATGATAATGACCATGCCAAAACTTTTTGCACATAATTGCAAAATGATTACTTCATCTGGGATCCCCAAATTCTGCTGGAAAAAATGAAAAGAAATTTTCCTGCAGTCTGTTGTGGGTTGTATTTGCGAATACTATCCACATTATTATTTGTTTGATTTTTCAGGTAATGATGTCAGCAGTGGGAGCCATCATCCGGAGGCATTGCAGAGGCTTATTGAGATGGAACTCAGGTCAAAGTCGAAGCAGATGGGCCCTTTTGGTGCACCTGGCCATAGTCAAGGCCAAGATATGTATGGTCATGAGCCAGACATGGGTTTTCAGTATAGATAATGGCATTTGGTTGTAGTTTTGCCCTATCCCCAATGGATTGTATCTCCTGGAAATGTGTATAGGTTTGATATTCTTATTTCAGGAGGGATTTCTCTGGCTCACTGTAATTAAAATGGTCATTATCATATTTGAAATTGGCATTTGGTTGCAATTGCCCCTTTGTTCTTTGTGTCGTTACTGGTGTTATTCTGAGCTTTAAGTTTTTACCAAAGTGAAAATGATTAAACCTAACCTCACAATATCATTGTTTTTTGCATATAGAACCTTCTAACGTAATTATCCAGCTGTAATATCAAATTCTGCAGATGAATTAAGCTAAGACAACAGAAATTCTCCTGTGATCAAGAACCCTGATGAAACACAAGCATAGTAGCCTAAGTCCCTAAACTTAAACCGCAGTCAGGGATTGAATTCTCTCGTACAGGCGATAAACCAGCGTTGATCTATGCAAATAGGGGCTCCTTTTCCAGAACAGCAAATAGTTCGAGCTATTCCGGTTTGAGGGACGACCCCTTGGTCCTGACCAAATTTTCTAGTTGCTCCTGTTGAAACAATAGTAGAGTAAAAACTAAAAAGAAAGCAACACATGGGGAGCAACATGTTGCATAGGGTAGGTCTTGATATAATTAAAGGGAAGACCTCAGACCAGTAAAAGTATCATTATATTACAACATAAAATAAGTTTGGGCAATTACAATGAGTGGAATCCTTTTGGAAAAATATAAGCAACGTTCCATTCAGGCTCTTGATTGTCCTTTGTGCGTAATTCCATATGTTGAGGAAGGCTTATGGTTCAAATCTTTACCTGCTTGAGAACTGGCCTTTTCATCCTTCCCCGTTTCCCGACTCGCACTTCTCTGCCAGGCTTGTTGGGCCGTTTTGCTGCCGTTTTGACTTTTGATATATCATCTCCCCCAACAGCAGCACGTACAGCAAAGACTTCCTCTTTCATCCGGACTGTATCCAAGAATGTAGATAATTGGTGAAGGGATGGTGCTTAGCAAATTCCATGGCATGATTATCTTTACTGATTTTACCTTGCTTTTGTCTCTCCTTAATCAGCTGCCGTTTTGATATATCATCTCCCCCATTTGGCCACTACCAACCAACAACATATAGAAAGTAGATACCAATAAAAGGATCAACATTGCTTATATAAAAAAGGCAGAAATAAATGTACACATATAGAAACTAGATACCTCAACGTTAAAATGGAATGTCAAAATTTGGTGAAGTTCCTTATTTGGAAATTTGACCCTTATTTGAAATAAATAAATGAAATCTTCGTGCAACAGAGGTGACCGTCGAATATCATTGAGTTGATAAATGCTGTGTTCAGAGAAGGCCTCGAATACCATTTTCCTTCTAGTGCAGGGAATCCCGTTAAAATGTGTACAAAATGGTTAATCTTAAAGATGGATCGAATATCCTTTAGTTTGGGTTATAGTAGATCACTGACAATGATGAAGCAAGAGGTTCAAGTGGTTTCCTGTGGCCAACAGAAGGCTTTTGTGGAGGTCTCTTTGCATTGACATCAGCAGCTGGAGAGATAACTGATGGATTCTGTGAGCTCAACTGATAAAAATTAAAAAAAGGAAAATTGTTTTACACCAGTTGTCTGATGGTTACCCATCGGTACTGCGATCAACTTCCCGTTTGAGAAACCTGACCGGCAATTTGGCCTGTCAATTGAGTTCCTCGGGAGCATTCATTGGCTGCCGTTGCAGTCTAAGGTTGCTAGTAAAGATACTTAAAGCATAATCATCACACAATTGGAACAAGTTTAATAGAGCTTCAAATTCTTTGTAGTAATCATCCACAATATTAGTGTGCTTCAAGCTAACAATCTCAAACATAGGATCTGTGATTCATCCTTACAAAACCTGACTCGCATCTCAGCATCATATTGAGTCCAATATACTCCAGGTGCATCCCCCAGGTTAGAAAATTTTGTCTACAATCTAGGAGCTCCAGAGGAATAAGTGTCGCCAATAGTTTTCGGTGGCTCAGGAGTTTTACCCAACATTGATTTTGCCTTCAAATAAAATGAACCACCTTCACTCAACCCACTGCATTCGATTGCTTCTTTTGTAACATCATTTTTTCAAACATGCCTGTAAGAATTTCCACGTAAAAATGGTAGTTTACGACGAAATTCTTTCGAACAGTTGAAAAATGTTGGAAGTTTCTATACATGGCCTTTGTGACCCGCCCTGAAAAAGTATGTGCCGATAGTCTGAACTCTGATGGGCTTTAGATTGTTCTGATTTTTATTTTTATTTTCGATATATATGCACAGAAATTTTTTTCTAACTGAAACATTCAGTATCAAAATAAGAGTATTAGACCATGTTTCATGGCTTCAAATTCACCAACACCATCCAGGTTCATAAAACATGCTTAATTGTCTGCAGAGATAGAAAAGAACATTACAAGGTCAGCTGAGAATTGATATATATATTTTTACAAATGGTGGATTTCTGCTATGTAAATGTAATCCAATCGGGTAATTTGAAGGAGTAAAAGAATTACACTGGGTATAGAAATTGTACCAGATAAAAATTGATTCTAATTAGCACGGCACAGCACTGGGAAATGAGTCAATGACATTAATGCAAACCCTAATTTTATTAGTCCTCAGAATATTTACAGTCGAAAACTCAACGCCTCTTTTTATACATGACATTAGCCTCTAACCAACGACTTTTGTATGATATACACAGTGCATAAAAAAAGACATCAGTCTATTTGACAAGCTACCAGGTCCTCGAAAGATCATATCTACACCTCACATACGTACGTATATACATGCACATCTGACCGCTACATCTTGTTTGCAAATTAACCGGCTGCATCCGTTTTTCTTGCAGCCTGGTGCTCATGCCTTCGAACAAGCAATGTGCTGACAAAGAAAGGATGGTTCCAAAACTTTCAAGTAACTTATCATGCTGTTGTAACAGCATGGTGAATGACATTGTAGGAGCTACCAAATTTAACCTCCTCGGACTCTGCATCATACATTGAAAGCAACCTTCTCTACATTCATTTTATTATTAGTCAGTAAAGAATGAAATCTCTATTCCTAACAGAAGAAAAATGAAACAATTGTGTTTAATCTTTTGGCATTAACCAGTTTTCATTTTCTTTTGCAAAGAAGAAATTATAAAACAAAATCACAGGATGACATTTATACAAAACAAATGATGGTAAGGAGGTAAGAGTGATCAGTTCAGATTCAACTTGAATGTGGTTTCAATTTTATAAGAGCAGATAATGTTTCGGGCCTAAAAATTGAATCATAAAATTAGACACATACAGTGTGAGTGCCAACAGTGAATCTAAATGCATGCCAATAAGAGGAACAAGAACTTACATGATCCTCAAACTCGGGCCTTGTCAAATTGGTAGCAAGATTTCTCATCAACAACACCACCTGCAAAGGGCAGAACAACAACCCTTCAGCTAACCATAAGATTCTAAGATACAATGACATCTCTACCTCGACACACACAGCCAACTGAAAAACATTCAGAATATGAACATCATTCAGGGTGACATACTGTTTCCACATTTATTGGGTCCATCTGCTTCAATATCTGCAAGTGCCCACTTGCACTGGGGTCAAAGACACTGCCAAGGAAAGTGTACACCTGAGAAAAATCTGGCACAACTGCATCAAATAAAAGCAGAGTTTTTGAGTTATCACTAAAAGGGCAAAGGAAAATTCATGACAGGAAAGCATCAAAAAGATTTTTCTTTATATGGTTTTCCTAAAAGTCAAGTGTTTGAAAGACAGCAACAAAACCAAGTAAATAGTTACCATTGAAGCTTTTCTCTGGAGTGAACTAAGCAAAAATTTGAAGTCCACAAAAATACATTAACATGGTCCATTGATGTCAGTATCAAGCTCAAAGTAGAAATAAAAATACTAACCTCTATATTGCTTCCTATGATCCCCTCGGGCAATTGTTTCACCAAATGACCAAATTCTGGGAGTGCTTTCCTTACTGCTACTGTAACAGCAGTTGGGCACAATATTTGGTCCAGCAAATGTTGCATCATCTAAAACATTCAATATCAGTATGTTACTATAGTATTGAGACTCAAGAGGAAGAAAAAAAAGGGCACAAAATGGTGCAGGAATAGTTAAAACCTTTAGTCCGCTGAGAAACAGTGACCGGTGGGACAGAGTCGTAACTCCAGGAAGACCAAGCTCCCTTAGCAATTGGATTTTCAAGCACTGATGATGAATCTGGTCTGTAGGTATAACCAGATTCAAGCAAGGCAGATAAAGATTGAAACGGTCCAACTACTTGGGGTACAACAGCAGCTGCAACAAGTAAATGAGGGTCAATTTAAGATCAAGAATTGCCAAAAAAAAAATTACGAATGTGGCAGCCCCACTAACCATTTTTGGGAGCTTTTTGTGGGTACGGATGAGCTGCTTTCCTTTTTGGCCGAGGGGGAGGTACATGTTCAGTTACCCCATTTTTCTGAGCCTTTAGGAAATACTTTTGTGCATGGCTACGGATCTGCCAAGAGCATCCATTGAGGCTTTCAGTAAAACACATCGAAAACAACATATAGCCTAGTAGTTAGTGAAGAAATCATAACATTTTTTTTTAAAAGTTACCTGGATTACTGTCTTGGACCCAACAAATGCTTCAATCTTCTTCCAATCACGATCAAATCTACAATGATAAATTGATAAAGGAACTACATCAGCACCATGAGCCAGGAAATGTGCATCTAAAGCGTAAACAACAGAATTGCTATCTTGGGGGCTAATGCAAATTCTATGAATTCAATGAACTTAAGTTATACACTTGGAGTTAATATCAGGATGTTAATCCAGTAACTCACCAAACTAAACTAGAAAAAGAAAAAGGAATTGACTTTGCCGCTTACTTCACTCAATCCAATTTTCCAACAAACAAAACAGTAGCTAAAATCAGAATCAAAAAGCTCCTAATTAAAAAAAAAAAATCTTAATGAATTTACTGACAATTGAAGAGCTTCGAGAAACTTATCGTGCTCCTGCTCAGTCCAGCTTTCTCTGGACTTGGTAATAGTGTAAGGCTTCCGGATCTTCTTGCTCGGATCCCCCAAATGCGGCGAACCGGAAGTGAGAGGAGGAGGAGGCGCCACCGCGTTGGCAGGCGGCAGAGAACTAAGACCAGGAAGACCCATATTCATGGGATCGAAAAAGTAAAACCCAGGAGCCGGGTTGGGGCTCACGGACACCATAAGCTTAATTTCGGTTTCAGTCTTTGGCTTTGGGTTTGCTTTCCTTCTTGTTATATAATTGAACTTCCAGAAAATGCAGACAAAATGCGAGGAGCAATGAAGTGTGGTAAGGGAACTGACAATGAACTTTTATAGAGACAGGGTCTGGTTGGTTTCCATGGTGCGGGAGACGGCACAACCAAAAACCATAAATAATGGCGACCGATTACCGTACACGTGGATAACTTTGGATCATTATATTGATGTGGACGACAGTAGCCATGTATTATTTTATTTTCGTTTTGGAAAGAACGATATAATCTCATCCAATCATTAAATAGAAATGTAAATGCGTTTCTAACCTATTTAAATTTATATTTTTTATATTACTAATAATGTTGATGTGAACAAAATAACAGTTATAATTATATCCCCCAATTCATGATTATATATTAAAACTATTTTTTAAAGTTTTAAAACCAAAATTATTTATTTGAAGTAATAAATTAAATAAAAATATAAAAGATATTAATTAAATGTGATGATTTGATCACATGATATTATCTGTTCATATTGTTTTAACTTTTGATAAGACACACAAATAATTAAATCCAAAACTCTTAAAATAAATAATATCATTTTTTTTACTAAAATTACTTATTGAATTCTTCTTTACCCTTCTTTACCCGCATCTTAAACACATCATAATCTAATCTTCCAATAAAACTAATCTATTTTTTCTCTCTCTAACTGACTGAAGATATCTTATCCACTCAGTTCTACTTACTGAAAAACAATTTAAATTTCAAATGTGTAAAGATTAAAAGAACATGTATAAAAAAAATAAAAAATATATATTTTAACCTTTATTCTATTCAAAAGGCCAAGTGGATGCCACGTGTGTGACATCAGGTATGATCACGTTAGCGCCCGTCCAAATCTTCGGAGACAGTAACAGGTTGTATCTAACAACGAAAACTCTGGACTCATAGGAAGCAAATGTGTTTATCTAAGCTTTCCAGGATTTTATTAAAAACCAGCGAACTTCATCATAAAAACATGGGCTATTTAGACAACATGTAATATTTCGCTCGAATTATTTTATTTACAAGCTTATACTGTCAAAATCAGCAGCGAAGGAAGATGTCTACTTCATACCATTGCCGGAAAAAAGCAGTTTGTGGGTGGATAGTTGGCTAAACAACGTCGAAAACGAAATTATTAGTTAACCTAGAGGACGGAGGGTGGGATCCACCTCAACATGTCACGTGAGCCATGTACCGCCACCAATATGACAATCGCACATTACTTGCTCAATCAGCAAAGTTAAACCACCGTTGCCTAATCCCCCGCCCTTTTAGCTCATCTGTACTGGATTTTCAATGCTCATAATGCTTCCCCCACCCAAAAATAAACAAAATAAAGAACAAACAAAAATGGTAAAGAAATATTTACAAACCGTTCTGGAGAATTCGTTTGGCAATTCAAACTGGGAAGAATTTTAAAATAAAAGTAAGCCATAGAAAAGTTAGCCGCTAAATCTGTTGACAACCTAATCGAGCCACCGAGTTACCCCATCATCCTCCCCTACAGCTGCCAGAATCTCTATGCGTACATCCAAATTTGCCTGCCATTTCAAGTAATCGAAGCAAATGACAATGAGAGAAGGTAACACCTCAAAGGAGAAAAGGGAGAACAATCTAAGGAGAGACACTTATCTATTTATTTTCTTTAAAGTATCCATGTCCGGGTACTTATACCCTAAACATATTCCAACATAAAATATGGAGGTAAAATCTTCCAAATATATGGAATTGCTTCCTTTTATTCTTAAATAGTTGATACATTGTGTCGAGTCTATATCCCCACTCGCTTTCATATCCGGGTAATATAACCTAGAATTAAGGCGTTCATACACTATATAGTCAGTACAAAGAGGATTACATAAATGATGGGAACTTACTGAAGGATTTCTGCAATTGACCAGCCTACATTCCTCCAAAGGACCTTGCAATGTCCAACTTTCCCAAACATCAAAACTGTGACTCCCAAATACAAATTCCATTCTTCTATTAATCTGCCACGAGAATATAGACCATTAAAGTCTGACTTCACCACAAAGCAGAAACTAAGAATGGATTAAAACAGAAGACAACAAAAGATTTCTCAATACCCCAATTGTCTATACTAGCATTCTTATCTAGTATCTCAAATATGCAACATTGTTTGAGATACATTGCCACTGAAAATCTCTCTCCCTTTGAAATGTCTATTTACTCAATATAAGCTGAATTTCGAGATATTTAAAGAGAAGTGCGACAGCAAAAAATTGCAATATTCTAATGATAAGGTACAACATAACTACTCTCGTATAGGCGACTAAATTAGAGGTATTACCCAGAGAGAAAGATTACTTTGCTCTAATTCAAAGAAAACATTAACCAATTACAATAGCATAAATTAGAATTTCACCCAAAAACTTTTAATTGCACAGGTCCTTTAAAATTTTAAAAGACTATTTCACAACAAATTTATGGTACCGATTCACAGTGAGATTTTTTAGCTAAGAATTGATCAAAAGATGTAACAAGTTTTTTAGTGAAGTCATGCTTAGCAAGAGATTCCCTAATAATTTATAAAATGTAAAGTTACCTGCAGCAACTTCCCACCAGCAGCAAAAGAACGCAGACCAATTGTGTCCTGGAAAAATGCAAAAAATTTTCAACTACAATTGCCAAAAGCCCCAGAACTAAAGTTCAAACAAAGCCGACCAAAAATAATTTCAAGTAAAGGCAGTGCAGAAAGTAAGGACCAACTGCAAAAGTCATAAATTCCTGTCAACAAACCTTGCTCCTGCAGACAACAAGGAACTGGGCTGCAGGATCTCTTTTAGTTACATTTGACATGCTATCTAGGAACCAACCACCACCTTTAACTCTTTGTCTGGACAGGTGGAGTGTAGGTCGATCTCTTGCATACATAGCTATAACATATCCCTCCTTCAGCAAATCCCCAGACTGTCCACTTAGGTTCCTGCTCATCTTAAGATGTTGGTCAGAAGTTGACCCTTGTGTTAATTCTTTAGGTGTTTTCCTACTTCTTGAGTCCACAGGAGAACGAGAACTAGAACTTAATGCTTGATCTGTGCCACTCATAGCAGTGTCCTCTTCTCTTTGTGAAGTACTTTCTTTCTCTAATATTAAGGGCTCATCCGATTTTTGTAGGTTATTTCGACGGGCATGCCTCTTTTTGGCTTTTTTACCTGATCTGCTGCGTTTAGCATCTGCTTTAGTTGGAGTACCAGAAGACATACCAGAATGCTGGTTCTGATTAGTATAATCCTTAGCTTGGTTGGTATCCTTTTTAAGGGAACTTTCAGGACTCTGTTGAATATCATCAATAAATTGTTCACCACTGGATCCCCGCAAAGCACTTTCTTTCTCTTGTATGCTAAACTGTCCTTTTTCATCAACTATTTCACTTTCTTCCTCATCCTCATCAGAAGTAGCATCCTTTGGAATAACCCCATCACAAAAGAATGTTTGCAACATAGAGATAGCCTTCTCCCTAATCTCCATCCACACTTCTTCACTATAATCAGCACTTCGAGGAAGTATCAATACATTGGGCATCTCCTTCACCTGAAGCAAAGTATGTGAGGATAATTTGATTAGTTAGATCTTCAGTAATCTTAGTTATTGAAAACAAAATGGCAATATACTACCTCAACACAGTTGAAACTGACTTTCTATCACAAGCTGAAAAGTACTATTTTATCTTAGATGAAGATGATGAAGGAGAGAAAGATAAGCAGAATTATAAAATATTGACCTCAGCATTCTCTATCACTGCCCACATTCCCACTCCCTCTCTCACTCTAATCCCCATTCCAACCAATTGTAACTATAACCAACAGCATGCTTGGAATTTGCATGTTCTGGAACATAATTCTACTAAAATCACAGATTATGGCAAATGGAAGGAATCCGGTATGTCATGGAACAGAAACAAGAATGTAACATATTCCGAAGATGAACTCATTTAGATGGCTGATCTCGTAACCTGACTACAGACACAGAGACCTTTTTGCTGTTTCAAAACACAAAAAGAACCAATTCTGTCTAGACACACAATTTTAAAGATAATCACTATCTTCCTATACAAACAGCATAGCACAGTAAAACCTGAACTCATAGCATAAGAAAATTTATCATACCCACGCTTCCATCCACTGTGGCCCTTCAGCTCCATCCAGCGCACAACCAGCTAAAGTGCCATCAATGAGAAGCTGCTTCAATGCACAATCATCCAAGAGCTGGCTGCTACCCGTATTTACAAGAAAAGCCCCTAAAGGGAAATACCCCGAAAATTAAATAGACTCATACAAAAGAAGGAGAAGAAATCATAAATTTCTTGGAAAAAACAAATGAAAGCAAATGTACCAGGTTTTATATGCTGCAAACATTCAGCATTTATAATCTGAATGGTTTCATCTGTTAAAGCGCAATGAAGCGATATAAGGTCACTTGCAGCTAGTAAATCATTAAGTGTATCCATTCTACGGGCAGCTGGTGGGAATGTTATAGACGACCTACTTACTTTTCCATTTTCCTGTAAAAACATGATTCAGAGGAAATTTTATTCCAATGGAAAACCGATCCAACAGCATAAGAAATAAAAATAAATTGTTAACTAATAAAATCCAAACAGTGAGACTCTGAATTAACAGACCATGTAAACAACATAAAACATGCATATATATATACCACTAAAAACAAAGCTCATTTTTAATTTAAATGCAATTTGCAGTAGATCTGTAATTCCTTTTCAGTTTACCTAAGAAGATATAACTGAATAACATGTTAGAAGAGACGATATCTTTAAGATCTTTACACCAGGTCAAAATGCCTATAGCAATTTCAGATAGTGTTGATTTTGACAAAATCTGTGACACTTTTCACAAAGCATCCGCCCAAAGTAAATAAGAGACTAAGTTATTAGTACTTGCTAAATTTCATAATTTCGAAGTTAAATTGTTGAAGGAAATAAGAGATAAATTTTAAGTAGCAATCTGACGGAGTTAAAGAAAGTTAAGAGTATCTAGTGCAGTCCGAAGTCAACTAATTGACCATTAATTCACGAGACTAGCCGATCTTTTACCTGCACAATATCATAATACATCACACTCATTTTGAAGGCTAAGCTTCTAGAGGCCAGAGATCGGGCCGACTCAGATCTACCAACAATTCCCAACATTAGTCCTCGGCACCGCCTCATTCCCCGACAAAGCGGCTGAACTGATCCAAGCCAACCGGAAGCCGAAAGCGCGTGGCGAGAGAGCAAGTGCGTGCGACGGAGCAAGCCCAGAAACAGCGCCATGACAGTGTCTGCGATCTCCTCAGCTCGCGAGACATCGACATGGACAAGACGTAGTCCGAGGTCAGCAGCTAAGGCGGAGTCGACGGCGCGGTCGGAGGAGCCGAGGCAGAGGATGAGCTGGTAAGGACGGAGGCGACGCTGGGCAGCTCGAGGGAGGTAGGAAAGGGAGTGGAGAAGAACGGCGGCGGCCCCCTCGATCTTCCCGTCGCCTAAGCTGCTGAGAGGGACGTGGTGGACCAGTGCGAAGCCGGCTAAGGATTCTTGCTCGAGGGCGCAATCTTCGATGCAGTTTAGGGAAATAACCAAAGGGAGAGGCGTAGGGTTGTCACGGTGACGCATTCCGGAAGAGGATCTGAGCATAGGAGACGCCGTGGAGTTGGAGGCGAGGTTCATCCTCGGATCGTGCACTCACTATTGTGTCGAGGTTAAAAGAGATTTCGGGTGGGAATTAGAGGTTACTGTTACTGGACATGGTTGATGAGTGTAATTTTGGGTATTTTGGGTTCTGGACAACCCATGGCTGGTATTAGGATATTTTTTAAAAAAATTTAGGTGTTTGTAATTTAATGGCCGAAAATAAATCTCATCATAGATAAAAATAATAATATTTTAGGAGAATTTTGATCATTTAATAGCCGGTATCAAATTTCATCATAAAAAAATATTTTTTTTTAAGTTTTGACTATTTAATGATTGACATCAAATTTCATCATAGATAAAAAAAATATTTTTTTTATTTCGATTTATAAATAATTGGCATAACTTTTTCGAAACTCAAATTTTTTTTTTTTGATATTTTGAGACATTAATTTATTAATTTATTTGTATCTAATAGATATATTTATTAATTGAGAAGTTTTAAGTCTATTTAAAATTAAACTTTTAAAGTTTATTTAAAATAAATTATCTATCTATTTCTTCGCTAATGAATAAATTAAACTTTTAAAGTTTTTTTTTTCTTGTACTTGTTCTTTGTCTTTGTCTTCATCTTCATCTTCATCTTCATCTTCATGTTGTTGTTTAAAGAAACTTCCTTCATGAGTGAAGTCAAACAGGTTGTCTACATAAAAAACATCACAAGAGACTCCATTTTGTCCATTATTTACAACCCGAATATCCTCAAAAAATGCTTGGGGGCTTGATTTCAAAGCCATCTCCTTCCTAAAACTGGGTTTCAAAGCTGCTTCAACGCATTCCATTTCCTAAAACAAACACTTAAAAAAATAAAAACTCAAAATCTAAAAACAACCTAGCATAATAAACCACAAGCTAATATCTTTACAAAGCTTAATACCTGAAGAGATGAGGATAAATTTTTAATCTCATAAAGGGGTGTCGGACATTAAATGATTAACACCCAACAAAAATTAATTTTTTATTAAAAAATTGGTGCCGATTATTAAATGACCAACACTCAAAAATAAAAAAAAATTGTCGGGTATTGAAAAAAATGGTTTCGGCCAATAAGTGTCAAAAATTCAAAAAAATTATTTTTTTATTCGTGTTTTTTTATGCCGGCCATTAGATGACAAACACCCAAAAAATATTTTTTATTCGTATTTTTTGATGTCAGTCATTAGTTGGAAAACACCCAAATTTTTTTCAAAAATTGATATATTCATATATCAATATAATACGAGATCAAAAAAATTATATTGATGTCGGTTATTAGTTGTCCAAAACTCAAAAAATTGATTTTTAATACTTGACATAATATCATGCAACGATTGAGTATAATTTTGAGGGAGTGTCTGATCATTTATTTTCTAAAGTCAAATTTTCACAATTTATTTAAAGTTGTTTAGGTGAATGTTTTAGAATAGTGTTATTTATGTAAAAAATTGTAATCATTTGGGTGAAAAAAACGGCGTTTTGTCTTATCCTTGTTGCTTGATGTAGCTCCTCAGCTTGGGGAGGAATTTTAAAAGAATGACATGTGTCCCCTTGGTTTTGGGCAACTGATCATTAGTTTCAAAATTCCAATTATGTCCCAATTTTTGGCAAATAAATGCTCTGCGCTGCGTTGAGACACATGGTATTGGCATCAGATTTTTGTTTTTGAACTTGTCTACCGCATTTTATTTAGTAGGCTAGGCTATGAATGAGTTTTTTATTAAAATAGTATAAAAAAATTTATTTACCAAAATAGTACCCAATCTCATTATTTATCAAAATAATATGTTTAGTTAGATGGAGAGTTATCAAATGGCGGCATTAGTGAGTTATTTTGACACGAATTTTTATTTTTTATTAAATTTATATATTAAAAAATAAAAATAAAAATATTATATTATTGAAGGATTATCAAATTACGATATTACAGAAAAAAATTATATAAAATACACGAAAAAAATATTTGACACTAAAAGAGGGTATTGAAATGGCGGCACCCTAAGAAGATTTTCAAGTGGCGATACAATGAGATTTTTTGTCACTTGTCAAAACTCCTTTGTGCCGTTTGTGTGTGTGTAGGGGTAATGGGTGGTATAATTTATGTGGGTGGTTAGGGAAAAATAATTCTGGTGAGATGAAAATAATTTATTTAGATGGTTGGGTGCTATAAAATAGGAAGGGGGAACCAAACGGACAGCAAGTAGAAAGAAAGAAAGAAAAGAGAGAAGGAAGAATGACAGGAAAGAAAGAAAGAATGAATGAGAGAAAGGTAGTAATTTGATTTTGTGTTTATTGTGAAATTTATTTTTAAAATTATTTAATTAGTTAGTTAGTATTAATAATTTTGATTTTATTGTTTAATATAATTGATTTGTTATTATAAATTTATTTGTTTAGTAGATTGATTAAAAGAGTAAAAAGTTAAAAAAAAAAGTAAATGTAAATATTTTATTGATAATTTAAAGTTATATTTTGTTTAGTATTTATTATTTTAAATTATTTATTTTGTTTAATTTAATTTTTAATGGATTTGTTATTTAATGTTTTTATTTAGTTAAATAAAAACCCAAACTTCACCACTCTTACTTTTTTGTTTTGCAAAAAAAAAGGATGTGAATTTTATAATTAATCTTTGCAAAGGCAGAAATTTTGATTTAATTTAATTTAATTTAATTTATTTTGTTAGTAAATAATTTTATTTTGTTAGTAGTAGTAAGTAAGTAATATAAATTAATTTAAAAATTAAATATTAGAATGGGTTATTTACCAAAATGGTATAAAATAAATATTTATATATTAAATTGATATATCCACCACATTTTCGTAATTAATGGTGTGTGGATATAAATATTTATTTTGTACCATTTTAGTAAATAACCCATTTTGGTATTTAATTATTATTTTTGTATTATATTGGTACAAAATAAATATTTATATATTAAATTGGTATATCCACCACATTTTTGTAATTAATGGTGTGTGGATACCATTTTGGTATATAAATAATTATTTTGTACCATTTTAGTAAATAACCCATTTTGATATTTAATTATTATTTTTGTATTATATTGGTAAAAAATAATAAAAATTGTAAAGCTATGTATTGAACTAATTGATAATTTTTTTTTAAAGTTGCAGAATGGATTCATTAATTAACGACCAACGTCCTCATATAGTAAAGTCGGTGAATGTGGAAACATATCGAGCCAATATGAATGTAATAAAATTATTATTAGTTCTTTATGTCATTTACAAAATTATTATTTGTTTACAAAATTAAATTAGGTTATACTAATTATTTCTGTAAATTAACAGGGAGAGGTCGAGTACCGTGCATTGAGGGGTCGTGCGCAGGGCCTCAAATATCGTCCTCATGCACGTATGCTTCCATACTTGCAGGATGTCGGTTTTGAATCAGCGGTATTGATCCAAAAGTTTGAGTTACGGTACGATTTAATAAGTGCATTGGTGGTGCGTTGGTGCTCGGAAACCCACACATTTCATCTGCCGTGTAGGGAGTGCACCGTGACGTTGGAGGATGTTACGCTGCAACTCGAGCTCCCAATCAATGGTGCAACGGTCACCGGCATTAGTTCGTTTTAAGAGCTGTCAATGATGTGCAACCAATTACTAGGTCGCTCACCTAGTAATAACAACGATTTTACGTTGTTGAATTTTACATGGTTGAGGACAAATTTTTAGCAGTTGCCCGAAAATGCAACTGAATTGGACCGTTCGAGCTTATATTTTGCAAATTATAGAGGGCGTACTCATGCCGGACTCGAACAACAATAAGGTCCACTTGACGTACTTGTCCATATTGACTGATTTACGAAAAATTCATTCACATAAATAAGAATCTGCGGTGCTTGCAATGTTGTATCGAGAAGAATCGCAAGTACCATAAGATTACGTCAATGTTATTTTTGACACCATCAAATGATGAAAGATATTATTTATAAGATTGATCTCTTTTCTACACTGAGTGGAGTAAGAAAGATGGATTCATGATTTCATAATGATTGGACCAAAACAACAATTCCCAAACATGTTTTGATCCCCACGAACACAAATTCATTACATGCTTTTCGAATGCACCAACAAATCCAGCAGCAAGGATGCCCGCAAATGGGTATTAAAACAAAATGTGTATAGAACATTCAATTTTACAGTGCAAAATTTTAATTTAAATTACACTTTCAATTATGAAAAGCTCTTTGTTAATGATCTGTAATTGGTAAAAAAGAGTTATAGTTAAGCTTTTACCATTAATTTTTGAAACTATAATCAAGTAATAATATCTCTAAGTGAATTCTTCTAATTATAGTACATGACCAGTTCCGTCTAATTTGATCCACACAAAGCAATAATCATAGAGTAGAATATAGCTCCTTAGTACTTTCAAATATTCTTTTGTGCATTTATTAGCAGGAGAATTAAGCAATAAGAAGTAGGAATTAGTAGCAAATAGCCCCTACTGATTGAAGCACTGAATCTCCAAGAACCTTGTATCATGAACAATGTTTTTAAACAGTATAATAAGCTAAAAATTAAAAGCGGAGACTTTTTATTTAGTTTTCACAAAGCAGCAGACAGCTCACAAGTTTGCAACTCAATTTGAATGGAAGAATTGCCCAAAGTTCGATACAGAACATAAAACTTTTACATTACCTACCAAAACAACAAACATATGATCTTCCCACAGACCATACAAATCAAAATTTCTACAGGATATAGAAAACTAGATATGTTTTTGTGGAAGACTACTCTCAAGCCTCGCACCAAACCAACTGCTGAACAAGTCCGTAATATCAACAGACTCAAGGTATATTTAAAAAAAACGATATATTTACAATCCATAGTCTACTAAGCTATTGAGAGGATCGTAGAGGCACTTACTATAGCAGTTAGCAGATTCTCGAGAGCAATTTCATATCTTAAACATGCTAAGCAAACAAGTTCCACCCACCTACCAGAACTCAAAACGACCTTGCATTTATAAGTTTGAGTTGCTGTCCTGTGCTTTTCATTTGTTTCTCGCCTGCAACCCTGATATCTTCCAGATTGCATCAAAATCCTGAAAGATATCCTTTTCCTTTATATGATTAGAACAAAAAACGAAGCTGATAGGTGAAGAGATCTATCTTAGAAAAACCTCCTCCTGATATTCCGGGTAGTTGCTTGGTATGATCGCATAAGCAGTCCAACTCCGACTCCAACCCCAAGGCACACTCCGAGGCCAATTCCAACACCAACTCTAACACCGGCGTTAAACCATGAAAGTTGGCCATCTTCACCAGCATACATTTCTTCAGCATAGTGACTAAGTCCAATTTTACCATCAGAGTCATAATCTTCGATTTCGGCATCTGTAACCTGTACACCACCACAACAATAATTCCATTGTAGTAAAATGTGATAAATTGAATTGCAAGAAAGAAAAAATAGAAGCAGAGAATCTACTTCAATGCACAAAACAAGCACATTTCGATATTCCCATTGTTATTTTGAAGCTCGTAGTTAACACAATGGGTAAAGAAACAAATTTATATATACATCTGTATAAAAAGAAAATAAGAAACTCAAAAAAGCAGTCATCCTATGTTGGTTTATGATGTAGCTATGCCATCATAACAGGCATCTGTTTTTCTTATTCCTCCAGTACTCGACATATTATATTTAAACCCTAAAAGTTAATCCAGGAAACAAATTTGGGTGGGAAAATATAGAAAACAGATTACTAAAAGCAGCTGACAATATCCTAAATAATTCGGATTAGACGCCCTCCCCCAAGTGCTTGGAGGTGCAAATGAACGACCTAGTCATCATAACTACAACAAAGAAAACGGCAACCCTTTATCAAGAAAGGTAGAACCAAATTATATCCCTAGAAGTATCGTCATACATAAATCCCAGGTGCCTACCATCTGACAAAAAAAAAAAACCTTCCCATCATATATAGTCAACCCAAAGCCCAGATGGCATTTCGACTTGCAGAATTATAAAAGCAAGAACAATTTTTGTGCACCAATGACATAAATAACCTTTGAAACCCTGTCATAAGAATTTTAAACAATCAACATTTTTCACTCAATGCCAATCTGCTTCTACCATGCTTGAATGATTGCCATCTACATCAACATAATGAATATTGATCAGATTTTGAAAGAACTGACAGTAAAACCAATTACAGTTTACCTGCAATTTCCGGTGTCTGATCAACCCATTACCACCCTTATCATTCCCTTTCCCGAATTCCTCGTCCTCAGGAATTGCATCCAACATCCATTTAAGCCTCGATGCTCCTTTCCTCTTAGGGCTCCCAAGTATTGTCTTGGTCAATATCACGGGCGTGCCAGCACAACACCCGGCAATATAAACTTCAATACTCGGCGCTGAAACACCCATCTTGGGTTTAAAAAAAGCTGAATTTCCAGGTTCCCTAGCCGCTGCCGCCAGATAACAGTCCATGCTCCATTCTCCTTCCATCCTTTCCAACGACCCACACAACAATACCTTCTTTTCATCCTCGTAAGCCTCGAATTCAAACCCTCCCGTGACACGGACGCTATCGGTGCTTAAATAAGTGACCACGGATGATTCCCGGTTGAGACGGTCGCGGCGAATGGTAAGGACGGCCGAATCAGAAGCCGGGACACGAGAGCCATTGATTTCGAGGGAGACACCGATTTCGCGGCGGAGGTGGCAGAGCGTTAGGTGGTCGGGAACGTTGTCGACACGCAGGGCGCAATTCGAACATAAAAGAGACGGATTTCGAACCATACCGAGGAATGGTTTATGAGATCGTAGGAATTCGAGGTTTTCTGGGCTAGAATGGACGAACGATCATGCAGTTGATGGTCCATGGCATACAAATTAGTGAGAGGGGGGAAATGATTGGGATATCAAAAGTGGGAAATTTCGGGGATAACCATGAATGACCGAAATGGGAAGGAAAAAAGAAACGGGATTTAGTTGGGGGGGGTGGGGGCGTAAATTTTAGGGTTTAGGAAGATTGAGGGGCTGGGAATGAGCACTCAAGGATGGTCTTGTTGTTGTTTGTTTGATTGTTTTGGGGAAGTTTGTTGTGAATTTGAAGGTAATAATTCGGCAATGGCAGTGGCCAAGAGCAAAACAAGGGCCGAGTCAAAGACAAGAACCTATGCGGCTCTGCCTCAGGGAGCTTAGATGGCGAGGTGAGATATTAGTGGTTAAAGACACGCGTCGTTTTCATATTTTGCTGGCTTGGGCCCAGGATCTTGGTCTGAGTGTAGAATCATATCATAGGCCCTGCTACACCTCTGCTCTGCCCCTCATCCACTCACTCTCACCATGCTCCCTTCGATTATTTTAATGTAGCATAATATTTAATAGTTATTTGATCGGGATATGTATTGTTTATGATGCGACTGAAAAATAAATTTATGTAAAAAATGTTTTAAATATATATGTAAATTTTAATTATTTGTATTATTAAATATAATTTTTTTTTAATTTAATATTAAAATTTTTGAAACAAGTAATAATGCTCAAAAAATTAAAAGTAAGAATACAAAAAATATGTTTAAAATGAGGAAATTAAAATATTTTTTAAATAATTTTATACCATAGTTATGAATATTTATATTTTTATTTCTAAAACTTTTTTAAAAATAAAAATTTACATATATAGTTATCTTAAATTAAATAGTACATATTTATTATAATTTTTTTTGAGAATAACGGACTGGATTTTTATTTTTAAATTTAATGAAATAATTAAAATAAATTTTAAACAAAAATTAATTTTAAATTAAATGATAATAATAATTTAAAAAAATCTGATGATAACAAAATTAAATATTAAGATAAACAATATTACATTTATCGAAATTTACTAATCTTTTTAAATTTTACTTAACATTTTAAATAATAATAAATATATTAGTTTGATTACATGATAGCATTTATTCATACTTTCTTAACCTTTTGACAAGGCACACACACCTTGCACATATAAACGATCGAACCTGATACCCCAATGATAAACAATATCTTCTTTTCCACTGGAACCACTTGTTAGGTTCAAGTTCTTTGTATCTTTAAATTTTATACCTTGTAACATATAATATAATATATATGACATATGATGAGATTTTAGTTTTCGATTGAACTTTAACTTGAATGATACCATTGTTATTGTAATAACAAATAAAATGAGACCTGAGAATGTTTAAAACGTTTTTCAATTTCTAGAGGATGGAGGGTAAATGGTAGACATATATTTTGTTAGAACCTAAAACAACCTGATAAAAAACATAAGAAACTAAAACTTATCATGTCAAATCATTAAAAACAAAAATTAGATGTGAAAGTTTAATATCCCACACCAGACCCGGTCACGAATCTGAATATGTGATATTACATTACATTATCAGAGCAATTCAGACAATCTCAACCCATTTCATTTATAATTATACAAGCATACGATGATTACTAATAAAATTCGCATTATGCAAATGAAACTGTACTAATTCATAATCAAATCGGCCCACACAAAGAGGCTCGAGTCATGTGAGAGCAAAAACAAAGTCAAGGTATTTTCTTAAGCTCATCTGTACTGGATTTTCAATGCTCATAATGCTTCCCCCACCCAAAAAAAAACAAAAAAAAGAACAAACAAAAAATGGTAAAGAAATATTTACAAACCGTTCTGGAGAATTCGTTTGGCAATTCAAACTCGGAAGAATTTTAAAATAAAAGTAAGCCATAGAAAAGTTAGCCGCTAAATCTGTTGACAACCTAATCGAGCCACCGAGTTACCCCATCATCCTCCCCTACAGCTGCCAGAATCTCTATGCGTACATCCAAATTTGCCTGCCATTTCAAGTAATCGAAGCAAATGACAATGAGAGAAGGTAACACCTCAAAGGAGAAAAGGGAGAACAATCTAAGGAGAGACACTTATCTATTTATTTTCTTTAAAGTATCCATGTCCGGGTACTTATACCCTAAACATATTCCAACATAAAATATGGAGGTAAAATCTTCCAAATATATGGAATTGCTTCCTTTTATTCTTAAATAGTTGATACATTGTGTCGAGTCTATATCCCCACTCGCTTTCATATCCGGGTAATATAACCTAGAATTAAGGCGTTCATACACTATATAGTCAGTACAAAGAGGATTACATAAATGATGGGAACTTACTGAAGGATTTCTGCAATTGACCAGCCTACATTCCTCCAAAGGACCTTGCAATGTCCAACTTTCCCAAACATCAAAACTGTGACTCCCAAATACAAATTCCATTCTTCTATTAATCTGCCACGAGAATATAGACCATTAAAATCTGACTTCACCACAAAGCAGAAACTAAGAATGGATTAAAACATAAGACAACAAAAGATTTCTCAATACCCCAATTGTCTATACTAGCATTCTTATTTTGTATCTCAAATATCCAAACATTGTTTGAGATACATTGCACTGAAAATCTCTCCCTTGAAATGTCTATTTTCTCAGTGTAAGCTGAATTTCAAGATATTTAAAGAGAAGTGCGACAGCAAAAAATTGCAAATAAGGTACAACATAACTACTCTCGTATAGGTGACAAAATTAGAGGTATTACCCAGAGAGAGATTACTTTGCTCTAATTCAAAGAAAAATTAGAATTTCAGCCAAAAACTTTTAATTGCAGAGGTCCTTTAAAATTTTAAAAGACTATTTCACAACAAATTTATGGTACCGATTCACAGTGAGATTTAGTGAAGCCATGCTTAGCAAGAGATTCCCTAATAATTTGTAAAATGTAAAGTTACCTGCAGCAACTTCCCACCAGCAGCAAAAGAACGCAGACCAATTGTGTCCTGGAAAAATGCATAAAATTTTCACTAAAATTGCCAAAAGCCCCAGAACTAAAGTTCAAACAAAGCCGACCAAAAATAATTTCAAGTAAAGGCAGTGCAGATAGTAAGGACCAACTGCAGAAGTCATAAATTCCTGTCAACAAACCTTGCTCCTGCAGACAACAAGGAACTGGGCTGCTGGATCTCTTTTAGTTACATTAGACATGCTATCTAGGAACCAACCACCACCTTTAACTCTTTGTCTGGACAGGTGGAGTGCAGGCCAATCTCTTGCATACATAGCTATAACATATCCCTCCTTCAGCAAATCCCCAGACTGTCCACTTAGGTTCCTGCTCATCTTAAGAAGTTGGTCAGAAGATGACCCTTGTGTTAATTCTTTAGGTGTTTTCCTACTTCTTGAGTCTACAGGAGAACGAGAACCAGAACTTAATGCTTGATCTGTGCCACTCATAGCAGTGTCCTCTTCTCTTTGTGAAGTACTTTCTTTCTCTAATATTAAGGGCTCATCCGATTTTTGTAGGTTATTTCGACGGGCATGCCTCTTTTTGGCTTTTTTACCTGATCTGCTGCGTTTAGCATCTGACTTAGTTGGAGTACCAGAAGACATACCAGAATGCTGGTTCTGATTAGTATAATCCTTAGCTTGGTTGGTATCCTTTTTAAGGGAACTTTCAGGATTCTGTTGAATATCATCAATATATTGCTCACCACTGGATCCCCGCAAAGTACTTTCTTTCTCTTGTATGCTAAACTGTCCTTTTTCATCAACTATTTCACTTTCTTCTTCCTCATCCTCATCAGAAGTAGCATCCTTTGGAATAACCCCATCACAAAAGAATGTTTGCAACATAGAGATAGCCTTCTCCCTAATCTCCATCCACACTTCTTCACTATAACCAGCACTTCGAGGAAGTATCAATACATTGGGCATCTCCTTCACCTGAAGCAAAGTATGTGAGGATAATTTGATTAGTTAGATCTTCAGTAATCTTAGTTATGGGAAACAAAATGGCAATATACTACCTCAACACAGTTGAAACTGACTCTTTCTATCACAAGCTGGAGAGTACTATTTTATCTTAGATGAAAATGATGAAGGAGAGAAAGATAAGCAGAATTATAAAATATTGACCTCAGCATTCTCTATCACTGCCCGCATTCCCACTCCCTCTCTCTCTCTAATCCCCGTTCCAACCAATTGTAACCATAACCAACAGCATGCTTGGAATTTGCATGTTCTGGAACATAATTCTACTACAATCACAGATTATGGCAAATGGAAGGAATCTGGTATGTCATGGAACAGAAACAAGAATGTAACATATTGCAAAGATGAACTCATTTAAATGGCTGATCTTGTAACCTGACTACAGACCCAAGACCTTTTTGCTGTTTCAAAACATAAAAAGAACCAATTCCGTCTAGACACACAATTTTAAAGATAATCACAACCTTCCTACATAAACAGCATAGCAGAGTAAAACCTGAACTCATAGCATAAGAAAATTTATCATACCCACGCTTCCATCCACTGTGGCCCTTCAGCTCCATCCAGCGCACAACCAGCTAAAGTGCCATCAATGAGAAGCTGCTTCAATGCACAATCATCCAAGAGCTGGCTGCTACCCGTATTTACAAGAAAAGCCCCTAAAGGGAAATACCCCGAAAAATAAACACTCATATAATAGGAGAAGAAATCATAAATTTCTTGGAAAGAACAAATGAAAGCAAATGTACCAGGTTTTATATGCTGCAAACATTCAGCATTTATAATCTGAATGGTTTCATCTGTTAAAGCGCAATGAAGCGATATAAGGTCACTTGCAGATAGTAAATCATTAAGTGTATCCATTCTACGGGCAGCTGGTGGGAATGTTATAGATGACCTACTTACTTTTCCATTTTCCTGTAAAAACATGACTCAGAGGAGATTTTATTCCAATGGAAAATCAATCCAATAGCATGAGAAATAAAAACAAATTAACTAATAAATCCAAACAGTGAGACTCTGAATTAACAGATCATGTAAACAACATAAAACATGCATATATATATATACCGCTAAAAACCAAGCTTAAATGCAATTTGCAGTAGATCTGCAATTCCTTTTCAGTTTACCTAATAAGATATAACTGAATAACAAGTTAGAAGATACTATATCTTTAAGATTTTTGCACCAGGTCAAAATGCCTATAGCAATTTCAGATAGTGTTGATTTTGACAAAATCTGTAACATTTTTCACAAAGCATCCGTCTAAAGTAAATAAGAGACTAATTATTAGTACTTGCTAAATTTCATAATTTCGAAGTTAAATTGGTGAAGGAAATAAGAGGTAAATTTTAAGTAGCAATCTGACGGAGTTAAAGAAAGTTAAGAGTGTCTAGTGCAGTCCGAAGTCAACTAATTGACCATTCATTCTCGAGAGTAGCCGATCTTTTACCTCCACAATATCATAATACAGCACACTCATTTTGAAGGCTAAGCTTCTAGAGGCCAGAGATCGGGCCGACGCAGATCTACCAACAATTCCCAACACTAGTCCTCGGCACCGCCTCATTCCCCGACAAAGCGGCTGAACTGATCCAAGCCAACCGGAAGCCGAAAGCGCGTGGCGAGAGAGCAAGTGCGTGCGACGGAGCAAGCCCAGAAACAGCGCCATGACAGTGTCTCCGATCTCCTCAGCTCGCGAGGCATCGACATGGACAAGACGTAGTCCGAGGTCAGCAGCTAAGGCGGAGTCGACGGCGCGGTCGGAGGAGCCGAGGCAGAGGATGAGCTGGTAAGGACGGAGGCGACGCTGGGCAGCTCGAGGGAGGTAGGAAAGGAGTGCAGAAGAACGGCGGCGGCCTCCTCGATCTTCCCGTCGCCTAAGCTGCTGAGAGGGACGTGGTGGACCAATGCGACGGCGGCTAAGGATTCTTGCTCGAGGGCGCAATCTTCGATGCAGTTTAGGGAAATAACCAAAGGGAGAGGCGTAGGGTTGTCACGGTGACGCATTGCAGAAGAGGATCTGAGCATAGGCGACGCCGTGGAGTTGGAGGAGAGGTTTATCCTTCGATCGTGCACTCACTATTGTGTCGTGGTTAAAAGAGTCTTCTCGGGTGGGAATTAGAGGTTACTGGTACCGGATATGGTTGATGAGTGAAATTTTGGGAATTTTGCGGGGTTATAGTTTTGCAAGGGTACTTAAAACCGTGCTTAGGCGTCTTGTCTTATCCATCTTGCTTGATGTAGCTCCTTGGCTTGTGGAGGAATTTTAAAGGAATGACATGTGTCCCCTTGTTTTTAGGCAACTGACCATTAATTTCAAAATTCCAATTATATCCCTTTTTTTGGCAAATAAACGTCTTGCGCTGCGTTCAGACATACATGGTATTGGCTTGAGATTTTTGTTATTTTTGAAGCTGTCTATCGCATTTTATTTAAGAGGCTAGACTATGAATTGTGACATTACATGCATATATGAATGTAATAGATGATCACATCATTCAGTATCATTGATTAATCTAAAGTTGTTACATTCCACAATTTTAATTTTTAATGATGTATCAGAGTCAAACTTCAAAACTTTGACTTTAAGCATAAATATTGATAAAAAATAAATGTCTCCTGTAATAATGGTTCCCTAGAGTTCCTGACAATAAAATACCTATCATTCTTTTCAACAGATCAAAAGTTATGTCGATGTTATTTTTGACATCATAAAATGATGGAAGATATTATTCATAAAATTGATCTCTTTTCTACACTGAGTGGAGTAAGATGGATTCATGATTTCATAATGATTGGACCAAAACAACAATTCCCAAACATGTTTTGATCCCCACGAACACAAATTCATTACATGCTTTTCGAATGCACCAACAAATCCAGCAGCAAGGATGCCCGCAAATGGGTATTAAAACAAAATGTGTATAGAACATTCAATTTTACAGTGCAAAATTTTAATTTAAATTACACTTTCAATTATGAAAAGCTCTTTGTTAATGATCTGTAATTGGTAAAAAAGAGTTATAGTTAAGCTTTTACCATTAATTTTTGAAACTATAATCAAGTAATAATATCTCTAAGTGAATTCTTCTAATTATAGTACATGACCAGTTCCGTCTAATTTGATCCACACAAAGCAATAATCATAGAGTAGAATATAGCTCCTTAGTACTTTCAAATATTCTTTTGTGCATTTATTAGCAGGAGAATTAAGCAATAAGAAGTAGGAATTAGTAGCAAATAGCCCCTACTGATTGAAGCACTGAATCTCCAAGAACCTTGTATCATGAACAATGTTTTTAAACAGTATAATAAGCTAAAAATTAAAAGCGGAGACTTTTTATTTAGTTTTCACAAAGCAGCAGACAGCTCACAAGTTTGCAACTCAATTTGAATGGAAGAATTGCCCAAAGTTCGATACAGAACATAAAACTTTTACATTACCTACCAAAACAACAAACATATGATCTTCCCACAGACCATACAAATCAAAATTTCTACAGGATATAGAAAACTAGATATGTTTTTGTGGAAGACTACTCTCAAGCCTCGCACCAAACCAACTGCTGAACAAGTCCGTAATATCAACAGACTCAAGGTATATTTAAAAAAAAATGATATATTTACAATCCATAGTCTACTAAGCTATTGAGAGGATCGTAGATTCTCGAGAGCAATTTCAAACATGCTAAGCAAACAAGTTCCACCCACCTACCAGAACCCGAAAGGACCTTGCATTTATAAGTTTGAGTTGCTGTCCTGTGCTTTTCATTTGTTTCTCGCCTGCAACCCTGATATCTTCCAGATTGCCATCAAAATCCTGAAAGATATCCTTCTCCTTTATGATTAGAACCAAAAACGAAGCTGATAGGTGAAGAGATCCATCTTAGAAAAACCTCCTCCTGATATTCCGGGTAGTTGCTTGATATGATCGCATAAGCAGTCCAACTCCGACTCCAACCCCAAGGCACACTCCGAGGCCAATTCCAACACCAACTCTAACACCAGCGTTGAACCATGAAAGTTGGCCATCTTCACCAGCATACATTTCTTCAGCATAGTGACCAAGTCCAATTTTACCATCAGAGTCGTAATCTTCGACTTTGGCATCTGTAACCTGTACACCACCACAACAATCATTCCATTGTAGTAAAATTTGATGACAAGAAAACAATTTATGGACAAATTGAATTGCAAGAAAGAAAAAATAGAAGCTGAGAATCTACTTCAACGCACAAAACAAGCACATTAAGATATTCCCATTGTTATTTTGAAGCTCATAGTTACACACAAGGGATAAAGAAACAAATTTATATATACATCTGTAATCTGTATAAAAAGAAAATAAGAAACTCAAAGCAGCAGTCATCCTTTGTTGGTTTATGATGTAGCTATGCTATCATAACAGACAGCTGTTGTTCTTATTCCTCCAGAACTCGACATATTATATTTGCACCCTAAAAGTGTATCCAGGAAACAAATTTGGGTGGGAAAATATAGAAAACAGATTACCCAGAGCAGCTGACAATACCCTAAATAATTCGGATTAGATGCCCCCCCCCCCCCCAGTGCTTGGAGTTGCAAATGAAACGACCTAATCATCATAACTAAAACAAAGAAAACGGCAACCCTTTATCAAGAAACAGGTAGAACCAAATTATATCCCTAGAAGTATCGTCATACATAAATCCCTGGTGCCTACCATCTGACAAAAAAAAAAAACCTTCCCAGCATATATAGTCAACCCAAAGCCCAGATGGCATTTCGACTCGCAGAATTATAAAAGCAAGAACAATCTTTGTGCACCAATGACATAAATAACCTTTGAAACCCTGTCATAAGAGTTTTAAACAATCAACATTTTTCACTCAATGCCAATCTGCTTCTACCATGCTTGAATGATTGCATCTACATCAACATAATGAATATTGATCAGATTTTGAAAAAACTGACAATAAAATCAATTACAATTTACCTGCAATTTCCGGTGTTTGATCAGCCCATTGCCACCCTTATCATTCCCTTTCCCGAATTCCTCGTCCTCAGGAATTGCATCCAACATCCATTTAAGCCTCGATGCTCCTTTCCTCTTAGGGCTCCCAAGTATTGTCTTGGTCAATATCACGGGCGTGCCAGCACAACACCCGGCAATATAAACTTCAATACTCGGCGCTGAAACACCCATCTTGGGCTTAAAAAAAGCTGAATTTCCAGGTTCCGCAGCCGCTGCCGCCAGATAACAGTCCATGCTCCACTCTCCTTCCATCCTTTCCAACGAGCCACACAACAATACCTTCTTTTCATCCTCGTAAGCCTCGAATTCAAACCCTCCCGTGACACGGACGCTATCGGTGCTTAAATAAGTGACCTCGGATGATTCCCGGTTGAGACGGTCGCGGCGAAGGGTAAGGACGGCCGAATCAGAAGCCGGGACACGAGAGCCATTGATTTCGAGGGAGACACCGATTTCGCGGCGGAGGTGGCAGAGCGTTAGGTGGTCGGGAACGTTGTCGACCACGCAGGGCGCAATTCGAACATAGAAGAGACGGATTTCGAGCCATACCGAGGAATGGTTTATGAGATCGTAGGAATTCAAGGTTTTCTGGGCTAGAATGGACAAACGATCATGCAGTTGATGGTCCATTGCATACAAATTAGAGAGAGGGGGGAAATGATTGGGATATCAAAAGTGGGAAATTTCGGGGATAACCATGAATGACAGAAATGGGAAGGAAAAAAGAAACGGGATTTAGTTGGGGGGTGGGGGCGTAAATTTTAGGGTTTAGGAAGATGATGTAATGTAGCATAATATTTAATAATAATTTGATCGTTATATGTTTATGATGCGACTGAAAAATAAATTTATGTAAAAAATGTTTTAAATATATATTCATAATTAGTTTCTTTCCCATACCATGTAAAATTTAATTATTTGTATTAATTAAAATATAATTTGTGTCGTCTACAATTAAAAAAAAATAAAGATTGTTCTCTTTAAGTTTTCTAAAAAAACAATAATAAAGTTGCGGCTAGGATTTTTGGAGAGAAGCGATGACTTGTGTGAAGACGAAGATGGCAAGAGATGAGATTTCTCTCTTGGAAGAAGAATTAATGTAATTATCAGTTAAAAATTCCTTAGTTACTCCTACAGATAAGGCAACATTGTTATGTTCTATTTGGTCAAAGAAAGCTTATAATTCAGATAGTTTTAAGGCTCAAATGAAAAGTATCTGGAAGATGAATAAAAATTTTGAAATCAAAATGGCTAGGCAGAATCTGTTTGCAATTGAGTTCAATGACGAGGAGGATATGGAGTTTATCTTAGCAGAACGATCATGGTTGTTTCGGTGCCAATTGGTTGTTTTTGAAAAAATAATGGCCCCAACAAAACTAAGTAAAATCAAATTGGCTTGTTCCTCCTTTTGGATCAAAGTGGGTCCTTGCCCTTCAGAATACGAGAAGATGGATTTAATGCATACAGTGGGAGCCACTTTTGGAGGGTTGCTAAGTTCAAAAGTGAAATGAGAGTTTTACCGTATCAATGTTCAATTGGACGCCAAGAAACCTTTATGAATGATGATTTTTGTAGTGGTGGGTGATTTAGCAAAATCATGGTTATCTTTTAAATATGAAAATCTACCAATGTTCTGTTTTGGATATGGGTGCATGGGTCATGTGTTACTAGAGTGTGAATCAATTTCTTTGGAAGTGAAAGAGTTGTCAAAGAAGGAGCTTCCTTATACTTTAGCTCTTAAAGCCGGATCTAAGATGAGAAGTAAGGAGAGCATTCTGTTTGGCATTATAAATAGATCAAGTTTGAAGCATAAGTTTTATGTAGGTGCGAATAACAATTCAGAAGAGGGCGACGCATTATTTTTTGCAAAATCGTCAAATCCATGTTTTCCGCATAAAGGTAAGGAGCGGGTGGTGATTGATGGTAAGGAGAAAGTAGTATTTGTGGAGCCTTCCTCCTTGGTAATTGATTCGAGGAATTCAAATTTTGGTGAAACTATTATAGCAGCGGATAAAGGAGAGGTACATATGGATCATGATGGGATTGTTGAGGTGGCAGGTTCGAAGTTCGTGGGCACGGATGATGTAATTGGAAACAGACAATTGGGCTGCGCATGTAAGTCTGAAGAGAAGGTCTACTATGTGGGGAAAAAATGGAGAAGGGCCCCATCAAATGATAATATGGGACAGAGTGGTATGGTTATTGAGTTCGGTAAAAGAAAAGAGTATTGGCAAGATAATGAAGTGAGGGAGATTGACTTTGTCGGAACTAGATCTGAGAAAAGAGCTAAAAATAGGGAGGAAAGGGGAGATTTATAGTTAATTAATTTTGCTGGTATAGTCCAAATTGGTGAGGTTGCACAATTTCAAATAGGATCGGCGGTTGCCTAGGGGCATGTCGACCAAGCGCCATGAAAACATTAGTTTGGAACGTCCGGGGGTTGGGGTGCCCATGGACGATGCGTAAGCTTCAGCATTTGTTGAGATTATATAAACCTCAATTTGTCTTTTTTATGGAGACAAAAGTTAATGAGAGGAAAATGGAGATGATAAGACGAAGGTGTGAATTTGCTAATGGAATCGAAGTAGGTGCCGATGGTACCAAGGGAGGGCTCTGTTTAAATTAGAAAGAAGATGTACTTGATATTTTGAAGAGCTTTTCTAGTAATTTTATTGACGTGTTAATTTCAGATAGTACTGGTGATGAATGGCGTTTTACTGGCTTTTATGGGTCCCCTTTTACGCAAGGTAGGAGGGCCTCATGGAATTTGCTTCGATCATTAGCAACAAATAATATTGTCCCATGGTTAGTCTGTAGGGATTTCAATGAAATTTTGCATAATTCAGAAAAGAAAGAGGTGCCCTACAGGATAAAACGAGAATGGAATTATTGAGAGAAACATTAGAGTACTGTCATTTATTTTATATTGGTTTCATTGGCCCATGGTTCACATAGGAGAGAGGTAATTCTTCGTCGACAAATATCCGTGAAAGGTTAGATAGAGAAGTGGCAAACGAGGCATGGTTGAGGAAGTTTTCTGAGGCTACTATTCAACATCTTCCCCATTCCTTTTTTGATCATTGCCCATTACTAGTACAGTTGTATGGAAAGGCCAAGAAACGACAAGAAAAGATTTTTAAGTTTGAGGCTTCGTGGTTAATAGAGGAATCATTCGAAGCAAAGGTAAAGAAAATATGGGACGATGACATGGGTGATATTTTTTACAAATTAGCGAGGCTACGGGTGGGATTAATAGAATGGGCACGTGGTATACATACTCAAAGGAATACTCATAAAGTGTAACTCACACGTCAGTTGGAATAATTGTTGGAAGGAGACAAGGACGATGATAATTTATCTTCTTTAATTGATACAAAAATTCAGTTGAATTGGGAGATCGAAAAGGATAAAGTATACTGGGAGCAAAGAGCAAGAGCGAATTGGCTTAAAGTAGGAGATAAAAACACGAGTTTCTTTCTAGAATTGTGAAGATCGTCTCTTCCCGATGATAAGGGTTGCACGTTTTTCTTTTAAGTGTAAATTACACCAACAGTTATCCAACTTTCATTTTCCGAAACAAACAGTCACCGGGTTAACATTTCAGTCCCTCAACTTTGAAAAAATGACAAAACTGTCACTAATGTTATCGAAAAGTGACAAAACAGTCACTGATTAACAGAATCTATTACAGGCTTAACGAGACTGTTTATGTGACAAGTTAACTAGCTGATGTGGCCAGTTAACTTGCCATGTTGGATGAGTAGTCAAAGGGTCAGGCTCAAAGGGTTTTCCTTGTCCTTTATTTTCCCGTTCCTTCATTTTCTTCCTTTATTTTCCATGATTTTTTAGGCAACTTCTCTTTCTCATCATCCAAACAACTACCTTCTCCTTCTCCTCCTCCTCCTCTTCCACCACCACGTTTCACGTCCTCCTTACCGAATCCATTTCACGTTTCTCTCAATTTCTGCACACTCTCTTCCAAACACCCGTATCACCCACTTGATTTGAGGGTTGTTGGGTATGGTGAAATGATTCATACCCATTTGATAAAAGTTAGGCTTTTGTCTGATATTGTTATTGGAAGCTCTGTTGTAGCCATGTATGTGAAAATGCAATATGTTTGAGGAAGCTACCCATGTGTTCGATAAAATGTCTGAGAGAGATGTTGCTTGTTGGAATTGTTTGAGAAGGGGAAAAAAGAATGGTCTGGTAATTTTCGAAGTGGGTTTAGTAGTGGTCATGGAATGCTTTAGCAATTTTGGTGTGTTGTAGTTGTGTTCTGTTTTTATTTGGTTTGGTGTGTTGCTTTGATTTTTGTAGCAATGGCCATGGTCTGATGTAGGTTTTTTGTATCAATGGCCTTGCATCTGCATATGCAATTTTTTTTGTTTAAGGGTCTAAAGAGCTTGTCTTTCTTACAATAACTATTCCCACAACTGCACTTCCATTTCTTACTCTCTTCCCCGCCACCGTCGCTGTTGACCTTCAAATGGCTCTTCAAATTCGGATTATATTCGCCAAATCCGTGTTGAAATCAGTGGTATGGTGAAATCCGTGTTGAAGTCTAAGCCACTGTCGACTGGACCTAGTGGATTAGCTAAAGAAAGCTTGGTTTCAGCCGCTTGGGAGTTATTGCAGGGTTTTAGGGCATTGTACTATTTGTTGCTCCAAATATCAAAGGTTGATGGATGGCTTTCATTGGTAGTAGTAGTGGAAATCGATGGTGGAGCAGTGTTGGTAGGGCTAATGTGCAGTGAAAGACCGGGAATTTGATTCATACATTGTTCATCGAAACCCCCTTTTTCCTCCATTTTTATTCTCGAAAAAAAAGATTTCACTGAAAAATACTTTCTCTCACAGAATCCAGTAAGAAGCTATGAACAAACACGAATTATTGGGTAACTGCGGGAAGAAGGAAAATCAAAACCCTTTGAATGGTGGAAAGAGGTGGAAATGCGATGGTGTTTGCATTTGGATTCTGCTGGTATTACAGAAGTGATTTTGTCTTGCTTGGTGGTGATTTTCTATTGATTTAGGGGCTGTTGATGTTGCTGATGTTTTTGTTTTTGTTGGTTTGTTCCATTATTGGATGTTATGGTTTGATTAGTCAGTTTTTCTTTGTTGTTGTCTCTGCTTGTTGTTTGTAGCAGTAGGTTTTATATAAGATGAGTGTTGGAGTGATCTGTGTTGTATTGGTCGTATCTTAAAGGTTGTAAGGGGTGCGGAAGCTGTGTTGTGCTGTTTTGGATTTTGTTTTTGTTTGGGGTAGGCTGCTTCTGCAGCTCTCATGCTCTGTTTTGGCATGGTGGTCTCTACCATCTTGAGAAAATTCAAGAGAGAAAAATGAATAGTAAATAGAGGACTATTTTGTCACTTTTCGATAACTTTAGTGACTGTTTTGTCACATTTTCAAAATTGAGTGATTGTTTTGTTAAATATAACCGGCCAGCTGGACATCTCCCACACTCCTCCTACGCCGTCAATTGTCATGTTACTATTCTGTGATGTCTGTGATGGAAAACCTTAAAAAGGATTATTTTATCACATTTTCAAAGTTAAGGGACTGAAATGTAAATTGACTGTTTGTTTCAAAAAATGAAAGTTGAGTGACTGTTAATGTAATTTACCATTCTTTTAATTTCAGTTTTGGCTTTTAATTTCCTTTTTCTCAGTTCTGATTAGGTTAGTTTCTTATTAAAGTTTAGGTATATTAAGTGTGGGCCAGGAGCCTTCTTTTGGATCAGATTTGTTTTTTTTATCCGGGCTATATTGGGTCTTCATTTCTTTGTTATTTCTTTTACTAATTTTTTAATACAAGCCCAATCCTTTTTTCTCAACAAAAATTATAATTTGTTTTTAATTTAATATTAAATTTTTAAAAGAATTAATAATAATTAAAAAATTGAAAGTAAGAATATGAAATATATGTTTAAAATGAAGAAATTAAAATATTGCTTTTAAAATAAATTTATACAAATATTTATATAATTTTTTTCTAAAACTTTTCAAAAATTAAAAATTTATATATATTTATCTTAATTTAAATAATACATATTTATGATATATTTTAAATTTAATGAAATTATTAAAATAATATTTTAAACCATATTTAATTTTAAATTAAATGATAATAAAAATATAATGATAACAAATTTAAATATTACGATAAATAATATTTAACTTAATGATAATTAAATAATATTTTCATATATATTACAGAAAATTTTACTTAGAGTTCTCAGAATTTACTAACCTTTTTAAATTTTACTTAAGATTTTAAATAATAATGATCCACGCCTTAGTTAAGTAAGTTGTCTATATCTTTAGATATTATATCTTGTAATATATAATATAGTATATATGATATATGATGAGACTTTGGTTTTCGATTGAACTTTAACTTGGATGACACCATCATTATTGTAACGACAAATAAGATGGGAGTTTGAGCATGTTTAAAAGGTTTTTCGATTTCTAAGGTTGAAGGGTAAATGGTAGGCATATATTTTGCTAGAACCTAAAACACTTTGGATAAAAAAACTTAAGAAATTAAAATTTATCATGTAACATTATTAAGAACAAAAATTAGATGTGAAAGTTGTAATCTCCCACACCCGACCCTATTGCAGATCCGAATGTGATGTTACATTACATTGTCGGAGCAATTCAGACTATCTCAACCCATTTTCATTTATAACTATACATGCATACAAGGGTTACTAATAAAATTCACATTATGCAAATGAAAATCTACTAATTCATAATCAAATGGGAACACAAAGAGGCTCGAGTCATGTGAGAGCAAATACAAAGTCAAGGTATGAATCTTAACTCAATCAATAAATTTCAAAATGATGTTTGTGACAATATAAACAAGTCTCAAGACTTGCTTCCCTTGATTTTTATTTTTGTTTCGATGTTAAAATGTCTTGAGACATTAGGGTTAATGTCTCAAGACTTGGCCCATTATGTCTCGAGACACAACTCTCTTATTTTAAACTATTAGCTTCGATGCTTCGATGTTTGCAAGTCTCAAGACAAGAGACTTTAAGTCTCGAGACCTAAATCCAAAAATACATTTAGTATATTTTTAGGTTTAAGTCTCGAAACATATTTTTAATATCTCGATACACTAATGCAAAATATCCTAAAATGAACATTGTAAAACATACAAATGACTATCATTTCATATCTAACATAAACTAACTTATCACCAAATCATAATAAACCAATTTAAAATGTGAACACACAACCAAAACATTTGAAACCATGGCACCCAATGCATCATATCATAACCTAATTAAATGACCAACAACAAACACTAAAACATATATCCATCGATATAAATCTAGTGATCAAATTCAAAAAATGAACCAAACTATGCCTAAAATATAACCAAATGGCCACAAATTCACACGTTGAGTATGAAAATTAAATAGTGCTAACATATTTGAAATAAACACGTAATAGTGTTAAACAATAAAACATAATAAAATGGCATTTTAAAACATTATATCCAAGTTTAAATTCAACATCAATAATCATATTTTCTCATGTCATTTTATCATTAAACATTTAAAATATCCACGTCTCCATGATCAATTTTTACCATCAGGATCATTTTCAATATCAATGTATCATTTCACTTACTACATAATGGAGTATCGATGCACCCTAAAGTATTTGCATCTCATTTCTTATATTGCAATCAATATTCAATACCATCACATTATTCACATTTCATTACCAAATCTAATACACAATTTATTCACATTTCGACCCCTATTAATTGATTTGGACTTAAGGACGAATACATGGATCAATCCACTAAAACACTAGAATACGCACATAAGTGTTGATCATGCATAAATGCACCGATACTTACAACCACACTACTACATACTCGTACCCTAAGGTATTTGAGCTAGTGATATGTTCTCAACCCTTAAAGCATTAGGGAATTATCAAATAATAATACGCACTCAATGGCAAAACCCCCTTTGACATAACAAACCCTTTAGTATGCTAACTATATCCGTAACTCTATCTAACACTGCTAATAGAGAACTTTTTATTACCAATAATTATCGAACGCCTTTTCCAACAACATAACTGGTATTGTAATACAGTGATCTCAATCTCACACACACATATAAACATTGAACTTATACAAATTCATCTCAAATAGAACAAATATAGACATACCTCTCGTATCATTTCTTGCTAGCACGAACTTTATAAATTTAACTATGTAATAGGCTATGTATTGAAAACAAATTATGAAAATACAAATAGAAAATGCTACTCATCGACAACCTTTGCTTTTTTTCTCTTTTGACATCTCGGCATCGTCTTTAACTACATACAACAATACAATTATGGAAACAATATCAATTACACAATCAAATATAGAAACAATCAAAACTCAAATATGAATATGCATTTTCTCAATTAACCCATTAGGGCTTTAAAATTTAGTTTCCCTTGAATAAGAGTATGTTAGATAAATATAACTATAGATTGAAGAAAAGCTATGAATAGTTTTATGTATTTTGTCAAAAAGTGAAAATATGACCAAAACCTATAATGAGATTGTCTTAATCTTAATGTTGTTATTATACATTATTTTTAACTGCTTTTTTTGACATAATACCCAAAAAAATAAAGAACAAACAGAAAATGGTAAAGAAAGATTTCCAAACCGTTCTGGCGATTTCGTTTGGAAATACAAACTCGGAAGAATTTTAAAATAAAAGTAGCTATAGAAAAGTTAGCCGCTAAATCTGTTGACAACCTAATCGAGCCACCGAGTTACCCCATCATCCTCCCCTACAGCTGCCAGAATCTCTATGCGTACATCCAAATTTGCCTGCCATTTCAAGTAATCGAAGCAAATGACAATGAGAGAAGGTAACACCTCAAAGGAGAAAAGGGAGAACAATCTACGGAGAGACACTTATCTATTTATTTTCTTTAAAGTATCCATGTCCGGATACTTGTACCCTAAACATATTCCAACATAAAATATGGAGGTAAAATCTTTCAAATATATGGAATTGCTTCTTTTTATTCTTAAATAGTTGATACATTGTGTCGAGTCTATATCCCCACTCGCTTTCATATCCGGGTAATATAACCTAGAATTAAGGCGTTCATACACTATATAGTCAGTACAAAGAGGATTACATAAATGATGGGAACTTACTGAAGTATTTCTGCAATTGACCAGCCTACATTCCTCCAAAGGACCTTGCAATGTCCAACTTTCCCAAACATCAAAACTGTGACTCGCAAATACAAAATCCATTCTTCTATTAATCTGCCACGAGAATATAGACCATTAAAATCTGACTTCATCACAAAGCAGAAACTAAGAATGGATTAAAACATAAGACAACAAAAGATTTCTCAATACCCCAATTGTCTATACTAGCATTCTTATTTAGTATCTCAAGTATCCAAACATTGTTTGAGATACATTGCCACTAAAAATCTCTGTCCCTTTGAAATGTCTATTTTCTCAGTGTAAGCTGAATTTCAACATATTTAAAGAGAAGTGCAACAGCAAAAATTGCAATATTCTAATGATAAGGTACAACATAACTACTCTCGTATAGGTAACAAAATTAGAGGTATTACCCAGAGAGAGATTACTTTGCTCTAAGTCAAAGAAATCATTAACCAATTACAATAGCATAAATTAGAATTTCACCCAAAAACTTTTAATTGCACAGGTCCTTTAAAATTTTAAAAGACTATTTCACAAAAAATTTATGGTACCGATTCACAGTGAGATTTTTGAGCTAAGAATCTATCAAAAGATGGAAGAAGTTTTTTAGTGAAGTCATGCTTAGCAAGAGATTCCCTAATAATTTGTAAAATGTAAAGTTACCTGCAGCAACTTCCCACCAGCAGCAAAAGAACGCAGACCAATTGTGTCCTGGAAAAATGGATAAAATTTTCAACTACAATTGCCAAAAGCCCCAGAACTATAATTCAAACAAAGCCGACCAAAACTAATTTCAAGTAAAGGCAGTGCAGAAAGTAAGGACCAACTGCAGAAGTAATAAATTCCTGTCAACAAACCTTGCTCCTGCAGACAACAAGGAACTGGGCTGCTGGATCTCTTTTAGTTACATTTGACATGCTATCTAGGAACCAACCACCACCTTTAACTCTTTGTCTGGAAATGTAGAGTGCAGGCCGGTCTCTTGCATACATAGCTATAACATATCCCTCCTTCAGCAAATCCCCAGACTGTCCACTTAGGTTCCTGCTCATCTTAAGAAGTTGGTCAGAAGTTGACCCTTGTGTTAATTCTTTAGGTGTTTTCCTACTTCTTGAGTCTACAGGAGAACGAGAACCAGAACTTAATGCTTGATCGGTTCCACTCATAGCAGTGTCATCTTCTCTTTGAGACGTACTTTCTTTCTCTAATATTAAGGGCTCATCCGATTTTTGTAGGTTATTTTGACGGGCATGCCTCTTTTTGGCTTTTTTACCTGATCTGCTGCGTTTAGCATCTGATTTAGTTGGAGTACCAGAAGACATACCAGAATGCTGGTTCTGATTAGTATAATCCTTGGCTTGGTTGGTATCCTTTTTAAGGTTACTTTCAGGACTCTGTTGAATATCATCAATAAATTGTTCAGCATTGGATCCCCGCAAAGCACTTTCTTTCTCTTGTATGCTAAACTGTCCTTTTTCATCAACTATTTCACTTTCTTCCTCATCCTCATCAGAAGTAGCATCCTTTGGAATAACCCCATCACAAAAGAATGTTTGCAACATAGAGATAGCTTTCTCCCTAATCTCCATCCACACTTCTTCACTATAATCAGCACTTCGAGGAAGTATCAATACATTGGGCATCTCCTTCACCTGAAGCAAAGTATGTGAGGATAATTTGATTAGTTAGATCTTTAGTAATCTTAGTTATGGAAAACAAAATGGCAATATACTAACTCAACACAGTTGAAACTGACTCTTTCTATCACAAGCTGAAAAGTACTATTTTATCTTAGATGAAGATAATGAAGGAGAGAAAGATAAGCAGAATTATAAAATATTGACCTCAGCATTCTCTATCACTGCCCGCATTCCCACTCCCTCTCTCCCTCTCTCTCTCTCTCTAATCCCCGTTCCAACCAATTGTAACTATAACCAACATCATGCTTGGAATTTGCATGCTCTGGAACATAATTCCACTAAAATCACAGATTATGGCAAATGGAAGGAATCCGGTATGTCATGGAACAGAAACAAGAATGTAACATATTGAGAAGATGAACTCATTTAAATGGCTGATCTTGTAAGCTGACTACAGACCCAGAGACCTTTTTGCTGTTTCAAAACACAAAAAGAACCAATTCTGTCTAGACACACAATTTTAAAGATAATCACTATCTTCCTACATAAACAGCATAGCAGAGTAAAACCTGAACTCATAGCATAAGAAAATTTATCATACCCACGCTTCCATCCACTGTGGCCCTTCAGCTCCATCCAGCGCACAACCAGCTAAAGTGCCATCAATGAGAAGCTGCTTCAATGCACAATCATCCAAGAGCTGGCTGCTACCCGTATTTACAAGAAAAGCCCCTAACGGGAGATACCCCGAAAAATAAACAGACTCATACAAAAGGAGAAGAAATCATAAATTTCTTGGAAAGAACAAATGAAAGCAAATGTACCAGGTTTTATATGCTGCAAACATTCAGCATTTATAATCTGAATGGTTTCATCTGTTAAAGCACAATGAAGCGATATAAGGTCACTTGCAGATAGTAAATCATTAAGTGTATCCATTCTACGGGCAGCTGGTGGGAATGTTATAGACGACCTACTTACTTTTCCATTTTCCTGTAAAAACATGATTCAGAGGAAATTTTATTCCAATGGAAAATCGATCCAGCAGCATGAGAAATAAAAATAAACTGTTAACTAATAAAATCCGAACAGTGAGACTCTGAATTAACAGATCATGTAAACAAGATAAAACATGCATATATATATATATATATATACCGCTAAAAACCAAGCTCATTTTTAATTTAAATGTAATTTGCAGTAGATCTGTAATTCCTTTTCAGTTTACCTAATAAGATATAACTGAATAACATATTAGAAGAGACTATATCTTTAAGATCTTTACACCAGGTCAAAATGCCTATAGCAATTTCAGATAGTGTTGATTTTGACAAAATCTGTGACACTTTTCACAAAGCATCCGCCTGAAGTAAATAAGAGACTAAGTTATTAGTACTTACTAAATTTTATAATTTCGAAGTTAAATTGGTGAAGGAAATAAGAGGTAAATTTTAAGTAGCAATCTGACTGAGTTAAAGAAAGTTAAGAGTGTCTAGTGCAGTCCGAAGTCAACTAATTGACCATTCATTCTCGAGAGTAGCCGATCTTTTACCTCCACAATATCATAATACAGCACACTCATTTTGAAGGCTAAGCTTCTATAGGCCAGAGATCGGGCCGACGCAGATCTACCAACAATTCCCAACACTAGTCCTCGGCACCGCCTCATTCCCCGACAAAGCGGCTGAACTGATCCAAGCCAACCGGAAGCCGAAAGCGCGTGGCGAGAGAGCAAGTGCGTGCGACGGAGCAAGCCCAGAAACAGCGCCATGACAGTGTCTGCGATCTCCTCAGCTCGCGAGGCATCGACATGGACAAGACGTAGTCCGAGGTCAGCTGCTAAGGCGGAGTCGACGGCGCGGTCGGAGGAGCCGAGGCAGAGGATGAGCTGGTAAGGACGGAGGCGACGCTGGGCAGCTCGAGGGAGGTAGGAAAGGGAGTGGAGAAGAACCGCGGCGGCCCCCTCAATCTTCCCGTCGCCTAAGCTGCTGAGAGGGACGTGGTGGACCAGTGCGATACCGGCTAAGGATTCTTGCTCGAGGGCGCAATCTTCGATGCAGTTTAGGGAAATAACCAAAGGGAGAGGCGAAGGGTTGTCATGGTGACGCATTGCGGAAGAGGATCTGAGCATAGGCGACGCAATGGAGTTGGAAGAGAGGTTCAGCCTCGGATCGTGCATTCACTATTGTGTCGTGGTTGAAAGAGTCTTCTCGGGTTGGAATAAGAGGTTACTGGTACTGGATATGGTTGATGAGTGTAATTTTGGGCATTTTGCGGGGTAAAGTTTTGCCAAGGGTACTTGCTGGCATAAGTAAAACCGTGCTTAGGCGTCTTGACTTATCCTTGTTGCTTGATGTAGCTCTTCGGCTTGGGGAGAAATTTTAAGGGAATGACATGTGTCCCCTTGTTTTTGGGCAACTGATCTTTAATTTCAAACTTCTAATTATGTCCCAATTTTTGGCAAATAAACGTCTTGCGCTGCGTTCAGACATACATGGTATTGGCTTGAGATTTTTGTTTTTTTAAGCTCTGTCTATCAGCATTTTTATTTACGCTTTATTTAAGTTTGATTTTTAAAAGTATTTTTGAGATAAAAGTATTATTAAATAAAATATTTTTTGATTTTTTAAAAGTATTTTTGGTATCAAAAATATTTTAAAAAAATTTCCAAAAGAAGGTAGAAAAAATTTTATTTTTTTGACTCAAAAATACTTTTAAAAAGCATTACTAAACTAACCTATAATAGGTTAGGCTATCAATTGTGACATTACATGCATATATGATACAAAAACATCCATCCAAATATATTATATGAAACATCCCTTTTTTCTTTCATTAAAGAATGTGAAGATTACCGTTCATTAAGAATAATAAGGAAACATGTGTCATTTAAAGTTTTCTTGGTCATCCAATCTGCAATTTTGTTGTAACTTGATGTAGTTAGTCATTTAATGTAATGGATGATCACATCATTTAGCATCATTGATCAATCTAAAATTATTACAATCCATAATTCTTGGTTCTTAATGATATATCAGAGTTAAACCTAAAAGCTTTGGTTTTAAACATAAATGCTGATGGACAATAAATGTCTCCCTAATAATGGTTCCCTGAGAGTTCCTAGCAATGAAATGCCTACCATTCTTTTCAGCAGATCAATGGTTACGTCGATGTTATCTTTAACACCATCAAATGATGGAGGATGCTATTCATAATATTGATCTCTTTTCTACACTAAGTGAAGTAAGAAAAATGGATTCATGATTTCATAATGATTTGAACAAAGCAATTCCCAAACATGTTTTGATCCCCACGAACACAAATTCATTACATGCTTTTCAAATGCACCAACAAATCCATGCAGCAAGGATGCCCTCCAAACAGCTTAGGCAAATGGGTATTAAAACAAAATGTGCATAGAAAAATCAATTTTAGAGTACAACTTTTAATTTAAATTACACTTTTAATTATGGAAAGCTCTTTGTTAATGATCTGTAATTGGTAAAAAAGAGTTATAGTTAAGTTTTTACCATTAATTTTTGAAACTATAATCAAGTAATAATATCTCTAAGTTAATTCTTCTAATTATAGTACATTATCAGTTCCGTCTAATTTGATCCACACAAAGCAATAATCATAGAGTATATACTCGTACATAAGTGTTGATCATGCATAAATACAATAATACATAAAACCACACTACTATATGCTCGTACCCCAAGGTATTTGAGCTAGTGATATGCTCTCAATCCTCAGAGTATTAGAGAATTATCAAATAATAATACGTGCTCAATGTCAAAACTCCCTCTAACATAACAAATCTTATAGTATGCCAACTATACCCGTAACTCTATTCAACACCGCTAATAGGGCACTTTTCATTACCAATAATTATCAAACGCATTTTCCAACATAACTAGTATTGTGATCTCAATCACACACACATATATAAACATTGAACTTATACAAATTCATCTCAAATAGAACAAATATAGACAAACTTCTCGTATCATTTCTTGCTAGCACAAACTTTATAAATTTAACTACGTAATAGGCTATGTATTGAAAACAAATTATGAAAATACAAATCGAAATTGCTACTCATTGACGACCTTTGCTTTTTTGTCTTTTGACATCTCGGAATCGTCTTTAACTACATACGATAATACGATTACAGAAACAATATCAATTACACAATCAAAACTCAAATATGAATATGCATTTTCTCAATTTAACCCATTAGGGCTTTAATATTTAGTTTCCCTTGAAAAAGAGTATGTTAGATAAATATAGTCATAGGTTGGGAAGAGACTATGAGTAGTATTAGATATTGTGTCAAAAGTTAGAAATATGATCAGAACCTATAATGAGATTGAGATTGTCTTCATCTTAATGTTGTTATTATACATATTTTTTAACTGTTTTTTTTGACACAATACGTAAAACTGTCTATAGTCCATCCCCAACTCATAAATAGGATGATAGTATATTTAAATGCACTCAAATCCACATTCTCTTACAGTGAAAACAATGTTCATACTAATCGAATTAAGACTCAATTGCTAAATTTATCATTATGAGTTATTATAATAATGTTAGTTTGGACATTTATTTAGTGAGCTTAATTAAATTGGGTGAGTTAACGTGGATAAAGATTGTTCACTACATACCCAATACAGTAGATCCAACCCAATTGGAGTTGGATCTTTAACACTAGTTTTAAAATGTTAGCCCAATTTACTATTTCTATAGCTATTTCCTTTTCAGCTGGGCTTCAAAACGGAATTACTTTGGGTTTGCAAATCTAATAGGAACTCATTCCTCTGCCAATCAAATTTCTACAAAGTGTTTGTCTATATAAGTTTTAATAATTTGTGTAATTGGATAATATTTTATGTAATTCATTGACGTATGATGTGATTTATAATTATTTTATTATGTTGTGTATTCAGATAATGTTTTTTATTGTTTAAATCTATAATTTTAAAAATTGTAGCATTTGAAACATTGACTATGTAATTTTTTAATTTTATAAGTAGAATTGTAGATTTGTCATCTATCTTATTATATATATATATACACTATCAATCTAATTTTATTTGTGGAATTGCAGAGGATATGTATTCTCCTATTTATGGGTTAGGGGTAGGACTGTAAATGAATCGAGCTTGACGAACAAATTTCTATTTGTGTTCGTTTGTTTATTTTTGAAGTTGTTTATGTTCGGTTCGTGTTCGTTAAGAATTTCAAAATTTTTATTCATGTTCGTTTATTTAAAATTATGTGTGTTCATGTTCGTTTGTTTAATGTTCACGAACATGTTCATTTAACTTAATCGAACATGTTCACGAACAATGTTAATGAATAATAAACAAACAAACAATAAATAAATACATACACATATATTATTTTAATATTTTTATAAGAAAATATCATTAATAAATAAATGAGCCATAAACGAGCTTTTGAACGAGTTTGTTCGTGAACATAAACGAACCAAACACACCTCTATTCGTGTTCGTTTGTTTATTAAACGGACATAAAAGTTTTGTTCATACTCGTTTATTTAGTTTAATAAACGAACATAAATGAATGTTATACAAACAGTTCATCGAACGTTCTATTCATTTACACCCCTAATTAGGGGGGCTATAAGTAATTTTAAAGATTGTGTTAAAAAGTTTAAATATATTAGAACCTTGTGGAATTTTAAATTCAATATTTTATCATACATAAAATATTTCAAAAGTTGTAATCATTGATATATAATACTTCAAATTAATAGAAAATTTGGTGACCCTAAAACTTCTCCTTTGCTACCGCAAGTCCTTGAATCTTATCCTTTACTGTATAGCAAACTGTGCTCTTTTTGAATCTTCTTCTTGCTCCCTACGGCAAGCAAAATCAAAATTCCACCTCTGAATTTGAATATCAATGCCAGAGGGAATCCCTGCTGAAATTTAAGCAATGAAGTTAGCTCATCATTCCACATTTAACATATTCTCATTTGAAGATCGCCTCGCCTGCCTGCCCTTCGTGAATTTAAGGCTCCGTCTTTACTAGTCAAGGTCTCCAGGTTTCTCTTATTCTTTCTCATTATCCAGAGTTTAATCAACCACTACTAGCAGGTTTAGCTTCATTTTAGTCTATATATATATATATATATATTTAAACCAATTCAAATTAAACTAATCAACTCTGAATAAAATATTAATCTTGCAGAAGCAAAAAGGAACAGATATGACTGCTTTAATGCAACATTCCAGATGAAGACCAGGCGATGGATGGAGTTGTTGTATTCACGTTTATTAAAGTTGAAAACGAACGCGACCCATTGCATTATCTGTTTCTGATAAGTATTAGGCATGCACTTTTTCATCTTAAACAACACGTGAATCATACTTCTTCCAACAGTGTGTTTGAAAAATAGTACGAACACACAGTGCATGAAAGGATAAAATGCTTTACGCTAACTTCTCACTCAGGTCTTCAACTCAATCCAATTTCTCAGATTGTAACAAAGCATGTATTGGCCAAAAATAGAAATCACGGACCTTGCTGCCTAATAATGTTATGCTTAGTACATTTATTTAAGCCGTATGTGACAAAAGTGATGGAATTTTAGTTCCTTCAAATTCTATAATTCCTAAACATGTGGATGAGAATGATTTGCAGGCCAAAATAATTTGTTAATTGAAATGATGGAAATCTCACTCGAATATAAGTTTGAATATTGAGAAACATATTTATTTATTTATTTTATTTAACCTGCATTCATTGGAGACATCTTGAATGTACACCAAAAATACAAAAACTATCGAAGCAGAAAATAAGAACTCACCAATGGTTGAATATGATCAATAATGAAGTTGGCAGAAATCTCAAGTTCGGTTTTGTAATTCCGTTATGCAACACAACGCTTTTTATAAGCAATTTTTCCAACACTTTAGTGCATATGAAATGAAAAAAAATAAAAGCTTAAATCACTATCGCTAGATTACCGTTCATACATCAAGTACACTTGACGAATTCTTCAAGAATAATGTACTCTTCGAGAGTGGAGAATTCATATCACATCGCAAACATACATGGAAAAATGAACATGACAAACTCTCCATGTCTGACGAACTCATAGAAATTGACAAACTTACAATAAGTGGTGAGCTACCTCAAATAATAAGTGATGAGCTCATTAACTTAATGAACTAAAATATGAGTTGGGGCCGCGAAAAGGATACGAGTTGTTTAAAACTAAACCATGAAACTACGAAACAAGTGGATTTGAAGAACTTGCATGCAAGTTATGTTTTCAAATTATGCTTTCCGGATTTTTTAAAAGATTTACTATTTATTAGCATAATATATTTAATATTTATTAGTATAAAATTTTTATTATTTCTTTTCATAATTAAAAGTTTTTCTTGTTACAAATACTTTTGATCCATTGTTCAAAAGAAGTGTAGATTGAAAATATATAAAATTTTAGCAAACAATTTTGTTGCTAAAATTCTCGTTCTTTCTCATCTGCAATTCTTTCAAGTATCGAAATTCCAACAACCACTCTACATAAAAACGATTTAGTGCTAGAACCAATAGTCACAGTTGATTTCTTATTATTTCAATAAACAATCTTAATAAATATGCTATTTTGATAATTAATTTTTGTATATAAAAAAACTACATCAACAAAATATTCGACTATTTTATATGAATATTGCTATACACATTGCGTAAACGAATTAATAATAATAGTAATTTTGCCCATATTTGAAATTAAGAATATTCATACGGCGTAAATGGTAGAAGGGGAAGGATTTTCAAGAAAAGGCACGAGGCCGCAGCTCGTTTAATGGTAATGAAATAGCCCAGCATTGTTGGAGACTTAGAGACGTGCACTTGCCGAAGAGTGAATGAAAAAATGAAAAATTTAAAGCAGTCCACGACGAGCTCTTTTTCTTCGTCAAAAGGACGAGTTGAGGTCAGCTCATTTAACGCACATAATCAACCCCAACCGCATGCCTTTGCCTGCTTCTTTTGACCTCTTAACTTGTCTATACGTATAAAATTCCTCTGCATCCTCACTTCAATTGATGAAAAACTTTAGTTGACTTTAGGACAACTCTTTCAACATTTCAACACAACATGCCATATAAAATTGGACAAGAGAAAAAAAAAGAAAGTTAAGATAAAACATTCACATTTAAAATACGTGTTAACACGGATTACATATTATCAAATTTCATTGATGTTGTCATGAGCGTGATCTTTATTAAATAACTTGTAGTACAAGAAAGAATCATGAAAATGATGTGAGTTAAGTCTTTATATAGGTACGGAATGGTTATACATTAATATGTATGTCACTTGGTATATATTTGATCACATAAATTATATTATAATTATTTTGAAAAATTAAAAATATTGAGTTTAACCATAAACTTAATAAATAAACTCACATACTTAGTCAATTAAGCAATTAATTCAATTACACAAATCATAAAAAAAAAGTATTATTTCTTCATTATATTGTGTATCTCGTTACAACATAAAATTACTAACATTACAGACTATTAACCATCATACCAAAAAATAAGTTTATCATAAACAGCTTATGAGTTGGCTGGTGCGTGGAAGAAACAATTTATTATTACGTTGATTGGGATAACATAGATACCTGGCAAGAGATATTTAGCCAAGTGCAAGTGTTGTATGTTGAATACTTAATTTTAGTTTTGCCCTTAAACAAAAACATCTTATAATTAACTATTGGTTTTTAATTCAATTGGCATTTGCATTATTGTCAATGTAAGAGAATGTAGGTTCGAATTTACTAAAGTGCATTATCTTCCTATTTATGGATTGAGAAAGGCTATGGATACTTCTTGACATTATGTAAAAATATATATATATATAACTCAAACCTATAATGAAATTGTTCAAAAAAATATTATAAGTAAGTGAACTTCCCTTACCGTTTTATAATATCTTAGCATTATTGGTAGATTTACTAGGCATTTCGTTCTAGTTTGTGTATATATTAATTATATATTATTAATTCATGCATGTTAAGTGACATATCCCTTAATTTTAATGTTAATATAAGAAAAGATCGATCATACGTTGAGAGCCTTCTTAATAAAGAGTATACATATTTTCTGATCAAATTTATTTTCATTATTATTTGGGAGTTCAGTTATATAATATTTTGTACTTTAACTTGATATATTTTTTTAATTTGGTATTTAAATTTTTTTGATCTAATGTGGTACTCAAATTTAAATTTTTTTTTTAATTTGGTATCTAAACTTGACACTTTTTTTTAAGTTGGTACTTAAACTTTTTGGGTCCAATTTGATCCCAAATTTGACTTTTTTTCTTAATTTGGTACCTAATATTTTTTTAATATTAATTCTTCATGCATAGCTCAATACCTATTTTTAACATGAATTTTATCTAAAACTGATAATATTTTTGTAGCATAACAAAAAAAAATTCAACACAATTATTATTTTACGTAATTTTTTATAATATTTAATAAATTTAGATATTAAATTGAATTTAAAAAAAATTAAGTACTAAATTAAGAAAAAATACTAAATTCAAATACCAAATTGAATCCAACAAAAATCTAAGTATCAAATTGAAAAAAATTGTGAATTTCATATATAAATGTTATATTAAGCCTAATAATAATTAACATACACATATCCTCACAATTCTAGAAGATGACATTGAAAATGAGGAAGAAAGAAGTAGGTGTAGAGAAGCCTTGGACGGTGAACAAATCAGCATTGGATTAGCTACCATTGCCAACAGATATACAAGCATTTAAAGCTGGGTGGTCGGTTCTGGACTCTGCTGGAGGTGCAATCAACTGCAGAATAGAGTACAAACATATTGTTGGTGGTGGGGGCAGAATGTTTCATCCCCTTTCAGCAATGACTTCAATTTTACGTTTCCATGTTGGTGCCCAAATTCACTGTACTCAACCTTCACTAACGTGGACCCAATCACCATCTGCCACCACACTTTGTCCCAAACTTGCAACTTAGTGACCTGTCTTTTTTCTCTTAGTTTGCACTGCTGCTATATCTATATATCCTAATCATCAGGCTCTCATGTTATATATTCTCGTATCTATACGTGTCCTTTTTTGCATCCAATATCAAACAAAGATACATCTACCACAGTATAGTTCTTATCGTTGAACCAAGCGTTCAATTGACAATGATATTAATATTTGGTATTTCGTGTCAGGGGCATAGCTAGGGGCTTGCATGCCCCTAAAATGATTTTTTTTTACATAATTTTTTTAAATTTTTTTAAATTTTTAATAAATTTTAACTTTTTAAAAATCATAAAAATTATAATTTAATTTCGATTTCCTAAAAAAAATTTTTAACTTCATCCATGTTTCGTGCATTATCTGAATTTTAAAATTTTAATTAAAATTTATTTATTATCAATAAAAAAAAGTGACTTAAAACTTCTTTTGTCTTACATGATTTTTTTAATATTTCGCTAACAATAATTAGGTTTTTTTCCTCTAACTCATGATCCTCTCCTTTATGTAACATCTGGACCTAATTTTAAATTTTTTTGGATAGTGGTAGGTAAGTAAATAAGAAAGATGAAACAAATAATATTACGTAGTTAATTGTATTAGGTTGAATTTTTGAACAACTATCTTTTATCTAAAAAGAAAAAATAATTTATATTGCATGTTGTGAATTTTAAATAAAAAATATAATACGAAAATAATAATATATATTAATGATTAATATCTATATATTATGATTAATTGACGTATGAAACTTTATGTAAATATATAAATTTTGGGTAAACCATATATATAAATGGTCACTCAATTATGTTTGTATTTTTATTTTAGTCATTTAATTTTAAAATTTTTTAATTTAGACATTAACACTTGAATTTGTTTTTTTTTTTGGTAACCCACCATTAAATTGATAACAGAAAGCTTGTTTTTAACTGGTATAATAATACATTTAGTCATCAATACTTACATATTCTATCAATAAGATTCTAATGCTAAATAATTTAATAAATTTAACCTTTCAAATTTATAAATTCTATCAATTTGATCCTCAAACTTCCTAACCAAAGCTTTTAACTTTTAAAACAAAGGCATTCCATATCTATAAATTTGTAAACCCCCAAAAAAAACTTCTCCAATAAAACAAATGGTAAGCACTCTATATTGGTATCAAAGGAACCCAATAAAACTTTTTTTTTCTTAATTTACAATATAAACTTAAAATTTTAGATATTAAAATTTTCATCATTTAACCCAATATATGATTTGTAACCCAATAAAACAAGGGACATTTCAAGAAAACAAAGACACCTTTTTATACCCCGTGCAATGCATCGGCTAAGGTGAAGATTTGTTGACATAACACAATCTCATATCTAAAAAGTACAAGGTTGTGGAAGGTTTGCACTACTGTTTCTCCACCTTTGAATCATCTCAAAAATTGCCATTTTCTTCATAAGGCAAATTTTTTTATTTGTAATTTTAAATTTGTATTTTTTACAATAAAATATATTTAGTAGTGCCCAAGGATGTAGATTTCTAGTATTCTTTATTGTTTTTATTTATCTTTCAATATTTTGTAAGGTATAATAGTAATGATATATTGTGCTATTAAATTATATTGTATGGAGAGATATTTGGTTTTAAGTGAGATTATTTGTGACCCCTTTAATCATTCATGAAATTTTAATTTAATGTGATTTTCTAGTACAATAATATTCTTTTTTACCCTATTCACATAATAAAATATTAATACTTAAATCGAATTTTTTTAAAATTAAATGATGAAAACAAAATTAAGAAGATAGTTAAATTAACATTTATATAGTTTACCATAAATCTCATAGATAATTATAACATACAAAATACACAAGTTATCATTGATTTCCACCGATTTCTGCTAATCTTTTATATATATATATATTCCTAATTAGTCTACATCAGCGCACCTAAAACAAGACAAGAAAGCTCTAATTCTCCAATATTTCACTCAAACAGCATTAATGAAGATATTTTCGGAAATGTATCAGTTCGTAGGTTAAGAGTATACCTGTTTCAGTTAACCATCGTTTCTAGATATCACTCGAAACTAACCTTGTCAATTAAATAAAGTGTGGCGAAATTAGAAAATTCGGTAGAAAGTCAATTGTAAGTAAATTGTCGGAACTGTTTTATTGAAATATTTTCACCGCCAAAGCAAATTTAAGACATGGAGAATGTTATCTTGAGCTTCCATCTAGTTTATAATATAAAAATAAATAATAAAAGATGTAACTGATAGTCCAATTGATGCACACAATAAAACTGGAATTATGAAATAAATTACAAGTACAAGTCACTTATTTTATCATAATTATTGAAATAACCAAACATCTTGGTACAAATTAAGACTACAATACATAGTGATCTCCCACAAAAACAATGCTTAATGGCATAGGCTTTAATGTGGGAAAAAATGGAGAGAAAGAAAAGAATAGTATTCACTATGTTTCAAATGAATACGCTTCAGACTAAAAGAACCTAAACCAATCTGAACCCTACCAATCTCCTAAAAATGAATTAGGATCACTAGTTCAAAGGTGAAGTAAAAAAATAAGCCATTATTAGGCATGCATGCCATGCCATGCTACGTAGGTTATGAATATTGGGGGGCTTTTTTTTTTAAGTCCTGGCTCGAACGAGGGGCGAGTGAGGAATTGGGGAGTGAGGGGAAATCATGTGCGGAGACATGAGACTCTCGTCGTATAACCTAGACGAAGAGAAGCTGAGGCGAAGATTTTGCTTTCGCCAACGCTGAGCCTGAGCTTGAGACTTGTCTGCTTCATGATTGTTTTCCTCCTTCCCTTGAAGAACGAATTCTCGGATCCTGTCGAGTGCTACTTCAACAGTTTCGTCGTCCATGTTTGCAAAGCAGACCCTGAACCAGCCAGGTTCGGAGCATTGGAAAGAAGAGCCTGGGGAGACATTGAGTTTCACTTTATTGATAATCACACTCCACAGTTCTGTTTCGGCCTTGGTAGTTTGTTCTTTAAGGAGTGGTCGCATGTCCATCCAGAAAAACAAACCGGCATTGCTTTTTGCAGTGGAAATCCCGACTTGTTCCAGTCCCTTTGTGAAAACATGGTGTCTTTTGGATAACCTCTTTGAACTCTCCCTTAAGAAGTTCCCCACAAATTCATCATCAGACAGCATCGAAGCCAGTAAAAATTGTGTCTGAGAGGAAACCAGTCCGAAACTCGACATCTTTCGGGCACAATTCATAACATCATCGTTGAAGGAGTAAACAATGCCGACCCGGAAACCAGGGAACCCCATGTCCTTGGATAAGCTGTAAACAATGTGAATCAAATCACGGTTGCAATCCATGTCCTGTATGACCTCGGCGACGCTAATGAATCTGGGAGAGCCGAAGACTGTGGCTGCATAGATTTCATCGGAAACGAGGTGGATGTTCTTGTCGGTGACGAAGCTCACTAGGCTTCTGAGCGTCTCTTTGTCGAGGACCGTGCCTAAAGGGTTGGAAGGGTTGGTTATGATGACGCCTTTGATATTGATATTCGATCTCTGAGCTTTTTCATAGGCTTCTTCCAGGGCAGCTCTTGTTATGCGAAAATTGTTCGAGCTTTCGCAGTGAACAGGAACTATTTCCAACCCAGTACGCCACCTTAGATCCCGGGCAAATCTGCATGGTTTAATTTTTTTTTTTTAAAACGTCATTAATAAAAGAAGTATGACGAGTATGTGAAGGTGAAACCAAGTAATAAGAAGAGAAATACGTTTTAAACACTCTTAAATAAAGCAGAAAATGTGTAAAGAAAAATGGAATTTGTCCAAACACCTGTAAGCTATATCATAAACTTTTAGTTGAATTTAAGGAATTGGAGTCAACATCATGGTCTACTTTTTAGAATTTTCTGGAAGCCATAGGTCAAAGACAAAAGTCCAGATGTTTTAAGTTAATTAATTAATATAATAAATTTAGCTAGAAAATGCAGCAAATTAGTTAATTAATATGGTATTTTCTTATTCACGTGAGCTTGACCTAACTTATATTTAATAAAATTATGATCAAACCATTTTGAAACGTTGCTGTTGACTAGAAACCAGATTGTAAGAAATTGCCTCCTATCTCACAGGTAGAAAAAAAATTGTATGAAACAGGGATATTATCTCTTTTCAATAATTTTATAACACATCAACAATTTCATCTTAAATTTCAGGATTTTAATTGTAATTTGATTTTTTTTAGAATAAAAATATTGAAATTAAGAATGAAAATACTGATGTGACATAAAACTATTAAAAATTGACACAAATGATGTGGTATCACTGTTTTTTTCAATCCTTTTCCCTCAATTTGATATTAAAAAAGCTGGGTGAACCCATTTTGAAATTTGACCACCTACCCTGCATAATAAGGTGAAGGCACAAGAAAAGCGTCGCCAGGGTCGGCCAAGCAAAAAATAACGGTCTCGTTTGCTCCGGTGGCTCCGCCGCTCATAACTATACGGTTCGGATCAAATGTGACCCTGTTTCCGCCTACTCTTCCCATAAACTTGGCTACAGCCTGAAGAAGAAGAAGAAGAAGTAATAATTTATCAGAGATGCGACCATTAATCACTTTTTTTTTTCATCGTTGCCCTTGAAAGTAAGAAACGTTGCGAGAGTATTTTGTTCATATATATATATACCTCTCTGAACTCCCTGAGGCCGTGATAATCCTGATAAATGGCAATATCTTCGAACTTATCGATTCCTTCAGCGGTGCAGATGGAAGCATCAGGGTTTTCCAGGATCCACTTTTCAATCAAATCAAAGCAAAGCTGAAAAAAGAAGATAAAAAAAAGTGGGATAATTGGGGTGAGAATCAGGGTGTGGAAGGCAAATAAAGGAAAGTGATGAAAGTATGGAAAAGGAAAAGCAAACCAACCGGATTCTCGGCAAGCCCCATTTGGATGACCCCATCAGGATTGTGAATAGGGTGAAAAGGGTTGCTGTTGTAGGCTTTCCACCCATCAAAATAAGGTGAATTCTCTCCATGTCGGTCGTTAGTGGCTATCCTAGACAGAAGCTGTCGATTCTTTCTCGTAAGCTCCATTTGGGTATGAGTGGGGGCAACCAAACAGTTGATGTAAAGGAATATTATTGTTATTGTGATGTAGGAAGTTCTGTGGTAGCAAACATTGGATAGATTTCTAGTCTTATTTATAGGAGAGGGGGAATACGACTGAAGGAGGCTAATGCCGAGGAATGTCCATCCCAAGAATCGAAAAGTCTATTATTATTATTCTTTTGATTATAAAAAAATAAAGTCTATTATTCAAAGCCTTTGATTTGGACACAACAAAATCAAGCCAACTCAATATACAAAGGGCACGCGAGGAGTTGGTTCAAGGTCCAAACTCGTAATAGCTTGCGTCTTAAGATGTGATATCATGCACGTGCAAACCAAGTTTTTTCCCAACTTTCTTTTTACTACGTAATTATTTATATTCAAATCTTTAATCCAATCAATCTCGAATTTAACAATTAATTATTTACATCTTCTACTTCAAAATTTCATTTTAATTATTTGAAGCCATCACTTTTCTTCACTTTCTGCCTCCTCATGTGGTAATAGATTCTAAGTCACACTTGGAGGATAATATCAAACACGTTTGAGATTTGAAATCCCAACGTTTGATTTTAAATTTTCCCTTTTTCTTTTGTATTTAAAAAAAGGTGGAGTTTAATATTTGTGCTTAAAGAGCCCCTATTAGAAATTTATTCTTTAGGGTTAAAACCTAATACTCCAGGGGTAAAAAGCAAATAGATAAAAGACGAAATTTTCAGAAATGCGTGGTTCAAATGTTCAACTCATGAAATTTCCTGGAAACTCCATTAAGGAAATCCACAAACTCACCATCCACGAGCCTTCAAACTAATTGAGTCTTTTAACTTAAATGGCATTATTATTGTAGCAATAATTAAGACCATGTTAGTTTGAATATACATAAACACGTATCATCCTTGAATTTAAACAAAATATATATATATAGTATGTGTTTTAATTTTAGGTGCTGAAAATAAAAAATTTTGGGATTAATATTTATTAAAGAATGTATTTATGCAAGTCCAGTGACGGAGCTAAGAAATTAATCTTGGGGACCAAGCTAAAATTAGATATGCTACGTAATAATCGATTTAAACATGTAAGCAATCGATTCAAAAGAAGTAATATTTCAACATAACAATCGATTCAATCCAAATTTGATCGATTCATGATCATCCAAAATCAACCAAACTTGATCATCCAAAAACAAGTATCTATACAAAGGGAGAAATTGCAAAAATATTAAACATTGGGGAGCCTACTTATATTTTTGAAGGGTCATAATATATCTACAAAGAGCTAAATTACAAAAATTTTAAACTTTGGAGAGCCAAGCTCTGCCATTGGGCAAGTTTATTAGTTGTTAATGCTTTTGCAATGTAGTTAGTTATTGTAGTTAAAAGTTAGTTAATGATAGTTAGTTAATTAAGTACGTTATATGTTGTAACTGCTTCTGTTTCCAACTGATAAGAAGTTGAAGATTAATTAGGAAAGTTGTTAACACTAATCGTAACTTGTTGTTAGCTTAATGTTGTATAAAGAATAGGCTCGATCCTTATTTAGATTATTAGAATCTTTATCAATGAAATGAGTAAACCCTTTAATCTTTTGTTATTGTTTCCCTATTCTTTCAATATTTGATACACTCTCCATCAAATATTTCAACTCCACAAACAAATTTAAATAATGAATACTTAAATTTATTTAATTACATATTAAATAAGACATGACTTCCCACCATTTTTGGTCGGTTATCAAACTCATTCCCCAATCATTTCATTACAACTCACATAAAGAAATTTGTCACAGTTACCACATTTTTCAACGTCGACAAGTGTCATTGGGATCACTAAAATTTGCATGTATCAGTTTCCCATTTTTCTGGGCTTACTGCTTTGGTTCAGCTAACTCATCATCCTTATGCTTCCTTTAAAATGGCAAAAACTCATCCACTCGCGTTTTCATGACTGAAAACAAGCCGATGCATTTCCCATAAGGTTAGACCATTGACCCAAATTTAAAACAAAAATAGGAACCCTCCTTGAGCTGGCATTGCGGTTTAAACCCAAAAGAAAAACACCTTATATTTTGGCTAATTGTACCAACCTGCCGTCCACGCTTTCATTGCGCATTAAATTTAACTCTGTTCCAGGAGTGAGCCATGTAAAACGTGTTTGTGCCAATGTTCATGGTGATTAATATATTGACTTCAACTAGTTATTGTCACACAAACATTTTTTTTTTGTGAATTACAAGAGAAGAACAAAAACCTAACAGCAACACGAATAAAATTCAGATCACATTTAAGATAATAAACATCCTAATCATTAGGTCAACACACTTCTTTCCATGCAAAACTTTCATCCATCCCACAGTGTCACGTGCATGTGTTGTGTTGTTATAATTGAGATGGTTTGATATTGAATTAAACTAGAATTCCTATTGTTAATGTGTGTTTAATCGTGGGCTTTGTTATTCAATGTTTGCGGAAAATAAATAGTGCACACTCATAAATTTTGCATCTATGTGGTTGATTGATGCTAATGTAGTCGGACATTTTATTAGTAGTATAAATGATAACTTTTCGTGTACATCAAATTAGTTGGAGAATTTAAAAAAAAAATCAATCAATATAATTTAGAGTAAAGTATTAATGTCTTTGAATAACTTAAATAAAAATTTAAAACAAAATTTATTTGTAACAAATTGCATAAAAACTATTCTATAAAAAAATTTAAAAAATACTTTACTCTAGAAAACTACCCTTCTTTTATAATTAATATTATCTTTAATTTAAAAATAAATATTTATTTGTTGATTGAGTCTTAGCTCGATTGATATAGGTATTGTTGTCAATGTAAAAGGATATTGGTTCAAGTGTGCTGAAGTAAATTATCTTTATATTTATGGGTTGAGAATTATGGAGATATAATGATGTTGAAAAATATTACATATGTTATTTGAATGGTATGATGCCTGATGTTGTATTCATATATTTTGAACATCTCAAAATATTGAATACTTATATAAACCTAATTTTTAAGATTTGAACAGTTTGTGTATGAGTAAAAGTCTAAAAGTAAATTTCACAGCAAAACAAAAATCTAAAAGTAAAAGGTTGGAAGTAGAATCAATTCTACCTCATGGAATTTGAATGGTTCATACATTTGAGATTAAAATTAAGTCAAAAATCATTACTTTCAAACCTGGAATTAAGAATATTCATTCAGTAGTCTTCTCAATTTGCACGATCTGTTGTATTTTTACTTGCTTTATTTTTTTTTACTTGTATGCCAAAATAGGAGAATGGTTATAGTTACTATTTATAGTTCTCATTTTTACTGAACCCATGGATAAAAACTTTTTTTTTTTACTTTTTACTTTTTAACCCATTTGTTCCTATTTTACATGAAATGATAACTTTTTAAAATATCATCCTTAGTTTAGATTTTTTTTTCTTTTATGTTTAATTTTTCATTTAATTAGTTTATTTTAAATAATTATTTAGAATTTTTTTAAAATTTTTTATTTAAAATAATAAATGAATTTACAAAATTCACAATTAGTTAATTATTTAAAACATTAAAATAAATTTATAAAATATAATAACCAACATGAAAAGGAATAGAAAAAAAATTAGTGTGAAACCTAAAAAAATTTGAATCAAACCAACAACATTCAATTAAAAAAAAAGAAAAGAAAATCAAAGATGATTGAAATTCCATAGGTGAGATGGCTAAACAATGAAGTGTCCAACTTTACAAGTTTTGTGTTTGGTAAAATGTGTTGATTTCCTCCGCTCAAAATTTATCACCAATATTGGTTATAATAAACAAAACTATAATTAACATATCACCTTTTTTAACTTCATTAAAATCACATATTAAATTTAATAATATTAAAATTTCTTAATTTATATGAAATGATGATTAAAGTTATTATTAGAGACTCGTTTGATATGAATTCAAATTATTATATGTGTTTTAACTATTAACGAAAATTTCTCTTCGAAATAAGTGAAAAAAAAATTCTCCTTTTTACTAAAAATAAATCATAAAAATGAATAAATATTGCCGATTAAATTAATTTAACGTTCACTTATATACTAAAGCATGCATAATTTTTTTGACTAATCTAATCATATCGGTTTTTTTTTAAATAATATCTAAAATTATCCCTTCCAACCCATAAATAGGAGGATAATGTGCTTTCAACGCATTCAAATCCATATTTTTCTTTATTGATAACAATACCTATGTCGATCGAATTAAGACTCAATCAAACATGCATAAAAATTAACACATGAACTAATCCTAACATGAATGAAAAGGAAAATACTAAATTGGTTGCTATAAACATAAATTAATAAAAACTGAGATCTGCTTTGATTTGGTGGTTTGCAGTATCCAGTTTCAGATGTAAACATGTTGATAGAAAATACGCAACTCAATCTATGCTACTTTTCACATGTTTCGACGTTGTTTCGATTTTTTTTTAATATTTAAATTAAAAGGAGATGGTAATTAATTAGAAAAAGTATTGATAAAATAAGTGGAAAGTCAACAATTTGATATGTGATGGGAATTTATTTATGCTATAGATATAATTTGACTTTTTTTTTTGGAGGAAGATATAATTTGACTTTGGCTTAGGGATTAGGGGAAAGAGTCAACATTTCTTGGGAGAGGAGTAAAGCCGACAACTGTTCAAACTTCAAACCCATTGACTCTGAGTCAGTCTGTCCAGACGTAATCAATGGGCTTTGCTTATGGATAATACCAACCCTTATTTCTCAGTCTACTCTTCATTACCACGCTTTTCTAATTAATAGAATATTTGTAAACCAAAGATTATCACGTTTTACTGTAGTTTTTCCTCTTTTTTTACCTAAGCACTTTTATAAAATTAATAATAAGATTTTACACATTTGTTTTATGAACAATTATTTTTAAAAAAAAACTTTTAGACTGGTTAATATATCATTTGTTCTTTCTTATATTATTGATTTTATCATTTTTTAAATTTTTATTATTTATAAGAATTCTCATTTTATTTATCACAATTAAAACATATCATTCTACTAAAAATACTGTTAGAATTGTATAACCCGAATTCCGTTATTTGTTAAAAAAATAAAATAGAGAGACAAATAAATTTGTATAGGACTATACTTCTTCTATTAGACAATAATTATAACAGGATTGTTTAACCCTTGAATAGATGTAATCGAACTCCTCTTGTATTATGTGCTTTCAACATAGTAAATTTTTCTTCTTCTACCCATGATTTGTCCCGGGCCCTTCCATGTAAAATATGTGTGTTTTAATTTTTCTTTCTTATTTCTTTACGATCATTGCTACTTTCACTATCGACGTTGATTATAACAAATACTTTTATTAAATGATTTTTATAATAACAAATAGAAAGGTTAAATTTTATATTGAATGTATTACTTTTCGTTAACAAGAAAACTAAAAATAATAAAAGCTATTTTCCTTTAGTTTTAACTATTTATATAATACGTAGTTTTAAAATATTTTTATAATCTAATATAATTCATTATTTTATATTAATTATATTATTTTAAAAATTATTATGATTGTTATAAAATAAAAAGACAGAGAGTGAAGAACAAATAGAATGAGAAAACAGAAAGCCTATTTTATTGATAAATAGAAGTGAGTTACAATGTTTCTCTAATGTCTATATTTATAGACATAGAAAGTATAAATGAAATATAACTCTAATTCTAATGACTACTAGAATTTAAATTTCATCCAAACGTATCTTGATCTTGATGGACATCCACTCAATAAAATATTCATAACAATGATCAATTTATTAACTATTAAAAGAAAAAATATTTAAAGTTGAAAAGCACAAAGTATTAATATACAATATAATAAACTTTTTAATATTATAAATATGCTTTAATAATGTTTAAGAGTTTTTGTTAGGGATAAATCTAAAAATTATACATAAATAATGGTGTAATGTGTAATTGTTCACATGAAATTTTGATTTGATACAATTCTTATAAACTATTACCACAATTATCGATATAACATCATTTTATATTTATATATTATATACATAAATAATTACATTTATTTAATATATAAAATTGATATATTACTTTATTTAAATGTGTATAATTAAATTAAAATTAAAATTTCATATATACATTTGAATCACAAAGTCTCATGTGTGGAATTACACCAAATTAAAGTTCATATAATTTGTACATTGAATCAAAGTTAATGTATGATTTTAAGATTTATTCTTTTTTATTTTATAACATTTTAATTATAGAAATAATTGGTATTTGTATTTTTTTTTTGTTCATATTTTGTCATTATACTTTTGAACTCAAGTAAGTCAGTCTATCACTATATTTTAACTTTATAATTGAATTTTTTTTCACTTTTATTTGATTGCTTTTGACAATAAAATTTGATTTTTTATTGAATTTTTCTATTCAAATTTAATTTAAAATATTCTGAAGATAAATTTTTTAAAAGCTTCTTTAATTCTTTTTATTTATATAGTTACCTATAATAAGTTAATTAACATAATATTAAAAATAATAATAAAATAATTGTTTTATAAAAATATAAACTTATTCTTTATATTTTTTTTATTTTCAAGTCTTTTTTTCATCAAAGACAATTGTCAAGCTAATTTATTAATTTGTAATGCTTTATATATTAACTTATTATCAACTATTAAAATAAAATATTTAAATAATTTTTTTGTTAAATTTTATTTTCAAATAATTAAAATTAGTACTGAGTGGTAAAATTTTCATTAACGAATAAAAATTGGTAAATTTTAATAAAATTTAATAACATAAAAATTGATTGATAAATTTATCGAAATTCTCAAAGTATGTTCACAAATATCAATTAAAGTAAATTATAGTAATAAATTCCAATATTGACCTATAATATGGTAACAAATTTACACTTTTAACCCTATTTTAAATATTATTATTTTATATTGATTATGTTATTTAATTAATTATAGATCTTAAGTATAATTAAATTTGCTAACAATAAATAAATAAATTTCGTTATACGGAAAAAGAACATATATTCTTTTCATTATTATATAACAAAAATTAGCACGACAAATACGATTATTATACATACGCTTCCGTTTCCTTACAGCTTTGAATTGATTGAACTCTACGAGTATCTACTGCTGTCAGGTGACAAAATTTTGGCTACCTATTTAATTTTTCAATAATATTTTTGTCTTTTTCATTCTCGTCGTTTCTACAAATTTTATACAATATATATATCTCACATAAACCTAGCTACAATCATTAACATTACCTAACAATTATAGATTTTAATAAATTAAAATGTATTAAATAAAGCATTAATTTTGAATTGTAATTTTAAAATATTTAAGTTAAGAAAAAACAATTACTACTACAATATCAAGCGTTTTACGGCTTTTTTTAATAACCGTCTAATATTATAGTTGTTTTATTTTTATTATTTATTAAAAACAAATAAAAAAATAAAAGCACAAAAGAAACGAAATCTAAAATGAATCTTTTATCTAACAACGGTCAACTAATTAGGTGGTTGTTGACTGTGAGCGTAAGTGTATGCGAAAAGATTGTTTTCGCTTTTTAGCTGTCCACTTAGACCCGCCTGTCCGGTTGCACTCCATTTCTTTGTTTTTTTTTTTAATACGAGAAAAAAGAAAGTCAGTTCAGCTATTCAAGTCATCGGAGAATGACACGCGTACAGCAGTCTGTGAGACGACAGGACGCAGTCGAACTTCCCTTCAAAATTTTATATTTCCCATTAGATTAAAATATAGAAATAAAATAAATTATTAACAAAAACCCAGAAGACCAAGCACCGTCTCGAAAAATATACTGGTACATAAAAATGGGCATGTTGATGCTAAGGTAAAGAATCCAGAAGACCAATAACTGGCGTAAATCTGGGGGCAGCCATTAGTATATTGATTGAACAGCGTAAAACGACTTTAGAACTCGAAGAAATAATCGTTATTCCAAGTAATTTTATTTTTTATTATTATTCCTATTTTGAAGAGAATAAGTGGTGTCATAATCTTCTACATTCTTCAGCTTATTTTCTCAATAAACTATCTCTATCAAGTAAAAACATTTCTTCATTCAATTGTAAGCAAAGGCGCTGGCATTTGTTCTGGAATCGTCAATCGTCTTATAACAAGATGTGGTCTCTAACTAATCTCAATATCGTATCTAATTAGCATCAAAACCAATTCCGATGGCCAAATCTAGAGAAAATCAGCACCACGTGTTATAATGAAATTTCAAAAACCCAGAATGCATGCAAACACAGCAAACTGAGAGAGACATGTTTCAACGTAAGACCGCCGGTTTTGTTAGAAAACGTTTGCTGCAAGAGCCATCGTGATTCTTGTATAAAGAAAAACATCGTAATTCATGTTTCAATGTAATTATATCAACCCCCCCCCATCCAACCGTGATTCGTGTCAAACTTGGGAGGCAATTTACAATTTGGAAGCCAAAGAAAGGGACAGCATTAAATAACTTCTTTGTAAACCATGCCACCCAGTGGCAACAGCCCACGCGTTCCACATGTTATACGGTGTAGGGAAGTTATTAACATCAAATAAGCAACAGATATGAGATCAATATATGACATAATTTACTATTCAAGCCTACGTCATCATACACTGACGACACGTAAGCAAATTTGCTTCGGCCTTGTTTCATTATTCCCCGGTACAAGTTCAAGCTGCATTAAAACATAACGGAATAAGATTTTGTAAGTTTTCCACACCAATATATTACTTAAAAGGTTGCTAAAATTATCGATTTAATATTTATATTATTAAAAAAAATCAAATAAAGCTAAATTTTAACAAATTAACATTTACTATTTAAAAAGAGCATAAAATTTATTTTTATTTATAATTCAATCCCAAAAAGAGTTAATTTGCAAGGCCATAAAAACTTCAAAGGTAACATTTTTAAACAGTAAATGCTAACTATGTTAAAATTTGTGATTATTTAATTCTTTATAATAATACAAAAATTAAATTAATCTATTCGACGGTAAAGAGACTAAATTGATAAGGTCACTATTATAGAGGGGCCTGTCAAGTACTTTCACCGAAAATCTAATGTAAGGCTTCTTCTGTCAACCTTATTATGATATTGTTTAGGTAGAAAAATGGGGACGGTTTAAGCTGATTAATTGTTTACCTTGTGAAGCTATCAGAATGAACAAGCATTAAAACACAACAGAAGACAATTCCATGAAAATTCATAAACTTAATTTTCTCAAGGTTTAAATGGTAGTGATGAATTGACAAACCCTTATCATGTGTATACCGCTGGAATCCTAGTTACCAAGTTACTAGACGCCCTTTTTTATATTGAAGTTTGGTGTGAACTACAACCTGTCTGCCGTCTAGTTGGATTCTAGATGGCCGGTTAACCTAAAATGTCTATGGCGAACACCATAATGTTAATGTCAGCTAACAATGTTGCAATATAATTGTTGTTCTCGTTGGTCAAAAAAATTGAATAGTGGCCTTCAAGGACATACCATGTGCTGAGTCTTCAGCTTTCCATCAGTAATGGGTCTTTCCAAAGAAGTGCTCTATTTGCAAGCATCCTCGAGATGGTAAACTATTTTGTTTAGCTCCATATTTTAATCTCTTTGCACTAACTGAATTCTCCTTATCACCCTGCATTGATGAATAAAATCACTAGTTATGTGCAGTAGGAAAATAGGTAAAGACATTTATCAAAATTATTACAATGTTCTATCATGACATTTTCTTTTCCTATATCAAGATACAATCCTGAGTATTGCCAAAGATAAAATGTGCTCATTAAGTTTAACGTTAACTTTGGGCTGGCCAAAAACTGATATTATGATCAACTGTTGAAATGAAAAAATTCAACTAAATATAGTGAATAAATACTACTCTTGAACCCACCATTGAAGATAGATTCGCAGATCGCATAACCTTAATTCTACCACCTCTCCCATCAGCACCAACAGCAATTAAATCACCACTATTTTTAGTTGAACCTTGTGCAGGCGTTGATCCAAGCAGTTTGCCACGCTTGCACCATTTCCCTAAATGCCGTTTAGTTCCATCAGGACCTAGCAGCCCGCCAGAGAAACAAATATTCCCTGTAGGTATTCAAATGTTCCAAAAAAAAAATATGTAAGAATACCAAGTGTAAATTCTGTTAAGAAATGACGTGGAAGGTAGTCTCAAGTTGAACACATAAGATCAATGCACTTGTTATGCTTTGCCTTTACTAACATACTGAGAAACCTACTTGTGAAACTTGAATTACCACAATAACAAGATACCTTGTTCAGAAAGTGGAAGTGAAGGAGTATCCATTTTAATGTTGAACATAGGCTTTATGGGAGCAGCATCTGTAGCATTATCAATATTTGAACTAGTTCTCGACCCTGAAAATCCAGCCACAGTTGCAGCTTCCACATTAACATCAGACACTGCCTTTGGCAGCGATGTAGCAGACTCTTGAATAATATTCTCACCATTTTGACATTTCAAATCAGGACTCGAAATTATGTATATATCCTCATCCATGTTTCCCTCGTCATCTATAACCACAGTACTTGAGCATCCCTCTCTACCATAATTGGCAGCCTTAGGACTATCTAGAGGGATGTTTTCCTTCTTTAAACTTGGTAAAGGTTTAAGTGATATTCCACTCAAATCCAAGTTAGGTTGTTGCATCTGCTGTTCTTTTGAAGAATTTTTGGCATTTGAACAATCGGAATTGTCACCCATTTTACTATCAGTCTTCTTCGAAGCTTTAAGCGCCCTCAAGACTTCATTATCTTTCACTTCAATCAGTATCTCCATTTCCTGGACTCTTTTCTGATGAAACCATAAAATAGAATAACTTTCAGTAACATTACAGCACTCGTGGAACAAGATATTCATAACGTTTCATAGCAGACTCACTTTTAATTTGTCTATCTTTGATTTTGCTTTCTCAAGTTTTTTCTGCAAACGAGCTTCGCCTCTACCAAGAAGATTGCACTTGGCCATTAATTCTTTATAACTCCTGTTGAAGTTTGAGATGGATTGCAACCGTAAGTAATGGAAAAGATAATTGCAGAAATTTGACTTATTAATAAAATATATATTAAAGAAAAACAATGTCCAATATCACAACAAAGAAAGAACATCAGGACAACACAATCTTGTTTTTCTCTTTGCTCGTTTTTCAATCTTTGCATTTGGAATTAGACGTCATGAGCAAGATGAGCAGATATGTTAACTTAATTCCCGTTTCTTTTTTTTTTTCAACTACTAGCCTACCACCATCCAATGACCCAATGTATATTTGAGTGTTCGAGATGGATAGGGTGTTCCACCACTACAAGAAGTTTAAATTAAATCACCCAGCACTTAATACATGCTCAACTGTAACAACTGAGCATCAATGACGAGCAGTATTAAACTTCCAAAATGTATTGCTAAATCCCAGTAAGCAAGTTAGCCAAGCAACTTAATACATGCTCAATTGTAATAACTGAGCACCAGTCACGAGCAGTATTAAACTTCCAAAATGTATTGATAAATTCTAGTAAGCAACTTAGCCAAGCCAAAACTAATTGAACTAATAAAAATTCATTATCGAGAAAACACAGCTAGACTTGTACAATGTAGCTTGAAAAAGGTAAGCAGATGGACTATGTAGAGGTGGTAACCAACTTACTTTTTATGACAGGATAGTGACCTAATCAGATTATCCACTACATCTTGGCTATTCCCTTCATTACCCAGTGAGGCTAACTTTAAAATCTCGTCTTGCTCCAGGTCGAAATCTGACACCCTATCATAAACCATAGAGAAACAAGTAAGCAACAAACATCATTAATTAGAACGTAGTATGAAGAAAGATATAAGGAGGGTCGTAGGATTGCAAGGTACACACTCCACAGGGCTAAAGGAGAGATCCCATGGATGTGTATATTTAAAGGTTCAGTTCTAGATTGTCAAAGATAGAACAAAAGTGATAATAGATCGGTTTAGGTACATATTTGATTTGGGTTTGGCTATTGAGTTTTGATTGATTTATATGTTCGAGATTGGGTTGTGAGTTGAGTGTAAGTGTTTGATTCATTTAATTGTTAACACTGGAACTGGCATTTTGACATAATAAGAGTAGGAAAACGAATAAAAAAACTCACAGTTTTAGTACAGCAAGTTCCTTGGCTAGTGCCAAATTCCTTTGTTCCAGCCTTGAACGTTCCAGAACTGATATACTAAGCTCCTAGATTACAATCGCCCAAAAAAATTCAAAATCATTTAAATGAAACTCTACAAGAAAATATTTTTTCCCCGATGGCATACAATAGTCACCTCAGATTTAGAACTGAGATTTTGTTGAATAGATGCCTTTTCTCTTAGGGCCTCGTTTTTCAAGGCCATTTCCTTCCTCGCCTGATCTCTGAAATTACACAGCTAAAACTCCAGAAGACACATGATTTGAGAAATTGAAAGTAGAGAAATTTAGAATTTCAATTCAAATTCCATTTTTACTCCATATAACAACAGAGTTTTCTGCGTTTCTTCAGAACGAAAAAATTGAATCAAAAAGTACCTGCTCGTTTATCTCATCGTGTTTCTCTTCATGAAGTTTTAAGGTTTCGCTAAGCCCCGATACTTTGAAATGCAACTTCTTCACTTCAAGGCGTAACGACTCCGCATCTTCCTCACGATCGATCAACTTTTGGGAGCAAGCCGACTGGGTTTGATCTCCAACTGATTGGAAATAAAGACGAGTCGCATTGTGCCCAACACAAGTCTGCTTGCATACAGGACAATTGTACTTCTTCGCAGAACTCGAAGAGTACTCAAACCACTGTTGTAAACTGTACGATTCCAAAAGAAAATAATAAAAAAACGTCGTTTAGATATATACTTTATTTGAATATTAACTAAGAAATGAATGTGTAAATACTGACCAGAGCTCGTGGAAGACATGGCCGCAAATGGAGATGCATTGGAGATCTTCTACGATCGGTTTAAGATCTTCGTAGCAGATAGAACATATGGTTTTGGAAAAGGAGCTCTCGTTGATCATTGCTCCGGCTACTTCGATGCTCTCGGGGTTTTTTTGTTTTTTTTTTTCGCTAATTTGTCTTTTGGGGTTCTCGCTTCTTTTCTATGTTTCTCGGGGAAAAAATGGAGCGGGATTTGAAAAATAAAATTGTAAAGGCGCCACGAAAGCTGCTAGGAGGGAAAATAGCTCAGCTCACGTGTGGCACGTGCACTTTTAATCAGAGAGAGAAAAATAACCCCCGTTGATTGGTGACGTAACGATGAACTGAAACACGAAAATAACCCTTGATCAAAAGCAATTCCCCGATTCACTGTGTAAGTTCGTCTCATCGCAATAATTAGAAGAGAAACAAGAAATCATAGAAGGAAATATTTAAAAAAATTGCCAAAACAGAAAGAATTGTAAGAAGGAATATTTAGATGTAAAAATAAAGAAGACGAACGTGGATGAAATTATGTGGGTTAGGGTTTAGGAAAGGCAGCTACATTTCCACTGACAACAAGTACTCCGATCGTTTTGTTTCCAGAATATGAAAGAATCAAAAGGGGAGAAAAGGATATGAAACTCCCTCTTCTTCTTCTTTTTCTTTTTCCCCCTTCAGATTTGAGAAAAATAAAATATATTCTAAAAGGGCTGGTTTTGGCATTTATCTTTGCCCAAGTTTTATGGGCCATTGGATGTGTAGTGCTCTAATGGTGTCAAGGAAGAGAAAAATAAAGCAAAGAAAATAACTTTTTTTTTGTTTAGATTAAAACTTTACCTTAAAAATTGAGTTTTTTTTTTCTTAAAACACTACTTGTTCTAATTTTGGGAAGGGAAAGGTTTTTTTTTGGGAATGAGAAATACATTTTCTATTTACCTAAATTATTTTATAAAATTGTATAAGAATCTTATATCATCTTTGTTATATAATAATAATAATAAAATATATAATAACTCGATCTAATATCCGATCCGAAATATTCATGATTCAAATAATCTCAAACACTTCATTTGAAAGGGATTTCCACTCTATTTTCTGAAAGAAAAAATCATATCCCTCTATCTTGACTTTCGCTAATACCGTGTATAAACAACCTAAAAATTACAATTTACAAACAAAAAAAATCATTACTAAGAGCAGTTACATATTAAACAAATCAAATCGAGCCCATTCTCTAAATACATGATGAGGAGAGGTGTTATCTCTAACTGTTGCAGTAATTAATGTTGGGAGTTTTAATGTATTTCAAAAACTTCCTCTATCCCACATCATTTAAAAAAATTATCAAGATATTATTTATATAGCATCATTCGTTTACGTTAGTCTTATAAGAAAGAGTCAAAATAGGAAGTTGGACATGCGCCTAAGAGAGTTGAGCCCAAACCCCTTCCTGTGCCAATATTAAGCCTGAGTTTCAATCCTTTATTTTTAATGGTTTTCAAAATAACATTAGTTCATAACAATAAAGGCATAACAAACAACCAAGCATAACTCGTTATTTACCGATTGAATCAAAATCCAATTTCATATTTATTTTCTAGGGACTTAAACTACTCATTCATAACGTTTATTTCTAACAACTTTTATTCTTTATAATTTAGTCCCTACAAACTCATAATTAACCATTTGACCCCAGTTTAATTCAAGCTTAGTCAACATTTCCCACTATGAATCTAACAAAATCTTAACATAAGCTTCATCTGGCTTATCATCTTTATTAACAAATTAATACTAATCAAGTAAGGTATAGAAAGAATATAGTGACAAGTTCCGACTTGTGAACGGTGTCGTGATTTAATCAAATCTATAGTGGTTCAAACTCTATCACAAGAACCAAGTTTCTTCAATATGAATTTGAAGCACAAGATAAAAAACAACAGTAAGTCTGAACAACTAACAAGTTTGTTGCTTTCTTGGGGGATCTTTTTTGTGACCATTATATGGGGACTATGGAAGGCAAGAAGCATAGAAATTTTTCAAGGACAAAGTCAATCTAATGTGCAAGTGGTGGGTTATTTTAAAAGGCTCGCCTTGTTTCATAATAATTTAATTACATAATAATTCTCTGAGCATAGCTGTCACTTGCTTGAGTGCTAGCACCTCTTTTAAAATCTTCTCAAAAGTTTTTAGTCCTTGGTATGTATCAAAAGTCATTTTGGTCAAATAATCTATAGTTTTATTGCGATCCCTAGAAAAATGTTGAATATCCCACGAACCTCCACTCAGTAGCAAGTGATGAATACGAGTGCATAGCTCAAACTTGACAAAGAAGAATTCTAAATGGCTTTGATCACCTCCTAAATTATCGGTTTATATCAATATACTATCATAACGCCTGTCATGAATGAGAGTTAATCCATAAAAAATATTCCACAGTTCAACATCAAAGGCTGAGCGTTTGCTGTTATATCTCATAATTCATTCTCCGTTTCCATTTCTTATGACTCCCCCACTGCATCCCAAATGAGGGTTAGATAACAGTACGAATAAAATAGCAGTGTTTTAACTTTCGTCCTCATTATTGCATTTTAATAGTAGTATTCTACACATGTTAAAATACCTTCTTTCCTTTCAAGTCCATGATGGGAAAAAAGAAGAAACGAAGTGTGGTAGGGCCAGAGGAGTACACGGTGGTGGCTAATCTCTTTGATTACCCAAGGTGTCTACTAGTTATAAATTAATCATTTTCGTGCCACAAAAAAAATAAAAGCAAGATAATTCCAACAATTACTACCACCTCTTTAAGTGCTAAAACGTAGGGTTGATAGACATAAGCCACATATTTAGGTATGGTTGCCAAGTCTTGTAATCATCGATATGGTGTCAAGTCTCCATCGAATTACCATACATCATATTCTAGTTCAACTGGGAAAATCTCTCTGCAAGTCTTCTCACAGTATTCCCATGCCTAACCTAGAGATTCTAACCCAAAGTATGGTTTATGTTTGACTAAAGCTGCTATCAACATCTCTTGGTTTGGCACCAACCAAGCCCTATCTTTACAAGCCATTTTCTTTCTGCAATTCCCAATCTATGGATATCATCATCATCATACATTCAGGAAAAGAAAAGCACTGATGATTATCGGCTGGCTGAAAATTCAGTTTGCCATGTCGGCAGCTTCGTTTATTGGTGTACACGAAATAAACCCAATGTGAAAGTTGCATCATTAATTATTATCATTGCCATATTCACGATGTGGAAACTTATGCAAATTGAAGCACTTGTTTTGCTGATCCCAAAAAGGAATATTAGCATTAAGGATCCATCAACTTCATTGCTTTTTATTAGGTATACTAATAGTAAAATTAAAATAAACTATTACAAGCGGATTTAAAAATTATTATGTATCTTTTTTAATACAATTTAAAGAGAATTGGTAATTTTAAAATCACACTTATAATAGATTTGACAAATATTATTTATATAAATGAATATTAAACTTAACTGTTGAATTTTTAAAATATTAATCATATAAAAAATTAACTGTTTCATTCGCCTCTCGATAAATGTGAATTAATCAAACTTCCTATCGAATAAAGCTTAAGTTGTTGTTGCTTGACTTGTTTGCAGGGCTGAGCAAATACCCAAGCTACTAGTGTAACCTTTCATCCAATAACAACACGGTCAAAAGCCATTTCAACAACCTTATATCAGTTAAGTGTCATTAAGGACCAGTTTAGCATTGCTTAATAAAAGCACTTCGAGGTTAAAAAATATTTTTGGGCAAAAATTAAAATTTTTTGTTTTTACTTTTAATAAAAAAAAATGATTTTACAAAGCATTTATTTCAAAAGTATTTTTTATTTCAAAAATATTCGGAGAAGAAATACTAAACAGTCCCTAATTAACCTCTTCTAGCTAATCCCTCAACTTATTGGAGGTCAATTGCATAAACTGCTCGCTTGCATGGAAATCTAAATTAGAGATAATATCAAAACTCAACTTCAATAAAGACATGTTCTGATCAAACTATTTTCTCAATCTAACTACATATGCCTTTTGAAATCATACTAAAAATGATCATGATCACATATTTTGCAAGTTTCACTCTTCATACTAAAAAGAGAACACTTACATTTCATCCATTAAGTTTTTATCAAAACTTATCAAAAGGAGAACTCCCAAATAATTACCCAAGTCCTTCACCCTCTTAAACCAGAGCTTGGCATCGGTTAAAATTGAATTAACCGATTAAACCAATCTAATTCAGTTAATTGGTTGGTTAATTGATCTATTTCGGTTGGAAGTCAGTTAATAATATTTTGAAAGTTCGATTATCGATTAATTTGATTCGAAATCAAATAATTAACCAAATTAACTGAATTTAATAATTAATAATACAAATTATATGTAATTTTAATTCGGTTAATTCAATCAAATGAACATTATCAATTTATTTAGTTTTATAATTTTTATACTTATTTTAACCAAAAAAATAAAAACATATAAATATTCGATTCATTCGGTTAACCGACAGAATTAATCGAAATATTTTGATTTGGTTATTTTTTTTAAAATTTGATCCGATTAACGATTAAAAATTAAATTAATATTAATTTAATTTAATTAATCGATCGGTAACCGTTTAAACACCTTTACTAACATCTATGGCAACAATCTCATTAACACCTGAAAAATAATTTGCATCTTCTCAACGTTTACCCAATAGCTTTGGTAAAAGAGACTTCAATCGATTCGCAATGGTTCGTTCCGCCAGACTTTGGTTGAGAAAACTAATATTTGTCTATTATGCCAGATTTAAAAATGTTTATTTATTTATTTAAATATAATTATAATCCAAATTAAACAACTTGAATATAAATAAAAAAAATTGGGTTATATTTGAACCCAACGAGTGATTTCAGTGAAAAAGAAGATGTTATTCATCTTAAGAGATCCGGGTTCGAGCACTTGTGTGTATAAAATGTATATACATTATCAAATACTATCATGTAATCATACCAGTAAAAAAATATTGTGCTATAATTAATGAGAGTTGAATATGGTTGATCAATTGGAGGCAGCCACAGTTCTAACTTTAATTCGTTTTTAATATAACTATATGCAAGGTGGGTAGCTTAGATACCTTAAAAGATGATTAATTTTAATTTTATCTCACCACGATTTATTAAAGTTAGGTCTAAAACAAAATTATCTACTTCACCATTAATTGTATTTAGATTAATAAAACATAATATTTATTATTTTTTGAAATAAAGCATGCATATCATTATTAAAGCAATAAATTTATTGATTTTTAAGTAAGTATAGTATTAGATAAATCATTAAATTTTTTTATTTTATTAAAAATTAATTTTTTAAATGTATTTGATAATTTTAATAAATTTTCATTTAATTCAAAATTATGAAAAAAAAAATTGAATTGAATAAATAAGTAGATAATTGTGAAAAAATTAAGCACGTTTTTTTTTAGAAAGTTATATTTAAAATAAATTATTTTTTTACTTTTGTAAAAAAAATTATAATATTTAAATTATAATATATTTTTTTATCTCAAAATTATCTATAATAATATAAAATATTATATTAGTAATATTAAAATTATGAGACAATAAGTTTTCAAATTTTAATATTTATATCATCAAACGATTAAATTATATTCAACACTTAAGTTTTACTAACAAAATGCACAATTTTATAATATAAATTTAGCACTTGTAAAGTTTTGTACTAAAAATTCCTTGTTTGATTTTTCACTATTTAATTTACCGATTTGTAATAAACTTCTAATTTATGGAAAATATTTTTATATATGTATTTTTACTAAAATGATTTTTTTAAAATCAGTAGATTTTTTAATATCTTTAAAAACCTATGGTCAAATAAATTTTTTGTTTAAATGATATTGTTGGGAGTAACAATCCCAAACATGAGCAGTACAACAAACATGAAAAATACTAAAAAACTATTTAATTTATATTTTTAAATTTAAAATATTATATATTCTGATATGTTATTTAATTAATTTAATCAATTATAAAATTAATTTAAAATAAATGTTTGGTTAGAAAAAACATGTTTTTTAAAAACATTAATTTATCTTGATTTGAATGTAGCGATAATTAAAACACTTATTAGATACTTGTTTAACAAATATTTGAACTGTATTACACATTAGTTTCACATATGCTCTTAAAATATCAATTAAAAAATAGTTTTTATTTTTTAAATATAATTACTCTTAGGAGAGTACCAACTATGCAATTAAGTTACATAATTGCTAGTGTTGCTCCCACTTTAAGGTTTTCAGAATTAGATTGGTCATCGAAATGATCAAGTCATCGATTTATCGGATTAATCAATTTGATTAAAAGATCATAAAATTAAAAAAGAGAAAAAGTCGATTGGAGGGTTAACTGGTCCAACCTCTTATTCTAAATCGGCATCTCGACCGATTCTTGATTGTACCTACATCTAGCCAATCCGGTAAACATGAGCATGCTATTTAGACAATACAAAGTAATTGAATGAAAATTTAATTACTAAGATAATAATTACACTCTTTTATAATTACAATAAACTACAATTTCCTAGACATGTTTGAATGACATGATGTAATTACATCATAATTTTTTATGTCATGTTTGGTAATACAAATTGTAATTACACAATTAAATAATTTACAATTTTAAAAAATAACAAGAAAAATAAATGTTATATGCAATTTTATCTTATTATCCTAGTTCATATATGTTGGCTTATTCCCCCTTTAATATTTAACACACACTCCTTATCATTTATCTATTGGTCTTTGACCAAGATCATCATCATTTGAATTTGAATATGCATAATTAATATTATCAAGATTTTTTTTTCATATACTCTTCGAAGTATGGATCACTCAATTCCATCTATGATTGAAGTTATGAACATACAACATGCTATTACAATCTAACATTGTGTTTTATGTTATACTAAGGCAATGTTGTTAACATGAGAAATTTTTTTTTGAATAACAAATGTTTTCTCAATCACATTTTGAAGCATTGAATATTTCAACTAAGGAGTTCATGAGTTGTCTATTGTGCTTGTATCTAGCACCATTCTTTTAAATGATATCATATGATATAAGAAAACTTTTTCTATTCACAAAATTAGCACGAACCTTATAATATTTGAGTTCACAATGTAAATAGTATAATACAAAAATCAAGTCAAAAATAATATAAAATTGTCCAAAACATTCATAATGCTTCTTATAAAAAATGTAAATTTTTTTTCATAATTTTAGAAAATTATTCTTTTATAAATAAATAATGATAAAAAAGGGTTAATATAATATTTGGTACCTAAACTTGACACTTTTTTCCTAGTTTGGTACCTAAACTCTTTTTGGTCCAATTTGATACTCAAACTTGATACTTTTTCCTGATTTGGTACCTAAGCTTGACATTTTTTTAAAAGTTGGTACTTAAACTTTTTGGGGTCCAATTTGATACTTGAACTTGACTCTTTTTTCTAATTTGATACCTAATCTTTTTTAATATTAATTTGTTAAGCATAGCTCAATATCTATTTTTAACATGATTTTTTTCTAAAACTAACAATATTTTTGTAGCATAACAAAAACATTTCCAACACCATTATTATTTTACGTAATTTTTATAATAATTACTAAATTTAAGTACCAAATTGAATCTAAAAAAAGTTTAGGTATCAAAATAGGAAAAAATACCAAGTTCAAGTACCAATTTGGGTAAAAAAAATTTAGGTACCGAATTAGGAAAAAATGTCAAGTTCAAGTATCAATTTGGGTCAAAAAAATTTAGGTGCCAAATTAAAAAAAAGTGTCAAGTTTAGATACCAAATGTTATATTAAACGTAAAAACTATTTTTTAAGTGGATATCATTATTTAGTTGAATTTTAATTAAATAGAGAGTATATTGAAAATTATTTATTTTTTATAAAGTAATAGATACCTTTTAAAAATAATTTTATTTTTCATATAAATTTTAAAAAAATCTTTACGAAATTTGAATGCAAAATGTTATAATTTTTAATTATTCAACATTACTGATTTAATTAAAACCAATTTTTATTACATCAATTTTTTAAATTCGTTACATCAGGTAAAGGTGATCCTCCATCACTTATTTGTTGTCGGCTAAAATATCACTGATTCATCTCCCATATCCAATCATCCTTGGCCGATCGATCCACCATCATAGGATTCCGTGGAAAAGAAAAAGAACAGAAAACAAACCCGTTACAATTAAAATCATAAGATCAATAAGTGGTTGAGTGTAATAGTAAAGTATATTGTATTTTTAAGAAAAAAATTTAAATTCGAATATTAGAGACGATATTGTTAAGAGAGATAACCATACATCTCTAACATAAACCGTAAAACGAACATAAAAAAAAAATCACGAGCCACTCCATGCTAGTTGTAACGATAAAAGAGAAAAATAAGAAAAGATGGAAATAGAATATGGGCCCAAAAAATCTCGGAGCTTTTATTTGCCAATGCCAACTCACCTTATCTCGTTTCATCGCCACGCGCTAATTTGGATCTTGTGAACAATCCATCTTCCACTTTCAACCATCGGTGAAGAAGACTGGTCAAATTGCAATCGTTTCGAGTACGCAAAGCACTGAAAAACTCGCTACACCCAACAAACACGTGGATACCCGAAAATTTGTTGTCGACTTCTCATTTGTTTTAGCTGAGTCCAGGGGGAATCTACCGAAAGGAATGGAATACCGGGTGGAGAAATTAATTTTTGTTTTCTTTCTTCATTTCACAAAAGAATAAAAAAACACAATAGTGATACTCTGCACGTGTCAGTCACGAGCGGAGCGATGGCTGTCCCGCGTGTAAAGCTATGAAAATAATTTGGGTAAATTCACCAGTAGTCACTAAAGTATGGATATATTTTCGTTTTGGTCAAATTAACTAAAAAAAAAGATAATTTAGTCACTGAATTATTCAAAAAATTTTATTTAAATCACTGGATTGTTAAAATTGATGCTATATATGACTTTTTCTGTTTGCATTACTTGCACTAATCGAAAGTTTTATTTCCTTTTCTCTTGTACATTTCAATTTTTTTTTCATGTCAAAAGTTTTTATTTAATCACCAAAATGTTAAAATCGATGTTATATATGCCTTTCCTTTTTTGTATTACCTACACCAATTGAGAACTTTTCTTCCGTTTCTTTTCTACATTTCAATTTTTTTTCATGAAATAGCTTTGGACGTCACAAATTTGAAAACAACAATTCAAACAACTTTTTCTCCAATCTTTGATACTGACTGTTAGATCAAATTGGATCTAAGATATGTTCTTTTACTCGTCATTAGGTACTGATCCACTATACCAATTGTCAAGTAATTTTATTAATAAATTGGTGTCTAACTAGGCTAAAATTCATTGCAGTAGTGTAGTTGATAAAAAAAATCTTTTTATTATTTTATTAAGTAATTTAATATGTCAAAATAGAAGTATATAAACAGTTTTTTTTTAAAAAGAGTAATTACTTTGTTTTAAAAAAATAAGTTAAATATAAAAATAACATTTAAATTAGTAGTTATTTTTAGCCGTTATTTATATATTTAAAACTAAAGGACTTAAATAGATTTCATTTTATTTTATTATGGTGATTGTAATTTTGATTTTAAAGGAAATTTAAGTGATTGTAATCTAAGAAAATTATTTTGTACACTAATAAAGTGCCTAAGTAAAGATGCAACCGATAGGATTTTTCTTAAACACAATAAATTTTTAGAACAAGAAAATGATAATTTTAATTTTACTTTTAAAAAGAAAGTTTATAAGTGCACATTTAATAAAAACATAAATGGGCAAAAAATAGAAATATATTTGAACAAAAATTTATTTGTGTTATAATAAATTTCGATAATGGTGGTAGAATGATCACATAAGAAAAAGAAAATAAGAGCACACAGATTTTACGTGAATTAAAAAAAATAGGTAAAAGAGAAAAAATTTATTAATGTTGAAAAACGATTTATATAATAAGAGTTTTGATTACATATATTTAAAGGTTAAAAACTCATGTTCTAATCAAAATCAAATAAAAAATATAATTTTATACAGATTTAACTTGTGCGGTATGGTTTGGTTGTAACTTCGATTCCCGATCCTTCACCTCTATAAATTTCCTTATTTTATTTCTATGTTTTATTTTTTTTAAGAAGTGACATAATATTAGCAATATATGATGACAAAAAGTAAAAACTTAGTCTCCACAATTGAAAATACCAAAAAGCTTAAATCTTTATCACTTGCGCAAATAAGATAGGATTTATATTTTGGAGTTTGAAGGAGGAAAAGGCAGAGGATATAAAGCGCTGTGTATGTGGTGCGAGTGTCGGTCGGCGACGCTTACATATATGTATATAGATGATGATTATTGATGTGGGCACCGAAATTAAATGGCATCCACTTTTATTCACGAGCCTATCCACTCAGACTCAGAAAGAAGAAAAAAAGAGACGACATGCCGTTTTGACATTTCTCTCCTCTTTGACAATGTGATAAAGTCAACTCCAAAACCAGAAGTGGTTTTCAATGTAGTTAAAAAATAAAGAAAAATGACAGCTTTGAGATTCCCAACTTTGCTAACCCAAAATACCACTCTTTGTCTCTCTCATCCATCCCTTCCTTTCGCTTCTTAATTATTATATATAATTGCGAAACCCCACTCTGACACAATCTCCATATTTTTATATATTTTTTGCTTTCTCTCTTGCAGCCATTAAAAAGTCAGCGCCTTGTTTTGTCGTCTTCTCTCTGTTTTCTAACAGTTTCTTGCTATAGGAGTCAGGTCAGCTGCAGATTTCATAGGCTTTTTATTTTATTTTATTTTTTTGAAATAGAGAGGAAACGATACTGGTCTCATGGAAGTTGATTGGGATTTGCATGCGGTGGTCAGAGGTTGCGCCACTGTTACAACAACCGGTAACGGTGGTGTTGGAAACGGTTATTCCATGGTGGATTTGCACCCTCCTCAGTCTGGTGTTTCTTCGTTTGGAGGTGAAGAAGCTTTTGAGGGTCATGCTTTGTCTTCCCCAAATCAGTTGGAGGAATTGCATGAGCTTTACAAGCCTTTCTTCCCCAAATCTCAGCCACTTTCCCCACAGAGCACGCCTTTATCTTCACTTTCTTCTATCAGCTTCTCTAAAGAAGAAGCGCGGATAGAAGAGCAACAGCAGCAATCTAAGCTGTCTCTCGCTGCCTCTGTTACCACTGCTATTACTGCACCGTCCAACAGTTCTGCGACTTCCACTTCTCATAATTCTCGATCTAAAAGAAGGTGAAATTCTTTTAGTTTTACTTGTAATTAAAAAAGTAGATATCTTCAGAAACCCATAAAGATTGTCTCCTTTTCTTTTTGAGTTTATTAAAATTTTTCAATTTCCCTATTAATAGGAAGAACCAGCTAAAAAAGGTTTGCCAAGTCCCAACAGAAGGGCTCTCTTCAGACGTGTGGGCATGGAGAAAATATGGACAAAAGCCTATCAAAGGCTCCCCTTATCCAAGGTAAACTATTTTACAGAGAGGTGTAATTTCTCTCTTTTTCATGTTGCTTAACTTTTGGTTTTTGATTGAAGCTTTGGTTGTTTGTTTCTTTGATGAATAACAGGGGCTATTACAGATGTAGCACTTCGAAAGGATGTTTGGCCCGAAAACAAGTGGAACGGAGCAGATCCGACCCGGCTATGTTCATAGTCACATACACAGCTGAGCACAACCACCCTGCTCCGACGCACCGAAATTCACTCGCGGGCAGCACCCGCCAGAAGCCTTTCACCTCACAAACACCCACCGCCGGCGACTCTGTCAAACCCGCCGGAAGCTCATCTCGCACTACCTCCGTGGATGAAGAACTCATGGTTCAAAATACAAAGGCGGGGAGCAGAGAGGATTTGGTTGAAGATGAAGGGGAAGATGATTTTGGGATGTCAGACACAGCGGTGAGTGATGATTTCTTCGAGGGTTTAGAAGGAATCGCTGACATGGTCACCGGTAGTTGTTTTTCTGATCGTTTTCAGCCAAGCTTTGACCTTCCTTGGATAGCCAGCAACGCAGCTACTGCCGCCGGTGGCGTTTAAGAATCGCCCTGGAACATTGCTTTTGATGCTTGTATATGCCATACGTTTCAAAAGGTAGAGGGAGTTGGATTGTACCCCATTGTTAGAATCTAAGCCGAAAATGTTTTTTGTTCAGTACCTTTTTAGGATTCCATTAACGAGTCTTGTAGACAAAAATAGTTTCCTATTTCTCGTAAAGTTAGCTACAGAGTTAGGAGAAGTCTTACTTTTAGCCTCTTTTAGTTTTTTTTTTTTTTGGTAGTATTTTCTGATACAACTAAAGTGGGAAATTGCTCATTAATTTATCAGGATCATGACCATCTTCGATTACCTTCCTTGCATAGGTTTTTGATTCGATTGAATTGACCTGAATAAGCATATTTGATGCCGGGGAGTGGGGACATAAGGGCAAACATCTACATGCCATTTGCCTGCCCTGAAATTATCATGGCAACGGTGTTTACAGAGTGGTTTAATGAGCCCTTTGGTTTCTCAGTTATAGACAAAATAATACCGCAGTGATATTAGTGGAGCCACCTCCATTTGCTGTTACAGCAGTTCCAAAAAGTTTGTCTAGAATTGAAATTGAACCATCCTGGTTGGTTTCAGTCACAATTTTATCAGCAACCAGCTTCTTGGAATCAAGTTCAGTAACTTCACCGTTCCCAAGGGCTATAAAGGCTTCTGAAAGACTAGAACTCTTGTATATTTGGGAATCCTTGCTTATTGTGTCATTAAATTTATCTAAAGCTGATGGGGTATTTGGAGCCTTCACACTCCTAATATCGTCTAAAAGGTGAATATTTTTACTTTCAAGCCTCTGCTCACTCAAAGTTTCCTCTTCATATTGTTTAAAATGTTTGTCCAAAAGATCATCAGAAATCCCATTTAAAAGAAGGCTGCCTTTGGACTCTGAAAGGTTGTCATCAATTTCAGAACTCCCAACCTATAGAAGCTTACCAGAAGATCAATTCCTAATAAAGTGTAACGGCAAACAGTGTATGTGAAAATATGAGAAGCAACATCTGTCAATATAATTGAAACATGCTATGTCTGAATGGCATCAGCTCTAAGTTACAATACAAGAAAAGTACAACCACTGAATGAAAACCACATGCAAGCAACAACCACCAGGTAACAATACCCCATATTCCAGCTCTCCAAACAGAAAAATAACAGATTGGCAAAAACAAGGAACAGGGAAAAAACATGTCATAGCGCAATGTAACCTCTGTCAAATCTATACTTCCATTAAATAACTTAAATATATATATATATATCATCTTCAATAGAGTCTCAGTTATGCATGTGTACCACTGGTGTGCTTTTTCCAGTCAAATCCGAAAGGAGAAGGGAAGACTTCACCCAAAACATCCCACAGAATTTCAGCTAAATACAAATGGCCATTTTCACACGCTGATTTTAAATGATAAAATTGCTCCTCCCTATTCCAAAAAAGATAATGGGAAATTCAAAATTATCTCCATATCTTTGACTAATTCCAAATTATTCCGGTTATTTTATAAATTGGGAAGCAACACAATTTTAATGGTAACATTGCTAGAGAACCAAAAACTTAGAAGTAACAGGTACATGAAGAGCAAATAGTTGGTTGAAATTAAACATCACAATGGCAAAAAGGATGAGAAGTTACAAACTTACGATGGCAAAATTAGATACCAAAAGGTACAACAGAAAACATGATGAGTGTTTTAAATTCTGAAAACTATTTTAGTACTTACCTGTGAAGAATGGGAGTGCATTGAACTTTTGGTTCCAACATTCCTCTCCAAAACTGTGCTCGTAAAACCAGGTGGTACAAGTTGTCTAGATGCAGGAGTTTGTGAGTGAAGAGAAGTTTTGTCAGAAACAATATTTGATGCTGGAATAGGTTCATCTGATTCCTTGTTTCTATTTGCTACTCCTTTATCACCTTTGGAGTCCTCTAGCAATTCAGAAATATCGAAGTCATCTTTACGCCTTTCAGGATTAATCTTCTTCTCCTGGAAAGCTTTCTGTTGTTCCTTCCTCCATGACGAAGCTAAGAGGGAAAGTGATCATGCTTCAGTTTTTATTATTTGAAAAGAAAGCCAGAGTAGAAAAGAAGATAGAACAAATACAAAATAAACTACAATAAGCAGAGAGTTATCTATAAAAGAGAACCTACCTCTTCTCTTTCTTTCCTCTTCTGCTCTATCTTCACTAGTGCACTCAGTGGAATCAAATGTTTCATCATTATATGAGTCGTTAGTTTCCCTCCTTGAATGAGGTACAGCCTGAAAAGAATAACATCTATTAAAGCAGCATTTCAATTGCTACTGTATCATCTTACAAATCCAGACAGATATAATTTAAGCAGAATACTTATACTTTTATGCTAAAATGAATAAAACAGCTATCATGATGCTGGTCCCAAAATAGATTTATCCACAATTTCATATCTCCCGAAATTCCGAATAAGAAGCACGGCGACGTAGACAGTCAAAGGAATTTCCCATATTTGGAAGCTTGATAAGCTCGAATAACCGGGATCCGGCATCGCGTTCTCTACCCGCTTGTTCGAGAATGGCTTGGAACGGATAAGAGAGGAAATGGGTGTCTTCAAATGGGAAGCTTTGCTGAAGGTGATTGAAGAAATTGAAGGCTTGACAATAGGAAGGAAGGCTGCGACTAATTTTGAAGAGAAAGCAAGGAGATGGAGGAGGAGGAGGAGAGAAAAAGAGAGATTGCAAGGGTTTAGAGGAGGACCATTCTTGGTGTGGGATTTCGAGGAGGAGTTGAACTGCTTGGGTAATATTTGATTCATCCTCTTGCGGCGGCGATGGTGGCTGCGGGATAGGTTCGGCGCAGAGGAAGCAGCGGAGGAGGTTAAATGCCGGGTTGAGGCGGACGAGTTCTGAGCGCTTTGATACGAGTAGTGTAGTGTTCATTTTGCTTCGTTGATATGCCAAACTTCGAATGTTTACAAGGTAATTAAAATGCCAAGTTGTAATTATTTTGGCGCGTTTCTTGAACGCATGTTGAGTTTCCCATACGTCACGTGTAAGATCTGAATCTGAAGTGAATGTCGGCATCCAACGACTAAGGTTTATGCAAGTCTAAATCAACACGCTCAAACTCAAATCCACGTGTCCTTCCTTATCTGTTAAAAATTCTATGCATCGCGGACTTCAGTATTCCCAAAATGTTGAAAATTCACGCACCACCTACCTTTATAAAGCCTCTCCTTTCCTTTGACTTGTCCTTTTCATTATCTATCTGTGCTACTCTTTCGCCACTCCAATCCGCCAGACTCCGCCGCTTTCGTCTTCGTCGGACTTCAATTTGTGCACTAGTCACCATGTCCGTCCCAAATCCGACTCCACTGGCCAGTCAATGTCGGAGCACGTCGCTGGGAATTGGTTCTCGGTGCCGGGCCTCCGACTCCGGGACCACCAATTTATGGTCCCACTGGATTATAAAAATCGGGAAGCTTCTTCTAAGATATCCATTTTCGCTCGCGAAATCGTTGCCGGTAATCCGACTAGTTTCCCTTAACCTATAATTTAGGCAAACTTGTTTAATTATTTTTTTGAATAAATCACTGTTTGATTAATATCTGTTTCATTTTCGCTTGGGTTTCAAGAAACAATGTTGAAACCAGATTGATTCTAAGTTATTGAATAATGTTTAATGCTGAATTGGATTTCAGTTGGGAAAGAAGAGCAGCCAATGCCATACCTTTTATACCTTCAAGGAGGGCCTGGTTTTGAGTGCCCTCGACCAACTGAAGCCAGTGGATGGATACTTAAAGCATGCGAAGAATTTCGGGTTGTATTGATGGATCAGGCATGGTCTATTTGAAAATGTTCATATTGAAATTCACTGCCTCTTCATGCTTTGTATCCTTGATGTCTTCCTTTTTCTATTGCAGCGAGGAACAGGTTTATCAACCCCTTTGACTCCATCATCTATGCAGCAAATAAAGTCTGCCCAAAAACTGGCTGATTACTTGACACATTTTCGAGCTGACAGTATCGTGAACGATGCTGAATTCATCCGTGTTCGTCTTGTTCCCGAAGCTAGGCCTTGGACTGTTCTGGGTCAGGTATAGCAGTTAATACTCTGTTCTTGATGATTGTGCTTGTGTACAATTGTAATTTGCATATCACCGTGCTGTTATCTTATCCCTTGTTTTCTTGGTTGTATAGAGTTATGGTGGTTTTTGTGGTGTTACTTATCTGAGTTTTGCACCCCAAGGTTTGAAACAAGTGCTTTTAACAGGAGGGATACCTCCAATTGGAGATGGATGTACTGCAGATTCTGTTTATAAAGCTTGCTTTGAGCAGGTTATTCATCAGAATGAAAAATACTATAAGAGGTTCCCTCAAGATATTGAAATTATCCGAGATGTTGTAACCTTTTTGGCAGAATCCGAATCAGGCGGGGTGATTATCTTCCTCATTTCATCTTGTTGTTCTACCTAACTGCTAGAATTGTACCTCAATTTTTTTTTCAAATTTCCTTGTTCTTCAGGTACTTCTTCCATCTGGGGGAATCTTAACCCCTAGGGGGCTGCAATTTCTTGGTCTATCTGGTTTAGGATCCAGCGCTGGTTTTGAACGCTTGCATTATATGTAATACATTAGAATTCACACTTTCTAATTCCATCCTTTTGAACTTATGACTTAATGTTGTGCAATATATATTATTTTTTAGTTTTCATCTTTCTAACAACTACAGGTTTGAGAGGGCCTGGGATCCAATTTTAGTTCCTGGAGCACCAAAGCAGATCAGTTCATACTTTTTAAATGCAGTAAGAAAACACAGATTTTTTTCCCCTTATTGATCACAAATTGAGGTTTTACTAGTGGATCCATCTAATGTCATTTACCTGCAGTACGAAAATTGGGTGTCCTTTGAGACAAATCCACTTTATGCTATTCTCCATGAGTCAATATACTGTCAGGTAAGCTGCCATGCTTTTTAGAATGTTGCTTTCTACGTTGCACACAAATGATGGAAAATAATGCTTATTTAGAATGTTGCTTTCTTGAACTTGACATTAACTACATTGTGTTCTAAAGGGTGCTTCTTCGCGGTGGTCTTCTCACAGAGTGAGGGCTGATCATGAGAGCAAATTTGATGCAATCCAGGCTGCAAAAGAAGGGCGTCCTGTGCTTTTTACGGGGGAGGTAATGCTATTGTGTTTTAGAGATGACTACTACTACTACGACAAATTTGCATTGGATTGTCTAAGTTTATTCGTGATTTGGTTTCAAATAAGTTAAAGGCATGGCAACTTCTCAGAGACATTGAAGATATTTTATATAGCTTCATCTACATAGAGTGAAACTTCATTGCTTGCTTTCTTGGTTAGATTGAGACTAGCACTTACATATAGGATCTCATGCCCGAAATATTTTGTAAGCCCAAATAGCTGTTGAGGTAAATATATATAGTGCAAGTCTTTCTTACTTGTATATAATGCCAAACATTCAAACCTTTTCAAAGTTGATGTGTAAGTAAACATTGTACCATACCCATGGCATCCCCTTGCATTTTGAGGAGCCAGAGTGGTGACGGTTTTATTCAACTGAACCTTCATCTTGAAGGTGAATCTTCTTGTCAGTAATGTATGCTTAGGACTTTGATACTTTTCAGGAAAGAGTTTCTTCTACAATTATTATGGCTCCAGATAGTTTAAGTGTAATTTGTGGCCTACAAATTGCTTTCCTGATTTTAGTTCTCTGCCATGGTTTTAGCAATTTTCTTATTGGTACATATTACAAATTGGGGGAGAGGGTGACAATAGCAAGGTCTGAACCCTGATTTTTGGGGTGCCAACAAAAGGCTTAACCACTGCTCGTTTATGCTGTTGGTGCCGTGGTTTTATCATGATGTTTATACTGCTAGTTAATGCACGTGGTTTTAAAACTATGCAGATGATATTTCCATGGATGTTTGATGAAGTTAAAGCATTGAGGCCTTTCAAAGAGGCCACTCATATATTGGCTGAGAAGGAAGATTGGCCTCCACTGTATGATGTCACTGCATTGAAAAATAACAAGGTATGAAGATATAGTATCCACATTTTCTTTTTTCCGAAAATTTCAATTCGGCCTAGTACTTTATTAATTTATCTAAAATGCTAGCAGGTACCGGTAGCAGCTGCCGTATACTATGAGGATATGTATGTTAACTTCAAGCTGGTCAAGGAAACAGCGTCTCAGATAGCAGGAATAAGGTTATGGATAACCAATGAATACATGCATTCCGGGCTTCGCGATGGAGGTGGGGAAGTTTTTGATCACTTGATGGGGATGCTAAACGGGAAGAAACCTTTGTTCTGAAATCAAAATTAGGGTATTGCCTGTGTACGTAATGAGGAACCAAACTTTGTTCGGCACCAAGCTTGTATTTGATACCATTGTTGGGTTTCTTTATCATAATCAGCCGCACCGGAAGTGTCTTTGTCTTATGATTGAATCCATTTGCATGTTGTGCATCTTAAGTTTTAGTTTCAAAACAAGTGAAAGCATTGAGAGTAGCAAGTCTTCGATGGTAAGGGAAACTGATTTAGCTCACCAAAGTTTTAAAAAAGGAAAATTTGTGTAGTTGAAGCTGACATAAGACAGTAGAACATACGAGCAGTGTAGTCAAATTGCGGGGAATTGATGAGTGACCAAATCACTAAACTCTCCCAAACAAGTGAAAGAATTGTTGTCCTAAACTCCTTGTAAAATTAACATGTATAGGTTTTTTATACAAAGAAGATTGCACTATAGGTTACAAAGAGTTACTACAATGTTAAATGTAAACTAAATTCTTCAGGTTATAGACGTCTATATATGCATGATTTGGTGATAACGTGTCGACTACTACTTGAGGGAGGGGAGAGGGGCAGTTGAACAGAAGTAGGTGAGATGTTGTTGGGTGCAAGAGAAAGGAATTACAACTTAAAAAGACCTTAGCAATTAGCCTCCTCCCTCTCCCAAATTTAACTCTTATCAAACACTTCTCCTCTTCTGTGTTGTACTTGTAGGGTGGGGGCAGTCCAACCTCTTTACCTTCCACCATTTTCCTCTCCCTTTTAAACTTCATTTCTTAATCATTCTCGGTTCCTTTCTCTCTCACTTTCTCACAGATGGATGGCCAAGAAAGTAACCCACCGCCGCCCTTACTATCACCCCTTAATGTTCCTTTCCTCTTCCCAACTTCACTTCCCTCCTCCTCCTCGCATCCTCCTTCACAAACTCAAAATATTCTCCCCGATATTGATTGGGTTAGCCTCCTCTCCGGTCATGAGAGTAAGCTAATGATTGAAAGCGGTTCTAATAACTTAATATTGTCTGAGAATGGAGCCGATCATCATCAGGATGCCAAGGGCGCCGATATGGATAAGAGGAAAGGCAGTAGGATAGAGAAGACAAGCCGGCCTAGGTTTGCTTTCCAAACCAGGAGTGTAGATGACATTTTGGACGACGGTTACAGGTGGAGAAAGTATGGTCAGAAAGCTGTGAAGAATAGCATACATCCAAGGTTTGTTTCTCTTACATGTACGTTGCATGGCATGCATGTTTATTCTTAACTTTTGATGCATTATATGATCGAACGTACTGCACCTAATTATATACGCTGGTTTCAATCTGCTGTTAACCGATTTATTGCAATAATTTACATGTATCAATATTCTACATTGGGCAGTAAGCCTTTTCAAGATATTCTTAACATCCATTTTTAAGTTTAGTGTTGGGAACTCTAACTAGCCAATTTTTTTTTAACAATCTTATTATAGGTTTTGATCATATCTCTTCTTTTTGATAATACCTAAAATTACCCATAACCCATACCCAACTCATAAATAGGAGGATAATGCGCTTTAGAGCACTCGAACTCACGTCCTGCTACATTGCAACAATACTTAATGTCAATCAAACTAATACTCAATCGACCGCCAATCCCACTTTTTAAATATGCCTTTAAGTTGATACTTTTTATATTTGGAATGTAATTTCTTTTATTTTTATTTTAAGGAATTTAATAATTTTACTTTTAAAATTAAAAATACCAGTCAATTGTTAGTACCATTATAATTCTTCTCTTAAATTCAAGTTTATGATTACCAAGTGAATTTTTTTATTAAAAAAAATGCAATTCATCGAATTTATTAAAAGAATTTTAATGATATTAACAATAATTGTACCTAAATTTTGAAATTTAAAAAAATAAGAGATGAAATTTTTAAAAATATAAGTTGAAAGACTAAATTCTAAATGTATGAAAAGTTTGAAGCATATTTTAACTTTTAACTATTTAACAATTGAATCTAAATTTTAAAATCTAAAAAATAAAAATAAAAGTTAAGAGATTAAATTTTAAATGTACCGTAAAAGAGCCACAAGATTATTATAATAATTATAATGTAATAGTTGAGACAATGTTTGAGGCACACTTGATTAAATGATGTAATATTAGTTTAAAATATGATATGGTATTTTTAAGAGATGTGACATATTTACCTGATCGATTATAGTTTAACTTGGAAAGTTGTATTAATAAAATTTTGATTGTATCGGTAAAGTTAAGATTTTGAGATCTTGAGCTTTAGGTTTAAATTTTACTTTTTGTAAATCATGTGTGTTTTAGTTGTTGAGTTAAAAAACTTCACATCCTCCTGCATTGACAATAATATTCATGCTAATTGAACTAAAACTCAATCGATAGTTAAAAAAAACTCTTAATGAGAAGACATCATATACTTCACCAACACATATAAATATATTACAGGAATTTATTTAAATGATATTGTTTTTTTCTAATATTTTTTTTAAAAAAAATGAAGGAGCTATTATCGGTGCACGCATCACACATGCAATGTGAAGAAACAGGTTCAAAGGCTGTCCAAAGACACCAGCATCGTGGTGACGACTTACGAAGGAATTCACAACCATCCCTGCGAAAAGCTTATGGAAACCCTAACTCCTCTTCTCAAGCAAATGCAATTCCTTTCTAGCTTTTAATTTCATGTTTGCTGTGATGTTCTTCTCATACACATAAGCTACTTTACTTTGTTTATTTTTTTATTTGAATGTAAAATTTGGAGTACAAAATCAATTGTAATAAACTTGTTATTTTCTTCTGTTTTCACTAATGTTGTTCTTCAATCTTTGGATATTCACGTGATCAGTGGGTTGGCTTTGTGATCAAAACACAGCCCAGGCCCCGCCAATACCTCAGCTCCTCTGCTTCATGACCAAAACCCTCCAATTTGACTACCAGCTGCGTACCGACTTGGGCCGGGCCGGTTATATATAGATTAGGCATAATATCATATTTAGCCCTTAATTTTACATTTTTTTTATCAATTTGACCGTCAACATTCAAAAAAAAATCATATTTGATCATCAACCTTTCAAACAAAGTTAAATTGTAGTTTTTCTAACAGAAATACTGAATACAAGTTAAAATTTTAAATATGGCAGCCCACGTCGTAATCCACATGTATTTCATGCTATTTTTTATGAACTTTTTATAATTTTTTTTGAATTTTTTATGTTTTTAATATTTTTATTTATTTTTGTATCTTTTATATAAAATCTTTAAATGAATAAAAAATATTATCTGATATAAATTAAGTGATTAGAAATAAATATTTATTTACAATTTTTATCACTCTATCTTGAGGGTGAACGTTCAATTGAATCGAGCCGAATCAAGTGAAAAAAATTTGAGTTAATCGAGTTGACAAGTCTTATTTTATAATATTAACTTGATTTAAATTTTTTTCGAATCGAGTCGAGTCAAATCAAGTGAAATTGTTCGAGTTAAATTTTTAAAAATATCAAATTAAAATCGTTATAATATAACTAATTCATGTTAGAGCACAAAAATTTGAAACTATATATATTTGAAAACTATTTCAAAACAAAATAAGAGGAAAATTAAGATACTTTAGTACGATAAACTTGAATCATTAATTTACTTATTTAAGTCTCAAAATTATTATTTTAATTTTTTAAATATTCTTTAGAATTTTTTTAATTTTTTAAAAAAATTATAAATATTTTTAATTTTAAAAGAATTTTTAAAAATTATTTTGATTATTTTGTAATTTTTGTTGAAAGTGAGACCAATTTGTTCATTTTCAAAATTGAAAAGGACTAAAAGGGTATTTACATAAATCTGTTATTTGAGTTATTTAAGTTATTCGAATTGTAAAATTGAACTCGACTTGAGCTCTTATAAATCGAGTTGAAGTAAAAAAATTGAATAACTCGATTCGATTAACTTAAAATTCGAAATTTTTTAAGTTGAATAAAGTTTTACTCACCTCTAACTCTATCCATGCATAATTTAATGACTAATATTTCATTTAGTCATCCATTGTTATTTTGAAAAATAGGAAAATGCTCAAATCAAGTTAGGTTCAACCTTTTAGAGGTTGCTCATATAAGTGATAAACATTTCAAAATGATTAAATAAGGTTTTTCACTTATTTAAACCCAATTTGGAGAAAAATTGAAGTAAATGTTATGTATTTAAAATAAAACATATAATACTTGAATTAGATATTATTTCAAAAGAAAAAAAAAGTAATTAAAACATAATCCGAAATATGATATACAACATTTGATAAATCATCATTTAAACACGTTTGAAAAAAATTTAATCTTTATTTTAAAAATATGAAATTTTTATTTGAACATTTTAAAAATTTTAAACACTTTTATAAAGATTAAATATTTATTTGACTATTCTAAAAATTTTAATCTTTTATAGGTAATTCCTAAAAAGTAAAACCCTAATTTAACCATTTATCCTATAAAGTGTTAAATATTTCTTTTTCACGTAACGAGTGAAACATGTGTAGAGAGTGTCACTTTGTTTTCACGTAAGTGTAACATGTGTAACGAGAGAAAGCAAGGAAAAGCAAAGAATAAGGAGCCGACAGCAGAGGTCTCCATCCACGGAAATACCACCTCCTCTACGCGTCTAATTCTACTCTCCCATCCACCCTCTTACGTGTTCTCAATCAAGTGCTCCACCTATCACCTGTCATTTACACGTGGCACCAACCCAGATGCCTCCTCCGCTCTATATAAGTTAATGTAAAAACATCGAGCATCTCATCCTCAGACTACACCCAAGAATAGATCAAAACCCTCCAAAAAAGACTTTGTACGGAATGTCGCAGTTGTTGGAGAAGGCGAAGGACTTCGTGGTGGATAAGGTGGCCAACATAAAGAAGCCGGAGGCTAGTGTCACGGACTTTGATCTGAAACATGTGAGCCGTGAGTGCGTCGAGTATGGCGCTAAGGTCTCTGTCTCCAACCCCTACAGCCATTCCATCCCCATTTGTGAGATCTCTTACAATTTCAAAAGTGCTGGAAGGTAATGTTCCCTCTTCCTCCATCTTCTTTGTTTTTTTGGTTTGGATGATTGATTTTGATTATATGTGTACTTTGGGGACAGAGGGATAGCATCAGGGACAGTACCAGACCCGGGGTCATTGAAAGCTAGCGACACAACGATGCTGGACGTGCCAGTGAAGGTGCCGTATAACATATTAGTAAGCTTGGCAAAGGATATTGGTGCAGATTGGGACATTGACTATGAATTGGAATTGGGTCTCACCATTGATCTTCCTGTCGTGGGGAACTTCACTATCCCTCTCTCTCAGAAAGGAGAGATCAAGCTTCCTACTCTCAGTGACATCTTTTAGATTTATTATTGTTACTCATAAAACTTGTGTCTTTTCCCTTCTACTCATGCTGTAACATGAAGAATATATCGAACTATACTATGTTGTTTTTCTTTTAATATGATACACCTTTTGCCTTATTACTCAACAGAGTTAATGCCCAACTTCACTTAGTTTTTTGGTCTGAAGAATCAGGATCCTTTACTTGATGATTAAGGCAGAAATTTTATTAGACTTCACTTAACCTTTACCCAACAGGACAAAGAAGACATAAATATAACGCCTTTTTTAATATGAACAACAATGCTGCGAACCTGCCTGGCGCCTGCTAACGAGCAAATCAAAGCTGATTCAACCTTTTTCTCTTACCCTGAAGCTAATACATACCCACTGAATTCGTTGCCCTACTTGGGGAAAGATTCCATACTTTCCCACTGCTCGCATTAATTCCCAAAATTTTAACTGTTTTCCATTGGCCAATAGTTATAGTGTGGAGGAAATGGAAATTCATTTCACAAAAGCTAAAACAGGGATCATTCAGGATGAGAAGACGAAACTAGTACACTTTTTCCCCCAGAGAAATAATAACAGGAGGCTTTCCCAGTTTCGACATAATTTAAAAAAGAAAAAGTTTTTTAGTAATCTCCCTTTCGGCCTTGGCTCTGGTTCTTATACTTAATTTTTTTATTAGTTTGGCCCATTTACATCTAAATTTCCGTTAAAAAATGAACGACACTGTCATCAAAAAATAAAACAATTTATCTAAAATTTTAAAAATATAATAAATATTAAAAATAAAAAATAGTTTAATTTTAAGATATAATAACTCTAAAAAATTATTGAAAAGCTCAAAAAATCTTACACTAACAAAATTATAAAAAACAAAAACAACATAATCTATTTTTGAAAATTATAAAAATTCAAAAGATTTAAAATTTTCATAAAATTTTAAAATTTTGTTTTATGGATTTTGAGTTTTTTTATGAATTTTTTAGAATTTATGGTATTTTTTACTAGAAACTTTAAATTCTTGATAAAAATGAAAAATGCAAAAATATCTATGCGATTTCCCAAAAAAACCATAAACTTCTTTAAATTTTTTTATGAAATTATGAAATTTTCAAAAACATTTAATTATAAACAAACTCAAATTATGAAATTTTCAGAAACCTTTAATTCTAAACAAACGCATTTTTTAAAATTTTTTTAAATTTTGCGAACTTATTGTTTTTAAAAATATTTTGATAATTTTTAAAAATAAATTATATTTTTTTAATATGTGATTATGTGATAGTATCTGTTTATACTTTCTTAACCTTTTGAAACGCACACATACTTTTATGCTCGAACTCGAATTTTATAAGATGAACATTATCTTTTTTTTTACTGGAGCCACTCGTTGAGTTCAAAATTATGATTTCTTAGATCTTATAATTTTCTAAGGTTTAAAGCTTTTAGGGATTTTTTTGAATTTTTAATGATATTTGGGATTTTTAATTTTTAAAATTTTAGAAAACACTGATTTTTTTCGACTTGTGGCAGTGTATCGTTGATTGGTTTAATTCTTTTAACAGACAACCAGATTAGGGTAACAAACTATACAAGATAAAAGTAGATGGGCCAAATTGATAAAACAGTACATGAACCAAGGAGATAATTTAGCAATGGCAGAGGGGCCGAAAAAGGTTTTAAGTCTTTAATTTAGTGAAAAAAAAATTTGGTGTAATAATAAATTTAGCTATTAGCTTTCACTTCTTTGGTCACTTAAGTCTTTTTTTTTATCACTTTGATCCTCAACATTTAAATTTAGTCAATTTGTTTTCTTTTAAACGGGAAAAATTAACGAACCATTAAAATTTTAACGCCATAAACATGACTACTTGTATGGCAGTCTATTTATAAATCATAAAAGAGATTCAAAAAAAAAAATCTAAAATTTTAACAAATTTCAAAAAAATTCATGAAAATTTTATAAAAATTATCCATATTAATTATAAAATATACATAGATTATCATGCAAATTGTCCAGTTAATATTATTAAATTTTTAATGATTCAATTAATTTTTCCATTCAAATGAATGTAATTTAAATATATTGAAGGATAAATGATAAAAAAAAGGCTAAAAGTGATCAGATTAATCAAGTTTTTTCAATTATTTTGCCATTATAAATGTGAGAATAAAATTTTAAATTACCGTTTTACAAAATAAAAAAATATACTTTTTTCTAATAGAGTAATACTTTTTGCTTGGGTGAGCATTTGATTGATTTAAGTGAAAAAATTTCGAGTTAATCAAGTTGACGAGTTATATTTGATTATCTTAACTCGATTTGAAATTTTTTTGAATCGAGTCGAGTGAAATGAAATTCGAATCAAGCCAAATCGAGTGAAATTGTTAAAGTTAAATTAAAAAAATAAACATGTCAAATTAAAATATTATTAACGTATAGTTAATTCTATGTTAAAGTACATAAATTCGAAACCATATATATTTTAAAATATTTTCAAAGCAAAATAAAAAAAGATACTTAATATTATAAACTTGAATAATTAATTAACTTATTTATGCCACAAAAATTATTATTTCAAATTTTTAACCTTCTTTATGTAATTTTTTAGAATTTTTTTTATAAAATATAAAGTTTGAAATTTTTGACACAATGCTTAAAACTGATTTTGATTTTTAAAATTTTGACCTTCTTTATGTATTTTTTTTTAAAAGCTTGGAATTTTTATAAATATTTTAATTTTTTTTGTAATTTTTGTTGAGAGAGAGAGAGATCAATTTGCTCATTTTCAAAATTGATAGGGATCAAAAAAGTATTTACACCAATCTTTTATTCGAATGGTTAAATTCAACTCGAAACTCAAATTACTTATTTTAGTTGACTCAAAAATTTCGATTAACTGAAACATTTAAATTTTTTTCGAATCGAATCAAATTTTATTCACTCTTATTTTTATTTGATGTGATAATTTAAATTAAATTTTCATCTAGAAAGCTTTTGATTAGGAACATGGTGGCCTAAGTGGCCGTGGGATTTGGTAATTGGCCACCCCAAAACCTGATAAAAATGTCAAATCAAAAGGAAGTTCTAAATATTGATGATTAGGAAACTTCCTAACCTTAACTGCATCAACTTTCTGTTTTAAATTTTAAAATTCACTCTCTTATTTATCGTTGTACGTTTTTAACCATTTTCAAGCACCTTAGTCATACCTCGATTGTGTCGCTAAATGTATTACACGTGAAGCTATACTTAAACTTTGATTTGGAGTTGCTGTTCACACATATTTATGATTTGGAAAAAGAAAATCCCACTTTCTAATTCTTTTTATAAAATAAATTTAATTGGTATCATATGGAGGGTTGAAACTTGTTATTTTAATAAAATTTTGATTCTGTCGATTGAATTCCAAACGTGATTCAAGTGTTGGGTGGCAGTAACATTTTGCCGTTTCTGGTTTTTTAATTGGATTGCCAATGAAAAAAGAGCTCCTAGTCAACTTTGAGCAGCTTGAAAAATGAAATCTTTGGTAGAAGCACATACAAATTTTACTAAAATATTATAAAACCCCAAACCAGATCCCTCCAAATCATTCCACCATTTTCCTTCCCCAAGCTGTAGCCATGGTGGAGAGGGATCAAGTAAGGCCTCTAGCGCCGGCTGCTGACGCTCCAACCAGTGATGACGGAGAGGCTGCTTTGCAACTCAAAAAAGTCAGACGCAAGAAACTCATTCGATGTTGCGCTTGTAGCGCTGCTTTCTTCATCATCTTAGCCGTGGTCATTGTTGTCTTAATTTTCACAGTGTTTCGAGTCAAGGATCCGATCATCAAATTGAATGCCGTCTCACTTACAAATCTGGATCTAACCAATGCTACAACTGGGTCCAACATATCATTAACAGCCGACGTCTCCGTCAAAAACCCAAACATAGCATCTTTCAAGTATAGGAACACCACCACTACTCTTTACTACTACGGCGCCGAAGTCGGGGATGCTCGAGGCCCTGGGGGCACCGCAAAGGCCCGTCGGACCATACTGATGAATATCACCGTTGATATTATGACGGGTCGGCTGTTGGCCAGTCCAAATCTGACTGCGGATCTCACTTCCGGGACGTTGACCATGATCAGCTACTCGAGAATTGGAGGAAGGGTGAATATGTTAAACATTATAAAGAAGCATGTTACGGTAATGATGAATTGTACGGTGACAGTTAACATCACCAGCCAGGCAATTCAAGAACAGAAGTGCAAGCAAAAGGTTGATCTCTAGCTTTGAATCCATTTTTTGCTTCTTGCCTTGCCCTGTACCTTACATACATACATACATACATACATACATACATACATACATAATATTATTTTACATAGATAACAGCACTTTAGATAAGTGAACTTATGGTATGATTATAATTTATTTATCATTGAAGTTTTTGTCCAAGTTAGCTTTAATACAATGGTTTTTTTTGGCTCGTTTGATACAAAATTCATCAATTTCACATCACATCCATGTATTTATAACAGAAGAGAATTTATCAAAAAAAAAAAAACAACTTACTTTGAAAATTATGTATGTAAATGTATTTATAAAAAAATTAAATTTTCTAGAAATTTATGTAACAAGCTTATGAAGGAGCTTTAATGTTTTGTCTTATTGAAGCTGAGGCAAGCGAGCAGAGACAAAGCAGCACATATAAAACTGAAATTTGGAGAGATTTGGCTTTTTTTTTTTAGAAATAATTCAAAATTTTAAATTATTTATGAAAACAACTTACTTTGAAAATTATGTATGTAAATTATTTGTTTTGAACTGTAAATGTTGGTGACATAAATTTTATTGGCATCATCACCTTTGGTTTTAAAAATAATAATAAATTTTTTTGGATGTTGTCGTTGTCATTGATAATATCAGATTGAAGTGTGATTATATAAAACGTTTAGAGACCTGATGAAGCAATTACTTTTTTAGGGTGGATGAAAAAAGTGGTGACAAATTAAATGCTTTTAAATTATTGGTTTATTTGCATGTTAAGTTTATCTCTTTTTAAAATTAAATTTAAATAACCTTTGAACCCAACATGTGACTCCAGTGGTAAATAGAATGTTGTTCATCCTAGGAGACCCAGATTCGAACACCTGTGTGTGTAAGGTGTGTATGCATTGTCAAAGGGTCAAAGAAAAATAAGAAAATTATATAGCTTTTAAATAAGAAAAAAATTAAATTTTTGAGGGATATATTTGGGTAATTTAAATAAGAAAATTATTTAGCTTTTTAAGTTTATTGTTTTTAAAAAATAATAAAAATTGAAAAGAGTTTGTTTTTGTTATTTCTATATTTTTTAAGGGCTATTTAAAGTTAATTGCAAAAGAAGAATAGGGGATAAACTTAACATGCAAATAGCCCAAAAATTTAAAAGCATTTAAATTGAAGTCGTCAGTATGAATGGCGTGACCACTTTTTCATCAAACTTCAATTCGATGTTGTCATTGCCAAATTTTTTTTTCTAAACCAATAGTGGTGACACCAATAGCAATGATGTCACCGACGTTTACTATTCAAAACAAATCATTTACGTACATCATTTTCAAAGTGGATCATTTTCATAAATAATATAAAATTTTGAGTCATTTTTATAAAAAAAATCGAGAGATACCTATGTTGGTTCAGTTAAAAATATAAAAAAAATTCACTTAATTGATGAATTACATATTGTGACCACCTAATTGACTACTTGACTTAATATTTTATCAGTTTATTTAGTTAAATTAATTATTTAAATTGATTTTTTTTCTTGTTTATTTTTATAAAAGAGAAATAAAATATGATTTGTGGTTGATTTAAGTTAAAGTTAAAAACTTATATATTATATATTTTAAAAATTAAAAATAATATATGTTAGAACTTGGCTTAATTCTAAAATTATATATATATATTATTAATTAACTTCATTTTTTGTTCACACCTAATTGAGACTGCGGGTGGTTACTTGGTGCAGTTATCATTGATTAATTTTTCTTGTACAGAATGGCCCCCTCACTTATGTCGATTTTCCTGACTCCCCCCAACGCCTTTAATTCTACGCAACTTATTTCAGACGAAAATTGGCCGGACCATTATCTTCAACAACTGTGTTTCAATTTTTATTTTTTTTTGCATTGATTACTTGAATAATTGAACAGCTATTAATAATTTGGTCCAGCCTTAGGCCAGAGAGCAACGAGATGCCTACCTCCAAAACAAAAGAAATAGAATGAAAAAAAGAAAAGGAATTTGATGAGTATATTTCTTAGGTGTTAACAATGTAGGTATTTTGAATTTCGTATGTTGACTTGATGATTATTGTGTTCATCGTTTTAGATATAATTTGAATTCGAATTACTATTAAAGCTTTACTATGCTTTTATAATTCATTAAAGAAAAAATGTAAGTATCTTTTAGCAGACCACTTGCTTGTTTAATGCTTACTACTACTATTTATTTCGTGGCCCAAAGTTACCGTCATCGAAATATGCCTCGGATGGCGTGGAAAATTAGAAACATGATTTCATTGACCAAACATCATAACCCAAATCAAGTGAGGAAAAAAAACTATAGAATTTCCAGGATTCAAGTGAACTTTGACTGAATAAGAACAATATTATTAGTAGTATGAAAAAGGTGGGGAAATAAAGTGTTTGGCACTGTAGTAACCAAAGTGGGAGCATGTTCTTTGCTTTTAGCCCTTTTATCACGACCATCACACTGCTATTTTCTTAATTTGTTGTGCTTTTTTCATACAATCAAACCCAAATTTGTGCGACTAATGTCATGCAATAGTATACCCATTAACGGTGATTGAATCCATGGCCCAAACCATTATTCAGTGTTGCATTAAACATCACACAACCTGTTTAAGTGGAGCCTCTGGTTTTAAGGTCTCAGCTACTGGTGCAATGCAAGTGAAATGGGGAAGAAAGTCCAGCCAATATTGTCAGACCGCATTCAGATAGGGTGGTCCATCAGATGTTAGTGTTTGGTCTATAAATGCATAGATGAAATATATCTATGGTAGATTGTGTAAAAGAAGAGGTTGCTGATGTTGGCTTGCCATGCGTCTTCTTTTTAAATTGAGACAAAGATATATGAAGAAGTTTTAACCTTATATGTATAAAATAAAACATCATTCCACTAAAAAGTATCATGACAGAGTGTGCGAAATGCTGAAGAAAAAAAGGACTTAGGTTCCCACTAAAAAGTAGAAGAATATTGTAGAAAAAGCAAGAAAAAAAACACAAAGCATGCCACTATAGTATGAACTCAGACTACAACTTAGTAACTACAATTATATATGTATTGAAAAGAAAAGGAAGAGTTGGGACCAATTCTGGGACACTACAACTTGCTGCCATCGCCATCCTTTGAAATTTCTTGCCATTCAAACATCTCTGTTTTCGCTTCATATTGTTTCACGTTTTGGAAGTAAAAATAATCCCCACTTTCCAATATACTTTTTAAATTAATTATAACTGAAAAAAAATCGATTTAAACATCGAAATTGATATTTAAAATTCATTTGGACGGTCACTTAATATTACCGTTAGAGAGATAACGAAACTTAAACGATAGAGTGATCATTTCGTAACAAAATGATAACATATCATTTTATACATAAATGATTAAAATAAAATCTGACTCAAACAAAATCAACTATTATTATAATTTACCTTAAAAAATATTTCGAAATTAAGAAATTAATTTAAAATTGGAATAAAATTAAGGAAACTGAATATAGGCAATGGCATGCGCAGAGAAGGGAGTCCCAGTGTTTGAGGTAGAAATGAAATTGAAATCACGGCAAAGCAAAGCAAAGCAAAGAAAAAAAAGAGTCAGTGGGTAACGTCACAATAAATGACACCCCCGCTGTTTCCAAACCGAGTATTAAATGCAGCAACCCACTTTCTCATCTCTTCCTTTACACTTGCCTTTTTTTCCATCAACAAATGGATCCTTGCCTTGCCCCCAAATGTCCACTCCTTCCCCTTCTTCCCCCACCTATCTCACCAACTTAGGCCTCGGCTATTCCATTGCCATCGCCGTCGGTTTCCTCGTCCTCCTCTCCACCATCCTCCTCGCTTCTTACATCTGTTTCCGCTCTTCCACTTCTCCTCGCGCTTTCTCTTCCAATCCCTCCACTATCCCCGCCTCCAACTCCGATGGCATCCTCCTCCCCACTATTATCTTCGTTGCCGAAGATGAAGCCAATGACAACGTCGTCCTCGGACTCGACCAGGCCGTTATCAATTCTTACCCCAAGTTCCAGTTCTGTAAAGACTCGGCTGCTAGTAACTTGAACACCACATGTTCCATTTGTCTGTGTGAGTACAAGGATTTGGAGATGTTAAGGATGATGCCTGAGTGTAAGCATTATTTCCATGTTTTTTGCATCGATGCTTGGTTAAAACTCAATGGATCTTGCCCCGTTTGTCGGAACTCGCCGCTTCCGACCCCACTTTCCACGCCCTTATCGGAAGTCGTGCCGTTATCTCAGTTCGCTGCGGATCGAAGGAGGATTAGGTGACTTTTGGGTGTCTTCCTGTTTTTTCCCCTGCCCAACAAAACAGAAAACTTCTTAGTTTTGTTGGCTCTTACTTTTTGGGGGCTAGGTAATTGAGGAACAGGAAATTTGGGTATGGAGTATTTTGGTCGATGGATTATGATATTTGGCTATTTTAGGGGAATAATTTGCATCAATTTTGTTTTCTTTGTTTATTTACGAGACATTAACTCAGTTCCTCTTGTCTAATGGTTTCACTCCATTTCTTTTTCTCTGATTAAATCTTGTTGCTTTCATCTATAAAACTCGAAACTTTGGTTAATAACCCTAAAGTTTATTGTTTGATTGATGATAAAATCGACTGCCAGGAATGGCAGAGAGAGAACAGAGGAACTAAAGAGAACCCACTGTCACTGATATATGAACCAGGTGAGGATCATGTCAAAAGAGTGCTGAGACACGGTGCTATTTGCTTCTGACATTCGGGGTGTCATTGAGTCAATACATGCAGAACTTTTTGACATAAAAAATAGGCGCAGCATGACATAGAAAACAAGGACCGTCCATCGTCCCCTTCGTTTAATGATGTTTTCTGATGGAAAGGATGATGGGAAACCAGTTCAGAAACTAATGATTGATTGATTGATTATTCATGGCTGCGAAATAAAACAAACTTTAATTGTATAGAGGTGGTACGGATAGATGATGAAGATGAAGAAGAGATGCAAATGGCATGATATCATCATCTGAATGAAAGTAGGTTTGTCTGTCCTTGTCGTATGACTTCAGAGAGTTTGAGAGTTAAAAAGAGACAGATTTTTGCACATGGGAATGGGCCAATGCTTTTATAAAAGTGGAGTCGGCCCACCATAACATCTACTATGTACTATATATTCTTGCTTTCTTTTGGATTGAATTTGGGGCATCATTCTTGAAATTATTAGGTTTTAAAAAATCTTGTATCCCCCCCCCCCTTTTTTTAAGGAAAATAAATCATTAATTTTTGGAATTGAAATTCTTTTTAGGAAAATAAATCATTAATTTTGAGAATTGAAATAATAGTGGTTACAATTATTAAAATGCATAAAAAAAGACATTTAAACTTAAAAAAAATAATTAAATCCTTGTTTATTTTTCATTCAATTGAATATTTGAACTTTTAAAATATATTAAAGGGTATCAAAAAAATCTTTTGATACATTTTGACAGTTCAAGTACTTAATTGAATAAAAAAATAAAAACTTAATTTTTTTTTAAAAAAAATTTGAGGACTTTTTAAGCCGAATTTCTTTTGTCGGAAAGAAGAAAAAGTGGGAAAAGCAAGCGAAGCGGAACCCACCCTTCATGTTAAGCTAACATGGAGCCCACTTACGGTGACCCAAACCAATTTATGAAAATCGAGAGCCGTTGTTCATGCCACAAAATCAGCCCATTGAGTTACCGCCACGTGTTCCCCGTAAGGATTCCGAATCAGAAAGAATCTAATTTCGGGTCTCGAACCCACCCGATATTATAAACCCGTAAACTTCTTTTATTGCTGCTTCTAATACTCTCCGAAGCATCAGGTTCGGCTCCAAAGCATAGGCTCATGCAGCCATATTCATCTATGGTTTTATTTTATAAACCCCACCATAAAACCCTATTACAGTGCTTTCTTATATTCACATTCCACACTCACTTTTTGGACACCTCAAGAATCGGAGACAAAGAATCCGATTAGGGTATTCGGTCGGATTCTTTTCTCTTTGCAATGGCGGAGGAATCAGATAGTAAGCAATCGACAGTGGAGTCGGTGATGGGGAAGATCATCGTGAAGATTCACCACCATGATTTATCATCGGATTCGGATTCGGATCATAAGAACCCGAGTTCCCCTTCCTCCGTTAATGATAAGATTTATCGAGTGTTTGGAAGAGAGAGACCCGTTCACCATGTTCTGGTTGGTGGAAAATGTACGAACTGCTGACCTGTCATTTCACTTTTGGATATATGCTTCATATATTGTTAATGAGATCAGGGTTTTATATTTGGCTTCCTAATGGATTTGCTGGACTGTAAGTAAAGGATATAATGCAGATTTAGAAAGGCTTAAAAAATATTACATCGATGGAAGGTTAATGGATCTGTATTTTTTATTATTTGCCTTCTGATCTGTTTGTTAATTAAGAAAATGGATGGCCTTGGCCCCATTTTTGGATTTATTGATTCATTTATTAGTAAAAAATTGGAATTGAAAGTTGAAATTTGGGGTCTAACTAAAATTCTATCTTGCTTGAGACGCAAGCCATCTAAGCATATCGAGACTTCAATATTTGGGGTCTTCATTTTTGCATGCTGAGTTATAGAGCAAAGCATAAAGTTTTTGAATTTTTGGATTATTTGTTTTTTTTTTTCACGTTGGATGCTGCTGTTTATCTCTTTCCATTGTTTGTGTTGTTGTGGAGGAACAAGAAGATCTCGGCTGGTGTGCTTGGTGGAGCAACTGCAATCTGGGTTCTTTTCGAATTAATGGAATACCACCTACTTCCTCTACTTTGTCACACTTTTATTCTCTCTATTGCACTAATATTCCTGTTTTCCAATGCCTATACATTCATCCACAAGTTTGTTTTACAGTCTTTGCAGGAACTTTAATTGCTTCAGTTATATATTGTATGATTTCTTAAAGACTACCCTGACATTTCCCCCTCTCCCCTCCCCCCTTCCTTTATAGGACTCCACCTCACATCCCAGAAGTTCATTTGCCAGAGGAGCCATTCCTCCAAGCTGCCTCTGCTCTGACACTGGAACTTCAGGCACTGAAACTACTGCGAGATATTGCCTCCGGAAGAAATCCAAAGAAGTTCCTTATGGTGTGTTTATTTTCATGTCTGTGGTGATTTTGTGGATGATTATTTTAAGTCTGACTAGTGGGGATCACTTATATTTTCGTTGTTTAGAAGAATGTCATCCATGTTTTGGGTTTCAGGTTATAGCTGCTTCCTGGGTCCTGTCAATTGTGGGGAGTTGGTGCAACTTCTTGACCTTGTTCTACATAGGTAACGACACTGCTTACTAGTTTTAGTGCTAAGTTAATTTCCTATTATGATACCGTACTGAACTTTTTTGTTTATCTTTTATCTGGATATCAGCTTTTGTATTGCTGCATACGGTGCCGGTTTTCTATGAGAAATATGAAGACAAGGTTGACCGGTTTGCAGAGAAGGTGATGGTTGAGATAAAAAAGCAATATGCGGTTTTCAATGCCAAGGTTCTGAGTAAAAGACCAAGAAGTTTAGAATGCTTTGCACTGCAGCAACATTTGCCTAATTCTGGGAGTTTCAAGGGTTTGTTTGTATTCTCTATTCACATTAGGTAGAGGTATTAATTTTCAATCCTCGATTATAGGAGCAATAGTTTGATTTCTGGGATGTTTTACTTTTACCTGATGCCTAGTCCTTTATGCTTTCATCTATTTGAAGAGCAAACACAAGTGGGAAATGGTGGTAATCTTGATGCATGGAGCACTGAACAATGTAAGTATATCTTCTCATTTCAAGTATATGAAGGGATTGATGGAAGTGAGTTTCATCATGGCTACAGCATGGACAAAGAACTATACCTTTGAACAATTACATCATCCAAGAAAAAACTTCAGTATTTTGGCAGTAGTCTTGATAGACGAGTGCTACTCGCTGATGAGGTGAGGGGAACAGTTGAGAATTCAGAATCAGAATGTTCAAGTTGCCGAAAACTTCCTTGTGATGGTAAAGGGCTTGGAGAGAAACTAGATCTCGAGACATCAGAAACAGCAGTTGTTTGTTCAGACACAAATGAACTAGGTCCTGCAGTGTTCGGACTTCTTCCATGAAGCTCTTCCCTGGATCTACTGACATCTTCCACTGATTCCCTCTTTTCTCTTTCTTCAGTTTCCTTGAGCAAAAAATCAACCCACAGATCTGCAATAGACTGAGGAGAAAAAGATGGCTGAGGCTCTTGGATTTTACCAAGTACATTGAATTATTTATGCCAATCAGGGCAATTAAAAAGGAAAACCCTATATTAAAAGATTAATGATCATGGATAACATCGAATACTGTGATTTGCATGTCATGGATCGTGGAGATTGCAGTGGCTTTCAAAGCCTACTGGTTGACGCATTAGGCCCTAATGCTATTTGCAGTGCGTCCTAAGTAATACATGCAGAGAGAAACCAAAATTTAAAAAATAAAAAAGAACCTGGTTATCAGAGGCCATATTTGTCTGTGTGTTAGCTGGACTGCCGCCCAAAATGCCACCAACGAAATGACCAGGTAGACCCAAAACACCCCGAACAACACCTTTGCCAGCACCATGTTGAGCAACACCTATCCTCTGCTTGTCTTCACCAGAGAATCCCAGCATCCGGACCATAAGATCCAGAACCTAAAAATTTATATGAATGTAAGCACAGGAGAAGGAATCTAATTTATATCCCACAAGAATTATTTTCCAGCATTAGAACCCAAGAATATCAGTACACAAAAGGAATTAAGTAGAGAAAATTCATTTTACTAGTTCTTTTACAAAATTACTTGAACCATAATACCTCTTTGCTGTGGTTTCTCTGGAAGTAGGTCACAAGTAGTTTGATCACAATACGCCTGTAAAAAGAATTATTTATTTAGAGAACATTAAAGAAAATGACTCACAGCAGTTCCAAACTCAAAAAGGAGAGAAAAAAAAGGGTTTCATTACAATAATTCAATGGCAGATTACACAATAAGAGAATATAATAAATCAAAGATATTCAATAGTGAAAGAAGCTGGTATCAGCAAACAGCTATATGGTTACACTGGTTCTGAAGTCGAACTGTTGCAAAAACGATGCATATGAATTCTGAAATTTACCCCACCAGTAACGGCCTAAGAATTCTTCAGGGTTCACCATCATTGAAGGCTTATTTTTCTTTTAAGGTAGACTGCTATTTTGTTTGAGAAATTCCTTTACTAGGCATAAAATGTGCTATTCAATTGAACACAGATGATGCATCTATTATCCGTTGAGAGAAAACGAAAGCTCCCATTAAAATTGAAGAAAAGAAAACTAAAAGCAGATATTGATATACGTACATCCAGTTCTAACATGCAGACAGTCACTCAGTAGTAAGAACCTGATCGAACATTTAAACAGGCTAACCTGTCAACAAGAAAATCAGAGTCCATTGACATTCTGTTAAGCCTTGCCATGCTCTGCTCGAGAGCACACCTTAGTTTTCCATTATCTTCCTCAAGCTTGTTTACTCTGGTTTTCCTTTCTGCTAGCATTCTTTCAGTTTGTAAAAGCTTTGTCAGAATTTCTTCCTTTTCCCTCTTTGAGAATTCTGCATGTTCATCTACATCCTGAAAAATGCTTAGATGATTAGAAAGGAAAAGTGGGGAAAAGCTCTTTGACCTCAAGACAGAGGATTTTCCAAATTTGAACTCATGAAAGAAGTTGCAATACGTTCAGAAAAACTCTGATATAGAATAGAACTCCTAAGTCACATTGTTTATTGAATCCATTAATGTAGAGAAGTAATTAGAAAGGAAAGCAGGGAAGACAATACTTTCAGAAGACCTGTAAGTCTAGCTGAATCTTCTCTTGCCAGAGCCAAATCTCGCTCCAAATGTTCCTGTAACAGAATAATATAAGCATTAAAAACTAAGTTCTATTTCACCCACCGCTTTTGAGAAAGTTTATGCCTACACAATACCAAAATTTGTTTTACCTTAGCTTCAATTTCAGCATAGTACTGGCCTAGGGCAGTTTGAAGATTTAGTAGCTCAACATCTTTTGTATCTAATGTTCTCATACAGTTTGTAAGTTTCTTATTCAGATTATCAATAATTTCCTTTGACTTCTGAATTTCATTGTTATTCATCAGCTTAACTACCTCCTGATTTGCCATTTCCATGTTCAGGGCTTTCTCCAAATGTGCAATTTGAGCTCTTTGATATTCATTTCTCTCACGAAGTTCTTCAATAACTTTGCTATCTTCATCCATTTTTTCTGATTCTTCAGAAGCCTAGAAAATATTGCAGCACCAGAAACATAGTCAATTTTGATAGCAGAATTTGTACAAAACTACATCTACTTAAAACATACAGGATCCAGGATCCTTGTAGAATCTAGAACATGAAACAGAAAGCAGAAGTTGATACTAAAGAAAGCTTTAAAGTTAGACAACCTTGCTAGTTTTTCTTTCTCATGATGGCATGCAGCGAACATACTCATCCACATAAAAATATAAAAAAAAATATAGCATCAATATAGAAGTTACCAAATCAAGTCTAGAATCTTTAACATAGAAAAATCATATGTTAAAACTCTTCTTTTCTTTTTTCTACTTTTCCGTCAACAAGGACAGTGGAAGAAATGAACTATAGTAACAAGGTAGACCAATATTTTTCGTAACATTTGTGAATAAGGGCCAAACAAATGCTGTTGCAAGCAAATATCAAACAGACACAGATGATTGTGATATCAACTAGTCAAGAGGAACAAGATTAAAGTAACATAAACTCTATAATATACACTTTGGTAAAGGCCACAATAAGTGAAATTTGAAGATGTATAAATTCCATAAAAGTTCGGGGACCTGCAACCTTTTCTAACAAATGCTGCTTAAGACGAGTCAATTCTTGCAAAGCTTTGTCCCTTTCACAGCATGTTTCTTTCAGATCTTTTTCCAAGTTCTGCAATGATAGTTCTGTTTCTTTCTTTCTGGGAAAACTTCCAGATGAATCTACCTTCTGGTATACATTTTAAAAAATTTGATAAGATGGAACACCTACACATTAAAAGTTACTTGAAAAATAATATTTCTCCAATACATAATCTGACAAACTCACACAAAATAACAACAATAACCAATTTCTACACGGATCAAGTTCTCCAACTGCAACGCATGGGTGCATACAGACCAAAAACAACCCCCTCCCCCCAAAAAAGAACCTACACTGCATATAGTATGTGCTTATCAAAGTGGAAATTTACCAGATTCTCTGAAGGAATGGGATAAATCTTGTCAGTCGAAGCTTTCTTGCTACTTTCCAGAGCAGCCTCCAATTCATTCTTCTCCATCTATAGGAGGATGTAAGTGAAACAAACTCAGGATATTAATATAAAAGGTCAATGTATTTTTCATTAACAATGATACACTTCCCTAAAATGGAAACAAATTTAACAGGGCAAGTATCAACCTTAAGATGAGTGTTATCCTTCTCCAGGGTGGCAACCAATCTTTTCATATTCTCCATTGAATCATCAGCACTTTCATCCTCCCGTCTATTCAACTCCTTTTGTAGACGACTTATTTCTATTATTTTTTCATTCAACTCGTTGCGTATTTTGCTCAACTCTGCAGAGCTCTGCCAATTAAATAGATTGAAAATATTTGACAATAGAACTCAAAAGTGAAAGAAAAACAAAGAGAAGAGCTTATACATATTCTTTTAGCGATGAAACAATCAATGAAATAATGATTTTCTACCTCCTAAATGCTACTCAAATGAAGAACGCTATCCCATGAAGTAGCAATTACTAATAAATTAATAAAACTTGTATGTATGCAACAAACATAGCATAAACATCATAAAAACATACTAATTTCAAGGAACCCTGTAATTGCCAGGATTGAGGCTAAAAATACAGAAAAATATATGGTACAGCAACATCATTATATGATTGGAAACATGCTCAAGTGAAGCAATACAATGCATGTAAAACTCAGCATCACTATCCTAATTGATAATTAAGTGTGAACCATTAGGGTTCTATAAGCAAAAGAGTTAAAGTTTATTTTATACAGCCAAAATAATATAACATTTATCATATCTGACAGATTGAGAATATTACTTTATCCTTGTCTGATTTCAGTAACTTAAGCTCCTCCTGAAAAGATTCGTTCAGCTTGTGCTCCTCTGGAAATTTAAAGTAAAACAAAATGAGATGAAAAAAGAAAAAGACTGTTCCATTGTTTGAGAAGGGGTGACTGCAAGTATCATGATTGAGTCCTAACGTGTACAAATATACCTTGTAATCTTATCTGCACATTCACTAATTTATCATGCTCTTTTTCAAGTTCCATCTTGAATTGCTTTATTTGTGATTCATGAATAGCTTGAATGGCCTCCAGGGACCTAGTTTTTTCTTCCAGCAAATCTGCAAGGTCCTAGAAGGCATTCATATATCTTTTTATCAAGTTTACTCATTACCTAAACTTATAGAAGGAGGAAAAAGTTCTATACTTGAACAATATGGAAAAAAATCATTAGAAAGGGTGCACCATCCCATAAAAAGAGGGGGGAAGAATAAACAACAAAAGGATGCATGCACCAGGTGTAAACCAATTATATATCCAGGCAACTCAAAATGGCACTTATTACAAAAGAGAGAGAGAGAAAGAGAGAGAGAGAAGCCATTACCTTTTCTTTTCCATCATGTTTAGAGGTAAGACCATTGGACATTTGGTTTCCAGCATAACAGTTTTTCACTAAACTTGTTGACTTTTGCTGTCGGTTTGTTGACTGATCACCTTTTCCCTGCATAAATTTCCAAAGTCAATCGGCCAGTAACTAATAGATTAACATAAAGAGACATGCACATCAATACAGCTTGTTAGTTCAAACTATGTGGCAGCAGAATCATCGAAATAAATGTATGTTACAATATAAGAGTAAGAAGAATATTCAACAATTAATATCATGCTGCTTTCACTTAATTGAAACACCAAACCATGTTAGGTATCCTAGCCAACTCATTTCATCAAAGAGGGTAAACATCAAGACCACAAAGTTATAAAGCTTAAAGATCAATTTTTTATCCTAAGATAAATATCTCATTTCTACGTTCAAGTTTCCATGACATCCACTACTTGGGAGGTTGAAAAATGTATGAAAACATAAGATAATGAAATCCCTTTTTATCTATATTGCTTCTTGCTAGATAATTACAGCACAAATAACATCAGAAAGAGCACACTTGAAGGCCCACATTATGTTAGCTTTTATTACACTACAAAAAACTTAGAATTAAGGAACCTATTGCAAGAATTCCGAAATAAACCAGTAAGTCTCAGATAACAACTCTAATTGATACTCTGGTACCTTGAGTGCATTAATTCCATTATTTGATACTTCGGAAATTTCACTTCTAGCTGCATTTGGAGCCGCATTTGTTGCATTCAAATTTTGTTTCAAAGAGCCATTCTCTTGGTTCAGTCTGAAAATTTGCTCCTGGAGAACAGGATGACGGGTGAGTAAAGAGAAACAAATTTAAGCCACTAGAAAATGTAAAAAAAAAAGCCAAGTAGTAACAAGTGGAAAGTATGAACAATAATATAGCAACACTTCTATCGGATATAAATCATTCAAAACCAAAATTTTAATAAAGGTTGCCTCTAAGATTAGCAAAACAGGCAGCATATGACATGACTTTTAGAAGCAGTTATGATAGTAAAATAATTAGAATACAAGATCTAAACATGGTACATAATCTGCCAACTAACACCCAGTAAGTTGGAGTTCAGACAACTGCAAAAGATATACTTTTTGGCAGAAAGTTTGAATTAAGTGATGAGTTTTTGCAATTTAAATGACTAATTTAATATCAACATGTTCGGTTTACAAAATTAGATGCTAATGCTCTAGCTTTTACACTGATTACCAAACAAGCATTCACCAGCATGACATCTACCTGTGAAGATTCTAAGACCAAATTTTTTAAATAGCCATATCAGCTCCAATCAGCATGACATTATCATGTAGTAAAATACACAAGTAAAGCATATGAGAAAGATGAAACAGGTAAAACCAAAAAAAATTGCATCAACAATTTCTCAGCATGTATGAGAAAGGAAAACTTCAATACCTTTTTTTTAATTATTATTTTACAATGGCTCCTGCTAACCTAACTTCCCTCCTAGGAACTTGTACGGTACTGATTTGTAAATAGATATTCAATTCAATTTTGACAAGTTTTTTTTTTTATGTAAGCATTAGATACTGTATCATAAGTCAAGTATTACATAGATACAATTGTAAAATGGATGATAAAAGCAACCTACTTCATTACAATAAGCAAAAATTATGGATTCCAAGTATGATGGAGGAATAACAATTTCAATAATTATTCGAATCATTATCATTTATAAAGATTTGAACTTTAGATCAACCCCAAAAATTTATTACAAGAACTACAACCAGCCATCGGGTACCTCTTTTTCTTTTAATAAAGCAGCATAATTGACTGATAAAGCTTTAATTTCTGCCTCAGATTCCTGAAGCTTCTTAATTTCTGCTTTGTATCTTTCAATCTACCAAAAAAGATACACAGAGAGAGAGAGAGAGGAGGAAGATGGTTTATTTATCATGCATGACTATTGGAATACCACAAATGCTTTACCAAACAGTATCATAGCATGAACAAGACAAAAAATACAAACCAACCAGTATAATAGCAAAAGAAGTGCATGCAGCGCAGAAGTGGTGCAGTTTCGATCTTAAGCCACTAGCTCTTCAAATATTATAATTTGGACCATAGAACAAACCTGAATCAATTTTTTCTATCTCAAATAAGAAAATTGCAATGCTAGAAAGCATTAAACCGAGCTACTTGGGTTCTGTACCCGCAATTCACTTGCTCCCCAAACAGTCAAGTGTCGACTAATATAATTAAATATTTATTTACGGCACTGAACTACACACTGAATCAACTCAAAGCTACGTGAAATCAGAAGACCGGATACAGTTTTATTCTTTAAATTCAAGCTCGAAAATTAAATGCAATCATACCTCGGAATTGAACGGCGAATCAATTCCACTGGCGAGAGGAGAGAGGGAAACAGGCTTTGAGTGTGCAAATGTATGAGAATTCCGTCTATCGGAGAAAGTCGAACGGCGTCCATTCTCCGAACCGTAGATCTCGAGTTCTTTGTCGTCATCCCCGTGCACGTCAAGCGTGATCTTATTCAAATTTTCCTTCAAATTAGCAATGGAAGTCCACATCTCCTAAAGATCCCTCAATCAAAAGTTTTTGAAAGTATCCGAGATCCCGCAAACAAGAATGGTAATAGGAAGACGTGCCAAAGAAGATTGGTAAATTAATTATTTATGGCAGTACTAATTAGATACATGACATCAGGTTTAGTTTGGCGGATTATCAGAAAGAGTGATCGTTAAAAAAGAATTATGGTAGTCTATGGAAATATATACTGTTTTTAAACGTTAGATATTGGGGCAGGCCTGAACAACAATTAGCGGGATTTTTTATTGGGCCGATGAATATGTAGCTCACACTCACTCACGCCGTTTAGGATTTGAGCTATTCTATGTCGGCGACTTTCCTCCCGCTCTTTTTTTCCCTGTTCTTCTCCCGTTATAAAAATGTGAACCACGTTTGACTGTTGAAGCGCGTGCTTTTCAACGGTGACCCAACGGTACAATTTCCCCTCCATAAAAAAGGACCGCTAATTTGAAGCGAGGGAGGAATACGTATTTCCCTGTGTCATGTCAATGAAATTCTGGAGAAATTATCAAAGACGAAAGTTGTTGGTTAAAATCTGTCATAAGTCCCTGTAATTTTCACAAACTTAGAATTTAGTTCACATATTTTATTTTCAAGAAATTAGTCTTTCTACTTTTCAAATTTCAAAGTTCAATTCAGTTGTTAATATTGTTATTTTTTTTGTTAAATTTGTTGATATGATGTTTTGAAATAAAAATACTCATTTAATAATCATATAATTAAAAAATGATGTTGTAATGAACTTGAATTTAACAAAATAATTTTAAAAATATTAACCGCTAGACCTGAATTTTGAAATTTGAAAAGTAAAATGATTAAATTTAAACATTTTCAATTCATTCCTTATCATATTTGAATTTAGATAAACTTGAGAAAATTTTTTGAGGGACATATTGGGTAATTTAAATAAAATTTTTATATAGTTTTTTAAGTTTATTTTAATAAAAAATAAAAAAATTGAGAAAGATTTATTTTTGTTATTCTTATATTCTTTAAGAGCTATTTAAATTTAATTTTAAAAAGAAACAAATTTAACATGTAAATAGATCAAAAGTTTAATTAAGTGACATCATACTCTCATGCGCCACTCTTTTTTGAGTCAATCTAAAAAAGACAATTACTTCATTATATCCTTGAGGATCTTGAACATTTTGTCTCTATACGTTTCAATCCGGTGTCACTAATTTATTAAACAACACTAAAATAAATAAATTTTTAAAATTTTTTAAAGTGATGTCAGCTTAAAAAAGTGACTACACTCAATTTTACTATAAAAAAATAGGTTAATCTCATAATTATTCTTGAAATTTAATTATTTTTATAATCTTTTAAACTTATAAGAAACCGAAATCCATCGATGAAGATAGTGCGGCTGAGGAGAAGATCTAGCGCTGCTGATGGGACTAAAATTTTAAAAGATCCTTCCTTCGGTTTTTTTTCCTAAAATAATACAAAATATATATATATACCAAAATAATATATTCTTCCCATTAATTATCAAAATAGTACATTTAGAGGGAGTGGTGCCTATCTGGTAGGCGGCACCACTGTGCATTCTTATAATTTTTTTTAATATTAAATAAATAAAAAATTATTTAAATAATAATTTTTTTTAAAAAATATTTTAAAAAATACTGATACGGGTTTAAGTTAAACCCGTATCTAAAATACGAGTATGGTATTTTTGGGTGGTGCCTACCTAGTAAGCAGCACCAATGGTGCCTACCTACCAGGCGGCACCTGCATGCTGACAACCTACTGTCGTGACTGTTGCTGCCTGTTGCCTGCTGTTCCCTGCCGAGAGGTAAGGTAAAATGGGAGGGGAGGGGTAAATGGGGACCTTATAATGGTCCCCAAAACACAACACACACACACAATTTTGAGGCAAAAGATCAAAGAAAGAAAATAAGAAGAGGAATGAGAAAGAGGCTGAACGGGAATGAGAGAAGAGAATGAGAGAAAAAAAGGAAAAAAAAAAAGTATGTTGTTTATGGTTTGATTGTTGTTATTTAATTTTTTGTATTATTCTTGAAAAAAATTTATTTAAATGTTATTTAAATTTAAATATTATTTAATTATGTTAAGAACTAGAGTTTTATTTTAATTGATAATGTTTAAAGAATTTAAATTATAAACGAAATTTTCTTTGAAATTTATTTGTTTAACTCAATTATTTTTATATGGGAAATATATAATCTAATTTTTATTTAAAATATAAAATATATAATCATTTATTTGTTTAACTAAATTAATTTTATTTGAAATATAAAATATATTTTTTTAAAAACACAATTATCTTTAGTTTTTACTAATATTATTTGTATTTTACAAGATTCTTGCATTCTTTTTTATCAATTTAAATTTATGAAATTGTTTTTTTAATTTTTTGAGTATTAAATTAAAAATATTTTATTTTTTAATTAATACATACAATTAATCTAAGTAAAGAAACTAGTATATACATTATACTACAAAATAGATACACAGAAACTAGTATATATAATTTAATAAGTATATTAAATTATCATTAAATTAAAAGTTTTTAGAAAATAAGGGCGAAACTAAAAATTTTGTTTAGAGGAGGTCGAGAAAAGATAATAAAATTTGGAGAATTAAAGTTAAAAAATTTTTATTAAAAATGCTTAAAATTAAATTATTAATTTTTTTAAAAATTTGAAATTATATATATTTTTCATTTAATCAAAAGTTAAGAAGACCGAATTGAATCTTTCAATTTTAAATTTTCAATAAATAATAAATTTCAATTTAAAATTTTAAAAATAATTAAGGATGATAATCTCAATTTTTTTATTGTAGATATGAATATAGATTTGTTAATTGAGGATGATGATCACATATCAGCATTTGTATATTATACAGGTAATAAATTGTTATTTGTTAAAGTATAAAAAGTTCATTTAATTTACGATATTAAACTAAGTTATATTAACTTTATCGGTAATTTAATAGTCTCAGGGTGTGTACCAGAAATTAAGAGGTCGTGTGAATGAGATAAATTATGAACCAGACGAACGTATCATGCCATACTTGATTGCAGCTGGATTTGGAGCTGCTTCACTGATCCGGACATTCGATTTGCGTTACGACTTAATTTCCATTTTGGTCGAGCGGTGGCGGCCAGAGACCCACACGTTTCACTTACCATGTGGCGAGTGCACCATCACACTAGAGGATGTTGCACTGCAGCTTGGGCTTTCAATCGACGGGATGCCCGTTACGGGGTCATCAATGGTATCTGACCCGACGACCCTTTGTGAAAGCTTATTGGGAGTCTCACCTGGTGATGGTGAATCGAAATTCACGGGATTGAAGTTCACATGATTGAGGGAAAGATTCCACTATCTACCAGCTGATGCCACCAAATTTGATGTGATGTGTACCGCTCGGGCTTATATATTGCACCTTATAGGGGGTGTACTGATGCCGACGGCCAATGGAAACAAAGTGCACATCATGTACTTGCCCCTATTGACCAATTTTAATGAAGCGGGTCAATATAGTTAGGGCTTGACAGTACTAGCGATGTTGTATCGTGAGCTTTGTCGATGCACAAAGCCTGCTGCCGTTGACATTTGCGGGTGTCTAATATTGTTACAATCGTGGGCCCTATATCGGATGCCTTTCTTGGCTAATATCAAACACCTGCCATACGTTTTCTCACCTGTGAACAGGTGATAACATTTAATCTTTATCCACAATTATTTGATTTTTTTGTATGTAAATTTGATGTAATAAGTTGTTTTTCGTAGATGGCGTGGGAATCCGAATATCGAAAGGTCATTCACGGTTCCGATATATCGCCAGATGATCGAGACACATGCGGGGGAGATGGTAAGTTATTCGTGACATGCAATTACATGAATCTTCATTTATTAACATTAATTGAGTTGTCTTACTATAACAATGTTATTTAAATTTATAGTTCCTTTGGATGCCTTATTCGATCCATGAGGTGGCGACTACTATTCTCGATTTTGCCCGCAACCACTCGCACTTGTGGTGCCTTGACGCACCAGTTATATGCTTTCAAACAGTCGAGTGGTACCACGGGGATCGAGTACTTCGACAATTCGGGTACATACAAACCATCCCGAGAGACCCAGTTAATTTAGAAAATATTCATGGTATCGATAAGAAGGGTAGATCGGGAATGGACTGGGAGCAAGTGCACAGAAGATACGTTGCAGTGTGGGGGAGACGAGCGGAGCGGATACCTCAACGTGACATAGATCACTGTTTCACTTTTGAGGTATCCACAAAGTATAGACAGTGGTATTTCCAAACGGGGAAACCATATATATATGGTGGGCAAACAATGTTAGTCCCCCAGTTTATGCCACCACGTGGGCACCACTTTCAGTCGCCTGAGCTTGAGCCTGAGCCGCAGCCTGAGCTTGAGCCGCAGCACTATTCGGAGCCTGCGCTCGAGTCGGAGCGTAGCACCGAGCCGACGCCTGAGTCGTATCATCCAGGGTGTTCAGGGAATGCATATAATACGAGTTGGTCAGTGCACGAGTATCATTCAGAGTTTCTCGGGTCCAACACTGATGAGCAGGATTCGAGATCGTCTTTGATGTTTGATATCTTCAGCCCAATACCACCACAGTTCTTTATTCCTTTCAGCCCGTTACAGTACTCTACTCCTCCTCCCCCATTATCGCTGCAGAACTTTAGCCATGGCTCATCATCATTAATGACATCCGAAGGTGCGGAAGACGATGACGTTGAACGTCGTGAGCACCCGCAACGTGCTTGTCGACCACCACAACGTTTTACTCCTAGAACCACACCATCGAACCATCAAATGCGATGAGATGGGCCTTAGAATTAAATATGTTTATATTTATGTTTATGTTCTTATTTATGTTTATGTATGCAAATATTTTGTATTTCTTTTTTCTACACAACAACTACTTATGATTGTTTAATGTCATTTGCTAAACCTTATTAAATAAATTCAAACATAAAAATTATTAAATAAATTCAAATTTAAACAGAATTAATTCCAAATTCAATCATAAACTTCATTAATTCCAACAGAAAAATGACCAATAAAAATAGCTTAAGTCGAGCCCGATCCAGATGACTGACCAATATGGTAGCTTCGTTGGGGGCAGTTACGTCGAGTATGCCCAGCTAGCCTACATATTCCACACAACTTGCTGCCATCTATTCTTTCCATAATGTCCATTTCGTTACGGATTTTGGAAACATTCGGACGACCTTTTGGATTCCTTCGCAAACCTCTGTTCGGTATAAGCTCGAAAGTCATCGGAGGTACCTCCCATGTAGACAAGTCAGGCAGGACAGGGAACTCATTTTCCCAAATACGTAACGTGCGCTGGAGAGTGTAAATGGGGTCGATGAACTGTTCAACATTGAGCGACACTTTAGCACAAGCTGCAACGACATGCGCACATGGATAACGAAGTGTATCGAACCTCCTGCAATCGCAGTGCCTGTTCTGCAAATCAACCCCATGTGACCTAGGTGGGATACCAGGTTTTCGCCCAATTGTCTCTATAACTTGAAATCATTGAAATTGTCGTGAATATATTTCAATGTTCATCGTCCTCGCTCTCTGATGATTTGCATCCATTGTATTCCTGATAGTTTCGACAAAAATGTATCCGGCGTTCATCTGGTCGATTTGTCGGGTCCCCATTACTGGCATCAAAGTAGCCAGCCTGTAGAACATAACTGAGAACACAGATGAAATTGGTAGATGTCGTATTCTCTTGAACACGCCATTAATCGACTCTGCCATATTGGTCGTCATTTGACCATATCGATACCCATCATCAAAACTTTGAGCCCATTGCCACGGCTTCATGGTACCCAACCACTCTCGTAACGGTTTGTTCGTTTCACCTTCCATGTTACGCTCAAGTCTGGTCATTTTTTACCGAAATCGGTGTGGCTCTAACTTGTACGCTGTTGGAATATTGAGAAAACATAAGTTATGTTGTGGAATTAAAACATAAAAAAATATAACTTAAAATAAAATTTCTTTACCAATTCTCACAAGTCGTCTTCGCCAGTCTGCATTCTTATATTCTTTTTGAAAGTTTACTGCAATGTGTTGGCTACAATAAACCGATCTCCATGGTACACCGGTACGTCTAATGGTCGCAATAATCCCCTTTCCTCTATCGAAGATGATGCAAATATTATCGTTATGAACTACGTACCTCCGCAGGTTCGTCAAAAAGAATTCCTATGATTCCATATCTTCTTTGTCCACAATAGCAAATGCTATCAGGAGCACGTTCTGGTTCCCGTCTTGAGCCACCGTAATTAGTAGAATCTGCGTATATTTCCCGTATAGCCAGGTCCCATCTACCTTGATAAATGGCTTGTAGTGAGGAAATGCTCTAACACAGGGATCAAACGTCCAAAATATGTACTGAAAAATTCTTCTTCCCGGTTGTAAGTTGTTATCCGGACCATAATAAGGCCGTGTCACCAACTCAATCGCAGTCCCGGGCACGTATTGTCGCATTGTGGCTATCCACCCTTGCAGCTCATTGTACGATGCATCCCAATCACCGAACAATTGTTCCATTGCCATCTGTTTCCTAATTCATACTTTTCGATATGAAACTCGATAATGGAATCGTACTTGCATCTCGACAATCAGTGTAGAAACTTTGATGGTCGGATCGTCCTTCACCATTGGCATGATATGTGTGCAAATAGTTCTGGAATCGAGTTTCCGGTGATCTTCTGACAAACGTGTTGAACTGTATGTGTGAGGCCCAACAAATTTTCTTATCTCCCACTTTTGTGACTTCTGGATAAATGCAGCTTGTATCCGCCAATTGCAGCCTTCTGTCCAACACTCTCTAATATATAATGTCGGTTTAGACACGACGACTTTTGTAGTCCACTGACAAATTCATGTTATACCGTTTAATAGCAAATACGCACTCTTCTTTCGAGTCAAACCTTTGTCCCACGAACAACTGTTCAGGTTCTGGTGTAAGTGCCAATCGGTGAGCAGGCATTATATCAGGGTACTCTTTGAAATCGTCTGCATATGCCGCATCAGGGTCTATAAGTGACATGTGTACCCCAGCAGGATAATTGTGCATCACAATACGTCGACCATTCGAGACCTCGTCATTTAGGCCTTCCTCATCGATATCATTCGGGACCTCGTCCATGTCGAGATCACTATCAATATCGTCCTCGTGATCAGAATGAATACTACTATCATATCCATCATCACCATCCGTATCATTATCGGGTGCAACATTAAGATCGATATTGATCCCACTGATCCCGCGAGCTACAGATTGATTATTAACGTAGGATGTCGGAGCCATCATACTTAATGGAGTGGGATCTTCAGCTCTCTCAACATCAGTTAGCTCAGCAAATAACTGAATCGGTGCATTTTCATTACTCTGATTCCCACAATAAAGAGCGATCATTGTCTCAACATCTTCATCATCTACGAGTTTCATCTCGGTAAATTTGATAGGATCTATTGAAACTAGAAACTTATAGAAAAGTTTTTAGATCCTTCTCTCACAACGTCTAGCAATTCTTTCACTAATCTTTGCCTTCATATTATCCACCGAGATATTTTTACTAAATCTCATTGCTAGTTGTTGATGACGTTCAAATACACATCCAATTGTTGTTGTTAAAATTTTCCCATCGAAAAAAACGCATACGAAAAATTGATTTTCCATCTGTTAAAAGAAATAAATAAGATTTTTTACACAAATAATATAAAAAAATATTTATTCTAAATAAATAGAATTACAGTTAAAATTTTCTACTAACCTTTTGTTTCCTTTTCTTCTTCAAAACTTTTGCTTCATTTCCTTCTTCAAAAATTTGCTTCTCTTCTTTTCTTCTTTCACTCAATAATTTGTGTTTAAACTGATCTGATGGGGTTTAAATGGTTTTGACAAAGGCACCACTAGTGCCGCTTACCCAGTAGGCACCATTGTGTCGCCTACCCTAAAGGCACCACTTGTTAAATTTTAATTTTATTTAATTTAATTTTCTTTTTTAATATAAAAATATATAAAATTAAAAAAATTAGCACCACTCACCTAGATAGGCGGCACCACTATAAATTTCTGACAATTTCTTTTTTTTATTTATTAAAATATTAAGGGACTTGAGATGGAATTTTTCCTTTTTTTATTAGCAGCTGAGAAAAGTGTATCCTAACAGTGTAGCGGAACCAAATTTTAAAATTTGATTAATTACTTTTTGAGCCCTTCTTATTTATTATTTTCTTTTATTCTCATTCAACACAAAAAATAGAGAGATATTACTAATAAGTTCAAAAAAATGTCTATCAAAAAATATTTTTGTAAAAAATTCAATTCCAACCGAAAATATGGTTAATCCAAAAAATTCAAAAAATATTAACATTTAAATTATTTAGATATATATAATTATCTTGTATATAATATTAAAAAACTCTAAAATAATGTATCAAATAATGTACTAAAAATTTGAGTTATTCTTATTTAATATTTAATTTAATTTTTTCAATTTTACAATATTATTTTCTACAATTCTTATAAAAAATATTTTTTTTACTTTTTAAATTTTTTTATAATTTGAATGGATTAATATATATATATATTTATATTATTTAAGTTATTAATTTTATTTTTTGTATTATATATTCTGGTGTATAATTTTTTTTTTGTATTGTTAAAAATTCAAGTTGGTGTCGCCTGACAGGAAGGCACCATTAGTGCCGCCTGTCAGATAGGCACCACCCATTGTACTATTTTCGTATTTTAATATCGGATTCATATTTACGAGGTGTTTTGTTTAATAATGAAAATTTTTTGTCAGAATAAACAGTAATACCGTCTACCCAAATGGCACCATTCCTCCAGATGTATCATTTTGATAAATAATGAAGAGAATGTATTATTTTAATATATAATATTATTTTAATATTATTTTAATAAAAAACCCTCCTTCCCTACCTAGTTGTGGAGTGGCGAGAGAGCGGTTATAAAGGCTGCCATGACGCGACTCTGAGCAATGTACGATCCGGTCCTCACGTTCTATCACTTCCCCAGTTTACTCTTTTTTTTCCATATTAAAAGAAAAGACAACACTGTCACTACTATTTCTTACCCTTTTCAGATTTGTCTTCAAATCCAGATTTAAACAAACAATTAGTCGTAGGCACTACCAAATCAATTATCTATAGATTCTATGCCTATTTTTCTTTCATTCCTTCCCCATTTAGCCTAAGTTGAGCTTTATTGCTAAAAAATAAATTTTTTTAAAGTTATACCAAGTATAATTATACCTACAAATAATATATATTTAAATTAATTATAATTAAAATTAAATATTACAAAATATAATCATATTAAAGATTCAAATATTTTTAAAATAATTTAGAAAAGTATTTATAGATATTTACACACGGTAAGATTTAAGTTAAAAAAAATATTTATTCACGATAAAATTTAAAATAAAATAAATTTGAAAACAACTCATGTATAATTTATGTAGAACTAGAATTAAACTTGAATCATCAAAATCACAAGACAACAAATTTTGCCAACTTCATTTAATTTTTTTTAAGAATTAAAATATTATGTATATCTCAATATTTTTTTCCCTCATATTGAATAATTGAAATTCCAAAAAAGGGCATACCTATTTTGTTTCTCGATTTATGTTTTTATTTATAAATATATTTAATTTTATTGGTTCAGATTTTTTTTTGCATTAATTTCTTGGGCTATACAAATTTTTATTTTTATATTTATGGAAATTATTGATAATCCTAATTATTATTTTTTTATTTATATTTTTTTTATGAATTACAAATAACAATTAACATGATTCAATTTTAAATCACATTTAAAATAATTAACATCTTAACTATAAATCAATACATGAATTCTCTTTTTACCTATATCCAAGATAAAAGGAAAAAAAAAAGGGTAAATATTCTCTAGTCCTATCGTATTGATTTCAAGTGGAGAATTTGGAATTCATAATGATGATTCAAACAAATTTTTTTTACCGTAAATCCATGAAATTCTCGACATATTCATTAAAAACAACTGTTGTTACATACCCCCAAAAAATAATTATTAGTCCCAATAAAAATGATTGAAAAATTTGGTTTCTTGATGGGCAGAAGATGCTTTTTTAATCTTTACACATTGCCTTCACATGACATGTTTACCCTAAACCAATTAATAAATAGATAAATTGTATTTAATTCCAGTTATTACGCATTAAACACAAAAATTCCTGAATTAATTAGCGAAGCTATTAGGGTTAAATTTAGAACTGATCACAGGTCAGGTTGTTCAACCCGACCCGAAGATCCACTTGAAAAATAAAAAGATTTGAATAAAAACATAGACTCGAAAAATAAATTTAAACAAAAATGAAGCTCGTTTTTTAAATGAATCAGGCTTCGGGTAAGAATTTTTTGACCTAACCCAAATAAATTAATCATTTTTAATAAAAAAATTTATATTACTATTTTTTTACTGTTTTGACTGCTATTTTTTGCTATTTTGGTACTGTTGCTGCTGCTTTTGCTATTATTTTTGTTGTTTGGATGTTATTTTTTATCCATTTTTACTATTATTTCGATGTCTTTTTTAATATTATTTGATTATTATAGATCTTATGTTTTATTGTTAATTTTTCTACTATTTTATTAGCAACTATCTTAATATAAAATTTTTTTAATGTATTTTTAATTTATTTAATTTTAATGTTTGTTTTAATGTTTTTAAATATATTTATATATTATATATATTTTAAATTTATTGTATATAATAAAATAGTTTAAAAAAAATTAATACGAATCGGATTGGGCTCAACTTTTATAATTTAAATCGAATTTAGATAAAATTTTAAATCTATTTTTTCGAATTGAATCAAACCAAAATCTAGGATATGAGCCTAAAAATATATTGAAGCTTAGCCTGAACCGACCCCGCCCGGCCATCATCAGCTATAGTTAAAATATAGTATTAATAGCATGTTAAATTGCTTGGCTTTTAAAAAAGGAAAAAGAAAGATTGTCTGTCAAATGCGCAGCAATAACAGGGAAAAGGGCAGCTGATGGGATGAGAGGTCCAAAGCTCCATCTCACGTTCCCCAAAATAACTTCATAGCGCAAAGCGGATCACAGCCCTTCACTCGCTAACATGGCCCACAAATGGTGTCCCCTGTCATACAAAAATTTTCGAGTTGTTAGAATTCTGATGCTCGTAAAACTGTAAATGACTAGGGACTCAAATCTATCTTTAACGTATTCATTGGCTGGCTTTTGGTTTAACCGCGTGGCTTTCGTTGTCAAAAAAACCCCTCAAACCACTTTTTTTTATAAATAACCCCGTTAATGCCTCAAGCAACTCAAACAACGAGAGGCTAAGCATTGGGAGGGGAGTTTTTAAGATCAAAGCCAAATCAGAATCCCTGGTAATGGGATGATTTGGTTCAATCAATTCTATCCCATTTAAGCATACATTCATTATACGAATAAAAGACCAATCGGGGTTTCTTGGCTTGATTTTCTTTACTGTGTTTAATTTATATCTTCCCCCCTTTGTGAAAACTTTCGTCTTGTTATTCTCGTGCTTTGGGTGAGGTTTTTTTATTTTGGAGGGAGGATCAATGGAGGGTGAGAAGAAGTACATTACCGCCGAGGAGTTGAAAGAACACAACAAACCAGGAGATTTGTGGATCTCAATCCAGGGTAAAGTTTACAATGTTTCGGATTGGGCTAAGGAGCATCCTGGTGGGGAAATCCCGCTTTTGAATCTGGCTGGCCAAGATGTTACCGATGCCTTTATAGCTTATCACCCTGGAACCGCTTGGAAATATCTTGATAAGTTCTTCACTGGGTATTATCTCCAAGGTTTTCAGGTCTCTGATGTGTCCATGGATTACAGAAGGCTTGTCACGGAGTTTAACAAAATGGGTATGTTCGAAACGAAAGGGCATGTGGCTTTTTGTTCATTAGCATGTGTAGCTGTCATGTTTGCCATTGTTCTTTACGGTGTTTTGAGATGCGATAGCGTGTGGGCTCATCTGGGTTCAGCCATGTTGTTGGGAATGCTTTGGATGCAAAGTACATACGTCGGGCATGATTCTGGACATTACCAGGTAATGAGTAGCCGTGGTTACAACAGACTCGCACAGATAATCACTGGGAATTGTTTAACCGGTATCAGCATTGCCTGGTGGAAATGGACTCACAATGCGCACCACATTGCCTGCAATAGCCTGGATTATGACCCTGACCTCCAGCATATCCCCTTTTTTGCCGTCTCTTCACGTTTTTTCAGTTCATTAACGTCTTCCTTTTACGGAAGGAAGTTGAATTTTGACACTCTTGCAAGGTTTCTCATCAGTTACCAGCATTGGACGTTTTATCCTGTTATGTGTGTCGCAAGGGTGAACTTGTATTTACAGACATTACTGCTATTGTTCTCAAACCGGAAAGTCCCAGATAGAGCATTTAACATAATGGGGATCCTTGTGTTCTGGACTTGGTTCCCTCTCCTGCTTTCCTATCTACCCAATTGGCCAGAAAGGTTCATGTTTGTTCTCACAAGCTTCGCAGTTACATCCATTCAACATATCCAGTTCTGTTTGAACCATTTCTCAGCAAATGTATATGTTGGACCTCCAAACGGCAACGACTGGTTCGAGAAGCAGACCAGCGGAACATTGGACATAGCGTGTTCATCCTGGATGGATTGGTTCTTTGGTGGTTTGCAGTTCCAGTTAGAGCACCATTTGTTCCCCAGGTTGCCCCGATGCCAATTAAGGAAGGTATCTCCGGTGGTGAAGGATCTTTGCAAGAAGCATAACCTACCTTACAGAAGTCTGTCTTTTTGGGATGCCAATGTATCAACGATAAAGACACTGAGAGCTGCAGCAATGCAGGCCAGGGACGTAAGCATCACAACTCCAAAGAATTTGCTGTGGGAAGCTGTTAACACACATGGCTGAGGGGCTAACATGGCGTATTTTTCTCAAGCTGAACTCAATTTCTTTTGTTTGCGGTGTTTTAAGGTGAAAATCCCTGCTGTTTAGACAATCAGCCAGATTTATTTTTCTGCTCTGCTTTTATTTTATAAACTTACTATAATAATACGATACAGATCTACTTTAGATGTCTTCATTTTTTTATTTTTCTGTTCAAAATATTAATGAGCAAAGGCCAAAGGTGGCGTTTAAACCTACCCCTTTTGTGTATTTTGTTTTTGGCTTGAAGCTAAAGCAAAGGTGTCACATTATGTTCCTGATTTCTGCCTGCCATTCTTGAAAAGATATCTTTTTTCTTCTAAAAAAATCTCAGTTTTCTACAGTGAGCGGAAAAAATATGTTTTTTTGTTCTGCTTATATGTACAGTTAGTAATATTTATTTATTGGTGCTTCTATGTGGAGTCCTATCAGGAATATCACCACATAATTATTGACCATCTCATGTTTATCTTTAAAACCTTCTCTTCATTCTTCTTAAAGTGTAATTCCAAGAGGGAATAGATTTTAACCATTGAATTTGCATCTCGAACACGTTTTTTTTTTTTAAATTTCCAACAAAATAAAACTAGTATACAAATTGAGCCATTCATAAACATCAATGACCAGAGGCATGCCGTTAGCTTTACATAAAAAAAAAATACCAACATGTACACAAATAATGCACATCCTTTCTAGCAAAAAATAAAAATTAAAGATTCTACTAGCATGGATTGGATGCAAAGCACACACTGATGAAGCTAGTTTGATGTTAATAATGTTGAATTTGAAATTTCCATATCTTCTTCTGGAAGGGGTTTCAAATACTTACCTAAGGCCTTTTGACGGTGTTTGTGCCTCATACGCACTTGTTTATCCTTGCTTTTCTGCTTCCTTTTCTCTTTCTGTCGGTTGCGCATGTTCCTCTCTCGATCCAGTACGCCTTGCCACACAACCTCCCCTGTCGATGGCCATATCCATCGTCTCTTTGAGTGGTCTGAATCTGCCTCTTCCGCCAAATCCTCATCCATCGCCTTTAAAGTGTTCAAGGCAAACCATTTCACCCACATTTTACCTCTCCGATCTTTGAATATGTGGTATTCTTGCATCACACCACTCTCGGGATTCACATACACCATCCGTCGTGCACTGTGGTATGCCCAAATGTTTATAAGTAGCTCGAGCATCCGTGAGTAGCAATGCTTGTCCTGTAGTACAAAATTACTACTTTGAATGGAATGCCATTCAATAATAGAACAGGTAATTCAAGTTATAGACCCTTATAGGGCTCGGAGTGACTTCAGACGGTCCAATGAACAGTTATTTCCCGGTGATATAGGATTAATTTTAATAATAACAATGCACTTTATTTATACCTTGTTTGAAAGAGATGATCAACGCAAATAAGCAAGTTACCTTTGAGAAACTTAGATGACAGTGACCACTTTGATGGTGCTCATCATACATCTGTGCATCTAATGCATCCACAAACATCCTGCCATTGAGACAAGTTATAAATTTGACATAGCTCAAACGGGTCATGCAGAGAACCATTGAATGTGACAACTATAACCTTGAAAACATGACAAACTCGAGAAAGGACTTTGTCGGCAAAGCCCAACTCTGCATGACAGACCATGTGCCTCCATCTTCAGGCATGGGTGGCAAAGAATCCAATTCGGTCCTTATGCCATACATCGTTTTAAGAGTCTCAGAGAATGCAAACCTGCAATGAAATGGTAAATGAGACAAGGAAATATGCTAGTGCAGTAGATACACATGTATTTTCTACAATTCCATGCTTTTGCATTTGAAATAATTGATCTATTAAGCTCTTACTTGCAATTTCCAGCATTTACAGCATCACAAAATGACCAAAAGTCCTGCTGCAAGCTGTTTCTAGGATCCTTATCCATCCGAACCCAAAAGTACAGAGCATCACCATACCTGTGCTTTTCAATGGCACCTAACAATGATGTCTCAGCAACTTTAGACAAGGATGCCTGTTTCACGCCCCACAATTAAATATGAAAAATGTATCTAATAAAAGAACAAAATATATTAAAATGTGTTCAGCATGATAGATAAAAGGGCTTTCTGAAGGGGAATAAATAAACAAGAAAAAACAAGGTTGGGAGTGTGGTAATGGCCTACCTTCCTAGCTGTTGCTCTCCATGACTGAAACCCTATCCAGGCATTCCTGTGTAGGTGGTCAATCCGGTAAGCAATTGCAAAAAGGGCCCCATATTCACCAAGAATATCTCGGTAGTAGGAGTTTTTAAGAAGTTCCAAACGAGATGGTCCATCAACATCATCCATCCTGGGTCTTCGACCTTTGGTGGACTGCAACACCCACCGAGCATACATATTCCTCAAAGTTAGATATTCCAGCACATGAATGCCCGTCTTTTCATAGCTTTAAGTTCTTATACAAATTTTTATTTATTACAAGTAAATCAATAAATTGAATAAAAACAAAAACACCAACCCAATATAATGTCATAGCTTTAAGTTCTTACACAAATTTTTTATTTATTACAAGTAAATCAATAAATTGAATAAAAACAAAAACACCAACCCAATATAATGCTTTAATAACTCACCAATCCAATTCCACGATAAAGAGAACTTCGGTGCAGGAAAGGCCATGCTCCTTCACCAAAGTAAGGTTCATAGATACACAATGGTTGACCAGTCCTTTCGAGTTCCCTCTCATCCCTTTCATGCAGGTCATTCCTTGCACGATCAGCCCTCTTGGCATTTCGATATACATCCTCCCAGGTGCCACGAGATTGATCAGTTCTATCTTTCAACTACAACGAAACTTCATTCAGTAAAAACTAAACAAAGACTCCTTATATTGTTACAACTGAATTTGTGGATAACATAATACTTCCCAGAACAACTTCTTACCTCTTGTTCCTCTCGTCTCCTTTTAGTATCGAAAACATGCATCTTTCTTTCCTCCTCCCAAATCTCATATGAAAATGAATCATTCATAGCAACTGGTGAACCAAACTTCTTCCTTTGAGAATGGTTCCACTGCTCCACTAAATTGTTTAAAAATTTGGAACTCTTGTCTTCAAGTGTAGAATTCTGAAGATTCACAAATAGATTCCATTGCCATTCTTCCTTCAACTTAGAAGGAAGTTCTATAACAGCCTTAGGAGGTGCAACTTCTGATGGAAACTTGAGAACATTTTCCAGTAGCATCGCATATCCTTCAATAGTTTCCTGAACCATCATATTTTTAACAGTTCCTCTCCCAGTCGAAGCAATATTTACAGCCAATGGTGACAATTTTCCTTTGGATATCATTTGCAGTACGATCTGCGTCAGAACACTAATATTCTCCTTAGGGAAAATATAACTGTTTACCCTGTGATCTACCTAATTGTTATTTCCAACAGAAAGTCAGTAATTTGCCTCATAAACCAGAATATGGATGAACAGGGAAGAGCATTAGAAGCTTACATATTTCCTTATATTGGAGAGATCTGGTGCCACGATTGGTTTCCCATGACTCATGGCTTTTATCAAAATTTCTGGAAATGAAGGCTCCTCAAGAAACGAGCCATATATCACAAGGTCAGTCATGCTCAGAACACCGTCAACATCTCCATCAACAGCTACATGCTTCACCACCCCACTGGGATATCTTAAGTTAAGAGCAATTTTCTGGGGAACACGAAATATATGTGGAATGGATTAAACTAAAGAGAAGGTCACAAACTATGTCCACCTATAAACTTAAACCACATGTCATCGAATAAAGTAATTATGATCATACCTCAACAGCCATGCTGTAGTTGCTTGTTGAATCACTGCTTAAAACAATGATTTTAGGGTGGGAAATAGAATCATTATCAGAAGAAAAGTCGGCAAAGAGTGGCAATAAAGCCTGTAAAATAAGTGCATGCTCCAACCACAAGCCTCTGTACATAAATTGACTTCCAACAATTGCAATAAGCACTTCATCAGGTCCATAACCCATACTCGCACGCTGATTATCTTTGTACAAATACATTGCATTCTCTCCTTTCCATGAATCAGCAGGAGAACCAGGAATAACATAATAATTTCCAGTGTCAAATGCAGAATAGATCATCTGCAGAAGGAAGCCAAATCACTGGAAATTAATCTCAAGTTAAAGCCTAGGGGAAGTAAAGTTGCATGAAGCAGGAATGACAAAGAAACTGGCTCAGAATATAAACCAGTTTCTAGAACATTATCCAAGAATTCAGCACTTCTTCAGACCTAAATGGGACCAAACAAAACCTATATCCTTAGCCATTGTTAGTAATTTGCTGACAATGAATTGATGACCAAAAGATTATCTGATAACTATTACCGGAAGCGCATAGTTTGGGAAAACAACAACAGTAGCACGATTGAAAACATTTTTCCAATCATTCACAAGCTCAACCTGCCCTGCTGATGTGTATTGTCTCGAACGAATAGCAAGAGCTCTTTCATGGATGGTCCATATAAGTGGAAGAGATTTAAAAGGTTCCTGCATAAAACTATAACAAGTAAACTCATTCATGTTAATTGACTCAGACTTGAGCATAAGGAGTAAAAATATAAAATAAAGTGTATTAATGTCTTCAGTATTATGCTAAATTGATCTTAAACTTCAGATAGCAATAGGTAAAAGCTGTTGCCAGCTGATTTTTTTTAAAATAAAATCAAGTATTTTATCTCAACAGCAGCCAAAACTCAAACTTCCGCTAAAACACAACTGCGGTTCATCTATATAGCTGTAATAATACGATCTTCTTCACTTGGAAAACCACTAAGAGTCTACAGGGGAAAACATGAGAAGAATTTGGAACTAGGAAGTTTTTTCTTGCAGAGGAAATAGAATAACATATCTTACCTTGAAAAAACACTCTTGGCCTCAAGGGAGCTAACAAGTATGCCATCATAGCTGCAGATTGATACACCGTATACCATAATTAGATTCCAAAAGTGATTTTAACAGAGATTATGAACAAAATCCACGTACTTGAGCCAATCAACACCAATCCCACTGGGATTGACTTTAAGAATGGTGACTGGAACTCCAATGTTTTGCCAGACATTGTACACAGGACCATCTTCAATGGAGTAGACCTTCCAAGGAAAAAGAATTAAAACACAAGATTAACTTACTTTCTAAGATTCTGTTATTGTCACTGCTATTACTTTGTAAGATAAGCACTAAGTTAACAACTGAAAGACATGTAGTATGCTCTAGACTCAACAACCAGGATTATACCATTAAAACTATTAAAAAAAAAAAAAAGGAAAACAATCAAACTCACATATGATGAAGTTCCCAGAACTTAGTGTTATTTACCTGAATTTCATAACCAATCTCTCTCAATGCATTTGCAATGGTCACCATTAGCAATTGTTGTGGGTCAACCAATAGATCAGCAAACACCTTCAAGTATGAATTTAGAAAAAATATATATCATAAGTAGCAGCATGGAGAAAAAGATCCAATAATACACAATGTCCCCTTATAATTAATCCATTGTATAATTTTTTTAAAAAAATTTATTTTCACTAACCAATGCAAGCTGAGGCTTTCTATATTGGAAACGGTGTTGGGTACGGTTGAGAGCAGATGAAGATTCCAAGTTGAGTTGTTTATTTTGACTCTGAAATTTCTGTAAAAGCTTACAGGGTTCCAACGTGATATCTTCACCAAAATCTAACCCACCCATCTCTTTCAAGTATCCCAATTCACGAAATACCAAATCTTTATCATCCAAGGAATCTGGAGACTTGTCCATTACTGAACCAGGTAAAAACATCTGAAAGAACACCACAAAGAAGAGGAAAACAACAACTGTGCAAACCCATTGGATGTAATCTAGCTTGTTGAAGAGCAAGAAACGAGAAAACCTCGATCTAGTTCGGCTCAAAAAAGGGTTCCTTTCGTTCCTACTACCAGCTCTCTTCAATGAAATTGGACTTTCTAAAGAACCCATTTACATCGCCATCCAAAACAACAGCTTAATAAAGAGAAAAAAAACAAAAACACTCAAGACCCAAAAAGCAAAAGTAAAGGCTGGAAGTGGGTGTTTCTTCAGTGTTCATTTATCACGAAAAGAGAAAAGCTAGAGACTAGTAGTATTATGATCTGTAAGTAAATATGGCTATAATAATGAGCACTTAGATGGATTTGGAAGGTCAATGAATTGTGGAAGATGAACACAGATTGGAGTGTGACATATAATCACAAAGCAATAGACAAATGGAAAGGGAATTTTCTTTTGCTGGGGTCTTTTATGTATATATATATATAACAGATTGGAACGAAGGATGAAAGCAAAAGAAGCGATAAATTTGGGGATAAAAGGAAAGGGGTTGACGTAAGAAGTAAAGGGTGACTGTGAAACAAACACTGAAGAGAAGAGAAAGGGTAAAGATTAAAAGACAAATAGGAATCTGGCTCCCAGCTGCAACTTTGGGTCCAGAATCTAATATTCCCCTTCATTTTAGTTAACTCTGCCTTTAGCTTAATCCAGATTTTTCTTACCTTTTCTGTAGTTTACTATAATTATTATCACAATGAGTTATTTTTTACTGATAAATAAAAATTAAAAAAACATTATGAATTAGTAATTTAGTAGGAGGGAATGGGATGCCCAATCCATCCTATTATTTTATTTATAACAATTCATAACAACCAAAAAATAAATTCATTATTGACTCATAAAAAAAATTTAAGATAAGAATGATTGAGACCATTATAACAACACCAAAAAAGTCAAAAGATTGAATTTTACATTGAAAGTCGTTAATTTAGTGTTTCTTTTTAATTAAAAGAACAAAAAGAAAGAATGTTGTATTAAGTAGAATAGAATAATTAAAGAAGTGACGAAGCTATTTCAGATATTGATAGATATGTAATTATAAAAATTAAAAAATATAGAATTTTGATTTTACTATAACTTTTTTTTTTTTTTTGAGAGAGAGAAATCTTGATCTTACTATGACTGCTTTTTCATGGAATAAATATATTAATTTACTGTTGACCGACAATTTTTTACAGTTTTTGAATTCCTATATATTTTATTAATTTATCCTTTCAAACAAGGCAACGGTTAGGATAATTGCCTTCCGAACAATTGACCCAGGTTCGACTCCCGGCTAACGCATTCGATACATTTTCGAATTTCTGATTTTTTTTTACAACAATCATATCACGTGTTGAAGAAATATTGACCAATCAGATCACGTGTTGATTAGTAATCACATGAAATCCCCGTGTTATGTAGGTTAGAATAAAGAGGAAAAAAAAAACTCACTTCAAGTCAATGCTCTGCTGTTCTCAACAAACGTAAGTGGGAAGCAATACCCATTTTCCAGGCGATTCATTTAAGGGAAAAAAAATGAAGGAGGACAGCCCACATACTCTGTCATCACTGTCCAGGTTTTTGCCCCATCCATGTAAAAGCATACATTACGAACACAACTCACTTGTTTACCAATAAATCAGTGGCGGAGCGTTGTAATAAAGACTCAGTTCGATTACTAGACTGAACTCTCTGTGAACCCTTTCGATTATTAGTAGCGGGTCGTGAAGTAGCCCTTTTTCTGTGTTAGCCAGGTGAAAGACTATTACAACTTCTTACAATGTTCATTGAGTTGTAATTGGTTTCTGCTGGAAGAATGACAAGATCTTCCAACTTTTTTCATAATCTAGCTAGTGGAGACTAGAGGGCATGATCATCGACCAGCCATAGCACATACTCTCGGAAGCGCTTTATCTTCTTCTCAAAACCTGGGATATAATTATTATGAATTATAACGTGCTTTCCCTTGGTTTGCTGCACCCGTGTCTGGTTCTTGAAGTATAATCCTCCCATTGGGAATGCTGTCTGGGGAAGCAGGTATAAGTCCACCTGCACAAAGTATCATCAATTCATTTAATAATTGATCACGTACCATCAATTTATGAATATCAGAGAGAGAGAGAAAAAGAAGGAAGGCTCGTAGAAGCACAGATCTCACACCCAGGAATCGTTACATAGAGGCAAAATGACAACAATTTGCAAATGCAACGAACCAGTAATGAAGGTCCTATGATGAATGAGCCACCTGACAGTTTTCTGCGGCATACAGAAGGAAGTAGTACATAGAAGCAAATGAAATATCTAAAGAACCTATAGGTGGATCTAACCATGCATGTTCCGTCAGCATTACGATGAACCAATTTCGGGCTTACCAAGATATACATTCTAAGTGACACGAGTGAGGATTCATTTGAATAAAAAAGCACCGCATTGATTAGCAATACTTTTCAAATACGGATGGAATCCAGAAATGAATAACAAAGAAGTAGAACGGATATAAGGATAGTATACAACCCTAAAATGGTAATGGCAATAAGATACATAGACATACCAATCCAGCAGTTTTGTTTAGTGCCCAGTTAAAAGCAGGTTGATCGTTAGCTTTCTTTGCTTTGGACCATGGCTGAGCTTGAATCTCGTCAGTCCATTTCTTCATAACTAGTTTTGCTCCATCCATCGGACGCAGGAAAATCATGCAACTACATACATAAGTGCCATTTTTATTAACCTTATAAAGATTAAAGAGTAGCATAATCCTCAGCTATCACAAGGACTTTTTCCTGGTGCTTTTGCCTGGTAATACTAATCAACCAATTGTTGAGAAAAGGCAATAAGGTTGGCTGACGGTGCACACAATTATGGTACCATTTTTGGTGACGAACATAGGTGCGAATACCCCCAGGATGACCATGAGAGAAAGGAGAACAATTATGCCTGTACGGCTGAAGACCGAAATGGGTCTTTGAGAGGTTGATGAAGGTGGGGAGATTGGGAAGGCATTTGAAAATGGATCGTGGGCGACGGATCGTTGATGCAAGAATGTTGACATTGCTAGTAATACCAAAGAGTTCGTGCATGTGGTTTTACATGCAGGTAAAAGAATTCAATCAGAAAATTTAAGTCTCAAGACTCAGAGAGCAGGAGTTTGGAGTTTTCTAACGAATATTGCTTTGCGATCGTATAAACGATGACAGTGATAGCCTTGTGGCAGTTGAAGCAGTACCGGCAGGGGAATGATTATGGATGGGATTGAAGGTGTTGGGTCAGAATATCTCTGTTCATTGATATAGTTTGCGCCAAGATTTTTCTCAAGGTTATTAAATTAAGGTGAACGAAGTTCCTTTTGCTGATTTGCGGTGATAATAATAATTGTGTTTCACAACTAGCTTCACCCCCATGACGTTAGAAACAAGTCTTGTATGGATCCAATTAGTAGCAAATTCAGATTATCGAAGTAAGAAATATGACTACAAATGTCATAAACAAGTACAGTGTATTATACTGTTAAAATAGTATACGCCTCTCAAATTATCACCCATTAAGATCACCTATCAAAGACATGCACCATGTTAATCTGGAAAAGAGTAAATAAAACAACCCTGGGAGAGGTGCTGATTACATAGGTTGGGCAAATAAATGTTTAACTACATGTAATATATAGCCCATCTACAACCTCAACTACTTATCTCGTCATATCAAAATTGAACCCAGAGATCACTTCTACTGAAATATCAAAATCTTGGAGCTGCAAATAAGATAAAACAAAATAATTCAAAATGAGCAACAGATAAGAAAAAAACAAAGAAAACAATAATAATAATAACAATATTATGTAGCTTACCTCCACCAATGGTTGCTTCAGGAAGTCGTTCAATTGAGTACTTGTGCTGAGTGATATACATAATTGGCACACCAGGAACCTGCCCATAAATAAGTTTTATCCATCAGAGTCAGTTCAAATGCAATAATGCCAGCTCGACTAACTAATCATGCATACCTTACGAATCCTTCTCTTCAAGTCCCGATCACACGTAGCAACAATGAAGCATTTGTGCTGTTTCCAATGAAACACATCGTTAATTAGAAGTAATAATTTGCAGAATGAATAAACTTCATGTTTGAAGAAAATAAACATAGAAAACAAAAGGGAAGGTAGCTATAAAATCAAAATAACAACAGGCTTAGGCTTAGCCAGACAAACTCTAAAAATGTAAGTATAAGCAGTAAGGATGGAGCAGGCTTGAAGTCATCCCACATAAAATCAAATTAACAGACAACAGAGATGCCGGGATGTTATTGCAGAGAATCCTTATTAATCCATCTTATCACTGAAGTTTTCTTCAAATTAGACAAGACACAAAGTACAGGCAGATTCTTTTAAGACACCAATACAAGTCCAGAAGTTTACATCTTAAGAAGCCAATAGCTCTAAAGTGAGAGAGACACTTCAGAGCTCTTTGTTTATAAATTGTTGATAGAGGTTACTCTTGGTTTGTTCTAATCGTTCATAATGCAAAACTGCAGTACATGCCTTAAATAATGTGTTTATAGGCCAAAACATCAAGTAAACAAACATCAAATAAATCCTAAATAAATTTTTATAGTAAATCTCCGTTGAAAAGAAAGAATGATGCTAGCATATAATTGCACATAAGATACTAAGTTCATGCCTGTGTAACTCTCTCAACAATACAGTCATCAGCATAGGTTCCTTGATGGACACATGGCAATCTTTCAAAACGAGGATCCTTAGCAATTCTGTAAGAGACAGAGAGAACACTTATTAGCTAATATAAGGAAAAATATGGCCGGTGAACTGCAGAGAGATTGTCATCGTCACTATCGAAATAAAATTAAATATGAAATACCAGTTAAGAAATAGCTGTTGAACCAAGTTGTATTGCAACAAATGAATCAAGGTTCCAAAGATAGATTGGGGGCAAATTAAGGAACAAAGACTTAACATTTATATGCATTTAGCCAGATAAGACACTGCAAAGGGATATTGCAGATTAAAGGTTAATGGAGGCTTTACCTCAGAGCTACACGGTACTTTTGGCCCAATTTTTCAAGCTCAGCCATCACACAATCTGTGATGCAAGGAGTGCCTTCAAATGCAAAAGAACAGATTAGATTCAGCAACAAAAAGGACCAGGATTGCACAATGTATTCAAAGTAATGTTTAAAAGGAAAACCAACTCCATAACTCACATTTTGCATACAAGCAATCCATCATTCCCTTCTCCAGATCCAACTACCAAAGGGGAAAAAATGTTAAGAAATTTCAATGACAAGAAAATGAATCATAAGTAAAGGGCATGCGAATAAAATTAACATTACAATTTATTTTTTTACTTTGCAAGAGGGGATTATAAACATGTTATAACACACCTAATTTTACTATTATCACAGTCAAATTAAACCGTAAAACAAAATTCAAGAGGGCAAGAACTACGAAGCACTCACTTTGTTCTGGATGGAGAAATTGATGAAGTTGGTATCAACCAAAACACGATAAGGCGGCCCCAAGGAGGTGTTGTGTGTAAAGAAAAGAGATGAAGAAACATTCGGCCTGGTCCATATAACAATCAACAAAATTGGAAAGGAATCAATAAAATCTTAAATTAAAAAACTTAAGAAGAATTAGAAATAGCATACAATAATATAAATAAGCTTACACGTTTCTGGGGAGTTTTTCCTTGCTGAGATCCTTCTTGTTAGGGTTCAAAATTTGGTCCTTGTAACTGAAATTTTACAAAAACAACAATTAATCCAGATGATTATATCAACCAAAGTAAATTAAAGAGAAGGAAAACAAAAGAGGATTAGGAAAACGGGGAAAAAACACTTGCTGTTTAATAGCTTTTTGAGTGACTATTTTCTTCATGCCAGCAAATTTGGGGGCCTTTTTTGCTTTTCCCATGGCTGCAGATTGAAACTCGTAAAAACAAAAAAGCAAAAAACCTTGAAACTGAACAACAACCCTTCGAAACAATAAGATGTTCCGCCAAAAGAGGCGAATGAGAACTGAGAAGGAGAAGAAGACGATGGCAAAAAGAGCTGAGCGAGGGTTTTGGGTTTATCTCGCAATGTCTTGCTTTTTTTAACCGACCTTCAATCTGTGAGGCCTAGAAAGTTGCCCAATTTCTTTTGGACTTTACACTTAACTGCCCAATCTCAATCTCTATTAGGTGGTGTAATTATTATTTTTTTATACTTCATAGGTCTCTTTTACGATCCAGATATTATTTTATATATTATCTCGTTTGTATGATATAAAGGTTATATATAATACTATATTATAAAAATTAAAATTTATGTTAAGTAGATTTTTAAAAAAAATTATAATAAAAAATATATAAATTTATTAAATATTAAATGAAAATAATATAATTTTAATAAAATTAAAAATTAATATGAAGAAGCTTAAATATGCTTAATTTAGTCATTTATAAATAGGGATAAATCTTAAAACTACAAATAAACTTTGTTTCAATATGTAATGTTATACATGAAATTTTGATTTAATTCAATTTTCATAAATAATTGATAAATTTCTTTTTGAAATTACTAATATCATTTTTATATTATATCATTTTACGTTTTGCATATTATTTATATAAATAATTATATTTATTCAATATAAAAAATAAATTAAAATACTTATTTCGTTAAATTAATTCAAATTTTAATTAATGCGTATATATTTAAACTAAAATTAAAATTTAATTAATATGTATAATCACACAAAACCAAATTTCGTCTATAATGTTGGAGGTGCGCTGAGTTGCATGTTGTAATATTCTTGTCTGCTATTTAGCATGTATAATTAATTATGTGGTTAAGGGGTTTTTTTTTTAATGTACAACATCATCTTTGCCATTTGTGTCAAAGGCAGAGTGTAACTTGCGTACAACATTGGTTATGCAGTTGGTGGTGGCTCCAACGGTTAAATTTAAAAATGCATGGAACATGCACAGCACAACCTGGCCCAGCCCTACCAACCAACACAAGTCAATTTTTTCACCAGTTTTCTCGCATGCAATTTTTCTTATTTTACTTTAAGAATCAGAATCTCCTACACTTGCAAATCATCAAACTTTGTCCTGATTCCTTTTCAACTTCTCTTTGTCGGAGTCTTTCGCCGGCGATACCCTTCCCTTCAAAGGTGCCTTTCTTGGTAATCTCGCAGGTTCTTTCTTTTCTCGATCAATTTCTAAGTTGAAGAAAGAAAGAAAGAAGGCTTAGATGGAGAAAAATTATGTGCTGGAATTAACCTTAATTTCTGCGCAAGGACTTAAGGGACGATCGGGTACGAATACGAGTCAACAAATGAAAACTTACGCCCTTGCTTGGACCGATTCCTCCTTCAAGCTCCGCACTTGTATTGACCATGACGGCAATGAAAACCCAACCTGGAATGATCAATTCCTCTTTAAGGTTTCATCGGATTTCCTTTCCCATGAAACCTCCGGCATTTCTATTGAAATCTTTGCCGTCGGTTTCCTCCGCGACACCCTGTTGGGGACCGTTAGGTTGCTAGTCAGGGACTTTCTTCGCTCCGGTTCTGCCTTCAATGCTGTAATGATCCGTCGACCTTCTGGTAGGATCCAGGGGATTCTCAACTTTGGCATCGCGGTTTTTGAGGGTGCCGATGTCCCAGCCTTCAAGGGCGTCTCAGCCATCAGTTTCCGAGATCTTATAGGAGGGAAAGTTCAACCAATGACACCCCAAAAGGAGAAAAACTCAAAATCTAAACTCTCTATTCATGAGAATTCATTTCGTGGTTCTGATGATAAACCGGAGGACAATGATTCGACGGCTTCGAGAGAGTGGGATGGGGTAATTCAGGGAGTAACGAAAAGTAATCACATGAAATCTTCAGCCTCCTGTGGAAAATTGTATTGCGAAATGGAGACGCCTAGTAAGGCCGATAGACTCATCCCCTTCATTTTCAATCGAGCAGAAAGCTTTAATGAAGGGAAATTGGTGAACGTACGATCAATATTAGCTTTAGAAGATTGAGGAAACAAAAACCCAATCCCTGCATGTCTGATTTGCAATGTTTCAGAAGTGTCCTTGCACGTTTTTGCAAGAGCAAAGACTAATGATTTTCTTGTATTCAAATTGATAGTTTTTTCTTGATTGTTACCAATTATGACCACAGGAAAAATGGCACAATTTATCAATTATTTACGTGAAACATGTTCTAAAATGGTTTTTTTTTCCTTTTTTATCCAAAAAAAAAAACCGGAATCTTTCGGCTTTATATACTAAGAACAGGAAAACAAAAGGAAATTTTATCAATAGAGTGTTTCAGTATTTCTATAGAGCAGCCCATTAATTCACTAAATAGGCGACTTGTCCTTCGGTAGTTGGGTTTGGGGCGATTGCCTTAAACTGAAAATTTTAAGCTGGGATTTGACAAAAACATGAATTTTCCAATTTCCATGTCTAGAAGCCCATAACTTAGCAGTAGTAGTCTAGAACTAATGAGTCCAAGTTAGTAACTCATTTGACATGTGATAATATCGGACAAATTAACAAATGATTTAGGGATTGAAGGACAAGAGGGACTCCCACCCCAACACCATCAGGGTAGACGCTCGGCTATATTCTAATTAAGGCTTTCTCATGTCATCAAGGTACAAAGTATAAAGTTCCCAAAGCTAGTTTCTTGATGCTGTATAGCCATAGGGATCTGGGTTTCTCCCTCTCTCAACACTACCGACGCGAAAGTACATTTCACTTTGCACCAATAACAAGAAGTGTAAGAAGGCAACTGTCGATTTGTTGGCGGCTAGTAAATGAATGAATGAAGTTTTATAAACTTGGGTGAAGAAGCATTCATCAAACTTAAATGCATTGGGAGACAGTGTGGGTGGTAAATAGCACAACCGACGCAGAAGAGAAGGGAGACCACATGTTTTTATTAGACTCAGAGGCCAGGGCAAGCTGGCAATAGCATTATCATTTATCAAGGTCGCAAAAAAGCCGATTAATGAAGTTTTCTGACGGTCGAAAAACTTTTAATTAATTGGACTATGAGAGGCAATCTTCGCAAATTTGATTTCCCAATTTTTTTTCTTCTCTTATTCATGGTGTCAGAGTTGACAGCTACGGCTCTGCTCTGATCTACTCTGCTTGTCTTTCCCTTACAAATCTCCGGATTTTGCGGCAACCATTCAGTTTTCCTGTGTTTCGTATCTTTCTTGACTTGACGGCATGCTTAATGCTCAATATTGATGACTCCTCTCTGTCAATCTCTTAAACTATTTCTCCAACTTTTAACAATTTCCATCTAAGTTCTAGCTTTCTATTTCAACCATTTTTCCGTTGTTTCAATTAAACCCGTCTAATTTATCAAAATGACCTAAAATTTTTAATTATTTATGAAAATGATTGAAGTTAAAAAATATATACCAAAATGATCTGAAATAAAAAGTAAAAATTGAATTGGATTTGGCCAATGATTGGTGTCAGACATAAAAGTTTATGTTTTTTGGTGTAGGCCATTGCTATGTATTTTTTTTAAATACGATATTTCATTGATATACGAAAATACGAGAATTTGAAAAAAAAAATTTGGGGTGTAAGTCATTGTCAAAAAAATACAATTTTTTGATGTTGGCCATCAAATGGCCGACACCCTATTTTCTTGAAAAAAAATTACATTTTTGGGTGTTGACCATCAAATGGCCGACACCCTCCTTTTCTCAAGAAAAAAAATTCAAATTTTTTTCATGTTGACCATCAAATGGCCGACACCTCCTTTTTTGAATAAAAAAATTTCAAATTTTTTTGGTGTTGGCCATCTAATGGCCGACACCAACTTCTTTTCATTCTCTATAAATAGGGTTTAATTTTTTTATTTTGAAGTAAATAAGAAAAATTTCTCTCAAAATAACAAGAAAATGAGAGTGTTTTATTATTTATCATTAGATGAGTGTTTTATCTTGGAGGATAGTTGTGAAGTGTACAATCAAATTTCGGGGTTGAACTATATATTGTCATGTATTGTCGGAGTTGAATTATATACTGTCATGTGAAGCGGCAAAGATATTTCTTCAGTGGTAACAAAAAAAGGGGGTGTCAGCCATTTGATGGCCAACACCAAAAAATTATATTTTTTTGACAAAAAAGGGGTGTCGACCATTGCATGGCCAACATCCCAATTTTTTTTTTTAAATTCTCTTATTTTTGTATATCAATAAAATATCGTATTTAAAAAACACAAACTTTTACGTCTGACACCAATCATTGACCAGGTCCTGTTCAACTTTTACTGTTCATTTCAAGTAATTTTGGTGTATATTTTTGAATTTGGATCATTTTCGTAAATAATCAAAATTTTTGAGTTATTTTGGTAAATTAGCCATTAAACCCCCTTGTTTTCGTTAGTTTTATGAACAAAAATATTGCACGAAAGAATGTGTTATATATATATACATACTAAATGAATTATCTTAAAACAATGAGTAGTGATGTTGAAGGTGCTGATATGCCCTGAACTGTTTTGATATTGTTGCTCCGATACAAACCAAAACTCGAAGAAAATTCCACTCGAGTGGTGCTTGAGTGAGGTTATACATATGTTTAACAGTATACAGGTTTCCAGTTTCTGTACTGCTTTTTTCAATAGTAGATGATAAATTCAAAAGTAAATACTAAAATATGTGACAATTACATCGGTATTATTATTAGTACAAAAAAATGTAAATTTGACTACATTGAATCTCATTATTTAAAAATTATGAATAATTTTAAACACTGAATAAAAAAAAAAAAGATTTGTCCCACCACACGCTCAAATTCAAATAAGGAAATGTAAGCTTAAGAGCGAAGGAAAACGGGTAGTCATTTGACAAGTACATGTAATATACTTTTCCCTATGGTTGAACTGTTGTTATATTTCGTATAAATGTTCCTCCATATAATCATATGTATGGTTATATATTTATCATACACTAGTTTTTAATTTTATAATGATTAGTTTTTTTTAAAATATCATATTTTCAATTACTATAATTAATAGAAAATAATATTTTTATTCAAATTATTGAATCTATTAAAATATAATAATTTATTTAAAATTTTAATATTCTAATAGAAATTGAAATCATAATTAAAGCATTTAGAATATTTTGATGTACAATATTGTTATGTAATTAATGTAAAACAACATTATTTAAAATAATAAGGATTAAATATAAATTTTAATTTTTTATTTATTATTATAGAAATTCATTTTAATAAAAGTGTTATTTATTATTATTATTATTATTATTATTATTATTAAATAATAAGCATTATTCCAGCCCCCCAATGATTGCCTGGTGATCAAGTTCAGGGCTTCTAAACTCTCCGTCTCCAAAATCATCCTTCTTATTTATGAATATGATTCATTTTTTAACCAAGTAAAATTAAAATTATTATTTATAATAATAATAATAATAATTATTATTAAAACTATAAATTTAGTAATATAATGGACAATAAATGTTATATTAGTCCATTAAAAAATTTCTTTAAATTTATGCTTTAATATAATATAATATAATGTAATAGTGAATGGATCCACTTATATCGGTGTTTTAATTTTATACCTTTTTGTATATTTTTGTATGATTAAAATTTTAATAATCCAACCATCATATTTTAAATTTCATTCATATATCATCCATTTCAAATTTGACATAAATTTAAAATTTTTAACTATTTATTTTATGCAACAAAAAAAACTTTTAATTGTTTAATAAATATTAATATATTTAGTATTATAGATCGATGTGATAGAAATATTAGATCAGTTTAAAAATTTACATGCATAACAATTATAATTATATCAATAAATTCAATTATTGAATCATTAAAATATCAATCATACAAAAATATACGAAACAAAATAAAACTATTTTTATTTTACATATGTATAAGTGGATATCACCCCTAATATATATATATCATAAATCATAAAGTGTGTTGAGGGAGAATATTTACTTTGGAGTGTCTTACTCTCTCACCGGCGGAGAGGTTTTGCTCCCGCGATATTTATGTTTAGTTTTAGTTTTAAATTTGTGTCTCCTTACTTTGAAGAGAGCTCAAAAGAATTCATAGAGTTTCGATGAAAGAGCTTACATCCATTGAGGAAATGTAAAGTTCAAACCCATGCTCTTGAAAGGTTTTAATAGGTAAAATATTTTTATCAAAATTTCATGAATCCCTTTAAACTCTGCTTAAAATATGGTGACAAAAACTCATAATTAAAATTGAGTATAAACACTCGGGGAGCAATAGGAACAGTCCAAAGCATATACTCATTGGATGTTTATAGGAAGGCCCCACAAGTTGCTCCAACAAATGGGCGGTGGAGTTTAGGTGTGGCTGCACGCGGGACGCCCCCGCTTTAAAGTCCGCTAAACACACGGCATATTTTCCACATTTTAGACCTTTTCCCATATACTGTTGCCCTCCATTTTCCATTCCACCCCTCGCCATTCGCCACTAGTTTTAATAAATTCCAAGACCAGTCTAGGCTTTTACTCAACTACCCATTGCCCCAATTAGCATTACAACGAGTTATAATAATAATAATTTGGTGAAGCTTATACATGTTTGCGTTCATCCTGTTCCTTCTCTCTCTTATTCTCTCAATATGAAAAAATTTAAAAAAAATAGCGTTGGAAGCGAAGTTAGAATGGTTGCTCTTTAGGTTTTTGTGTTATATAAATATTGAAAACTTACTAAATTAATATAAATAAAATAATTCATTATTAAACTAACATAGATTTAAAATTAAAACAAACAATGGGTTGATAGAGGTCAAAATCAAATTGAGAGATATCGATTTTGACCTTAAATTCGGATTTTAGATTAGATTGATGATGAGTCCAATTCATGTTTGGTGTGCAATTCTAGGGGAGGCACACTTGACATAGATTAGACTCTCCATCGGACCAATTGTTCATTTAATTTTATATGGCTCCTCCACTTATAAATTTTATTTTAAAATGGTATGTTCTTTTATAAATTAAAAGTTTGTAAAAAATTAAAATATTTAAAATACTATTAATTTTAAATTATGGGAATTTAAATTTTATAAATTGAAACCTATTTGTTACTTTTAAACTTACAAAATAATTTAAATATTGGTATATTTTACTAATAATAAAAATACAGAATTTTAGTTGAAGTCTCTAATTTTTAATATTTTAAAAGATAACAGTATACTATTTCTTAAAAACTATTTAATAATCACGTCTAGAAAATTTTGAAGATGAATAAAATAATAAACTTTAATGATTGAAACCACGCTCGAATAATGTAGAAAAGAAACTAGAAACTTCTTTTTCAATATTAAAAATTTGATTATTTAAAATATTAGTCCATCCATTTTAAAATTATATTTAAAAATAGTATGTTATTTTTCAGCATTAAAAATTGATTATTTAAAATATTAAAGTTTGTTATTTTATTTATCTTCAATTTTTTCTGAAAGCTGATTATTCAATATTTGTTAAGATTTTAAAAATAGACTTTATTCACAATTTGGTCATTGAATTATACTCATTTGTTCATGTTAGTATCTAAATTTTTTTATCCATTTTAGAGTTTGAACTATAGTTTTGTTATACTTTTTGGTCCTTGTCATGCGGTGTTAAAAAATTTAGCAACCAATCAAAACATACCACATGTTCCTTTTGATTGGTGATGTGGGCATTGATCATACCCAAAAAATATTAAAAATTATAAAAAATATTTAAAAATATATAAAATTATAAAATAATATATAAAATTATAAAAAATCGTAAAAAATAAAAAATATAAACTACACTATTAATCACTAAACTATAGGTTAGTTTTTATTCAAAGATGATATCTACAATTCAATTTTTTTATCACGAAATACTTTAGATATCATGAATCTAAAAATCAAAATAAAATAATTTTTCCTTCGATCTTCGACACTGACTATCAAATCAACTTGGATTTAAGGTATGTTTTTCTACTCATTAATAGGTATTGATTTATCGTATAGATCGTTGAATCGTCACTTGGAGCTCACTGGTGAAACTTAAAAAACCTTAACAACTTAATGACTTAAATGTAAACTTTCGAATGTTCAGTGATCAAACTGTAAATTTTAAATTAAAGAATCAAAATAAATATTTATCTATAATTTAATGACTAATGATATAATTTACTCGAAATATTAAAAGAGCGTATAAGAAAAAAAAGGAAAAGAGAATAACACATTACACAATTTTATAAGAAAAACGAAAGCAAATGGGTTGAATACAGCTACTTTACTTACCGTAACAACATTAAATCAAATCATCCATGAAATCTCTAAGTGGTCGTAATTATTTATATAGAAACGAGGTTAAATTAAGTATACATGTTTTTTTAATTGATTAAATAAGTTATTTTTTTAAGATGAAGATAAATAGATCGATTTTGAAGAGAGAGCATGAAAACGTATATAATTGGACGAGCTTTTACTGATATATTAAGAAAGCGCATTTAGTTAAAAGCATATTTTAAAATTTTCAAGGAAAACACGTTTAGTTGAACATGCTTTCCCGAACATATCAACAAAAGCTCGTTCAACTGAACAATTTTTTTTACAAACTGTGCAGGACCGGTTTTTCAAACTTTCTTCAAAATTAATTTATTTCTTTAAATATTAAAAAAAAAACCAATTTAATCAATTAAAATAATAAGACTAATTTAGCCTAAATACGAACACTACATATGGTGAAAAATTAGACGGAGTGCCGAGCGTGCCCTCTGACCCTTGCTGCTCAAAATATCGTTTTCAATGTTTGGGTTGATACCCCTTTAAGTGTCCTGTCTTTGACCTTCACATTTCAAGTATATACAAATAAGGCAATATATTTTATATTCTATATATCTTTTCGGATACAATGAGTGGGTATTGTAACACTGTTTTATGATTACATATTTTGTTTAGTTCATATTGAAAACAAATAGTTGGTAGGTTTTCTTTTTAATAAGATTGAAAATGTAAATTTGTTCATAAAAGTTGAGCAACATATTAAAAAAATAAAAAAAGAGAACCGTTCATTTTAATAATATTGTAAGTGAGAAATGAGTTGATGTGCACAACAATGCTTGGCTGGAAAGAGGTCCACTAGTGGTGATGCCACTATCAACTTTTCTTTCTTTTTTCGGTTTCCCATTAATGCAAAGCAAAAACAAGGATAAATATGTCACTAAATATCATTAAAAGTCAACTCAGTAATGTTCATGTTCTCTATCCGTCGGCTATTCGATTTATTAGCGACAAATTCTCGGTTTCATTCTACATGCATTGCACTGCATGGTGCCACCAACCCGCACCAATCAACCAAAAGGAAAATTGTGGCCAAACACACGCACACCCACAAAAAATGAATTTCAGCTTTTGTTTTTTTATTATGGTTTGTTAAGTGTTTTTGTGAGTCTGTTTTTTTAGTAGTTAGATCTCGTGCATAGGAGTATTCTGACGATTAACTGATCGGTTAATCGAATCAAATTAGTATTAACTTAATTAATTAAAATTTTTAATTTTTTAACCATTAATCGAATTGAATTAACAGTTAATCGAAATTTTAAAAAACCTTTAATCGACCTCCGATTGAATTAGACAGATTAATAGATTGATTAACCGAATTATATCGGTTCTATCGGTAATTCAGTTTTAACCAATTTTTGAATCCTATTTTAAAATTAACACATGTTCCCTAAGTGCGGATTCACTTGTATGGTGATACAAACTCATGTAAGCAAACTATGTAGGCGACCACTACTAAAATATAAAGGATCGGATCGGTCTCAGTCGAATAAACGAATAACAACGATAATGACGAACATCGTAACAAAGTTATATTGGACTTGAAAATTGAGATTAATATTTGTTTTTAAAGTAACTCATTTCAATAAGTGTATTTCTTAAATTTGAATATATGTTTTTTCTCTTGCGAGATTGTTATTATTTCAATCAATAACTTAAGATTGAAAATCAGAGTTTATTTTGTATTGTTGGGACAAATTAAAGGATAGTCTATAGAATTAGACTATTGATGAAGATTTGATAAAAATAATAATAATTAGAATACGCATGGAATAATTTAAAATTATTTTACCATTAAATCACAACTAAAATAAAAAGAAGGTCCTGATGAGCAGGAAAGCAATATTTGGGGGTGGGCAAATCCCAATTTTATAATATGATCAAGTTGGTGTGGAGAGTGAAATTATATTGATTAAATTAAAGAAAATATAAAAAAATTATATATATTATTATTTAAGTTTTAATTGAGTTGGTGTCACGAGTTAATTCGATACTAGTTTAGTTATGGAAAATATTAAAATGTCATTTTGTAATTAAAATACGTTGTATTATTCTAAGGTAGTTTAATTTTTTTATTATAAAAATAATAAAATTTTCAAATAGTGGGATTTAAACCCATGTTATTTACATCAATAAAACATTAATTTTATCATTGAATTAATATGATATTTATATTATTTCTATCAATTGTATATCAATACTATTATTTAACCTTGGCCGAGTTGGAACCAGACATCAACTCAACCAAAACCAATTAAAAATTTATATATGGGATTTGAATCCAAGACATTTAATTTTAATTTTATTATGCATACTTTATTATATTTATCAATTGTATGTATGTATTGTTAGTTAACCTTGATTGAGTTGGTGTCACGAATCAATCAAACATCAATTTAACTAAAACCAATTATAATTTTATATATGGAATTTGAACCCATGACGTTTGTATCAATAAAATTTTAATTTTACCATTCAACTAAGATATTATCTTAAAATGTTTTGTACATTATAATTTTATTTTGCATACTTTATTACCTCTATCAATTGTATTACAATGTTATTGATTGAGTTCGTGACACAAGTTAATTTGACATTAACTCAAGATTTATGACAATAACATGATAAATAATTGTAGCACAGTTAATATTCTTAATATGATGTATTTACGTGTTTAAATGTAATTTTATTCTCAACTTTATCTATTTTTTATTTTAATATCGTACATATTGCATGTCTGATTATTAATTAGTTTCAAATTGTATGTTTCATTATTTATTTCAAATGCATCGTTGTATTTTAAAAATGTATTTTTCCCGTGTATATGTGAGTGGTTGAATTTCTAGTAAAACAATAAAAGTGTATTGATGTGGTTTCAAATTTTATTTATCCATTTATATATAAATATTTATATTATTATTTAAAATATTGACTCTATTGGTATCACGAGTTTGACCGCCACAAACTCAATTAAAAAATTTACGAAAATGCTTTTCTGTAATTAATTTACCACTTAATCAAAGTTTCATTTTATTGTATTTTATATATATTTATTTTAATATGCACAATTTATTATTTCTATCAATTGTATATCTACACTTACTATTATTTATGCTCCTGGCCAAGTTGGTGTCATGAGTCAACCGGGCACCAACTCGATTAGAGAAATTATAAAAATGTGATTTTATAATTAAAATAAGTCATATTATTTGAGGATATTTTTATCTTTTCATTTTAACAAAACCCAATAAAAATATGTATATTGTGAGATTTACATCTACACAGATTGAATTAGTAAAATTTAAATTTACCATTCAACCAAAACTCCATTCTAATGTGTTTTATATAATTTTATGTTAATATGCACAATTTATCATCTCCAGCAGTTGTATTTCTATAATTAATATTTATTAAATCTTTCATTGAGTTGTTATCACCCATCAACCGAGTTTCAACTTAGTTAGAGAATTATAAAAAAAAAAACCTTTTATTTGTAAAGTAAATTATATGATTTGGGTGTTTTCTGTCTTTTTCTTATAATTTTATAACCCCCAAAAAAATCAATAACAAGATTTGAACCAAGGACACCATGCAAATAAAATATTTACTATATGAACTAAAGAAATTTTTAGTTTTTATTTGAAACTTTAATAAATATATTTGTGTTCTAAACTGTTATATTTTTGTGTATAATAATAATGTTGATTGAATTAGTGTTACAAATGAATAAGACATTAACTCAAGATCAATGAAAAAAATATTTGTATTAATTTAATATTATTAATCCAATATGTTTTTTGTATTTAAATTTAGTTTTACTCACAATTTAATCTATTTTTTTTATTTTGATATTGTATATACGCGTGTGATAAGCTTTCTAATGTACACATACACTAGGGGCGAACTCATAAACTTTTTTTGATGGGACCGAAATTAAATTATATATTTTTACAGTAATAAAAATGTAATTTCACAAATTTTAATAACCTATATATTTATAATATTTAAAAGACTAAATCAAATTTTATTATTTTAAAGAACAAAATGAATTATTATCATTACTAATTTAAAATTTTATAAATTATAAAAAAAATTCAATACAAAATTTAAGGAGAGTCGGAATACTTACCAACTCCTTAACTTTGTCACTAATATACATGTATGATGTGATTTTTAACATATATTATATTGCTGAAAACTATCCATATGTATAAACCACTGCACATTTTTTTTTCCCTTTTGCAAGCATTAATTTTTAGTTTTTACTTTTTATAAGGTAGATTTTACTTTTGTTTTCTTTATCCGTTCGTTAATCCCTTTGTGTAAGAATTAATTATTAAATTATCTTATTCTTACTTTAAAAGAAATATATATATATATATATATATATATAATGTTTAAAAAATGAAATATCGTAATAATATTAATTAAGAATAAATTTATTCTAAAAATAGTAGCTTAAATTTTCAAAGTAAGTTAAGTTTCTTTTTTTAAACAAAAATCTTATATTGGATTAAGATAGGGTGGTTTTGAATAAGTCATCTTTTGCTTCTACATTCCTATATTTGTTTATTCGATATATTAACTAATTTATATAAAAAAAATTAAGTTAATTTTTAAGTGATTTTTTTGAAGAATTATGAACAAAATTTTATACAAGTATATTAATGCGGCATTTATTAAATAATACTATTTAAATATTTAATTAAAACAATTATATAAAGTCATTTAGGAATAAAAAATAAAATAATAAATCTACTTATTCACTTCTCTTGACCAAATTATGATTACTTAATTTTATTTAGGGATGTTTAAATGATTAATCGAACGATTAATTTAATCAAATTAGTATTAATTAATCGAATCGAAACATTTCAGTTAGTTCAATTAACCAATCAAATTAATCGAAATTTATATGTTTTTGTTTTTTTAGTATAAAACATATCAATAAAATGATAATATTCATTTGACCAAATTATCCGAACTAATCGAATTAAACCTGCATATAATTTCAATTATTAATTATTAAGTCAGTTAATTATCTGATTTCGAACTGAATTAACCGATAATTGAACTTTCAAAAAATATTAATCGATCTCCGACTAAATTAAATCAATTAATCAATCGATTAATCGAATTAAATTGATTCAATCAATTAATTTAATTTTAATCGAAATCTGAACCTTCTTAATTTTATTTACTTTTTCTAAAATAATAATTTTCTTATCCTATCAATAAAATCAACATCTTGCTTGAAGAGAACTCAAACTTTCATACCTTCCCACCCCACCCACACTTATTTCGTTGTTGTCATTTTTTTAGACTAAAAGGAAAAAGGAGAAAATTCAAAAAGAAAAAAAAAAATTCCACGCGCCACACGCGCTCCCATACCACTCTCCGTTTATTTGTTACTTTCTCTGTCAGTACTCAAAATATTCATGAACATAGCACCCTTTACATAAACCGGTTTCTCTCTTTCATTCCTTTGCCTATCATTTTCTTTTTCTTTTTTTTCTCTTTTTTCGTATTGTTTGTTAAAAAACACTGCTAAGAAAAACCGAAACCAAAGTCTCTTTTCTCTACAATGGGTTTTGCTCAGGAATTGATGATGAGCCAAATCAGGAGTAACCCTTTCATTGTTCTCTGTTATTTTAAGGGAAAATAAAAAAAAATTACATATTGTCTCCATTAATCTTCTTTAAATATTTCATTTTTGAAGTTATATTTCACTGCCAATGATCAGTTTTTTTCTTCTTTTTTCATATGAGCTTGATTTTTCTTTGGTTTTTGTTAAATCTTGAAACTTTACCTGAATCTACCAACACCCATTTCTTCAGTTATCCCGGAATCAGCTCCATTACAGGTTCGTGAGCATGTTTTCTTGGAGAAAATTTTTCACTTTTTTTTATTGATCCGTTTCCCTGTCTTTAATCTAATGATGTTTTGGTTTAGTTGGTGATGCTTGTTGATTCTTTTAGTTATGTGGGGTTTTCACCTTTGATGTTTGATTGATAGGTAAGGATGGCCTAATCCTTCTTTCTTTTTACCTAACATTATTTATTTATTCTTAAAACGTTTTTGTTCTTTTTTTTTTGTGTGTGTGTGGGGGGGGGGGGGGGGTTGCTAAATTCATGAAAGGTTGTTTATTTAGCTGAAAAGAACATAATTTGTTTTGGATTAGATTCTCTTACTCTAGCAAGAAATCTGGTTAAAAAAAGTGTTTCCTTTTTATATAACTTTGATGTTACTCTCTGTAAATGCTTTTCTCCTTTTTTAAGTAACAAATGATTCACATTTTTCTGTTTTGCTTCTGTATATATCCAATGATAAGGTCTTTTTTTAAATTTATTGATGCAGTTAGATTGATTTTCCTGTGTTTGATATTATCTCCCTCTTAGAGATCAGAATTCTGGCATTGTCTTCCTTTTGAGGTAATATTAATTTAATATGTTGGTTGATTTGTTCCCTTAATATTTTGTATCTCCTTCTAAGCATGTGTCTTAGCTATGATACAGATGATTAGATGCCTTAAATTTTTATGTTATTTTTTCTCCCTTCATCTGAGGTTTTTTGGCTGTATGAACTTGGTGCCAAATCCTTTTATTGGCATGCATGTAATCCCATAGTTCAAAAACCCTTTTCCTTCCTCAAGCTTCAAATTCTGGGTTTTTTTTTTTGTTCTTTCATGTTCTTATGCTTGGCAGCTTAATACAGTTATGCAGTCATGTTTCCATACGATATGTTCTTTAAAATTAGCCCAATGTGCTTCCTGTACTTTTTGCTTTCTCCTCGGTTTTGTAGTATGCTTCATACCAAGGCATGGATAAATTTTTTGCCATGGCTTTCTTATATCAATCTGTTATATATGTTCAGGTCCCTTGTGTTTGGACATGGCCTAAGATTTTTAATTAGTTCTTCATGATTTCTTGCTTTATGAGGTGATAGATTCCCATTTACTTTCTCTTTACCTGCTTGGTTTGATTTTGTGAAGAAATTTGTTGTTCTTTTTGTTGAACTCTCAGGAATTTTCTTTAGCTGTTCTTCATCATGAAGGGAGAGACTTCATGGATCAGCCATTGCTTTGATGACATGTCAAAAGAAATTGGTGGCTTAGATTCGTTTTCGGAACTTATTGATGAAGGTAAAAAAGAAGCAACTGCGGTTTCTGTGGACTTAATCCTACCTGACGACTTGTTAGAACGGATCTTGGCTTTTCTCCCCATTGCTAGCATTTTTCGAGCTGGTTCTGTTTGTAGAAGGTGGCATGAGATTGTCAGTTCCAAAAGGTTCCTATGGAACTTTTCGAATGTCTTATCGCAAAAGCCTTGGTATTTTATGTTTACTAGCTCTGATGAACCGGTTGGTTATGCTTATGACCCGATCCTTCGAAAGTGGTACGGCATTGAACTGCCTTGCATTCAGACTCCTAACTGGTTCATTGCTTCATCATGTGGCTTGGTTTGTTTCATGGACAATGACAGTAGAAGTGAGTTGCATGTCTGCAATCCAGTCACCAAACATTGGAAGAAGCTCGAGGACCCCCCTGGTCTGAAATTCCCTGATTATAGTGCGCTGTCGATCTCAGTGAACAGGACGTCACACAATTATACTGTATCCGTTGTGAAGTCTAAACAAGTTCCTGGGAATTTTTTCCAATGGGACCTTTCAATTCATATTTATGATTCGGAAACTAGGATGTGGGCAACCTCCTTGACTGAGGTTTTGACAGGATGGAGGGGTGGAGATGAAAGTGTTATCTGTGATGGGATTTTATACTTTCTGATATACTCAACTGGGGGTGGCACACCAGAAAACCGGCATGGTCTAGTTACATATAGTCTCTCTGGTCGATCATCTCCGTTGTTGAGGAGTTTTATTCCAGTGCCTTGCTCTCTTACTTGTGGCCGTCTGATGAACCTAAAGGAAAAGCTGGTCATGGTTGGAGGTATGGGGAAGCAAGACCGGCCTGATATAATCAAGGGGATTGGAATCTGGGTTCTTAAGGGGAGGAATTGGAATGAGGTTGCTCGCATGCCACATAAGTATTTCCAAGGATTTGGTGAATTGGATGATGTTTTCGCGAGCAGCGGTACAGATGATCTCATATATATCCAAAGCTATGGTGCTCCGGCTCTTCTTGTTTTCAACATGAATCAGAAACTATGGAAATGGTCGCAGAAGTGTCCAGTATCAAAGAAGTTCCCTCTTCAGCTTTTCACTGGTTTTTGCTTCGAACCAAGACTCGAATTTGCTCCTTAATTGATTTCTGATTGGATTTGAGGGTAATTCATCCCAAATTCCCACCATTCCTTTTCCTTTTTTTGGTTCTTTCCCTTTGGCTTTTATTCTGAGTTATTATATCACTGTCCAAAAGAAAATCACACAGCGGGTAAAGGTGGTCATTTATGAAAATTGAAGATATTAGTAATTCTTTTGCATTGCCTACAAGGATTTTTCATTCATTTTTGGAGTATCGATGAGTAGAGAATTTACTGTTTACCTGCTGCTGCCTCTTTTATTACCCTCCCATCGCCTACAGTTTATGTTAAGCTGGGAATGCCATTCTTCATTTACTTTGCATTAAAGAAGTGGTAATCGAACCACAGGGCAAAGAGGTGACATCTAACGGTTACCGTTAACTGCTAAGCCTGGGAGGCAATTTTCTTGTTATGGTTTTTGTGTGGAACCCCACTGCATATCATAAGTGAGTTTCGATATTATTATATTATAGAGATTTGTGGATTCGTGCAGAAGCAGAGCTGGCTATTTGCATCTGCATATATTCTGATTCTTCTGTCGTGGACTATTATTATTATATATTATATATTATTATTAGTGCAAACGGATGTTTTGTACTCTTTCCTTAAAACATACAAAACAGAATTTTCTTCCAACTTTGTTGTCTACCGTATTCCATAATTCCCACCGTTTCATATTGTCTTTTAATTAAAATTTGGTCTTACAAACCAAGAAAGCTTAAATTTTGCAAGAGCTGTGTGACTCTCAGAAAAAATAATACCAAGGGTTTAACAACTCGACACAACACTGTTAAACATGCCCCAGACATGCCTTTGCCAATTAAAGCAATCAAACACATCTTAATTTGACTGCGTTTGCTTTGCCTCGAGTTAGGTGGCTCAACTTAAGGCCCAAGGAAAAGGAAAGTGGTCTAAATGGAAATAAATTTGGATCAACTGACAATAACCCAAACCAACTTAACTGTAACACTGAGTCCAACTGAGCCAACCGGACGCCAATGGACACGTAATTTTCCTTCTCCCACTACTCATGGTCCAGCTCCAGCCGAAAGCACAAGCATTCTATCATAAAGAGCGTGGTCGTGGGGTTGCATTGGGTTCCTCTGACAGAAAAATGCAAGCTTGAGTTGAGGGGCTCCTGTCAAGTTTCTTGGACCATAATCTTTCTAAATTTTGCTGTACCTAACTTAATGTGCACGTTTTAGGTTGCAAAAGGAGATCATGCAAGGGAATAATGAACATTTGTTTAGCATGCCTTGAGCTCAACCCTGAGCATGTAAAGGACAAAAGAAACAATGGTGCCTTATGGCTTCATATTAGGGTTAGCTTCTGATAAATGTAAGGACAAAAAAGCATGCACTCTATGAAAACAGAAAACCCTAACTCACTAAACTTAGATGAACATTCACTGGTTCATGTGATGGCATCATATGTGGTTGGCTATGTATGAGATAAATGATGGCATCAACTCAGTTGGGTGAGGGATGTTTTATCATTTACTTGTCGGGCATTTATGGTGTGTATATATATATATATATTTGAATGACATTAATTGTATTTTGGAATGTGGTGAACTTATATTATAATGTAAAACTGCATGAGCTTTATAATCAGGACCACATTCAATTAAGATACAAGATAGAACAACTTTATTTTTTTTCAAAGTGGTCCATCTCTGGTATATCAATCCATGTGTTGTCGTCTTGTAATTCCAGAAATTAAAGTATAGTCTTGGATTTGTTAATTGACTGGTAAAAACGAATTCTGGCATGTAAGTTTCTAAACCATATGGAATTTAATACATGCATAGAGCTAGCAGTAGCAAGTACAAGTAAAAACGTTGTTTAATTCACTAGACTGACCATAATCATCATTTATCTTGGTTCAAGCATTTGCAGTTTTTCTGAATAAACTAAGGGTTGGACGTATGATTTTAATGTCGGTGGCAAAATCAGAAACTCTCAGTCTCCTAACTAATGAAATTAGATTTTTACAGTCGAAACTCCACCATTATAATTTATAATATTTTTTTATCACAATTAGAACCCTAACACAGTTTTTGCTACAGAGGAAGATATGGGACCACAAATTTTGGTGGATTTGGGAGGATCAGGTATTAGATATGCATTATAGGTCGTACAACAAAGTTTCTGGCTTCAATAAATAAAAAAAAACCCTTTGCTCGGAAGAGGAATCTAGTACAGTTGAGTGTGCAGCAGAGTATAGGAAGAGGAAGCACAGGTTTTATTGGACCCTATCTATGCCTATAATATTTGCTTATAGCTTTAGGTAGATGATGCTATGTTTGTGCCTGTATGTGTGTGTGTGTGAGCCGCATGGCTTCTTATAAAAAAGCTTTTTTACCATCTTTTTATTCTTCCCCATGAGTATTTTGGCCATCATTGCAGTGCACCTGCACATTTTACACTCAAATGCCATGGTTACGTTTCTTCACGGAAAATTTTAATTGAATGACAGTGTATTTATGTTATCTGCACCATTTCTTTTTCTGTGTGTGTTTAAATAATGAATTAATAAAGACGAGACAATTAAAACCCATCACTCTTTTATGTTTTGACTTTGAAAATGGCATTTTAACTCAACTGTGGGCGTTTCCTTTTTTTTCTTTTTCTTTTACTTGTATGAAAGTAAAACTTAGACGTCAAGTTATGCTGTTTCCTTTTATTCTGTCGGCTGTGTCGTATCTATATATAGTATGTTAACAAAAAGAGTTCAATAATTGGTTTCTTTGATAGTTTTTTTTTTAAAAGGGTAAAAATATTTTTAAAATTAAATATCAAATAAAAATTTACATTAATTTTATTATCCACCCTTTGCTAGAGTGTGTAACATAGATGAATGGGACATTATAACTTGAATAAAAAGCCATGAACACACATGGGTGAATGTCCTAGAATTAAGGGAATCCAAAGGCAATGAATGATAGTTACAAGTGTCAGTCCTCAATTAAGTCAGTCCAAAAATAAAAAAGTCCTCAATTAGGGGCAAATTAGAGAGAGCAAGGAAAAGCCGCACATGACCACAACCACAAGTAGCGATGAAATTTCGAGTCTTGGGAGGCTGACCAAAACTGCGAGGAGAGACAAAGCAAAGAAGAGAAGAGCCACGACCCTATAACCCATTGCTAAAAAGAGTGACAAACCGAGGAGAATGAGTGAAGAAAGAACCCATTGTTTGAAATTTTGAAAAGAGAGAGAGAGCGAGTGAGAAGAACGCACACAGTGATGGAAAGAAAAGAAAAAGGTGTGGAGGGTGAAGGAGAAAATCAAGATTTCATGGTGAAAAAGTTGAAAGGCGGGATCCTGGTAGGGAAAAGGGCTGGCCCCTCAACTCCTTCACCTATTTGGAGACTCGAATTCCCTTCTCAAAATGCTACTAACCCTGAGTTCCTTCAACATCCCACTGGACCTTTTGTTTCAGCTAGAAAACTATGTGCCAACCTTTGGGAACTTCATCCTCACTACCCACTTCCCAGCACGCGCAAAGGAGCTCCTAAGCTTCGCATACACCATGTTAAAGACAAGGCTTCTGATGCTGCTGTTGATCCTCCTGCCACTCCCCTTCCTCAGGTACTTCCTTGATTTCTTTCAAGTAACTGTAAAGATTAAAAAAAAAGAAAGAAATGTTTTTATTTTTAAAGTTTTGAGCTTTTGTTTGAATTTTCGTGTAATGCTTTGGCGGTTCTTTGGGTAGTTTAAGTGGGGTTAAATTTTTTATTTGTTTATGTATGTTCTTTGTTAAAAGAAAGAAAAAGGTTTTGCCTTTTTTAGATTCTAATTGTTTGCTTGCTTTGCTGTCCCTTGTCTTGTGTTTCTCGTTGCTCTCTGTCCGTCTTAACCCTTCTTTTGCTTTACTCTGCTTGTTCTTTGCTGTGAATGCTGAACATTTTTGCCTCTTGTTGGCACTAATGGTTGAGATTCTTAGCTGTCTCATGTCTGGTTTTCCTGTTGCTTCTGTGGGGCGCACACATATGCTCTAAGGGTAAAACATGCCTGCCTTTTCTTCTTTTTCCTCTTTAAATTTCACTTCATGTTGCTTTAATCATCATTTCCATTGCTGCTCATCTATGGCCTGTTTGAACTGAAAAGCCATGCCTTTTGATTAATGCTGTCTCTTCATGTATCAGGTTGTGTAATAGTTAAAGTCTGTCTAGTGTAGCTTTAAACATCATTAAACAGTTTAATGTTGTGTCAGTGAAAATTGCTTTCTTTGCTGCTTGACTGGTTCTTTTACTGGTTTTATTGTTTGGTATATATTTTTCAGATTCATTTGCCTTTTAGTTTCAAACTAAAAATTGGTTTGTCTTCTCTACAATTTGGCTTGTCGATCTTATTCCATACAGTATGTGTTTCCCAAATATCTCTTGTTTAATCAAATAGATGCCCACCTTTGTCTAATTCTATATATAATTAATGTTTTCCCTGAATCTAATGTCAGCCAGCAAGTGCAAGCAGCTCGAGGAGGCACATTGCGGCATCACTGATGCAACACCGTCGATCAGTTGAACGAAATGGCCGTGCTCCACAGTCTGTATCTCCTGCAAGTTGCGGAAGCTCACTGGAGGTCAACATCTATCCACAGTAATCTGTAGATTGGTTTCTTTGCTTTCGATAAACTGATATTAGATTTTGACTTCAATCTAACAAAACAACCATTTGCAATGTTGAGCATCTCTTAATGGCTATCTCCTTAACCTTGGTCGTAAAGGACACTACCTTTTCTTTTCAGTAGAAACAGACAATTCCTTGAGCTTCCAAGTACATGACCAAAACCTCCATAGACCCCCATGCGGAGTGAAAACCTTCTATGGTGTTAATCGTGCCATATCAAGATGCAACTACTAGATCAAATCTCCCATCAAGATATAACCTTTTTAATGGAGATTGGAAAATGAAAATCATATTAAGTTGATGTTTACAATCAACCTTACAGTTTTTTGTTTTGGTTTGCTTCCTCATGTAACAGATTGGCATATAAAGCCATTTTACTGCAACTGCATTACTTAAGATTCATAACTGTGTTCTTTGCAGATAGCACCTTATAACCCTGCAATCGCACCATCGAGTTCTTTGGATTTTCAGGGTAGGACTGAAAGATCAGGTTATAGCCTTAAGACATCGACGGAGTTGCTCAAGGTACTCAACCGAATCTGGGCTCTTGAAGAACAGCATGTATCGAACATGTCATTGGTAAATGCCCTGAAAATGGAACTGGATCATTCTCGGGGTCGGATCAAAGAGTTGTTGCAAGAAAAGCAAACAGAAAGGCAAGAGATGGACAATTTCATGAAGCAAGTCACAGAGGATAAACTTGTTAGGAAGAACAAAGAGCAAGATAGAATCAAAGCTGCTGTTCAGCCAGTGAGAGATGAGCTGGAAAACGAGAGGCGGTTAAGGAAGCGCTCTGAAAGCATGCACCGAAAGCTAGCTCGAGAACTCTCTGAGTTAAGATCTTCTTTTGCTAATGCTTTCAAAGAACTTGAGAGGGAGAGAAAAGCACGAATTCTGTTGGAGAACTTGTGCGATGAGTTTGCTAGAGGAATAAGGGAATACGAACAGGAGTTGCGGTTCCTTAAGCACAAGTACGAGATTGATCATATTGACAGGGAAAACCCTGAGCGGCTAATTCTCCATATTTCAGAGGCATGGCTCGATGAGCGGATGCAAATGAAGCTTGCTGAAGGTCGAACTGATCTTGCAGAAAAGAATTCAATTGTTGACAAATTAAGCCTCGATATAGAAACTTTTCTTGAAGCCAAACGCTCCACTGGGTCAAGGAAAAGTGATCTTAAAGGGAATTGCTCACATCAACATTCTTTAGAATCCTTTCCATTAAATGAGGCTGTTAGTGCCCCTCAAGGTGCAGCTGATGAAGCATATTCCAGTGGCAGCGACTTGCAGTGTTATGAACTGCACAAAACTGCCAACAGAGTCCAAAGCAAGGGGAGCTGTAAACTTCACGGGGACAATGCTTTGGTAAGTCATCGTGAAGAATTAGGAAACCGAATTTCATCTAGGAAAAAGGCATGGTCTCGAGATGCCATCAAGAGCAGTAGATTCCATAGTTTCCGAGGGCAGTTTGACGAACAAATGGCTACCGGAGCGCCTGTACATGGTAATAAAGTCAAATGGAGTGGATCCCACGGAATGAGCTCAAGTCATGTGCTTGATAGGCTAATGAGAAATCATTCCTTATCGTCGGAAGGTGACAAAATTCATCCTGAGTGTAGCTTGAGGGAAGAATCATTTCAATGTGTATCCAAAGGTCGCGCTAGTCCAGTTCGGCAGTGGGTCTCGAAGTTGACATCTCCTGATTTCGAAAAGTCAGATTCTTGTCTGAAATTGCCTCCGGGCTTTAAGGAGAATACCTTGGAAGCAAAACTACTAGAAGCAAGACTAGAAGGCCAGCAATCTCGTGCAAAAGCTGCAAAGAGCTGAAGCTAGGTTTGATGTTAGATGTGGTTGGTTGAGACACTCAGGACCGAGGATTATCGTGCTAGTTTATAAAAAAGATTGTACACTAACCTTCTTTTTTTGGACTGTAATCTTGGAATTGGACATGTAATGAGAAATTAAATGTTATCCCATGGTAGCATTGATCATGTAGAATGATGGTCCTTCATAGACTTCATCCCCATATTGCTTTTATCACTATCACCTACCAAAACACTGTCCTTAAAGGTCTACGATCCTCCATTTTTTAATTTATAATGCCTATCACCGAAGCAAAAGAATCCTCTAACACCAAAATTTATTTGATAATCTGTGCTGTATAAGATTTATATCGTGAGTAGCAGAACTTTGAAATTCGATAGTTCTTTCTTTGTTGCTTTTGACCACGAGAGAATAAGATTGTACAATCTTTTAGGCATTAAACAAAGCAAAAGCAGTTCAGAATCCGACCAAAAGTTGCATTCGTAAACGGCATTAAACATAGAATTTATAGGCACTAATAAACAAAAGCAAGCTAGGAACTTTAAACAAATTTGTATGCTTTTATGTAGTGGACCACTCTGGAAAGCAAGCAGCTATTAAAGAATAAGCTTTACCTCTTTCAACATATAGGGCAATGGATATTGGTTATTTCAAAAGTTTAAACTGCCATTCAATTAATCAATAGTGCATGCAAGAGAACAACATTGGAGAAGGCCAAGCTAATAGATATTTTAATATATAAGACTGACCCACATTCAAGCTTAAATCTTTTTCAAATCTTAATCACTTCGTATTAATGAAAAGCACAGTTAAGCAGCAACAATGGAGGTACCCGGCCCCAATTAGAGAAACCAAATCCTCATTAGCTACTTCATCACTGCACAAACTGAGAAATATGTTGGCCTAAACAATTGTTAAGAAATTAAAAGATATCCCACTTTTAATTTGTTAGTCATGGAGAACAATAATAGATGCTATTCAGCAATTATCATATATACATACACTCATGATAAAAAAAAAATATGCTTTTTCATCACCACTAATCTTGGCTCAATCAATTTTGCAGACAAAATTTTCTTATTCGTTCGTCTACCCAAATTTCCTCATGTTTTGGCCTATAAAAGGACCCTCCATTTTCCATGTAACTTCACAAGTTTTCTACAACATAAACCATATATATGGTTTGAGTTTGAAGGGATGGGAAGTGGGAACCAATTACGGGGCTCTCTGAACTCCGAACCTAAAAGGAAGGGATGGTAAAATACGGCTGCTAGTTCATGGATGCCCCTGGATGCGTACTTTAGCCAGCACTAAACATCGAAAGCTAGGCCGAGGATGCGCAAGCTAAGGGTTTGCATGAACTAGGAGACGTCATTACCTTGATTTTTTAGGTATTGGGGTGAAGGGAGCTCCGTTTCTCTTTTCTCCCCTTGCTTTCCTCTCCTGCGTTTTCATCTCTATTGATCATTCCAAATTATATACATGGATGTATGATATATGTTTTGTTTTTTTTTTTTGCTTGCAGGCATCGATATTCATCATTTGTTTGCGGGGGGAACTGCAATTGGCTACCCACATAACTAGTCCCTCCCCACTTCACTCTAACCTATCAGAAGCCATTGGAATATTCTGTTGTTTTTCCCTTAAATAAAGAGATATAATGATAGATCGACAACTACATCTATGAGGGGTTTACACTAAATAATTCCCATTGATGACGTTTGTAATTACTCAAATATGAATAGTTTAGGTGTTTAGTATTGTATATTATTTTTTTTGTTTGAATAGTCTTATATATTATTCTGATAATGGAACTATGTCACTACATCCTGGATTTTCCTCAACAAAATAATTGAAAACTATACATTTTGAATAGAAATAAAATTATACAGAGAGATTGATGTATATTAATTGAAAATTATACATTTTGAATAGAAATAAAATTTCTTTTCATTTCATCTTTCCTATCAAGTAAATTTATAGAAAGAAAAATTATGTTTTCTATTATACTATTTTTCTACTCTATCAATTTTCTTTTTACTCTACCAAATAAAAATATTCATCAAATATTTTTATCAAATTTCCTTTCCAATTTTCTAAAGTCGATTATTTGTCGAAATAAAGTTGAGATATTCCTCCTAGATTCAATACTAAATATTAGAGGGAAAATGTTGAGATTTGTTGAGTGTTTATGCGTGTGTCCTCCTCATGGTGATGCGAACTCTTGCCTGGTAATAGAATTTGTACAACTTTGAAACTTAATAATCCGGAAACTGTAGGGGTTTAGCCCATGTGATGTACCTAAAAATGGGAGGAGTCAACACTTGAACTCTGAATTTCTACAGCTACTACTTGATGGATTGGAGACCCCATGTTGGCAGGCATCTTTTTTGGGCTATACAGGCCTTTCTAAGTTTAACCTAACCACCCCCATCTTCCCTCTATTTCAAAACATCGGTGTTCAATGTTGAAAGCTCTGCTCTTCAACTTATAAACAAACGAACGAAAGAAATAAAATTCATCAATTTGATGGTATGAGTTGAGCTATGAACAAAGGGTTTTGATTTAATGACGCTTTTCTGTATTGATCTCTTTACCCACCCAACTCTCCGTATTAGTTCTTGGCCGATTAGACATTTGATTCTTTGCGGAGATGAGATGACGTAGTTGCAGGATCACCCATCTTAATGTTTTACGTTAATGCACGTTAGCTTAACTTAACCCCTTCGGCTACCATCTAACATGGGATCCGTCGTCACTAAATTTGTGGTTTTAAAGGCTACACTTCATGTCACCTTTTCTTTCTTTTTTTTGGTGGTTCCAAAAGGAGTTTCCTTTGATTTAAGGCATAATGAATTTTTGACCCTCTAATTTAATAAAAATATCATTTTAATCATTCATTCAATTTTTCGGTTTTTTTTAACTTTTGAACTTATATTATTTGTCAAATTATCTTAAAATAAAAACATAATTGTAAAAAAAAACCCCAAACTTTGGGAGCTTTTGGATATATGTCCCTAATCTTTTTTTTATTGATACCCTTAACGTTACAATTTTTTAAAAATCAACTCAATTTTAATGGTCAAACGTGAGTTGACTGTTAAAAAAATTACAGGTCAACATAATAATGCATGATGTCATCGATGATGTCATTTATTTATTTTTTTCATTTTGCTTCTTCTTCTTCTTCTTCTTCTTTTCTCTTTCCCCCATTTTTCTCTCTCATTTTCTCTCTTGCCAAACACCATTTTTCTTCTTCAAACACCAGGTCAATTCTCATTTTTTCAGTTCTTGTCATATTTTACGTACTCCCCAACCTTTTGTGTAGCTAATGCCATGACTCCTTTCACGATCCCCATGTTCTAAGGGATTTTTTGTTGAATTTGCTTTATAATTCGAACATAAATATTTAGTTCCATTGGTGGTTGCATATAGTGAATTCTCGATCTCGTATATTTTTATAATATATATTTTTTGAAAAGGAAAGATCCTTAACAACAACCCCTAATTATATAATCCTACTATCTCAGACTTCTCATGATTAGGGTTTTCTTGCCAGACCCAATGGTCCATAGAAGAGTAAGTGAGGGCAATCCTGCTCTGCAACCTGATTAAATAAAATTCTATATAAATAAGAAAAAAACCCATGAAATTGAATCAATTAAAAAAAGAGAAAAATTAAAAATTAGGCATTCAAAACTAAACAGAAAATTCATTTTGAAGTGAATAAAAAAATGAGTACCAATTTCTTGAGATTCAGGGTAATCTCTTGATTAACCATAGCTTGGTCTAGGGTTTTGGGTCGGTATTTATCAACCCATAATATTTTTGAAGAAAATTTTGGTTATTCTCAGTGAAATGGAAATTGAAATAAAGAAAAGAGAAAGTGGCGGGAAGGAAGAGGAGAGAGTGAGAGTGGGGTTGTTATTTTGCATTAAAACGAAAAGGAACAATACAATTAGAACCCAGTTTAGATTTCTAAAGGCAAAGCCGAGGAACAATGCAAGGAGTTGAGAAGTTCTGTTACCTGGCTGCGATTGGAGATTGCGTAACCAATCTGAAAAACTTTGGAAAAATAATAAGAGAAAATGAGTGTTTGGACAGAGAAAAAGTGAGAAAATTTGGGAAAACAATTAGAATGAGAGAGAGGAAAAAAGAAGAAGAAAGAGATGAATAAAATGAAAAAAAAATTATGACATCATCGATGACATCATTATGCTTATGTGGCACACCACATAGGCTATTTCGATGATCTGGTATTTGACTGACGGTCAACTCACGTTTGACCGTTAAAATTGGATTGATTTTTGAAAAATTGTTACGTTAAGAGTGTCAATAAAAAAAAAGTTAATGGCATATATCCAAAAGTTTCCAAAGCTTGGGGGCTTTTTTTATAATTATGCCTAAAATAAATAGAAAAGTTAACGCTTATTAGCTTTACTGATGTGGCATACACGTGATGTGGCATACACGTGAAAATGCCACATCAACAATACTCAATAGTCGCTGACATGAAATGTCACATCAACATCGTTAACGACCATGTCAACATTGTAACGGTTAAGGACAAAAAATATTGATCAAAAAGCTTAATTGATATAATTTGAAAATTTGAGAGCTTAATTGAATATGTTTTTCTCGAAATAACTTAATTGATTTTTTCACCAAATTTCGAAGTAATCATATACCCTTTAGTCTCATTATTATATATAATATTATGCCATTCATGCATCACATTAGCTCAAAGTCAGTATTACAAAAGCAAGAATGCCAAGTCAAACAAAATGTAAATTGAAGGGAGAGAGAGAGACATATCTTGCGACAAAACGAAAAACATGATTGCAGCTTTGCTTTTTGAGAAAGAGATTTCTTCAAGTCAGCTTTGCATTGAGGGGATTTTTTTCTATTCATTATTACATCGAATAGCATTTCAGACTTGTATTCAACATCTCGACTGTAATAAAGATTTACACGGCCTGTCTGTAATGAGTTATGCACTTGAACCAAATATTTGTTTGGCATTTACACCCCAATCAAACAATTATAGATACCGCTAATATTAATTTGGGTGGATGGGTTAGTTAAAGGCTACAGCCTACGTTAGCCAAGTCTTCGGGTCATCGTCGTCTAAGGTTGGCAGGCCCTTTTTTTCATTTAAATCTTTCAAAATTATTAAAATTTTAAATTAATAAGTATAAAATTATATTTTGATCTTTTTAAAAATAATAAAATTTAATTTAATTTTTTAAAAATTATAAAAATATAATTTATTTAAATGATAAAATTATATTTTTATTATCATAAAATTTACAATTTAATCTTGAGAACCTTCTTCACCTTTAGTCATCATAATTTTAATTTTTTAATGAAACTCACGCCTAGTTTGTTTTATCTTTTCCTTTTCTGCATTAAAATATTACGCCAATTTTATTTGTTATGCAATATCAATAAATTAGAAAATGACATGTTATAGTTTAAATTCAACCTTATTTCTAATAATGTATCATTATTTAATTTTTTAATGAAAAAATTATTTGGTACACAATTTCACGAAATTGAAATATTACCACGTATTTTTAAGAAATATTAAAAAATTAAAATAAATTAAAACAAACACATCATTTTTTTAACTCTACGTGTGGAGTTAAAAACTTCACTCTTAATTGACAAAATAATAACCCTTGCTAATAAGCATAAAATTATACTAAATTATGATACATTTATAGTGTAGTTAAAAAAAATTATGTAACATAATGTTTATAAAAAATAATATAAATAATAAATTAGGTTTTAGTTGAATGGCGAAGTTTAAATATTTAAAAATATAGATATTTGAGTTCAGATTTTATTTTGTTTGTATATTTTCTTTATTTATACGTATAAAAGATATAAACTGATAACATTATTTTTAAAATAATATAATTTACTATATAAAGTAAGGATATTTTTGTCATTACTCAATTGAGTTGATGCCTGATTGACCCATGATACCAACTCAGTTAAGTGTTATATATATAGTATAGATGACACTATTAGCACAACAAATATTAACCTATAGATTACATGCGAAAAAATAAATTGCAAAAATAAAAAGAAATAAAATATTAAAATTATCCATGAATTTTGGGCTAATGTACAATTTGATAATGAAATTTGATTTAGTACAACTATACACTTAAAGATTTGATGGTGGTTCAAATATAAACATGAGACTTTAGTTTTAATTTAATGGTATACATTTAAATAAACGAAAACATTAATATAATTTTATGTTAGATAAGTATGATAATTTGTGCATGAAATATGTAGATGTAAAATGACAATATATTAAACCCCAAGTTACGATTTATTGACAAGGTGATTACCTTCCTCATGAATATCCCAAGCTTAAATTATCATTTGTACAAGAAAAATGATGGTATATTGAAAATGATGTTAGTTGGTTGTGAAAACGAAATTAAATTAATATTTTATGTATAAAATTGTACAAAATTAAAGTTTATGTATAATATTACATATTAAATCAAAGTTCACATATTTTTGGACTCTATCCCAATAAAAAATCTTCAAACATCACGACCAAGAGAAATTTGATGAATGTTTAACACTCAAAATCTCATATTCATTATTTTCTTACCCGCATTATGTATAAATAAAGGGCCAATTTGGTATTATTGTTGCGATTGAGAAATGATTTTGAAAATTTCTAAAAAAAAGTGTTTTTAGAAAGTTCTATGATAAAGTGTGGTCTGTTGATTTTAAATATTTGACATTGTTGTAAAAAATTACGGTGAAAAGTTAAAATATTTTAGATATGATGTTGGAAAATAAAAAATAATTTAATGCAACTAATTGTACATAAAATATACTTTTAAGGCTTAATCTAATATTTGGTACTTGAACTTGATGTTTTTTTCCTAATTTGGTACCTAAACTTTTTTTGACTCAATTTTGTACCTGAACTTGATATTTTTTTCTAATTTGGCACCTAAACATTTTTTTGAATTCAATTTCGTACCTAAACTTGGCATTTTTCCCCTAATTTGGCACCTAAGCTTTTTATTTAGATTCAATTTGATACCTAAATGTTTAAATATTATAAAAATCATGCAAAACAATAACAGCGTTGAAACTGTTTTTGTTATGCTGCAAAAATATTGTCAGTTTTAAAAAAAATTCATGTTAAAAATAAGTGTTGAGCTATGCTTAACGAATTAATATTAAAAAAATACTAGATACCAAATTAAGAAAAAGAGTCAAGTTCAAATATCAAATTGGATCCCAAAAAGTTTACGTACCAACTTTAATAAAAAATGTCAAGTTTAAGTACCAAATTAAGAAAATATGTCAAGTTTGAGTATCAAATTGGACAAAAAGAAAGTTTAGGTACCAAATTAAGAAAAAATATAAAGTTCAAATACCAAATGTTATATTAAGTCTACTTTTAAATGTTTTTTAATAATTAATAAATTATTTGTAAAGTTAACAACACATATTTTTAAATTTTTTTTAAATATAATCTACAATGAGGATAAAATACTTGCATCTAAATATGAGTAAATTTATATATAGATCCAACTTTGAATATTTGTATAAAAGGAAAAAATCCAAAATTGAATATAATAGAATATAATTGCACGATAGAAATACAACATGACACATCAAAATAAATTGAATATGAAAATATAATAATATTTATATCACGTAAAATGTTAAATATATTAAAATGTATAATACCTTAAGAAATTGACATAAGCTAAAGAGGACTCAGAGCAGCATCGTTGTAAATTACAAGAAAATAAAATAAGAAGAGAAGGCGGTCGGTCAATAAAGGGTTTAGTTGAAATTGAACGCCTCAACCGGACATTCATTTCTCGACTCAGTCAAATCTTGTTCGTTCATACTGTACTGTAAATTAATTATTTTTATTTGATTCGAGTTACATTTTAATTATTTATATTTGAAATATTACGTCTTAGTTACTTATATTATCGTGTTGTAATATTTTAAACACCGAACAGTTAATTACTATTAACGGTTTAAATCATCATTTCAAATAAAAAATTTAGATTAAATTTTACAATTAGTCTCTATATTTTTCATTTTGAGCAATTTATTTTTTTCTTTTCTTTTTTTAATTTTCCTTTTTTTTTCATTCTCTTTTGCTTCTCCTTCTAGTTTTCTCTCTTCTTTATTTCTTAACATAATTTTTCTATGTTTTACATTTATTAAAACTAACCTACAAACTAAATTTTTGTTTAAAATGATGATTTAACGTAGAAAAATTACGTTAAAATAAATGGAAAAGGAAAGAAAACAAAGAAAGAAGTAAAAGAGAATGAAAAATAAATAAAAAAAATTAAAAGAACATAAAAGAAAAAAATAAATTGCTCAAAACAAAAAATTATGGAGATTGATTATATAAATTAACTTAAATTTTTTCTTTGAAATGATGATTTAAAATGTCACGTCAATTTAGTGTTAGACCGTTAAAGGTAATTAAGAGCTCAATGACTAAAATGTAATATTTCAAATATAAGTGATTAAAATATAATTTAAAGTAAATAAAAATGATTATTTTAATAGTTTATGTTATGATTTGTGTTATAGGGAAAATTGTCAGTTCACAATGTTAGCTTACTCTTTACCTTATTTGGATTACTCACATAAAAATTGCCATTATATTCAGCATTAAGATGTATTTTTTTAATGTAATATAAAATTGAAAATTTTTAGTATGAAAAATCAGTGGAAATTGACTGTTCACGCTGTACTGTATTTTTTTTGTTAGCTTATTTCTTATTTTCATATAAAATTTTCTATTATATTCAGAATATAACAGCTGTTGATTAATAGCCTGGAAATCGGTGGAATTTTGATTGCGTAGATTGTAATGACACGTGGCATTGTATTATGCTGCTAAATTTTGGATAACCAATAATGCCATGTAACTAAAATTTTCTATTTTGTAAAAAAAAAAACTAGCTATAAATATATATATATTAGACTAGATATTTTTTTAAAAAATTAGGAGAAAAATATTATTATTTCTCAAAATATGATTTACATAAAAATATTGTGTAAATATAAAAGTTATATATTTTCACCCAAGTTGTTGTAATAGGATTCAGCCTTCTTCTAATTTTACTGATTGTACTGTTGGTAAAAAAACCGCTTACGCATATCAGAAAAGTGCGAAAATACCAAAAAACCAGAGAAACGAAACAGAAAAACGAAAAAGCTCAAACAGATTCTTACTACAAAAAGGCAGCAAATGCAAAGCTTTGTTCAGTTTAATTATGGGTATTTGAAATTGTGGTGCCTAAGCCCTAAGCCTAAACTAAATCCACCTCCTCCCTCCTTCCCTCCTTTTAGTTTCGAAAAAGAACTGTACTTCATAATTTCTAGGGTTTCGTTTCTTTGCTATATCATTTCCTCTGCTTTTGTGGTTTTAGGCGGGGATTGGAATCAATGAGAGATCAATTGAATTCGGATCTGTTTGACCCGAGAACTGAGATGGTCCCAGATTTTTCGCGTGGGGCGTCTAGCTCCGATGGTGATTTCGGTTTCGCTTTCAACGATAGTAATTTCTCCGACAGACTTCTTCGGATTGAAATTATGGGTGGTCCCCCTCAGTGCCGACCCGATGGAGAGGGTTGCACAAGCATCGCCGATTGGGCTCGCCACCGCAAAAGGCGTCGAGATGATATCAAGAAGGAAACCGGTTTGTTTATGAAACCCTTTTCTCATTTCTCATCTTTTTCTAGAACTCTCTCATAGCTTCTGTTTGGTCAGCTGAGAAAATCAAAGAAAATTTTAAATTTGAAACCTACTAATTTCAATTTCTGAAATCGGTTCTTTGTGGACTTTTGTTAAAGTGAGCAAATTCATAATCAAGTTATTAAATTTACTTGTTTGATATTTTATAAATAAAAGATTGTGCTGAATTGTTTTTGTCCTAAATTATGTCCTCCCCCCCGCCCCCCCGGGCCTCTATCCATGCACAGACATTAAGAGCATAGAGCTTAAAAGAGGGGTCAATGGGAACCTGATACGATGTTGTTAGGACGTAGATTTTAATGAGTTGAGATTTTCTCTCACTTTGACATATGAACATGTTAATAAGCTTTTGTGTTTGACTGACGTTCTTTTTTTTTAACCCTGTGCTGTCTGTGAATCTTTGCGACTACATATGTCTTGTACAGGAACGTAGTCTATTCCGTAATGTGGCCTGGTTTTTAACGCTTTTGATTTTCTTTTCCAGTTTTGGATCTTAGTTTATGTCCTGAGGAGCAGATTTTAAATGACAACCAGCCTGATATGGACGATGGTGTAGGCTGTGAGAATCAAGACGAGGAGCCAGTGGCAATGGTTGAAGAAACTCAATCAGGTTTTGATGTTGTTTAGACAACATACAATTTGGTTCATTTACCACCATTTTCCATGGTACACATTCTGATCTTTCTTGTATCTTCTGTAGGTGATGAGGATGCGAATAGCAATGAATCAAGCTGGAGCATGGATTGTTCTACGGTTCTGAGAGTTAAAACATTGCATATCAGTTCTCCCATTTTAGCAGCAAAAAGTCCCTTCTTCTACAAGGTAATAGATTGTTGTTATTTAAAAGTTTTTCAAGAGAAAATACTAAAAGAGGCATCATGTTTCTGGAATTGAAATATAGTTTGCAAGAATGTTTGTCGCCTCTCTTCTTATTGATAATTAGTTTCTTTTACTTGTTTATTGATAAATTCTAGCTTTTCTCAAATGGGATGAGGGAGTCGGAGCAACGGCATGTAACCTTAAGAATCAATGCCTCTGGTATGCACAAACTTCAATATGTGGTTCTTGGTATGTTACTTATTCAAACAATTGTGAGCAGGCTAAGTTAAATGACAACTTTTATGGTATTGATTACAGAGGAAGCTGCTCTCATGGAGCTTTTGAATTTTATGTATAGCAACAACTTATCTGTCACCACTGCTCCTGAATTGCTTGATGTGCTGATGGCCGCTGACAAATTTGAGGTTGCCTCTTGTATGAGATACTGCAGCCGGCTATTGCGCAATTTGCCTATGACACCAGAGTCAGCTTTGCTTTATTTGGATCTTCCCTCGAGTGTATTAATGGCTGAAGCTGTCCAACCATTGACTGATGCTGCAAAGCAGTATCTTGCTGCCCGTTACAAAGACATTACCAAGTAAGTTCTTCTGCAAGCTTCATCTCCCCCCACCTCCCTTTTTCTTTTGACATGACATTGATAGTTTTGTTAGTCTTGTGATGTGATTATGTCCCTGATCTAGTTTGAACTGCCAGTAAGACAAAAATCTGAGATGTTTAATAAGTCTCCGTCTTTACATGTCCTAGAAGTATTCTTTTGAGCTCCTTGGATCTATACATTCTGAAAATTTGCATTCTTAACATGGCCAACTAGCTTTAATGTTCTTTTCAAAAAGAAAAATTACAAAGATTTAATTGTGATAGTCTTGGAAAAACTGAGGATGAGTTGAAAGCTACCAAGCAGTGAATTTAGTTGTCCTTTTTCTTTCTCTCCCTTTTCTTGTTTTGGGCGTAGTCAAAGTAGAAATCATGCATATGTAGATGCTTATTTATGCTTTTGGAGTTCATTTTACCAGGTACCAAGAAGAGGTAATGGCTTTGCCACTAGCTGGGATTGAGGCAATATTGTCCAGTGATGATCTGCAAATTGCATCTGAAGATGCTGTGTATGACTTCGTGTTGAAGTGGGCAAGGGCTCAGTACCCAAAACTGGAAGAGCGTAGGGAAGTGCTTGGTTCGCGCCTTGCTCGCTTTATTCGCTTCCCTTATATGACCTGCCGGAAGCTTAAGAAGGTGTTAACAAGTAATGATTTTGATCATGAGGCATCATCGAAACTTGTGCTTGAGGCCCTTTTTTTCAAGGCTGAAGCTCCGCATAGACAACGAAGTTTGGCTGCAGAGGAGTCTGCCAGCTTGAACCGTCGCTTTATTGAGCGAGCTTACAAGTATCGGCCTGTTAAGGTGGTAGAATTTGAACTTCCCCGTCAGCAATGTGTTGTGTATCTGGACTTGAAGAGGGAGGAGTGTGCAAATTTATTCCCTTCTGGACGGGTTTATTCTCAGGCATTCCACCTGGGTGGACAAGGTTTCTTCCTCTCAGCCCATTGCAACATGGACCAGCAGAGCTCTTTCCATTGCTTCGGGTTGTTTTTAGGAATGCAGGAAAAGGGTTCTGTTAGTTTCGCAGTGGACTATGAATTTGCAGCAAGGTCAAAGCCAACAGAGGAGTTCGTTAGCAAATACAAAGGCAACTACACATTCACCGGCGGCAAGGCTGTTGGCTACCGGAATTTATTCGCTGTACCCTGGACTTCTTTCATGGCTGAAGACAGTCTTTACTTCATAAACGGTATACTCCATCTTCGGGCTGAGTTAACCATCAGGCACTAACCAACTCCTGTTTGATCCATCGAATTTCTGCCTTCTAACTCCCCTTTTGTTGTTGCTCTGCTCAGATAATGAGCCAAAGGGAATGTAAAAGTAAATGGATAAACTTGTTTTTGTTTCTTCAAGGATCGTGTTGCTGAGTTTGTTTGGCTATGGAGGTGGATTAACGTCTATGTTAACTTATTTATCTATATTTAAGCAATTACTTTAAGATAATTTTCATTTGTGTTGGAAGCCGTCACCTCAGTATTGCAGTGGTCTCTGTTATCAAAAGGTTTTGTTAGATGGTCTGGATTGCTGCCGGCCTTGACTCGGGGATTATCAAGATGACAAGGCTGACGGGGCTCGGAGGCGAAATCCCTAAGAAAGCAAAGTTGAATGAGAATGAAGGGGAAGACGATGGCACTGCCAATAAACTATATTGATTTTGAGGATGTAGATAAGCTCTAAAAAGTTTTCTTTTTCCCTTTCATATGGTTAGGTACATTCTAATATTTAATAAGTTTTAGCTTTAACAACCTTTAGCTGTAGGGAAAGTAGACGTTCATGCTGTTGGGACTCCATATATGTATAGAAAAAAGAGTCATGATTCCACCTTAGAGAAAACTGTTCAACTTAAGTTCAGGCAGCCCCATAGATTTACAGAGAGATATCCCGCTCGAATTTTGTTACTTATTATCTGCGCGGCTTGAATTTGATTCAAAGGCATTGTGCTAAGGGAATAAGTAAATATATCAGAACAGATTCAATATACATTTGAATGGAAGAAACGGGTTACTTTCTCCACATTAACATGATATATATATACATATGTATAAGATGGAAGCTATAGTCGTACACAGCAAATTGACAAGTATTATCCCATTAACGGGCCAGATAAAAAGGTGACAATATTTCATGCACAGCAATCCTACAATTACAGGATATTGATGTGTCTTTTACAGGTTACAAAAAAGGAGCAAAAAGATAATGATAGCAAATAAATGAACATGACATTGTTGGGCATCTATTCAGTTCCAGTAATCTTATTCTTCAGTGCCTCGATATCCGTGGCTAGTTCTTTCCTGCTTGACTGAGGAAATTAGGATGTTAACACATGGTTTTTAGTAATTATATACATGTCTCAATCATAAGCCAATTTTTAAGATTTAAAGGTCTCGTGTGTAACTCTTAAATATTTGGTTCAGGTACATCATTATCTCTTCATGCAAATGTAAATCTCCCCAGAGTTCTCGCTTAGAATGCCAATTTAACACTTTGCCAGTATTTGAATGATGATTAACGCAGGATTGGTGACCCAAAAAGAACAAGGTTATCAGGTACTAAGATTCATGAGACCATATAGTTTAGTGAATCTTACCTTGAAGAGAAGGTATCTGTAGATAAACCATCCTGTGTATCCAACTCCTACCAACTCCATTATCTTCGGAAGCTGGTTAACACAGAAAATTGTTTCAGATTGGATGAGTAGCCTAATCGAAAGAGAAGACAGGTTGCAGCAAATTCATTGCTGAGTAGTGAAGTGTAGTGTTAAGAGTTCACTGACCAAAGGGACTGAGTTAATGGCACCAATAAGAATGGATGATAGCCAAACAGCAACTATTGCCCCACCACCATAAAGAACAACTGTGGTCTTGTCCTCGACTTTATCCCACTAGTAAACATTGGAAAAAAGCCAAGTCAGTTCAGCCAAAGAAGCTTTTAAAGCAAGAAACCATTTTATTTCTTTAACAAACGTGGCCATAGACTGGGGTCGAGGATATTGAAGGGGTTACAGATATTGGAATCCGAGTCTTAGATGTATAAGATGCAACCATTTAAGGGTGTTCCATGAACCAGTTGGATTAAACACTTGTATAGTAATAAGGCAATGTTCTCTCACCTTTTCCTTCAAGTCAGCGAAAAGATCCCCAGCATCAGCAGAGGTCTCTTCTGTGGCTTTTGTCTGCAGCAGAGAAAACCTCTTGGATTCTGTTTTTGAAATCAAAAGTGGACAGGGATTAAAATAATAAGCCAAGGCATACATATCCCAGAGACTTTTATGAAATGCACAGGATCTCAGCATATAAAAGAAAGAAAGACTGAATGCATTAGGAAGAAAGAACAATTAAAACATTTTATCTAAAGTTCTCTCCATAAGCAATTACTGAATATGCATTTTACATGGCTCCCTCCAAGTTTAAAAGTGAAGAAGGAAAGAAAAGAACAAGATATTTTTTGAAACTTGTACACAAATTCTATCCCAATCTTTGCTCTATTTCATATATTGGAATCTCAACTCCAATTTCAATGCCAGGAGATGTAGAAACAAATAAAGTAGTTGGCCTTACCCACTGCATCACCGTGTTAAATTGGGATAGCATATCCATTTCAAATATGGGCAGAAGAACACAAGAGAAAGTCAACTCATAAGTATTGAAATGAATGCACATTATGCAGCGGTAAAAGGGAATCTAATAGCAGATTACCTGGGATTAGCTTAACGGAAGAGGAAAAAGACAAGGAAGCGGTCGAAACGCGAGGAGGGAGAGGCGGCAAGGCACTGCAGCGGGTAATTCTAACGGAGGCTGCCGGAAAACGAGGAATCAAAACGGCGGTGGCCACCATGGAGGATGAAGAGGATGCAGCTGTCGCCATTTCTAGAAGAATTTTCGCGGTTTCTGATATGTGGCCGCTCCAAACGCTACAAATCCTAGACTTCAGCGGCCCTGTTTTACAATTTATTGAGGCTCTCTCCAAAGATTCTTTTTTAATTGTTTTACAAATGAATTTTGAAATTGGGAAAAGAAAAGGACTGGAGTTTGCTAACATAGAAACAGTGATTAAGGAGAAGGACACGTGGATAAGATTAGGATTATGAGTGGTTGGTTCTCTATCTGCAAATCTACGCTTGAGGTCTCTCTCTTCACTCATTTCTGCTTTCTTTTTTTTTTAAAGGAAGAAAACGCCAAAAACCAAACGAACTCCCACATGCTGGTGCTGTCTTGTTTCGTCATTTCGCTTTTCTCTGTTGCCCCAAATTTGTATTTTATTTTTGTTATTTGTTTACTTTTCGTATATATATTTTTAAAATTTCATATATTATTGGGTTATATACATATACCTAATTGAATTCCACAATTAGTACTAGGGATGTAAGTGTCTGCCCCACTTCGCACCCAATTAGGCAATGATGAGTTCAAGTTTTAAGGATGGTGAGATGGGGATGAAGATAAAAATTATACTCGTCGTGGATGATGTGGTAGGCGTGAGTATGACTTTATACCTACCTCATCTCCACCCGTTTCACCCTATCCCCGCTCGCCCCTCATCATACTCGCCCACCTCGAATAATATAATAAACATATTTTAAAATAAAATTTATAAAAATTTAATTTAATAATTATTTTAATAATTTAGTGATTTCATTAGAAATGTCATATAAACCATGATTTTATTTATTTATGTATACTATATATTTAAAAAAGTAAAATATGCCACATGTTATAATCCCATCTGTATAAGGACATCTAGCAAGTTGAAAAAACACTTGAGCAGCAAGTCAACCGATAACAAATCCAAAAATCATTCACAGGTTTTACTTTTCAGCACAATCATCTGGACAAACGCAAGTCATTTGGTACCCAGACTTTCAGGTTTTCGTTAGGAATGTGATGTTGTTTGTCACCAAATATCATATGTGTTCAATTGCTATATACCATCAAGTCAGAATGAATGACAAGATTTATCTCATCACAGACATTCTCATCCCATTAAAGACATCCACTCCAAACGTTTCGTAATGATGTCTACATGACAAGTTCAACACGTTAACACCATCCCATATGAGACTCCGCCTATAAATATCCCACACGTAACACTATTCCACATGGCAAGTCCGTATATTCTTTTATATTTTTAGAATTTAGTCCCTATTTTTATTTTAAAAAATTTAATCCCTTTACTTTTTAGATTTAAAAATGTAATATTAATTTTTTTTGTTAATTTTAGGTTTACTATAACCAGTGGCGGAGTCAGAAAATTACTTTTGGGAGGGTCGGAATTAAATTGTATACTTTTATGATAGTAAAAATGTAATTTCAATATTTTAATACTTTATATCTTTATAAATTTTAAAGAATTAAATCAAATTTTCATCATTTTTAGGGTTAAAGTGCAATTTTACCATTACTAATTTAAAAATTTATAAATTATAAAAGGCTTAAATAATTTTTTTTTTCCATTATAACGTCATTTTTTGTTACATAACTTTTAAGTGAATATTTTTTTTTTAAATTTCGTAATATTATACTAACAAATTTAACAAAAAGATTTAACGGTATTAACAATTAAACTTACAATTAAAATTAAATTTAAAACTTTGGAAAGTAGAGTAATTTTAACAGGGATTTAACATATTCTAACCTAAATTTTAACATGGCAAGTTAAATTTTTAAGGTTTTTGCTTTTGAAATTTAGTTTATAAATTTTAATGTAATTATATACTATTTATTTCATAACGATTTTAAAATGTATATTCAATTTATTAGTAGAACTTTGATTTTATTTTTTACTTACTTTTTATATATATATTATTTTAAATTATGTATTTAAAATGATTTTTGTCATTTTTAATTTAGAGTTGATTTTTGCTATATCAACCGGACTCAACAATTTCAAAGTTAAAATTATCCTAAATTATTCCTTTAATTTTTTAAAAGGATGGGTGTACATTAATAAGTGTAAGTAGATTTAAAAACAAAATAACTAATGCTTATGTGAGAAAATAATATTTCCAGTTTATTATTTTTACCTCTTATAATTTTAAAAAACATATAATAAGATTTAAATATATTTTTAAAGATTTACATGAATGACATAAATTTTTAAATACATAAAACATGAATAAATAATTATCACAAATTTTATTTTATTTTTTAGTACAATTTAATTTAAACTTATTAATTAATTAAAATATTTAAAAAAACACTAACGAAGTGATTTAAATCGTGTTTGATAATCAATAATAAAAAGTAAATGATAATTTTTCCATGAAAAACGTGAAAAATGATAAGTAGATAAAGAATTACTTATCACTCAATGTAGAGTTTTCTTTAATATTAACCTTGAAATATTAATTATGCAATCAATGAAGAAGGGGGGTTCAAACAAGCATGAAAGCTGCTATATTTGACAAGCAAACTCAGCCTGGCTAGGCCTTTATTTTTACATTGGGTTTTTGATAATCCAAGCAAGCAGTTGAAGTTGATCATCATGATTATTCATGAACAGAGAGGACTGTTGTCAACCTACAGGGTGTAGATAACAGAGCTTGTGAAGTGGAAAAGGAGGATCAAAGTAAGAGCCATTAAGAATGGCCAATGTAGTAAGCTTGTTGGCTGCTTCAGTAGCATGTATTCCGTCCCAGCTAACATAGTTATTGGGGTCTTTACATGCCGATGATGTCACCTTGGTTCCATTTATCACCTTCGTATTCCCACAATAAACCTCTGGGTGAAAATTATAGTTGCCACCACCATATCCACAACAAGCTTTAGTACCATATCTAAGACCTGTTTCAGGAAAAAAAGAAAAAGAAAAAGAAAAAGGATTCATCCAATGTATATATTGAACTAAAATATACTATAAAACCCAACTTGGCAATGTGGAAATTCACTTTATTCAAAGAATGTAAATTACCATGAGATGTGGGATCCTGGAAAAGCTGCAGAAGTACAGCATGAGTGTCCACATATATTAAAGAAGCATCGGGAAGTTCTCGTCTGGTTTGGCTTAGTGCCTCCTTTAACATGTTATTATAATCGACCACAGCCTTGTTGTAAGAGATAAGGCAACCAAATTTGTCCAAGTCCGAGGTTTCGTGAGGCATCTGCACTAATAACCCTGGATAACAACCAACTGGTGCAAGATTTAGAACAAAAATGTACGTCCCCCTAGACCATATAGCTCCTGGAAAATCCAGCCACGAGATTCAATCCCAAATTACAAATTTTGAGCTTGTAAAGCTATCACTATCTTTCTCAGTTCCCTACCTTGACAGTGGCAGCAATTTGGGAAACCACTTGAGGAAGATATTGCTTCACTCCCTCGATACCAATGGCTTTCAAATTTGACGTAAAATCATTCTGACCAATATAAAAGGTGTAGATTGATTTCCCAAAGATATCTGGTGAAGGCAGCTGCGTTGATCCTAACAGTGTTTAAATGTTGTCAACATTTTATTATCATTTGAGTAATGAGAAGTGTGTTGGTGCGGTACCTTTTGTATTCCCAGAATGATATTCAACAACTTTGGCCTTGAATTCCTTCATCTGATTAAGCTGAATGGCCAAAGAAAAAGGACTGATCCCAGTAACAAATAATGAAGTGTTAGGCAAAAGCACTGTGGAAGCCAGCGTTGCAAAGTTGACTCCATGCCGATAATCAGATCCTATTGATCGCAAGTATGGGCTAATAAATGGCAATCCCAGTGCTTGTGCTGCAAATTTTAGAAACAATCATTAAAAATAACTAGTTTTGTTAAAAGGAGCTAACAAATCTTATTTCCCCGATCTTCACTCTCTCAGGGCTGAGGTCGAAATTTAGTAATGATGGTAAAATCAGAATCTAGTATAATGTGGATTATAAATAAATAGAAGCTTATCAGAGTTATTACCCAAGAAATCAAGTATAACTCTGCCATCAGTAGCACGACCAGTTGGTTTGTGGAAGAAGGTCATGCCAAAAGGTCCCGACTGAGCCGGGAAAGCAGCCCAAAAGCCGCCCGTATCAGAATTTGAGTCGCCAAAGTTGAAGATTGCTTTGAATTCACATTTGGAATCTTGGGTTAAACAAGTTGACAACATTGCCATCCCCACCGACAGTACCACCACTACATGCCTGAAATGAACAATGATTTTGGGTAAAGACAGCAGCATCTTTGATTGAAAGCCGAATTGGATTTCCTGTTTGGATAGTCGAGGTGTGCCGACAAGAGAGCTCACTGGCTGACTGAGCCTGACATGATATAGATGAAAATATATAAAAAAGTGAGTGAAAATTGAAATCCAAAAGTGGAAGTGAACCTCTCTGATTGACACGCACGCCCAACAAGAAAATAAAGATAACAAAGCATCATTGAGAAAAGGCACAATTTTGGGCGGTTCATCAGTGTGGGCGTAGCGGTCGCATAGCCGATGGCGTGCTCCCCTTGTATGTTATGGTGGTCCACTGAGCCATGGACCATAACCCTGACCTGTTGCGGACCCTAGAACTCCAGTCGGCAGTACAGTTCATCACCAAAAACATGTTTTAGACCATGTTTTTGTTTAGAGCCTGCACATATGTAAGCTAAAACGTCTCATTATTGTTACACATAATAAACCGATATTCCATGCTACGAAGAGCATCACTATAACACTATCAAACACAATCTTTACATGAGACTCAAATTTATTAATTTTTTTTACTTCTCAAGCACATCAATCTTGTATCAATATACATGCAAAACATACTTTAATTTAGGCCTAAATTTGAATTTTTATAAGTATCATTCTAACCTTTCTTTTTCCTAATAAACATTTTTCTTTCAAGAATAAGAGAATACAAAGAGAGAAACAATGCGAGATCAACCGTAAACTCTCACTTGATAAAACATCATTTGAGACCTTTATCCTCAATTAGGGATGAACGTTTAGTTGAATCGAGTGAAAATATTTCAAGTTAATCAAGTTCATGAGTTCTATTTTATCATATCCTTACTCAATTTGAATTTTTTTTTTAAATCGAATCGAGTTAAATGAAATTCGAGTCGAGTCGAATCGAGTGAAATTGTTCGAGTTAAATTAAAAAAATAAACATGTAAAATAAAAATATAGTTACAGTATAACTAATTTCATGTTAGAGCACATAAATTTGAAATCATATATATTTGAAATTTTTTCAACGTAAAATAATAAAAAGATAAATACTTAAGTATGATAAGTTTGAATCATTATTTAGGTTCCAAAATTATTATTTTAGAAAAAAATTAAAATTCTAAATTTTTTTAAATATAAATTTTGAATTTTTTATAAATATTTTTAATTTTAAAATTTATTATGAATTTTTTGTAATTTTTGTTGAGCAAGAGATTAATATGCTTATTTCAAAGTTGACAGAGATCAATAGGATATTTACACCAATCTATTATTAGAATTATTCGAGTTATTTGTGAAATTCAACTCGATTCGATTAACTTAAAATTTGAAAAAAAAATTACTTTTTTCGAATCAAATTGAATTTTGTTCACCTCCTACTCTCAATGACTTTTTGTACTATACAAAATGTGAACTACTATCGTAGTCTACCCAAATATCTTGAATAACTTAATTGTTATTACAATTAACTGCGTATAATAAAACTTGAATGAAAAACTATGGCTCAATCACCTTAAAACATCCTAGAAGTACAAGAAAGCAAAGCCAATTACAAGTTGATGATAAACAATATCAAAATCAATATGATTACGAAGATAATCAGTATGGGCAAGAAAGTATTTGTAGTACTTTGAAATGATAGGTATAAGAACTTGGGACATCCCCTTAAGCATAGATTAATTAAAGGCTAAGTACATATAATTATATTAATGATCAAATACATTCATCTAATCCTAAATACATGTACAATTAGGAAATTCATGCTTGCATTAAATGCTCATTCATTCATGTATTAACTTCTTAATTCATGCATTGTACCTTCTTTAATGAAAGCAAACAATTACATAAACTTAAAAAGTTATTAAGGAATTTTGTAAACCAGAAACGAACTGAATTTGAACGTAAATTCATTTTTTTGGGTTTTTTTTAAATGAGTCGAATCTTTTTATAAGTATAATACAATTTTAATTTGCATTCATTCGACTTTAGAACAAGTATTGATTCAAAAATATCTTCATGATTCACATATAAAATATTGTTTTATCATAAAAAATTGTTTTGTTTATTTAATTTTCAATATTTTTAAATTTATTAGTATATATAATATTTTTTTAGTATGCAGAAATAATATTTTTACACCAAAAATTGATTTCTCAAGCTAAAATTTAGTTTCGAAAACATACAGTTTTTTTGACATGCCAAAATTATGAAAAAATATAAAAAAATTATAAGGGAGTACAAAATATTGGCTTGACTTGAAAATTTTGCTTTATTTATTTAATTTTTAATATTTTAAAATTTATTAGTATATAACAAATTTTATCAATATGAAAAGATAATATATTTTTATATTAAAAATAGATTTCTCATGCCAAAATTTAATTTTCTTAAAATTTTGGAGGCATACCAAAAACAATAAAAAAAACTAAAACTTCTGACTATTTTTTGTCAAAATAATACAAACAAATTTTAATTACAAAAATAGGGTAGTTTGTAGATTAATTACAAAAATTTATTACGAGAATGGCGATAATTAAGCTGACACTAATTTCTAATTTTCATAAAATAAACATATGAAATTCAAAATTATACCAAAACCACTCTAAATTAAAAAAATTAAAAGTGAGGAGGAAAAAAGGATGCTGCCTACAATTTGGCTTCACCTTTTCTTATTAAATATTATTTTATTTATATTTATTAAAATATTATTTTCATAATGGATGCTATTTAATACATTGGTGACACTCAATTTTATTTAAAAATATTTCATTTTCATAATTAATCTAAAATCTATCACATTTTTGTAATTGAAATTTTATTTGTATTATTTTGATAAAAAAACCCAAATCTTCCTTTATTTTTCTTTTACTGGATTATCCTGTATTCTACTTTTAGCTTATGGGAAGCTCACGAGCTATTCCTATAAGAAATGAAAAAGAAAAAGCGGATCAAACAAATAATTCCTACATGGCAAAAGCACGGACGAAGAGGTGGTCAGTGGTGGATTTAAAAGGACCAATTCATTGTAGTTAAATCTCAGATATCCAAATTCCGAAAATTTATTTTATCAAATTTTTATCACATCATCTATAGTTTTTACCAATTAAAAATAAATTAATTATTTTTTTCAACTTAATTCATAATTTCTCCTTGACGAAAAAAACAATATATTTATTTTTAATTAATAGATATTATAAATGATGCGATAAGAAAGTTGGTAAAACAATTTCTCTTAAATTTCTTTAATAAATAAAATATGAACACGTAAGCCCGGGAGGAACAGGTTGGACTTGGACCCCTTACCCAAGATGCTTACATCCACTAATAGACGAACACGTGTAAGGCAAGGTGACGTTGGAATAAATGAATGGGCAGCGCCAATATCGATGGGCCAACTCAACCACCAACCGAGCCCTCCCTTATGTACGGTAGATTTGTACACTTGTTTGTTTCTACGACACGTTTTTGGTGATGTGGATGTTGCCTTCCCTTTGGCACTCCCTCTCTTTTTTCTCCTCCTCCTGCTTCATCCCTCTCTTATTCTCTGCGAATTTTAAAAGAAAAGAATTCCCGATCCTTTTCAGTGAAGAAGATAATGCAGTCTTTTTGACTAATTTTTCTTTTCAAATTCTCTTCTCTGCTCCCTTTTTTCCCTAATTGAAGATAATCTAATAGTGATTTGTATTATTGTTTTCCAGCCAAGAGAAGGAAGAATCTCGGGTTTCAGATTTTAAGGTATGTTGAAATTAGAGTTACATGTTAAATCTTTTATTTTCTTATTATGATTGGCTTAGTTGATTAATACGTGAAGGTTTTGTTTGGTTAAGCTGATGAACGTTCTGGAAAGTATTTTCATGTATATTTTTGTCCTTTAATTAAGAAATATTAATCTTTTCGGATTTTTTTTTTAAATTGCATCGTTTCTTTACTTGCTATCATCCTATACCATCTCGATATGGTGTGGGTGCTTGAAAGACGGTTATACCCTCTGCTTTCCATGTATTTTCCGGGCCATCCATCTTTCACATTCTCTGTTTTTCTCTTCCTCCTTTCTTTGCGGGATTGTTATGTTCATGAAAATTTGTATTATTTGAAACTGGATTAAACCTTTTTTTCTGGGAGAAAAATTAAAATCCTTTGTTCAGTTGTAAATACTTCTGAAAGCAGCCTATTTGTAATTATACGTTTATGTCATATTCCCCGAGCTTGCTAGTATAGGATTTAACTCATAAGATGAGCACCTAAGGTAACAGACAATTTCAAGCACCAAGTAGAAATCTGTAAATCTTAACAGTTTGTAGAGATCATCAAGCCAATTCAAGGATCACGAATGTGACTTTCATTGATTTCTTGGTGTTCTTTTGAGCATTGAAGAAGGCAGTATTCGTTGCGCCTGTACAACCATTTGTCTGTGGTTGGATCTAAGTAAATATCAGTATTGATTTGCTTGTATGATTCATTCTTATTGCTGTCTAGAAAATTTGCTTAATGTTTCTTCTTGATTGCAGTTGACAGAGAGAGGTGAACCGACTTCTGTAAAAGGTTTCACCTTTGGTGCTTTGACCATGGGAAACAACGATGAAGGGAAGTCTTCTAAGTCTGACAAATCATCTTCACCAGTGCCAACGGTAAGCTAAGAGATTATGCGTGTTTAACTGTTGAAACTAGAAACAAGCTGGAATATTTTATGTTTATCTTGTTTGGAGCAATGATTAGAGTTTTCATCTGTGACCTAGATGACACAGGTCCAGACCCTATCATCCCCAATTATTGTATTTTTTTAAGGAACAGATCTTTAAAGTAGCTGTAGTAGAATTTGCTTTGCAATCTTTCTATAGAGATTACTTTTTGAAGCTGATTTCTAAGTATTGACCAATCTTTTTCTGTTCATAGGATCAGAACAATATTCATGTCTATCATGATTGGGCTGCTATGCAGGTTATCTACTTTATGCATGCACTTATTTCCCTCTCTTGTGCTGCCATTATCAAGGCATTGCAATTCACAATCTATTTTTCTTAATAAAATTGCTAATGGGGACTTAATGGTTCTTATTACATATATAGGCATATTATGGTCCTCCTGTCAATATGCCACCGTATTACAGTTCAGCTGTGGCATCAGGCCATGCTCCTCCCCCCTATATGTGGGGTCCAACACAGGTATTACCCTTAGCTCCTGTGAAGTTACCTTTATTCAAGTTTTTCACTGAACTAGTCTGCAAATAATTATTGTTATACTAATTTATTGGCTCTTCCAGCCTATGATGCCACCCTATGGAGGACCTTATGCAACAATCTACTCTCATGGGGGAGTTTATGCACATCCCGCAGTTCCTCTGGTAAGTTTACTTTCTCTTAATTAGAGCACCACTTTACTTTGTTTTATAATTTTGGTATGAATACCGGTTATGTATAATTTATGACGTCTGGGTATCTATAGTATGCATGCAGTTTATGATACTCTTCTTATTCCTGCCCTATGTTTCAAGTGTAGCCAGTAGTTATTTTTTATGGTTACCGACTAGATAGTGCTCATTTGATTCTTTAGCTGTACAACTAGAAAGTTGCATTCTTTCGCTAACAGGGGTGAAGCCAGATAATTTTTTTAGGGGGAGGGGGGATTGAGTTATATACTTTATAGTTTTAGAGGGATTAAATCAAAGTTGTCATTTTGGGGAAACTATAATTTTATCATGTATTAATTTAAATTTTTATAGATTTTGAGAGGGCTAATATAATTTTCCCATTTTAGGGGGGCCTAGGGCCCCTGCCCCCGCCCCTCTGCCCTTTCCCCTGTTCGCTAAATAACACTCTAGAATGCTGCTTTTATTGTATCATATTATATGCTAATTCATTTTTTATCTGTTTGCTCCTGAAATCCAGGCATCACACAGTCTTGGTGTACCATCATCACCAGCAGTAAGTGATGCTTTTGTTGGATGAATGTTTCAAAATTGTTTCTGTTTAATCCAAATTTATTGTTCATGCGCATGCAGTCGCAGATACACTGCTTCAATAAGATAACTACGAAGTTGTCAGTCTATGGTTTATGCTTTAAACAGGTGTTGGATATAACTCCAAGCATTTTAATGCAGGCTGCAGGTCCTGTGGAGACACCTACAAAGTCCTCCGGAACTACTGAACAAGGTTTAATGAAGAAGCTGAAAGGATTTGATGGTCTTGCAATATCAATAGGCAACGGTACCGCTGAGAACGCTGGAGGAAAAGCTAAACCTAGACCATCCCATAGGTTTGTTGATCTTTTCAGGCCAAATTAATATTATTTAGGACATCAAAGCTATGCTTTAGCAGCCTATTTGTAGGAGATTGCACAACCAAGTGACATTTTCCTAGTTTATCCCTTGTTGTTAGACTAACTTTACAATCACGTGTGCAGTGTGGAGACTGCAGGTTCAACTGATATTAGTGATGGAAATACAACTGGGGTGAGATCTCCTTCCTATCTGTTTAAGATGCTTCCAACATCTTTTTTTATTTTCTTGAAGTTATTTTAGACAATGGTGAAGGAAAACATGCTAAAAGCTTATCTTTGTGACTTTGCATCTTTTGACAGACGGATCAAAGTAGACGGAAAAGAAGCAGGGAGGGGACACCAACTATTGGTATGACTCCATTCTTCCGTATGTATATTCTTGATTGGCTGATTCATAGTATACTACTTTTGTGTCGAAATGGTGCCATCTATTTATTTTAACTATTTAGAAACACTATTGAAAATTTCCCTACTATGAGGAGAGATTATTAGAGATATGCAGGCGCACCTTTGGAAATTTTTGATGTGGTATTTAGTACATTCATGAACTTGATATGCAAAAGCTTTTTGTGACGTGTTAGAAAATCAAAAGAAAGATAAGCATATTATTGAATCTTCGGATACAGTTGACCCACTTTTGTATATGGAGTTCTAGTGTTATTGATATATGGTCTATGCCTTAGCAGGCGAAGATGAGAAAATTGAGGCGAAGTCTAAACAAGTTGCTGCAGGGGAGGTGAGTGCAACCATTTCTCCTAAACCAATTGGAACTGTAGTTTCTCCTGGCATGACCACAGGAACAATAGTGGAGCTTAGGAACACCCCCACCATGAATGCTATGTCCAGTGCTATGGGTGTACATTGTGGAGTAATGCCTACTGAAGTCTGGTTGCAGGTATTTGTGAATTGAATTCTTGTATATCTATTATTCTCTCTATCATCATGTCTTCATTTTAGTATGAGAGGGGAGGGGGGTTGTGCTGTCTTAAACTGTTGCTAAGTTTTAAATGAAATTTAACTAGAATGAGCGGGAGCTGAAACGGGAGAGGCGAAAACAATCTAATAGAGAATCTGCTAGAAGGTCAAGGCTGAGGAAGCAGGTACAAGAAATACATCTTCTTCTTTTTTTCTCTGAACCTTCTTACCAGATAATGAAGTATATATAGCAATGAATCATAATGAAGCTAATGTAATATATTCTTATGTAGGCTGAGACTGAAGAGCTTGCCCGTAAAGTTGAATCCTTAACTTCAGAGAATGCAGCACTCAGATCTGAAATAAACCAATTAACTGAAATGTCAGAAAAAGTAAGGCTAGAAAATGCGGTATTAGTGGTAAGCAGGCACTTTTAGGCTTTAGCCTACTCTTTCCCGGTTGTTTAACTTGCTACATGCGTGATTGCCCCTTTTGACTCCATGTTTATTGTAATCGACTTGCAATTCAGGAGGGACTGAAAAATGCTCAACTCGGACAGGCACAGGAAAATATTTTGAACAAAAAGGAAGACAACGAGGGTGAAATGTGTGAGAAAAAGTCAGACTCCGGTGCCAAGCTGCATCAACTCTTGGACCCGAGTCCTAGAGCCGACGCAGTGGCTGCCGGCTGAACGAGTGATTTTTGGCATTAAATTGGAGGAAATCAGGTAGCTTTGGCATAATTTAGAAGCCCAAGGCTAGTAATGAAAGTAGCATAGGGTGAAATAGTTGGTTAGGGATTGTCATGGACGGCACTCGTTGCATTTGTAAGTTAGGTTTTGTAATGGCAAAGTGATGTAATTTTATTTGAGAAATAGAGTGAAAGAGGAGGTAGTGTAGATTAACGAGAATTGGAGTGTAGCAGAGGATACTGGAAACCTGTAATACGTAATCTCTAATGATGATTCAAATTTTTATTGGCATACATAAACATTTGAAATTTGAAAATGCTACAAATCACTTTTGGTTCTGTTTCATTTCATGCTGGAATGGATTTTGCTGTCACTTTCAGGTAAAAGTTATGTCCTTCTGACTTTACAAGTAAAAGTATTTGTACAACTAAATAATTGTTACATACCCATAAAAACAAATTTTAATCTCTTCTGTGTACAATCAATAACTGACTTGAATTTTCAGTCAAATTCTATATGTCATTTTTGTACCATGCGTTTTTAGTAGATTTAATTTATCGATTATGGTTTCATCTTTTTTAATTATATTTTCTTTTGAATTATGTATTTTCATTTCAACTTTTTTTTTTTATTAAATTAATCATATATGTATTTTTTTTCTTTAATTAACCAAATAGGTCATTTTTTTTTTAGATTTAGGGAAATAAAATTTGTCTAACTATGGTAGTTTTTCGCACAGTTGTCAGGAAAGTGCATCCAGTTGGACAAGTTTTTGCTGACATGTTAAGGAAAGCGCGTCTAGTTGGATGCGTTTTCTTTGGAATTTTTAGAAAATATTTTTAGTTGGACGCGCTTTCTTGACATGTCAACCAAAATTTATTCAATTGGATGTGCTTTCATACTCTCTCTCTAAAATCAACTTATTTTTTTAAATCTTGAAAAAAACTATTTATTTGGCCAATAAAAAAAAACATATATGTATCATTTATCTTTTTTTTTTCCTAATTATGTAAATTATTCATGGATTTCGAAAAAGTTAATGATAGATTGAATACATAGTAGAGGACTTTTCTTACAGTTTTACCTACATTTTTCGACGAATTTGTAACTATTTGTGGTAGTTAGTAGCGAACTTTTGAAGTTGCAGACAGTTATTTGGATAGAACCTTTTCTCTGATATACGTTAAAAAGAAAAGCTCTTTTTGTTTGGTTGACCTTCTAAAACTAAATCCTTATCAAAAATCCAAATAGCTAATCGATCCTATAGAACATAAATTTAGTATAAAATGTCAACCAAACTGCGTCAAAGTTAATGTGCGAGGAAAGTTACTTGAAAGAAACAAGAAAACAAAAAACAGGAAAAAAGCAGCAGCACATGAGATGAGGTGAGAGATGGGAGGGGGCAATGCAACATAGAAGAAAGTCCAAAATAGAAGGCTGCCTGCCCACGTGCTTTCAAAACCCTAAATCTCCTTCCAACACTGCCAGCTCTTTTTGTCCCCCCCCCCCCTCTCTACTATCTCCCCAATATAATATTAAGACATCCAATTTCATTAATAATTGATTAATAATTATTGTATTCATGTTAGAAGAAATTGTTAGAGTACACGTTGCGAGGACCATTTTGAATAAAGGCTTCATTACATGCACGTAATCTCCTATTATACCCATATAATACAGTAAAAAAAAAGGATACAACATCTTGATTTTACGATGTTTTATTTTGAAAATGACACGAGGGAATAATTACTCATCACCTTTTTTATGCTCAGAATTATTTGTTTCTGTTTATAAAAGTATTACAAACCTTGTAGTAATTTGTATATTAGATTTAAAATTAGGAAAATTAACTTTATAAAAAAATTAGGAAATTTCGGAAAAAGCTTCTCAATTTAATTTTGGGTAAAGTATAAAAATAGTTGTTTGACTGTACATTTGATTTTATTTGGTTAACTAATTATTAATGTTTTTTGATTGTGTCACTCTCCCATTGATTGCTTTTAGAGGTGTGACGGAAAAATGGCATGGGTTTTTATTATTGGACTAATAATAAATTTATCTCTCTAATATTATACATTCTATCAATTTGATCATTTTACTTCGAATTTTAAAAAATTAATAAATTTAATCTTTAACATTTACAAAAGTTATTTTTTTATTTCAATTTTTTTAGTATTTCCCTTTTTTGAGACTTTTAGAATTAGAATTAAAATGATAAATTTTATAAATATTGAAGGTTAAATTTATTAAATTTTTTTATATTTAAGAAAAAATTGATAGAATATTTAAACAATGAATAATTAAATTTATTATTGATCCAATAAAAAAACATGCATCAACTTTTTTTATTACATACTCATCGCACCGCAATTAACAGGAATATGATTAAAACATTTAATTTGAAAATTGCAAATAATTAAATCGAAATAATTTATTTATTTTTTATTTCTAAACCAATCAAAATTATTATGGTCCAAATCACTCACTCCCCATCCATCATAAAAATATTTTTGAGTAACACTTCAGTTCTTAAGGTTCCAGTTTAGTTGATGTTTTTATTAATTATTTTGTGTTTTAAAGTAAAGGTGAATAACTCTCCTCTAACACAAGTAAAAATATGTAAATTGAGTAAGGCTTTTTATGGAACTTGGAGTGTATTGTAATTATACCAATACTCTACTCTACTCTTGGAGTTGTAGAAGCTAAGGTATTGAATTGGATCCTGCTTTTCCCCAAATTTCTACACTTTTTTATTATTTATTTATTAATTAATAATTAGTAGTAAGAAATCATTTTAAAATAAAAATATTAATATCAATATTATTTATTTTAGATTATAGTAATAATACTAATACATTCCACATTATTAATTATAATTCTATATTAATTATCTAAGATTGAATCACTTTGTGTAATGAAAAATAATTCAAATACAATATAAAAAATAAAATGAGTATGATTAAAAACATTATTATAAAAATATATAATCGATTACGAACTTGAAAAATTAAAGTAAAAAAGCTATTATATTTCTTTTGCTTAAATGTAAAATTAACCTTTAAATTATATCAACTTGTTTTTCCTTTTAAGTATTTAATTTTTTTTATCAAAAGTGATATTAAATTATCAATTTTATTTCATTTTACTCTCAAAATATGACACTTGATATTTTTTTAATTAAATGTTATACATTTTCAAGTAAAATAAGATGAAATTAATATTTTTATTATAGCTTTCTCCTGTATTTTTCATGTATTTCTTTCTATAATACTTTTTGTTATGGGTTATATATTTAAAGGAAATGCAAATGTCCGGTGAAATTTCTTTCTCTTACTCTTTTAAAAAATATATACACTTCCTTTGATTTTAACTTCCAAACAATGTTTTTTTAAATTGAATTAGTAGTAAAATTAGTCAGATTATCAATTCATCAGTCCAATCAGTTAAATCTATTTAATTAAAAATTTAAAAAAAATAAAAACTTCAATTTAATTGGTTCGATTATCAATTCAATCGTTTTTTAATTGATTCAATCGATTCAAGAACATTTTTCAATTTGATTCAAATAACATTTCCTCCAAATAGTTTTTTTTAAAGTTGAAAAAAAAAAACAACCTTATGTTGACTTCATTCAACAAATTTCTCAAAGGTTGTCTCCTTATCATCAAAATATATGTGTACATTATTTTTCTATAATAGCGATGACAAGGTTTTATAATTCAAGCTAACCTTTTTTTGTTTATGTAGATTTTGACTAAAAAAAGAAAGGAAAAAAAGGTATACCCTTTTATTCATTTTTGTTCAATAGCCTTTGTTTGTTGCTTAAGGTAGATGATGATCCAAAATTTTAAATGGATGGTTCTCTTTGTCTTCCTTATCAAGTTAAAGATGTAAAAAAGAAAGAAAGAAATTGTCATAATCTTCATTTTCAAATCTTGAATATTGACCGTTCTGTACAAAGGACATGTACTTCTCGTATCTCCATGTCCTAGATCATTGCAACAGGCGACACCCCTTCTCTCTCTCTTCCTTTTTTTTATTTTTTATGTTTAATTACCTTAATTAATATTTCTTTTTTTTTTTGGCTTTTTGTTCGTTAAAATTTTAGCTTAAAAAATCAAACTGGAAATGTGGTTGCTTCTTCACTGCTTCTGGGAAAGGGCTTATATAAACATCTCCATTCTTTCCATGCAAATGAACATTGCTTTAGCCTTTAGGTCCTAGCTTTCAGCTTTTGCAGTTTTAAAAACAAAAGAAAAGTACTGAAGCTTAGATTTTTTTTCTATTTTTCTAGGTTCTGATCTATCTCCCCCAAGTGGGTTCTGTCCTGTTACAGTTTTAATGTTTTATTATTTTTAAAAAAATTCAACTTCATCCTTTTGATGAGTTTTGGAAACTTAAATCTTTGAACAGGGGATTGGGGTTTTTTTTTTTTTTTTTAATATTGAGGGAAAGTGTTTGTAATACTGTAATAGATGTACGTTCTTTATTTTTTATCGTTTATTGGAACTTACTAAAATTGTCTTATTGTGATGTGTTAAATGACAAAATTTGAGCATGATTTGTTTATGAATCTGGGCCTGTGGGGGTGTTAGGTGTAGGTGTTTAAAGTTGCCAGATGTTCATACCTTCGAGTCTTTAGGGTTTCAATGGCAGTCTTTTTAGTAGCAGCAATTTGATTTTTGGGGTAAAACATAAAATTTAAGGGTCCTTAGATCTGAGACGTAATTGTCAACAAAGACTAGGAATCTTTGAGTTGGTAGTTGAGTTTTTCGCTTTAAGTTCACGAGATCAGAGGTTTCTTAATGAATTTCTCACTCTCACCACTGTGTCTTTGAATTCATTGTCGTCGGCATTTCGGTGCTTCTAAGAATTCTACACACTTTCTTTTTTTGGTTTAAATTCTAGAATTCTTGAGTTAAAAAAAAGGGGGGATTCATTGTTAGGAAATCTGGGTTCAGAAATGGGTCATTCTGCCGCAGTGTGGGATTATAGGGCTGCAACTGAGATTACGAAGGATTGGAATGGGGTTGATAAGATTGTTCTTCGGAGCCCTCGAGGGGCTTCAGCAAGGGTCAGATTTCAGATTCGTTCTTTCGTCTCTCTCTCTGTCTCTCTCTCTGTCTCTCTCTCACTCTCTAGTTAGTCCATGACAGGATTTGTGTTTTAATGTTATAGGTTAGCTTACATGGAGGACAGGTCAGTTCATGGAGGAATGAACAAGGGGAAGAACTTCTTTTTACCAGCAGTAAGGTAGGCTTGTTGAGTTTTTCAGGGTTGTTTTATTGATTTCTATGATTCCTTTTACAGGATGTTTAATTTCTATACAAGTTATCTAAGAGTTGGCCTCGATTTATGACTATAGATTCTGTAAGTTAAACCCTTTTTTTCATGGTGGAAAATGGAAACTGATTCATGGTCTTTTAGGCGATTTTTAAGCCCCCCAAAGCTGTGAGAGGTGGAATCCCTATTTGTTTTCCTCAGGTAATCTTTTTTCCATCTTTTTGTAAAGTTAATTACATGGAATCTTGTTCATGGTTGTTTAATGGAGTTGTTGATTTGGATGCTCGGATTAGTTTGGTAACTGCGGGTCACTCGAGCAAAATGGATTTGCTAGGAACAAGATTTGGACAATTGATGAGAATCCTCCGCCTCTCAGTCCTAATGATTCCCACGCCAAATCCTTCATTGACCTATTGCTTAAACCGTCCGAAGAAGATCTCAAATGCTGGCCCCATAGGTACGCACTTTGTCGACTTAAATGAAAAACAGAGTGCCAAAGTCTTGCATCCAGGAAAGGATAGATTACAAGTTTCGTATTTGTTGCTGACAGACTTTTTCTTTTCCCCTTTCAGTTTTGAGTTTCGCCTGAGAGTTTCACTTGCGGCTGATGGAAGTCTTGCATTAATATCACGAATTAGGAATGTCAACGGGAAGCCATTTAGTTTCTCTTTTGCCTATCATACATATTTGTCAGTTTCGGACATCAGGTATATTGCCGGAATCCATTTTGATATCGTATTAACAAGCAGTTTCCCTTTTGATCGAATAGAGTTTAGAAGTACTTTCTAACCTGAATATGAACTGTGTTGACAGTGAAGTGAGGATAGAAGGGCTGGAGACGCTTGATTACCTAGACAACCTTTGCCAAAAAGAACGCTTTACCGAGCAAGGAGATGCCATAACATTCGAATCTGAGGTAGACAAGTTTTGCTGCAACATGATTTTTAAAGAAGAATGATTTAAATGTTCTTCAAATGGTGTGTGACAGGTGGATCGAGTCTATCTCAGCACTCCAAACGTAGTTGCTGTACTTGATCACGAAAGGAAACGAACATATGTTATCAGAAAGGATGGACTACCCGATGTTGGTAAGTTGAAGTACTATAAGGATGTTTCTAGAGTAAGAATGCTTGACATGCAACGGTAAAAAATTGCGATTCTGTTGTGAACAGTGGTATGGAATCCATGGGAGAAGAAATCGAAATCAATGGTGGATTTCAGAGACGATGAGTACAAACAGATGCTATGCGTGGATGGAGCTGTGATCGAGAAGCCAGTAACATTGAAACCAGGTGAGGAGTGGACCGGACGGGTGGAACTCTCAGTTATAGCATCAACATTGTGTAGTGAACAATTTGATGTGCAGAGAGGCATGGGGTTTTGATGTAAGAATGAATGAATGAATGAATGAATGAATGTGGGATGTTTTTAGTACACATCCCACGGCCACTGGCAGGAGATGTAGGAATAGTTCAATGTTACTAAACCAAGCTAGCATTGAACTGAGTGTAAGTAGTATGTAGAAAACTCTGAAATTCTCATGCCAAGCCGACAGGATGAGCAAGTGTTGTTGTAACAGTACAGAGACAAAAACGCCCTTTGTTTTGTTTTTTGTTTTTTTAAATTTAAGAGTGGTTGCTGAGCCTGACATTTCAATACTTGGCAAATAGATGAGGAAAACAATGGGAAAGAGTTTTTGTTGTTTACGTCTCCGCCTCACTGAGAAACGGTTTTATCTAAAACAGTGTAATATAATAGAGTGGGTGGTTAGAAAATTTTCTAAAAATGGAAAATCTGAGAGCGTAGTGCAAAATTGAAGGTTGAAACCGATAGGGATAGTGGTCATATAAGAGGGTGGCGATGGGCCCAGCTGAGCACGCATTTAACGGTTCACCTGCGCCCTCAGAGTTGAGATGCAAGATGACAATATCTAATAAGGTTCGGCCAACTCATGCCACATGGGTTTATTATAGATATGGACGCGATTCACAGTCAAATTAATGCACCTGATTTCGTTACTTTCTAACTCTATTATTATGTCTCTGCCCCCCTTTTCCCAATCACAAATCGATTGCTTGGAATTATGCGATTGTGCTACCTATAACCTCCAAAATCCCTTTTTCTTGTCCGTTGAGAAATTAATGACTCGTTTAATTTATTAGAGTTTTGAAAAGTTAGTCTGAGGGAGTCATAATTAGGTGCGAATGATTCAAAAAAATTAAAAAAATTTCGAATTTTGAGTTAATTGTTTCGAGTTATTCAAGTTGACTAGAATAAAGTTATTTTAGTTATTCAAGTTAACTCGAATAAATAATTTAAATCAAGTTGAATTTTACAAATTAAATAATTCGAATAACATATGGATGTAAATACTCTTTTGGTGTTGCCTATCAAGTTTGAAAATAAGCAAATTGATTTCTCTCAACAAAAATTTTAAAAAATTCAAAAAATTTTAAAATTTATACTTCTTAAATAATCATAAAAATTTAAGTTAAAAAGGTAAATTTTTTCTAGAATAATTACTTTGAGATCTAATTAAATTAATTAATGATTCAAGTTTATTATACAAAAGTAATTTTTTTTCTTTTGCTTTGAAAAAGTTTACAAATATATATGATTCCAAATTTATGTGTACCATAACAAGCTTTTAATTTGACATGTTTAATTTTTAATTTAACTTGAATAATTTCACTCATTTCGACTCGATTCAAAAAAAAATTCAAATCAAGTTAAGATAATAAAATGAAACTCGTTAACTCGATTAACTTGAAATTTTTTTACTCGATTTGATCAAACACTGACCTCTAATAATATTATAAAATCTTGGAGTTATTGTAAAATTTTACCATTCTAACTGAAAATTATCAGTCTAGTAGTTTATATGGATTGATTTTAGCAGAATTTAACAGTTCAGTAATCATATATGTAATAAATTAGTAAAAATCGATAGTTCAAATTCATGCATGTATAGATTAAGTGTCCACGTGTTAGTTTTTGATTAGAGGAAAATAATTTAAAGGGAGTGACAAAATGAAAATAGAAAGGCCTAAATGACAGAATGGTAAAAAGACCAAAATCCGGAGCCAAAAATGATATTAAGCCTAATTAAAAAGTCATTTGCGTAAACATTTATTGAATCAGTACAATATTTTATTACTCTCGTTGACTAAACCTTTAAATAAAATCATAAAATATGATTTACTTTCAAGTAACAAATCATTTCGAGATTTAAGATTAATTAAATAATAGTCTTTCAAAAAAAAAAAAAACTTAATAATAGAGGATTGGTAGAAAAAGTTTGAACCTCTTCACAGACAAAATCCTTTTCATAATCCAATTAGATCATCAGATAATCCAAATTTAAATAACAAAATATTGGGTATTCAAATTGTCACCAATTTTCTTACTCTGTAAAACCCAATTTATGAAACAAATTACAAAAAGAAGCAAAAGACCAAATTAACAAAAAAAATTGGGTATCTAAACATAAGCAGAATGCTGTATAGTATAGTATATTTTGTTGAATCTTTAACACCATAAGTCAACAATCAAATACTTCCGCTTAAATAGAGTCATAGACCCCGGCGATACTCCAGTTGCTTGGTATTCTCTAGTAATACCTGCCAAGCAAAGCCATGCTTATCATACAAATCATGGAAAAGAAATGGAGGACTTGGCAGATAAAAGAAAACAAACAACTGTCCTTACTTCTTTAATGTAGTTTGCTATGGCCTTGCAGCCTTCCATTGCAAGTCCCATCACATTTTCAAAGATATCCACAGGTAACTTAGCATCCATCTGTATTTTATGTGATGTTAGTCATTGCCTTAACCAACCTCTCAACTATTTTTTTCAGAAGTTTAACACAGATCGTTTTGGCGAGTCCATAAGTCTCGTGTAAATCAGAAGATAAGTTACGATAAAAGGAAAATGCACAAGATAGGCAACCAACAGCTCATAAAACGAACTGCGAGTTGTTAAATTGCATTGCTGCAATGCAATGAAAAACAATCAGATTGCAGCATCGACTTCTATTGCCACAGGAAGAAAAGGATAAAAGTGTGTGATTGCAAACCTGAAGAAGAGTCACTTTGTCCAACTTAGGCAAGATCCCTACAGTGACATCAGGACCTCCAGCACTATCTTCAATGTAGTTCAAATCTGCATATACAAAACATTAATTTAATTGTTCAAATGGAATAGACATATAGAAACCGACATTAATTTAATTGTTCAAATGGAATAGGAGGAGGAGAAGATTGACCTAGCAAAGGAGTGCTATTTAGATACCCAGCACTGCAAGAAGTGACAATATCACGCATTGGGATCCCAGCATCTGCAAGGGCTAAAGTTGCGGCGTTGATGCATGCAGATCTAGTTCCTGCAGACACATTTAGTATGCTTATGTTTCTCTTTCTAGAATATACAGATATGGGAAAAGAACTAGCAAGTAAACAAGACAGAGCGGACAAATCTATTAATTCTTTAAAGATAGTACAGAGCTTTTTTTTTTCTTTTTGTGAAAATAGAATTGAAGCACAAACCAATCTGGATTTGTGCAAACAGGCCATTAATACAAAGCCAATGATCAACAAGAAGTTTGGATAAGTTTCAATTTACCTCCATCAGCCTGAAGAACTTGAACAAATATATCTATCTGGTAAAAAAAAGAATATTAATGAAAATCAGAAGAACTAAAAATCAATGCCAGCTGCGTATATTACTGGGAAATAATTCAAACCTGAGAACGAGGCATTAGATGTGTCAAAATGCATGCCTCCATGGTTTGACGGATGACAAGAGATATCTCTGTTGACCGTCTAAATGAAGAAAAAATAGATTCATGTCACTGGGCAATACAATTTACTCATCATAAACTTAATATCTGTCAATTATATCATGCTTCAATACTCTGTAATTCTAATATTTCAGTTTCAATGAAATCACTTGATACTAAAAAGGGATTAAAATAAGCTAATACCACAAGAACGCATTTAAAAGTACTAAAATCAGTTTAATTTACTTGTCTTGATCTGATTTCCACAAAAAAATATCAGATGTTTTATTTCTTCAACTGGACTGAAAAAACTTGGTGATTACGTCAAACAGCACCTATTGTCGTTTAACTTTAACATCATTCTAAGAATTAAAAAATGGAAAAGAAAACCAGATCACCTGTCACCCTTTGGTTTTCTCATGCGATCTCCGGTACTGAAATTAGCCATGCTATATTCACAGCGCACCTGATATCCATCACATATATAAACCCAAAGAATGTTTGAAGTCACAACTACAACACATATAACTTGAATAACATTACCAGTGCCTGGTCATTAATTTGTTGGCTCCTATTTTGTACCTGGAAAACATAGACTACATTTATAATCTATAATAAAACAACATCTAATTAAGTGGCTAAACAAACTCTGGAAACAAAAAAAAAAACCCAATCTATGCTTGATCAGTGACAAAGTAAACATAAACATACAAATTAAGTAACAAGAGCCTTATAAATGTGTAACAATGTGAAGACACCATGAAAGTAAAAGGTCACCTCTTTAGGGCCATACACAGCTGCAATGACTTTGGTGTTGCCCATCTCAAAAACAGCAGAACTGAATATTGAAATTTAAAAAGGAGAAAAAAAAAGCTATTTCAGATATAAAAGATATAGAGGTAGGTAAAACAAGTTATAACGGCAGCGCCTACCCATTAGCTTTGGCGACGGTACCGATCTCTGCACGAAGTTGTCTCATCTGATGAATTAAGAAAAAGGAATTTCAAAATAAAGAACAGGGTCTAAGAAGAATGAGATCAATAATAATAAAAGAAGGCAATAAATTAGAAGAAAAAAAATGAAGAGAGAAAGAGAAGATTACTTCCAACGGACGGCGTCCATCCAAGCGGAGACCTTCAGGGCTCACGTATTCCATCTTCGCCTACAACAATCCACCTGTTGCTGCTGATTAACGTGTTTCTGCCGCCCAGCTTTTCCGATGGACTAAAAACCTCCTGGGTTTTGCCTATAAAACGCTGTCGTTAATTGCGTAGGGGAACTTTGCAGGGTTTTTGCCTCTGTCGTTAATTCGTAGGGGAACTGGGCTTTTTACTTTTTCAAGTGTAGGAAGTGTTTGGGCTATTCCCATAAAAGTTAAATGGATCAGCGTAAAAACCATATTTCTTATAAGGTGAATAATAAAATGGTCCAACCGATTGAATCGGTCGTTTGACTGGCTCGTACACCGATCTAATTTTTAAAACATTACAAAAAATTATTAATAAAAAGTTAATTAAATCTTTTAAAAAAGTTCACCTTACTGAGTCTTCCATGACAAAAAAAACTACCACACTTTCATTAACGAAAACCGTCAATTGATTTGTTTAATCGTTTAGTGTGTTGACATGGCAAATGACACCGACGTGGCATGCAAAGAATTTACCAAATTATAAAAATATATTTTTAAAAAAATTAATAAAAATGTATACATAAATAATTATTAAAAAATAGTGCAAATTCTGCATGGGAGTGAATTGGCGACTTTGTTCTCTATTACTTGCTGGTTTTTATGGAAAAGTAGGAATGCTTATATCTTTAAGGGCTGCAATCGCAATAGTGAGGAGCTCATCAATATAGCGATAGCATGAGCAAAATCTATGAGAATGAAAAGGGGCATGGAGCAGTTACCATGTAAGACAATGACACTGTAGCGATGGCAAGTACTTGATACAGGTTGGGTTAAATTGAATGTGGATGGTTCTTTGTCAACAAACAAATCGAGAGGGGCCATAGTTGGGGCATTCAGGGGACCGAATGAAGGATGGCTAACGGGGTTCAAAATAAGAATAAGTATGTCTAACATTTTTATTATTGAGGCTAAGGTTGTGTTAGAAGGTTTAAAAATCATGTGAAAAAGAAGGTTTCGTCAAGTAGAAATTGGAAGTGATAACGCATTGTTGATCAATCTCTTGAGGAATAGGTTAGCTGCAGTTAGTAAGATTGGTGAAATTTGAGCAATTCATGAATGGGTGTTTGAAGGCTTGGCATATATCTAAAGGGATAGTAATAAGGTTGCATATCATTTGGTGAAAATAGAAGATGACAAGGTTAATTGATTAGTTCTCTTTAATGAACCACTACAATTTATGCGCAGGATACTAGAAGATGATATACAACAAGCGTTAATGGATATTAATTGTGGGTAATAAGTCTGTGTAATTTTCCATAGACTATCTATTATATATATAAAAAAAATAGTGCAAATTTATAAAAAAAAATAAAAATGATAAAATTTACTAAAAATATAAAAAATGAAAATATTAATAATTTATATATATATATATATATATATATATTAATAAAAATGCATTGCTCAAATAGTTATTGGTATAAAACAAATTCGATTGGGCAAACGGATAAAATTCTGCTTGTTAGTGAAATTATCTTCATTGGCTATTGCTAAAACCTCGCTTTCGTTGTTGTAATCGACTCCTACTCGTTCGAGAATCTGGGCTCGATGAAGTGGCCAACACGGGAACGGGCCATGAAGGGGATTGAACCACCGTGTTTATTTGTTTGATGATCAAAGGATCCGGCATGCGTGAAATGCCTTGGGGTTGGTTTCGATGATGACTAAATAACAGGCATTCGCTTCCTCGGTAATTTATGAAAATAAGTAGATTCGATTCTAGAGAAAGAAACAAAAAATTTATCCTGCAAAAAGCATTTTCTGTTGACATGATGTCAGAATATTTTCTGTTAATAATGTTAACAGTTTAATAATATTTTTTTATCATTTATAATTAAACATCGAAAATGTATTTGTCATCCAATTTAATAAGCGATATTGTCACTATAAAAATAAAATAAAAAAAATTATGAAATATAAAATTAAAACAACAAAAATTTTAAAGAAATTGAATGAAAAATTGAGAATTAAATAGTTGAGAGAATAAATGAATAAGAGAATAAGATTTGAATGAAAAAAAAAAGACTTGAGTTTATATAGCAAATAAACTAGTTATTTTTAGCGGTTTGAAAAACATTATCTAATGGATTTTTTAACCATTGAAAAAAATTATCGTTGGACAAAAAAGGATCCAACGGGAAGCATTTTCTTTTTTTCTTTACAAAATCAACCTAATTCCCCAAATTTGAAATAAAAAATGACTTAATTCTCCATTAATTTTAAAAATCGATCTTTTTACCTAACTAACCCCAGTAATTAGTATATCTTTAATACTCTCTCAAATTACAATTTTTCCCCTTGGATTAGTTGTGGGCGAAGTAAAGCCCTCTCAATTTCAAATTCAGCAATTATATTGCTCGGGGTAGCTTTTATTTTATTGGTTTGGATAGATAATGGACAAGGATCCTGATGCTAATTGATGAGTAGAACCTTTAATTTAAGAAGAAAAAGTTGTCATTTTATTTTGGACACACAACAGTCAGCAGATCCCCTATGTCTTTCAGTGCTTATCCTTACTTTACGAGACAGTCATAGACACACCATGGCGTTCATTCAGTAAGTGACCCCGTCTGATCCTTATATCATCTTCCCACTTTCATCTCACTCTCACACCTTACTTTCCTTAATGACCCACCACCTTAATTCATTTTCTCTCAAATAATAAAAGAATATATATATAAAAAAAGAGAGAAATAAACCCCCAATAAAAAAATAGTTGAACTTATTACATGTATTCCATTACATCACAAGAAGCCAAAGTTGAGACATGGACACACGTTAGGCCTTTTACTATGTGATATGGATGATAACTCTTTGACGTGGGATCTCTCCCCCCTTTTTTTTATTTTCCAAAAGTATAGTGTAATGTATGAATAAATAGTTATATACTGAAACTGACTGCTACAATACAATCCGATGTGGGATACAAAATGTTCATGAATTACACCCCGATTGATCAAATCGACAAATCCTTTTTACGATTGAAAACTTTGACGCATGTGATTTATCTCAATGAATGTTGAGCCTGCAACCAAAGCAACGATCTCCATCACACATTGAAACGCATCATTGAGAATAAATAATTAATAATTTTTTTTTTTCCTTTTGGCGAATCAAAGGAAACTTAAAAGACAAAATGACAGAATAAACTCAAGGGGAAGAGATTCGCATCCAGCCTGCAAACGAAGCTTAACACAGTAACATATTATAACGACAAGTTTGGCGCATTGTTACCATTTTAACATGTTGATGACGCATTTGGGCATGTCACCACCGTCAAGTTGTTTCTTGGACATTCCATCGCATTTAACGGTCACCCCGACCATGCCGATCTTCAACCCCGCCACACCTACTCCAACTTTGGTCCGAGCCTCCACGTTCACAGGTAAACTCTTGCTTCGGTACCGAGCCCTGAGCTTATTCCCAACCTCATCAACCACTAGCTTGTTACTCACTTTTGTCTCCACTCTCAAACTCCTGGTGTTCTTTTCCCGCATGGTGAACGCCGGCACCGTCGTCGTTCCCAACTCGGTCTCATACTCGCCTTCCCCGAAGCTGACCTCAACCTCCGTGTCTCCGTAATAATAAGTCATCTTTCCGTTTGGGTTCTTCACTTCGAGTCTCGTCGTCGTTCTGACGTCGAGGTAGGTTCCGTCGGGTCTTTTGATGACGTTGAAGCGGGAGATCCGGAATGATTGGATGTGAAAGCCGGGTAATTTAGGGTCGAACCAAAGGTAGAAAACAGCGCCGCAAATGAGAATGAGGAGAAGGAAGATCAAAAAGAAGATGCAGAAACAGCAACAACAAGCACGACCGTAACTAGTCTTTCTTTTCTTGGGATGGAAAGAAGGTGGGAGAACCGGTTTCCGTGGCGGTGGTCTGAACCGACGCTGACCGGCCGGGAAGTTTGGGTCCTTGTATCCAGGTGGCTTTTGGAGAACCGGTTTCACTGGGGGTTCCGACATCGCTTGTATATGGAATCAGGGAAAGAAGTAAGAAAGGAGCTAATTCAAGCTAGCTTACTTCTCCAATTGAGTTAAAAAGAAAGCAAGCACTTGCATGCAAATTGACAGAGTTCGATGAACAAGAAAGAGGGAAAAGATGAAGAGTCTAAAGATCCGTGAATGGGATATAAATTGAAGACACGGAAATTGTAAAGAAACACCAACCTTATAGATTGCAATGCCGAATGATCGATTGGTACAGAGATCTGAAGAGATTTGTGATCGAGGGGGAAAGAATAGAATAAAGGAGATTTGTTGGAATCTAAATGGAAACTTGGAGAACTGGATCAGGTCTACAGGGCAGGCCAGGAACTAAAAAGCCTAAAACTGCGAGGAAAGAAAGAGAAAAAAAAAAAACTTGCAGAGCATCCAAAACAAATGGGTGAAGAGAAGAGAAGAGAAGAATGGGAAAGAAAGGAGATTTGTCTCTTATAGGAAACGAGGAGATTGGTACAGGTACGGGTGGCTGGGATTCACGCGGGAATTCTTTCTACTTTTGTCTTCTACTTGTTTCCTTTTCTTTCTTTTCCTTTTACTTATACTTTGTATTTTGGTATCCGCAGCACATTGAATTGAATTCAACTGCATCACGAAGTATGCTTCAAGCAAGGTATGTAAGTGAAGTGAGCAAGAACTTAGATAATCACTACTTCTTTTAATTGTTGTCAAAGGCAATCCAAATTAATTTTATGTTTGTCATTAATTCCAACCTACATCCTCAAACTATGGCTTTCATTTTAAATTAGTTTCCAAACTTTAAAATATCGAAGTTATTAATTTATTCATTAAATAATATATCATATTTTATGTGTCATAATTTAAGATGAAATAGTAAAAATCTAGATTTTGAGGTTTTCAAAACTATTACACTTTTTTTTCAAATTTGCTTTATTTCTAATTTTTACTGCTAAAATTATGTAGCAATGTTTTACTTTAAATTTTACGTTTTAAACTATATAATATTTGACATGTCATTTAATGGTTCAATTAATAATTTTAATAATAAAATGACCTAATTGGTATAATCTCGATCGTTTAGGATGTAATTAGAATATTTTAAAGTTTAAGGACTAATTTAGAATGTGGTTAATAATTTGGGGTTGTTTGATGCTATTAACTCATAAAAACGTAATATACCCGTCTATTATTTTGCTTGACAGTAATTGAGTTCCAACAAATAATTCAGGGGTTGTTAATTGAGAATGAGTATTTGTGAGGGACCTGAAAAAAATAAAGCCATAAGTAGAGGTATTGGTGGTGTAGAGACGGTGTCCGAGGGAGAGGATTGGATGGGGTTGGATGGAATGAAAGCGCATGTTCTTCCATGTGGGACATTATTACATAAGCGCTATAGCATCGCTTGCCGTTATCCACTAACTTGTCGTTTTCAAAAATTCCACCGACGCACAGAGCCGGACGCTCCCACTTTCCCCATATTACTTTTTTTTTTCTATAACAGGGCCACCGAATTCCCCCCCCCCCCCCCAAATTCCCTTTTCCGTTAAGAGAAGATTAAGGCCCATCTGTTGAAAAACAACACAAATTTAGGCATGTCTGGTACAACAGGGATGTTGGGTGTCTGTGTATTGTCTAAAGTCTTTGAATAATAAGCCTTAGCCTGACAATTTACTGTTGATGTAAGTTGAAGCTTCATTGTCACTTGTAAACCGTAACTTGATGTTTACCTCCACACCTTCCCATCGGTGTTGGATTTCTTTGATTATAATAGCCACGCAACATTCAAGAAAAAAAAAAAGTGGGGTGGGGTGGGGTGGGGTGGGGTGGGGTGGGGTGAGCAGGAAGGATGGAATGTGACGCCGATGCTTGACCAAAAACCCTGCGTTGATCCAAATCGTTGTGAAAATTTGCTACCACATTTAGATGGATATAATCAAATGATCGCCCCAAAACTTTCCTTATTTCTACGACTATTGCAGGGTAGAGCTAGAAGCAAGAAATAATTGAGCCTAATAACACTAGGACTATAAATGAGTTGAATTTTAATTAACAGGCTCTTGTAAATTCATTATTGTGTATGTTTGTGTTCATTTATTTAAATTAAATGAATTTATTTGTGAATATTAAAAATATTGTATTAATACGTTTATAAATATATAATTGACAATGTTAGTGAGTAATTAAACATTTAATCATGATTATAGAGAAAAAAAAAAACAAAGCTTGTTCAATAAACAAGCATATTCGCAAATAATTAAAAAGTTGTAAACCTTATTAATAAACATAAATGAACTTAAGATACTTTGCTCATATTGAATTTATTTAATAAATAAGTTTTAAAATTTAGTTTATAATATAAATTAATGTAAATCGAACTTTTAAAAAATGTTTTTAAAAAGTGCGGTAAAAAAGAATTTTTGAGAGGTGCTTTTGAAAATTTTGGTTTAAAATTGGAATGTTTAACATTACTGTCAAAAAAGTGTTTTTGAAAAATAGAATGTCCATTTTAAATATGATATTATAAAATAACAAATATGCATTTAAATAATATTCAAATTAATTAATATTATGATATTTTTGCAAGAATATAAAAAATAATTTTTATAATTTATTGTTAATATTTTAATATATGAAATATTAAATTTAAATATTTTAAGTAATTAATATTAATTATTTATAAAATTCCAACATAATCATTCCATATATATATCAAAAAATTCCATGAGTAATCTAAAATATTAAAATTTCAACTAAAGTCAAAAGCAACCCTGAAGAGTAAGAAAAAGAAATTTGAGATATGGGTTTTGAAATAGATATTATAAAAGACAATAAACCCTTAAAAAAAAAAAAGAAATTTGAGATATGAGTATTGAAATAGAAGAATATTCTTGACAATGAGAAGCATCAACTACCCAATTATTCTCTCTCAATAAAAGATTTGTAGGCAATTTGATCTTCTTCAACATATCGTAAAAAAAAATAAAACAAATCAAAATCAAAGGTCTTTGATCTTTCTTTTTCTTGAGATTTTTTTTCTTTATATTTTAATTTCTTTGGGTAGATTTATTGTAGAGAGAGGAAGTAAATATATTAGGAACCAAATTGAAGAGAAATACAAAAGAAATATAAAGATCAAACAGAGATCACAAATACTTGATTCATGAGATAATTTGAGTTTGAGAGTGAAATAAAAAAAATCTATTAGCTTTGAAAGAAAGTAGAGAGAATGATAAAAAAGATAAAAAAGGAGGATAAAAAAATAATTTACTAGTCAAAAGCACTTTTGACTTAAAAAAAACTAAATATTTTCAACGTTAAAACAGCACGTTAAAAAAGTGAAAAAAAAGCATTGAACTATAATTTGTTCAGCCGTGCTTTAAGCCAAAAAATACTTTTTGAGTGAAAAGTACTTTTTGGAAGCATAGTTGAATGGATTCTAAATTACACATATATAGATTTTAAGTAAAATAAAATTATTACAAAAAATTCGTAAGTATATGCATTTAATTTTAATTATAAAATATAAAAGCATTTATAAATTTTCTAAAGCCTTGCAAGCTAAGGTGGGATTTGGATGAGTATTTTTTTTACCGTTTAAGCTTAGCTTGATTCGATGAAAAAAAAAATTTGGGTAAAAAAATATTATATTTACAATTAATATTTTGAATTATATATAAATTTCTAATAATGAAATTATAATGATAATAATTTGTAAATATATAAGTAAGATTACATATATCATACCTTTCATATGAATTGAAGTTTTATTATTAAACCAATAGTAATAAGTAAAACAATCAAACAATCATAGAACTATTTTATATTACAAAATAAAAGCATAAGCTTACCTGCATTAAAAAATAATAAAATATAAACTTATATTATAATGATTTAACTTTTTTCCCATAATAAATGTATAATGAAAACATTAATATCATAATTATGCAATTATATTTTCACTCATTGAAAAAGTAATAAATATTTTAAACTAATATAATGACATTTAAACTAAAAATGTTACCAATTTTTTATACACAGTTATAAATTTTAAAAAATCAAATTTAAAAAATATTTGGAGGGATTAAACTTGCCCATGAGTCGAGTCAGGCCGGATTCAGGTCCTAACAAAATTTTAGGCTCAATCCAAATTATAGATGCTAAACTTAAGCCCGGTCTGATTCATATTAAAATTATTTTATTTTTTATATAAAAATAAAAAAATATAATATATTAAAAACACTAAAAATATTAAAATAAATATTTACTTGAAAATAAATCTTTAAAAAATTTATACTTAAGTAACATTAAAATAAATAAAATTTAACAACTAAATACCTTTAAAATAATAATAATAATAATAATATTCAAATAATAACTATATAATAATAAAATGTTGAACAAGTGGCAATGCAATTGAAGATGAATAGTAAAGTGGAAGTTTCTCATCAAATCCAAATATGGCCTGTTTGATGACTCTTAAAAGAATCCGAAGTATGTTAAAATTCTCATTATTTGAATTCATATTTATTTGATGAATTAGTATCATAAATTGAGATAATGGATTCCAAAAACTTAAAAGATGCATGAAAATTAATTTTTTGCTCTAAAAATCTGAAAATTATAAAAAAAAATTAATTTCACGTTGAGTAAATTATTTTTAGAGAAATAATCAATTTAAAATTTATCTATAAAAATGTCAAAGCGGGTTTCATACAAGACCTTAATCGGCCACAGGGAATAATCAATTGAGAAATGGAACTAAAACCAACGAATAGGGGCGAATTCAGGGACTAGATAGAGTTCGATCATTTTAAAATGAAATTTTTTTCATTTAAATCTCTTTAAAATTTTTAAAATTTTAAATTAATAAAAATAAAATTATATATTAACCTTTTAAAATAATAAAAACTTAATTTAATCCTTTAAATATTATAAAAATATAAACTATTAAAATTATAAAATTACATTTTTACCATTATAAAAATTAAAATTTAATTTCCACTAAATAAATTTTCAGGTTTGGTCTCTGCTGACGAACCGTCGATGTCTACGTCCAAACAATAGCCGTTCGTTTGTCGTATTCAGAATGGGACCCGCATTTCTCCGCCAGCTTAAGATTTTCCGGCGATAAAAAATGAAGTGTCTTGTTTACTGTAATTTTATTTGTTCTAAACAGCAAATTTAATTTCCCTGTCCGTTTATTTTATTTGCTTAATCTATTTTGACCCTATTTCTTCAACATATCGGCTTCCCTCTCTCTATCTAGAACGGTACCTTGTTTTTCTCTCTCCGGAGCTCTGCCCTTGGATCTGACAAGATTGTCGGACTCTTTCAATGGCTTCGAAGCGGATCCTGAAGGAGCTCAAGGATCTTCAGAACGATCCTCCAACTTCATGCAGCGCCGGTAACTTCCCTTCTCTAATCTTCGATTTTTTTTTTTACAAACGTTTCCTTAGTTTCTTTGAAGCTCGATCTATATCCTTTTGTTTATTTGAGTGTGTGATATATACTATTTTCTTTCCTTGTGTTCGGTTACCAGTTATTTTATTAGCGAACTGCGGGTAAAGTTTTGTAGATAAACCAAATGCAGCTAATAATAGAAAAATCAAAGGCTGAAACTATCTTTGTTAGAAATTAAGTTATTATTTACTTGGATAAGGAATTGAACGGTTTATGCAATACAACCTTTGTCAACCATTGTATTATTACAGTGAAGTATTCATGAGATCTTTTATCATTCGATTGTTCTTCTTTATGAAGTAAATTTGGTGGCTAAATTGTTTTCCATTGCTTCTATTCAGGTTTTGGCATTACAAATAATGCCTTTCCACTGCTGACTTCTAGTCATTATTTATGAAAGTTTTGGCTTATATTTAATGATGAATTTGGTAGTTCAAGCATGCCAACATCAGCAAGTGTATAGTGTTTGGTAGTATATGTTTTTTTGTGGTTAAATCCTGCCATTAGTCTTTGTACTTTGCAAAAATTGTGGATTTAGCCCCTATACTTTAATTTGGTCATTTTTAGTCTTGTACTTTCAAATTTTCAAATTTCAGTTCTTATCAAATGATAACTGTTAAATTCATTAAGTTAAGTTCTGCTATTTCCAAAACCTAATTTGTCAAACATTTTACCATATGTATAATGCCATGTCAGTTTGTTATTTCCACTTATTATTCACTTAAAATTCAGTTAATAGATTAATGACTATCATTTGCATCAAGACTAAAAATTTAAAATTCGAAAAATATAGGGACTTAGAATGATCCGGTTGGAGAATATGGGTTAAATCTATAACTATATGCATTGTACAAGACTATAATTGAATTTAACCAAATGAATTTAATTGCTACTATTTTAGTCAGTATTAAAATTTCAGAATTTGAAAAGTGCAGGGACTAAAATTGACAAATTCGAAAAGTATAGAAACTAAAATTGATCAAATTAAAGTATAGAGACTAAATCTACAACTTTCACAAAGTACAAGGACTAATAGCAAAATTTAACCCCTTTTTTTTGCTTTATAGGGTATTAAATGATTGACTGTCATAACTTTTTCTTGTTTTAGCATGATCAATCTTTGTGTAATAGTTTCTTGAGTATCAAGTTTCTTTTGAGTACTTGCAAATTCTTTATTTCGTTGCTATGATTCCATAATACGTATTATACTTTTTTTAATAATTATGGTCATGGTCAGCTACTTTGAAGGTTTAATTTATGGTATTATTAGGTCTGAATGACCATGAAATTTATGTATATTGTAGACAGTAACCACCACCAGATTGTTTTTGGTGTCTGCAATAGTATTTGGAATATAGTATAGTCACGAGAGGGTTGTATGTTGACACATTTCAGCTATCGAAGGGTGATGCTGTGACAGCCTGATGGAAGATGTTCAAGTTGTTATTTTCTGTGTTTTAAGTTCCTTGCGTGTAGTACTAATTTAGGATATCTGAATTCTGGAGTTCTTAGTCTTGATGGGATTATTGGATGCAATAGCAAAAGGTTCTGTCTGGTATGAAATTATAGCATATGATATATTATTGTAATCCATATGCTGTCAGGTCCTGTAGCTGAAGACATGTTCCATTGGCAAGCCACAATAATAGGACCCCCTGATAGTCCTTATGCTGGAGGTGTCTTTCTAGTGACGATTCATTTTCCTCCTGATTATCCTTTTAAACCCCCGAAGGTAAGGTCTATATGTTTTTTGGTATGATTTTGCAGTTACTCTAACCTTTCATGCTAGACTATCATGAACTATGTTTAAGATATTATGGAATCCATACATATATGTGGATTTTTATCTTTTGAGTGTAAATAATAAAGCAACTTATGCAACCAAATAGCCTTTTCCCTCTTTTCATTTACTTTTTGGGGGTGGATGGCTTTGGCTGTAGTTGTAGATAACAAAAGTTACTTAGGTAATGAAAACAAACTCTACCTATCTGTTTTCATTTCATTGTGTGCTCTCTTCTTTGTTTCTTGCAGGTTGCTTTTAGAACCAAGGTCTTTCACCCAAATATCAACAGCAATGGTAGCATATGCCTCGACATACTAAAGGAGCAGTGGAGCCCAGCCCTGACTATATCAAAGGTTTTCAACTTAAACAATGCTCCATAATCTACTGGCTAATAATTTGATGATCAACGTATGTTAATAAGAAGGGTAGATAGAAGAGTTAGAGGTGGCAAAGAAGCAGTTCTAGGCATTTCTTGTTTGGATCATTTTGGATTCAAGCCTTTCGGGCTTGGGTCAGTCTTTTTCTTTTGAGGTTTTATGAAAGATGTGACTTCTCCAACATGCTTTTCGAGGTCATGTTTGGTGTTTTCTTTAGGCTTGAATCTCTTGGATTCAGATTTTTTCCTCTTTTCTTTTTTTCAATTTGAATTTGAGCTTTTTGAGAGGGTTTTCAAGTTTGAGTTTGTTTTGCTGTCTCTAGATAGAATAGTAAACATCGGGTAGGCTTTTGGAGCTATTCAACCCCTCCAAAACTTGAAGCCATGAGATTTAGATTTAGCCAATATAATAGTGACCTCTTCTTGATTAAGCACTGTTTGTAGGCTGAGAATCTGTTTGTCAAACCCTGGCATGTGTTTTCAGCATTTGTGATGTACAAAGTTAGGAGTGGGATGTTCCCAAATTGTACATTTCACGGTTGAACCGTAATTGCATGGGACTTCTTTGACTTTCCCCCGAAATCATGAAGCACAACCTGTTCCAATGTAGCAGGTTGAAATTAGACGGTCCAAACTAATCTGGAGAATCATTCTGTTTTCCAAATTGTGGTCATCTTATGGGATTTAATTAACAAAGGAATATTGATTAGCGTTGCAATTTTGCAACCTCTTTCTTTTAGTTCCTGGGCCTTATTTATTTATTGGTGGGTGCATTCCAATTCCATTCAGTTGGTTAACCATTACTGTATTTTTAAGAGGGTAGGAAAGGTTCTTGTTTCCTATTTCAGGTGTTGCTTTCTATCTGCTCCCTCTTGACGGACCCAAACCCGGATGACCCTCTGGTGCCGGAAATCGCTCACATGTACAAGACAGACAGAGCCAAGTATGAGTCAACTGCCAGGAGCTGGACCCAGAAATATGCAATGGCCTAGTCTAGTAAATGGTAAGAAAAACTTGAGGATATTGTTTCCTCATTACTCACTGTGTATAAATCAAGTGTACATTTGTGGCGATTGCTCCTGTGATATACTAAATAGACAAAGTGAAGAATGGATGGAAAGCTGGTTGATGTTGTATGATCATTAGATAAAGTTGTTGAATAAAATCAAGTACGGTAGACTGACCGAATATAGTAACAGACAATGATATGAAAGGCTTATAATATGACTAATAATAGAAAGCCCATTATGTAATGACATCGAAGTCCAATAAAATGACACGAGGGAAACCCACTCACTTGCCACGAGGTAGTGATTGATTTTATGCGGAATTTGTCTAAAAGATCTTTGGATTTTATAATTTTAGTATAAATTTCATGTAATAATTTATTCGGTTGTAACAAAAAGTACCAAAAATTAAACACTTCGAGTTTAGTATTTTTAACGTTTTCTTTATTTTTGAATTATGAGCAATAATTTTAATTTGTTTTTATTTATTTATAATTTTTAGGGATAAATCTCAAAATTATATATGAATTATGGTTTAATGTGCAACTGTATACATGAATTTTATTTTTGTGCAATTTTATAAATGAAATTTTGGTTTGATCTAATTCTTGTAAATTATTAACACAATTATTAATATAACATCATTTTATGTTTATATGTGGCATACATAAATAATTTTATTTATTTAATATAAAAATAATTTGATGTATTTATTTCTTTAAATATGTATGATTAAATCATAATTAAAGTTTCAAGTATACATTTGAATCACAATTAGAGTTTCACGTATATAATTGCACCAAATTATAATTCATGTATACAATTGCACATTAAATCAAAATTCATGTATAATTTTGAGATTTATCCCTAACTTTTAAGATTATTTTTGAATTTTTGTAATATTTTTAGAGAGTCGAACTTGTTCATTTTCGAAATTGACATGGACTTAGATTGCATTTACACCAATTTATTATTCTAATCATTTGAGTTATAAATCTTCAACTGGACTCAATTTAAAAAATCAAATTATTTATTTGAATTTATTTAAAAAATAAACAATCTGATTTGATTAATTAAAAATTAAAAAAAATTAAATCGAATAAAATTTTACTCATTAAAATAATAAGATACACAAATTAAAAAGTCAAAATGTACTTATAACTTTTCTTGAATCTCAATAATCTAATTTTAAATATTTAATTTGGGAGTTGAAAAATCTTTTGCTTTGAGACCTTGCTAAATTTGTTAAATGCATATTCCAAAGGAAATGAATCCTTGTTGCTACAAATTACTTAGTTTAAGAATTACAACATTCTATCAAAAAAAATTTACATCATCTGGTACAATAGTGCAGAAAGAAATAATTGTCCTCTAAACTCTCCCTTGCTTGTTATTCACATGGTCCAAAAAATATATATATATTCATTATTTTTTATAATTGGGATAAGGATAAGATTGTCAAAGATTAAATTCAAATTTTCATGCCATAATTTAAAAAAATTGTTCGCCTATTCAAAAAATTAATAGTGCGATGTGTTCTCACAAATGTTGAGTTCTTTTTTCCAGTTAAATTCTGATATTTTTTCCAATTAAACTTTAATTAGTCTAGGAATATTTAGTCATGTTAGGACTTTAATATTAGTCTATTTAAAGGGTCTTTGTAACCATGTTTAAAGAGTTGACAAAATATCTCTTACGTGAGATTTGATGAAGAGTTTTGTGAGAGGTTTTTTTAGTGAGCTTTGTATTTGGGTTTTGCTTATTTAGGTTATTTTCTCCATATTGTATTATTCGTTTATTTTCTCATTAAGTGGAGTCTTCTTTGCTAGTGGTTTTTATCCTTTTTGTAGTCAGGATGACGCAACGATTTTTGGCAATAGACGTGGCCATGATGTCGTGACGATGAGAGTTGGCACGTTATGATGTCACGACGATTTCTGATGTCATGCAACCACGTTTTGTACAGCTCAAAAGGACTTCTTCTCCTAGTTGGACTCTGATTGTTTTAGAGATATTCTAGTATGATTAGAACTCTAATCTAAGCCATTTTAAAAGGGCCATTGTATCCCTGTTTTGATTGCGCCAATCAACAATGACTTTTTTTTGAGGGTGACAAGATATAGTCATAGATGAGTTTTGCTGAGAGTTTTCGTGGTAAATATGGAGAGAATTTTGTTCCTGAGTTAGAACTTTATTTTCGGGGTTTGAGATTGTACATTTAGTATCTTTAGGTTTATTTTTTCCATATTGTACTCTCGTTTGTTTACTCATTTAGTGAAAATTCGATACCTCATTTGCCCATGGTTTTTCCCTCTATGACGGTTTTCCACATAAAATACTTGCGTTTGTTCTTCTCCACTTTTATTATTTCGTTCTCCAACAAATTAGTATCAAAACCTAGTTTAGCTTCCATAACTCAACTCCTTCAGGATGACAACAATGAGATTCGATATCGAGAAGTTCGATAGGATCCCAAATTTCAATTTCTAGTAGTTTCAGATAATTACGGAGGTAGTTGATGTGGCAAAGCACAAAGGTGATGATTTGTTGTTCTCCATATATAATTCGATTAAAGGTGGAGTCGTGTCAGATGTCAGACATGTGCTTGATTTGAATAATAATCTCATTCCATTTTTTGGTTTTTAAGACTATAATTGTTCACAGAGTGTTTGAGGCAAGGTTGGTTGCAGAGGATTACAGTTAGGTGGAGAGAGTTGCTGCTTTCTCTCCTGTTCAGGTATGATTGGCCCTTGTTGCATTATACAACTTTGATTTGAAGACTAAGGGTATTTCAGTTTCCAAGTTCAAGTACGATTTAGACTTGGTTGACATTCTGCAAAATTTGAGTTTGGCCCATGACAGACCATGAAAAAGGAGACGTGATAAATACGAGTCAAAGTGAAGATTTGTAGGGTGTGCCTCACATTTATCAAACGTTTTGCAGGCACTTAAGAAGATGTTCGATGATTTGCCGAAGAAGAGGTAAAACAGGGGTGACATAACCGAAGAAGGTCCAAAACATGCCCAACGTCACAATGAGGAGTGTTGGGACGACGTGACAACGTTGAAACGACAAAAGCAAATACGACATCACGACAAGGCGATTCTTGACATGGCGATGTGTTTCCACAAATACTGGGTTTCTTCTCTCAGTTGCACTTTGCTATCTTTTTCCAATTAAACTCTTGATCAATTTAGTAATATCTTAGTCGTATTAGGACTTTAATATTAACTTATTTAAAGGATCTTTGTAACCCTGTTTAGAGAGGAGAGTTTTTTAAAGAGCTTTGTATTCATGTTTTGGGTTTTACTCGTTTAGGTTATTTTTCTCATCTTGTACTCTTCATTTATTTCCTTATTAAGTAAAGTCTCCTTTACCCGTGATTTTTATCCTCTTCGAAGAAGTTTTTCACGTAAAATTATTCCAGTACTATACTAAGATGTTGACATCTAATAACATTTTTATTTCTAATAACATTTTTGTTCCAATGAAAATTTTGTTTCAAATGTTTTAAATGAATAATTTGAATACAATATTAAAATGTGGCATCTAATAACGTTTTTGTTTCAAATGTTTTAAATGATTTCAATAACATTTTTATTTCACATGTTTTAAATATCATCTTGCAAGTTAACGGTAATGATTTGAATACGGTAATTTAGCGGTGGTGATTCTAATTCAGTATTAAGATTTCAATACAACATTAAGATGTTGGCATGTAATGAAATTTTTGTTTCAAATGTTTTAAATGTTAGGCTCCAATGTTTTAAATGTTAGGATGGGATGTTGTACATTTACCCAACAAACTTTCATGAATTGAAAATTCCAATTTTCAGTGCAAAAATCACACAATACATTTTTTTCTTTTTCTCGAGTGATTTGCATTCTTCAATTTAAAGGTGCAACAAAAATTGCTTCATTCGAGAAAAAAAAAACTTTATTTTGAGATTAATATTTATTGATCATGTACAAATATATTCCGAAATAATTATTTTTTAAAAAATATCTGAAAATGTCTTACCTAATTTTATTATCTAAAAAATTCACGAATAATTAAGTAGTTATTTGAAAACACATAATTTCTTGACAACTTCATGGTGATTCCTTTCAATTTTTATATGCATGGGGAATTTTGTTTTGACATTTTTAATTAAACAGACATTAAAACAATTAACTTATTACACTATAATTAATATAAATATATAAAAAAACTAGAGTTTATAATAAAACATCATATTTAATGTATTTAATTCCGATAACTTCTACTATAAATATTATAAAAACCAAAGATTCTAATTTTAAATGATTTCATCCAACACTGTCCAATTTAAAACTTAACTATCCTTTTATGAATATTAATTATATTTTGTATTATTTTCTAGAATGAAATATTGTTTTAGTAAAATTATTTTTATTATGAAATAAATGTGATAAATTTAGTCCAAATTATACTATATACTTACTATGTAGTTGATTTTATTATTTTGTAAGTATTTAATTTAGTCGATTTTTAATTTTGAATTACTTATTTCTTATTAACATTTCCTTTAAAGAAATTTTAATTACGACAATTATAACTATTTAATTGTCAGATTGATATTTTCTTTAAACTCTAAACCATGTTTTTAAAGATGTTTAATTTTTTTTTTGTTTAAGCATGTTTTTCGAATTTAATATTTTTTATATAATTTTTTTCAAATTTTAAACGAATCTTCAGATTTAGACGATAGCTCAACTCAGGATGAAACTTACTAGTTTAAGTTTATTTATTTATAAAATATACTACCTTTTTATCTTTTAATTTTTTTATTAGATTGATTGTAATATAATTATGATGTTTTTAAAATTAAATTAATATGTTATGTTTCAATTTCGTAATTACATTATTGTTAAACTATTACAAAATTTTTAAAAAAATTAATAAGTAAAAATTTAATTTAATTAATATATACCGTTAATTTATGCATCGTACTTATATGTAAATTAATATAAATTATAATTTTCGACAGTGACTGAATCTTTGTCTTATTCACTAATGTGTATTGGATATTGAAGAGAAATTTGGATGCTTGATTGGCAAGCAAATTATAAAAGGGGATTGACTTGGAAAAAGTAAACGGATTAAGTTTTAATATTTATTGCGGATCATAATGAGGGTCCGCCCGTTCCTTTTCAAAATTAAATAGCCTATTTGTTTAACAAGATTTAATATTCTTTCAATTCAACACAAATGAATATTCTTTCTCGCATAATTTTAATAAAAAATCATTTTTACAACAAAAAATAATATATTTTTATTTCAAACTCTCAAGTTTACTTTGAAGAATGTCGGTTGACATTTTATCTTCTAAGTTTGTAGAAAATCTCATAAATAAATATTGAGATATATTTACTAAGTAATTTTAAAATAAAAAATAATTATATTGAGTTAATATTTGATACATTAAAAGTGTAATTTTTTATTTTACAAATCGCTTCAAAAAAGTATTATGTGTTTTTTTTAATATTTATTTTTTTAATTATCAACTCTCAAAAAATTTCGACTGACAATGTTTCAATATTTTTTCTTATATTGTTTTTATTATTTAGATATTTTTTCTATTTATATTGACAAAATTCGTAAAGGCAAAGGCGTTGAGTCTTAAGTAACCATGTTTGAGATCCATCATTCGCATTTATATGTGTGAGTTTCGAAGTCCAACCATGTGCGATTACTTTTTGTTGGTTTAATTCAATTTATTAAATTTAATTTGAATTATACCAGTTGTTAGTCTAATCGTATTGTGATAGTTTTGAATTTGTACTACTTTAATTTAAATTAAGCGTTTTAAATTTATATTTAAGTCAATAATATTTTAAATTTGAAATGAATTCATTAAATTAAAAATATTATTTATTATTAATTGTATTAGAATTAAATATTTTTACGTTTTTAAAAAAATTAAAACACACACACAAAAGGAAAAATAAAATTGTTCTAATGAAGTAGTAGTTTTATGGAGGATTCATACCCCTATAAAATCGCGATTCTTGCCGTTTTGACTCTGGAAAGCTCTTGATTATCTCCGGTCTTTGTCTCTTCATTCTCCAACGAGCTTTTAATTTGCTTTGAAAATATCGTTTGATTACAGATTCTTCTGTTTATGTTTTTGGAGGATACAGTTTTGGAGATGAATCCAGGGAGTCCGTTGAGAGTGAAATACAGAGAGCAAAGAACTGTTATTAAGAAGCAAGTGAAGCCATCGAGCGAGTGGTTTTGCATGGAGTCCAAAGTTAAAGCCCCTAAAATTGTGAGGATTTGTGTCACCGATGAGGATGCCACCGATTCCTCTAGCGACGAATGCGAAGGGGAGACATATCACACGGTGAAAAGGCATGTAAACGAAATCAGGATCCAAGATTGTTCCACTGTTAATTTCACCAAACCAGCAAACCACCAAATAATTAATAAAAGTAACCATGTTAATGTCAGATCAAAGAAGCAGCAACAGCAGCAATGTTTGTCTAAGGGTGTCAAGTATCGTGGGGTTCGACAAAGGCCGTGGGGGAGATGGGCGGCTGAGATCAGAGACCCCACAAGTCGAACCAGAGTCTGGCTAGGCACGTATGACACTGCTGAAGAAGCTGCCTTGGTGTACGACCGAGCGGCGATTCAAATCAACGGCCCCGACGCTGTCACAAACTTTGTACAACCTCCCCTGAGACCCAACATTGAACTGGACATCATTTCAGGGTATGATTGTGGTCAAGAATCACGGTCCCTCTGTTCACCTACATTTGTTCTCAGATTCCAGACCAATGAAGAAGAAGCTGAACTTCAAACCCAATCCAAAGATGACTCTTTCGAGCACGGGTGGAAACTTGAGGAGGATCTCCCAGGACAACCCACCGGCTTATCAGATGAGTATTTATTAACAGATACTACAATGGCTTTATGTGATTACTTCAACTCTGATAACCCTGAGCCAATATTTTTTGATGAAATGAGATTAGCAGAAGAGAATATTTCTGTAAAATTAGATATTGATTTTGGGGCTTGTACGTGGGAAGTTGATGATTACTATTAAGATCATAGTAACTCTGTCTAGGTCCGGACAATGTGAAGTAAATATGTATTAAGCTAAAGTCAGGGCTCCCATGTTCGAGGGTTGGCCTTTGGCAACCTTAACCACTTGTTAGACATCAACTCTTTTTCTGGGATTTAATTAGAAACATAAAGCCATTCTTTTTTAAGCAATTGCCTTCCAATCTCATGTCGGATGTACGTTCCCTTGTGTCAAGGTTTTAAAGCCTCGCAATCAAAGGAGGCATGAATATGAAGTTGGTGAAGACAGCAAGGGACACGTTTTGTTCCAATACAAAGAGGCATTTCATTGTTATTTCCTCAGATGTTGACTTGGATCGGTAAGGACAATCGTTTAGAGGAACCCAACTCCACTTGACAAAGGTTGGTTTCCTGTCCTTTTAAAAAAAAAAAAAATGAGGTCTCCACCCCGGAGCTTTCGAATGGATTGTGGAGGAGTCCTATGGTAGCCACACTACATAAATGCTATGTTAAATTTTCAGACCACGTGTCATCAAAAATTAACTCTAAAAGATTACAATTTAGAAAATCGAAATTGAAGGAAACAATTGGTCTTGAATATTAATATTTCAATTTTAGAAGTTATTTGGATTAACTAATTTTAGTTTGTTTAGCATTATTATTGTTATGGTAATTTTAATGTTACGTGTTTAGTATTTTTTTCTAATTTAATTAATGCATAGAATTCAAAAGATATTTGGATTTGAGAAATTGCTAAATAGGTTACATGTACCTTCCTGCAAACTCTCTGTTGGCCGAACAAAAGACAGGAAAATATTAATTAAATATAAATAATATATCATATTTTCTATATGCACAGAAAGTAAAGTATTAAATACAATTTTTTAAATCAAAATTATATTCTTCCTTTTCTCCTTGGAGCCCAAGCTTCATATTTGTAGCAGGTTTTATTCTTATCACAATTTTCAATAGTAACTGAGTCTTTGTTTTATTCCATGGCGTTTTCTTTTTCTTTGATATTGAAGGCAAATTTCGATGCTTGATTGCCAAGCAAATTACAAATGGACTCTCTTTCGTCGTTAAATACCTTGGCTTCAAAGTTCATCAATTGACTTATTTAGGAATGTCTTAAATCATTTATTCATATATATATATATTGAGGCTTGAAAGTTACTTTGGCTTATTTAGGAATGTTTAAAATACTTTTGATTTAAACTTCATGTGATGATTTGATGGTTAAAATTGTTTACCGTTTCAAATATAGCTTGAATTCGAGTGGCGTCAATTACGTTTGCTGTTAAACTTTGTCTTGTTATTATAATTCATAAAAAAAAATACTCTTTAGCTTGAAAGTTGATCAATTGACTCTATTTCGTCATTAAATACGCTTGGCTAGAAATAATTTTCTCTTTTAATTTTCAAGAATGGTTTCTCTTCAACAAGATCCATGCTGTCAAGAAAACTAGCATAGTTTTTCTCTTTTTTAAAGAAAATTATGACATGAACTGTATTGTATGTACCTGGCGAAGCCATATAGACCCCACCTCATGGAAACGGACTAGTATGGAGACCCATGAGTCCGGTAGCCCAAAAATAGTTTTAAGAGGATCAAATTTGAATTATATTTTTAGAAGAATTAAAATATAATTTTATTATTATATTAATATATAATTTTTAATTTTAAAATGATTTTAAAGTATTTTTATCGTTTTTGACCCCTTAAATTCACTCGTGGACATTTTGAACATGATTATATAGATTAATGAATTTATTTATTGTATACTCGACTAATTTGCTACACTAGATTATAGATGCAGCGATTGATGGAGGGAGGGTTGGAGATGAGATGTTGAAGTGGTTTGTTGCTGTTGGTTCAAATCTGAATTATGCAATGAAGATGAACGAAAATTGAGAAAATTAAATACAAATATTTACGTTGAAAATTTTTTTTGAAGAGAATAAAAAAATCATTGATAAATAAAGTTTTACTAAAACGACAAAAATCGAAAAGAGAAGTATAAGATGAAGAAACAAACAAAATCCTCAACCCAAAATATAAAGATTCTCCGAAATTCCCACAAACTCTATCTTAATTTTATTGTTGTTATTCTTAACTATTTAGGATTGCTAAAAGGCTTATTTATATGCTGAATTTCGCGTACAAATATTACTAAAACATATCTAAAATAATCAAAGTTAGATTGTAAAATATAACAAAATTTAACTAGGAGGAAAAGCCCGATTAAGTGGGGAACATATCGCCACATCGTGACATCGCATTCGGCTCGTCGGGACGTCATATTAGCGTCGTCGAGACGACGACCCTTCCTTACCACGACGTTAATTTTGTTTGGTCTTAAATGCGAGTCACACTTCAGAATTGCTTTATATGTATTATATTAAAATGGTATTAATTTAAATGATTTTGGTTTATTGATTCTTTTGTTTAGTCTATGCATGTCTAGTTAATATATACCACATTTAGTTGTATGCAAAATGATAGGCTTCTACTGCATTGACTGACTGCTAAGAAGTTGTTTTACATTTGTTTCATTCTCCACTAGCTTTATTACTGTGATTTCTCATGCACTGTTTTATCCATATTCCAGTCGGGCAGAGGCAGAGTCTAAGTTAAAGTCAAAAGTCTGCAACTTGCTTAGTTTTCTTTTTTCATTTTGTTTGTAGCAATTTGTTATGGTACTTCCCATCTATGGCACAAAATTTGATGGACTTGGGTCAGATTCTATCGAGCTCGCATGATAGTTCGTGTTCGCAGGATAGGTACCTATATTTTCCTGCGAAGTCACACGTGAGATCGTGCATGAAACCGCATAAACACGTGTTAAGTCTAGAGTAGATTACATGTTAACATGCATGAGACTTACCTAGTATATTATATCAACGAACAACACTCACATCATATAAACAGACAAACCTCATCATCTAAGAGAGATAGAGAAAAACACTCAATACAATTGAATCCCTAGAAATTGTTTCAGACTTCTCAAAATTTTCTTGGAAGTTTATACTTCATTCATCGACGAGTTTGGTACATCCGTACTAGTTTCAATACATCAGATATGGTAAAATGCATGAATGGATATACTATTATGGATTGTTATGTCTAAACTAATACTTCTCATTAAAAACATAAAAATCCATCTTTGGTCCCTCTCAATTTCAATATTAAATAAATTGGTCCCTCTAAAATAATTGGAGTAATTTAATCTCTGTCAATTTCGAAAGTGAACAACTAAGAACAGTTAATCATGGCTTCGATGTTCTCTGTCAATTGTACTTAATTTTGATTGGTATAATATCAAATATAACACTTGATGTTTTTATAATTTGTATAAATATTACGGGTTAAATTTGTTACTTGGGACTAATTTCTTATATAAATGTTATGAGCTAAATTTGTTAAATCGTGACCAATCTTACGTATGTGTAAATTTTGAGGACTAAATTTAGCATCATACCAATAAAAAAATACAATTGACGAAAAATATTATTGCTGTTGTGATTAATTGTTCTTAGTTACAATGATTAAATTACTTAAATATTTTTGAAAATGATCAATTTACTTAATATCAAATATCAATAGCAAGATCGATTGAGTCTTAGCTCGATTAACATGAACATTATTGTTAATAAGGGAGGACGTGGATTTAAGTGCGCTGAAACGTATTATTTTCTTATTTATGGGTTGAAAGGAACTATGAATAATTTTAAACATTATGTAAAAAAAACATATATAATCATAAATTATTTAAAAAAATCAATATCGAGCAAAAAAAGTGTTTTCACATTAAAAAGGAAAACATCTCTACTAGTTTAAATGTTCATTGGATTGACTTTGATTAAAATTTAATTCGTAAATTTAAAAAGCTTGACCTATTATCTAAATTTATTTTATAAAAAATTAGATCAATGTGAATTTAAAAATATCATATTTCATATTTAAAAAAAAACAAATCTGATTTCAAATTGAATTATAATCTCAGATAGTTTTAATAAAAATAATATATATATTTAAAAAATTAAAAACGACTTTTAAAATGTCAATTAATAGTGTTGGCAAATATATATATTTTCTTAAAATAACGCAGCACTAATATTTATCAATATCTTAATAATTTATTAGTGAAAAGCATTAGCAATAATTTAATAATTTATTAGTCAAAAGCATTATGCTGACGTGGCTAGTGTTAAGATGTGCAATGGAGCTGGTCCTTCCTCTCCCCTCCGGTGACGGAGATCTTCACTCAGTGTGAGGGGCATCCCACCAGCTGTGACCATCAGTTAGCTAAACACCGAATCAAATATCATCATTGAGGGTAGGTACCCAATGCGAATGTAGCGTGTGCCAGGCATGGATCACTGGAGCGTGAGATAGATTTTATTTTTCCTGGGGGACCAAGCTCATTTAGAGGGAGCGGTAGGACACGTGTCACTAAGAAGAAGATGCGGCGAGTTGTTCCAAATCTCTGTAGACATTGGAATCTCTAGTTTTGTTACCATCCTTATTCTCTAATTCATTTATAATTATTATTAATATTAATAATTTTGGTTTTTTTAAAATTAAAAAAAAACCCGGAAGGAAAGGAAAATAAACTTCTTCTAATAAAGTAGTTTTAATCAGGATACTCCTATAAAACAGCGATTCTTGCCATTTTGACTCTTCCTTGCAACTGAAACTCTCCTGTTTATCTCTGGTCTCTCGCTCTTTACTCTCCAACAAGCTTTTAATTTGCTTTGAAAATATCGTTTCTTTTACATATTCTTCTCTATTTTTAAAAAAACCCATCTTTGATGATATAGTTTTGGAGATGAATCCAGCCAGTCCCTTCCCAGTGAAATACACAGAGCACAGAACTGTTACTAACAAGCTAGTGAAGCCATCCAGCAAGTGTTTTCCAATGGAGTCCAAAGCCAAAGCCCCTAAAATTGTCAGGATTTGCATCACCGATGGGGACGCCACCGATTCTTCAAGCGACGAATGTGATCGGGTGAGATACCAGAGAGTGAAAAGGCATGTGGACGAAATCAGGATCCAAGATTGTGCCACTGCCAATTTCTCCAAGCCACCGAACAAGCAAAACAGGCAAGTAAATAATAAAAGCAACCATGTGAATATCCGATCAAAGAAGCAGCAACAACAACAGCAACAATGTTTGTCCAACGGTGTGAAGTATCGCGGGGTTCGACAAAGGCCGTGGGGGAGATGGGCGGCTGAGATCAGAGACCCCGCAAGTCGAACCAGGGTCTGGCTTGGGACTTATGACACGGCGGAAGAAGCGGCCTTGGTGTACGATCAAGCCGCGATTCGAATCAAAGGCCCGGATGCTCTCACAAACTTTTCGAAACCTCCTGTGAGGCCTCCGCCGGAGATTGAACTCGAAATGATTTCCGGGTATGATTCGGGTCAAGAATCCCCGTCTCTCTGTTCACCTACATCTGTCCTCAGGTTCCAGTCCAATGAAGAAGCTGAACTTCAAACCGAATCCAACGACGACTCTTTAGACGACATGGAAAGAGGGTGGAGACCTGTTGAAGGACTGGCAGGCGAACCAAGTAACTTATCAGAAGAGTATTTATTAACAGATCCGGGAGCTTTATATGATTATTTCAATTCTGATAACCCTGTCCCTGAGCCAGTATTTTTCGATGAAATGAGGTTACCAGAGGACAGAAATTTGGAACTCGATATCTCTGTAAAACTAGACGTTGATTTTGGGTCTTCCACATGGGATGTAGATAATTACTATTAATATCAGTTTAATATCACTTCCCTGGAGTTGCTGCTTCTTCCCAATTGCTGGTAAATACTTTGCCCTGCGTAATTTAGTTCAATGTCATGGTAAATTTCCGAATGGAATTTTGGTCACGTATTTTCCAGTTTTCTTTCAGTACTTCACTACAGTGTGTTAACAAATGCCAAGTTAATATGTAAATCCTTGCTTCTTTTTCGTGTATGCCTTTTCCTTTCTTTTGAATTGAATTGAATTGGTTCGGTGTGCGTTTCATTTGGCGTGGTCATTGTGTGTGCTTGAAAGTGTGCTTAGCGGTTATGGCTTTTGTTCAAAAAAGAGAGAGAAAGAAAGGAGATTATGATCTGAATTTTTTTTACTTTAGATCTTTTTCCTGTCTGAGTATTTGATGGGAGTCGGTGGGATATTTTATTTTTTTATTTTGTCATTTTAATCTTTGATGTGGGCATTGTAAAAGGCTGCCAAGTTAAGGGTAAAGTAGCCCCTTCCCATGTTCGACGGTTCGCCACCTTAGCCACTTGTTAGCCATAAATTCTTTTCTGGGTTTTAATTAGAAACATAGAGCCATTCTTTTTAAGCAATGACTTTCAACCTCATATCACATGTTCCCTTGTTTGGTTTTCCTTGGGTCAATGTTTTAAAAGCCTACCAATCAAATAAGGAAAAAATATAATGAAGATGTTGGGAATTCCACAACTTGATAGTCTAAAACAGTGCTTGTACTTCAAGTTCTCGTGCTCTCTACTTAACTGTCACGGTTAAAATTATGCTACCATAAATGATCTTTTATGAAATTATTGAAGAGTGCAAGCGACACGTTTTGTTCCATATTGAGAGGCATCTCGACTGTTATTGTAAAATGACCTCAAATAGGCGACTTCGATTGATATGTAGACGTAGAAGGGTTATAGGAAAAGTCTTGAGCTAATTTTTTCAGGGCTTGAGGGTATCTTTTTTCCAGAACACCCAGTCAAAAGCTTTACTAACAGAGGTAGTTCGTGATTTATAATGTCACAGGCTTTTGGGATATAGCAGCATAACACGTTCTTGAATCTTGATCTGCAATTCTTTTTCCTTCTGGTTTAAATTAAATGCATTGTGACAAGGACGAACCACTTTTCTAAAACTAGGGAATTTTATGCGGGGAAATAACAAAAACCATTTGAAAATTGGTCAAACTCCTGAGGCACTCACGCAACTAAGACATATTTTGGCATTTGCAGGCTTCAAATTTGTCAGGTAAGCTGAAGTAGGAGACATGACTGGAAAAGGGTTTGTGAACTGCAAACCCATAACCCACGCTGCAAAATGAGGAGGAAACTTATGACGTGACACTTTTAATATAAGACACATTATTCAAACAAAACATAATTATGAATGTTCACATCACTTCCACCTGCAAAGGTTGTTGGGTTTTATCAAGTGATATCCTCACTATTTTGGAATTGTTACGAAAATCAAAATATAGCTATCAGCGGTTAACGTTTAAGCGTTCTTTATTATGTAAAGTTGAAGTACTAATTATCATGTTTTGGATATGGTGGCCGCTTGCAAAGCCGAACCCATATATTAAATTGCAAATAAAAAGGAAGCAGAAACAAAAAAAAAAAAAAAACCCCAAAAGAAAAAGGGTTTGGTCATTGGTCTTATAGGCTACAACAAGTTGTAGCTTTTTGTCGGCTTCAGCTGACCTACCTCTGATATTGTCTGTCTATGTTTCATGCGACGACCCGTAGCCCAGCACAAGCAGTCGTCAGAATTCAATACGGCAATAACTAAAATAAAGAGATCAGTGAGAATACTGCACCATGGTGGAGCCAATGCAGGTAACATATAGCTGCATGCAATGATGCAAACCCAGGCAAAGCTATAGTTTGGATCCAGCTTCTTTGTCACCCCTGTTAAATATGTCAAGACTTATTCTCAATCTTTAATATATAAAAAAAAAATGTCTATAGTTGGCCTTTTATTTAGAACTTAAATTGGGTTCGGTGCAATAAATATATGGTCTTCATGCAACGTACGACGACGCAGTTTTGAGAGGCACTGTATTTGCATTCAAAAGAAAACAGACAGCTCTCGAAAAAGTACAAAAAAAAAAAAGAAGAAGAAAAAGAAGGTATGATTGGGAACGTAAAATGTAAAAAAATAATATTAAAGTAACAAAAATAAAAGAAAAGAAGAAATTGTAGTCTATCGAAATTAAAACTTGGAGAGAGAGACACTGAACTGATTCACTGAATGTCCTTTTTGACTCGGCTGATCACGTGAATGGCACGTGGTGTCAGCCATTTCTGTCTCAAGCTTACTGGGCTTAAGCCCACCTGAACATTTGCTGTAATTTAAGGGTACAGTGTAATACATCGTCGTTTGGAAAAGCAGGATGGCCCACAAAATCTCTGTTGCATCACATGAGGAGGAAGAAAAAAAGATGCAGTGAGATCAAAGGAAATAATACCTGGGTTAAATCTCATCCACTCATAACGTTGAAAGTTGAAACCAAACAAGTGGGACCCATTTCATCTACTGTTTTCATTGTTTCAATATCAAATTAAATTTAGCCTTTTAATTATTAGGAAATTTTAATTTTTATTATTAGGATTGGGAAAACTTAAGGTTAAGGGAACTCAAGTGTATTGATAAGCTCTTGATCTTGAGCTGATGTTATGGTTGTGCATTGTGGCCAATGGACCCACGTTGCATTCAATTTTCCCCGTCTTCCAAGTACTCTTACCTCATTAGTTCCCTCTTTAAGTGATAGTTGCTTTCCGCTAATTTTGATGGCTGACCAATGAAATCACGTAGTTTGGTCAAATGTTAAAAAAAGTAAATGAGAAGAATATCCATACTTAACTCTGTAAAGAGTAAATGAGAAGAGTGAAGTGTAAATTGGAAATGAGATTTCAAAATCTAAGCTGTAACGGGTTATTAGATTTGTTGATTGTGGATGATGTGGTTTAGGGCCAGTTGAATAGTGAAACTGATGATTATCATGTAAAGGCGGCTCCTCCACAGTGATTGCAACTTTTATGTTCTTTTACGTCTACAAAGACCCAAACCACTGTAATCACGTGATATATGCAAGGATGGAATGAAGAAATTTATCAAAGATGTAAATTTTTAAGTTCGAAAAATCAATTGACTTGCAACGAATTTTTGGATGGGATTCAGAAATTTTTTAGTTTGAGATATTTTTAATGTTTGAAGATCTATCTCTTAGTTTCGAAACACACTTTGAATCTCTTGATTTCGAGTTCGAGAGCTCAAGTTATGATCATTTTAGTAAATATTGCGCGAGTAAAATTTCTAGACGGGAGGATTATTATGGAAATTACGATTTTCGAGCTTTTAATTTGAGTTCAAATTCTATTGAGTTCGATTTTTAAGCTTAATTTTTACTACATGTTTTATTATTTTATTATTTATTTATTCCAAATTTTGAATTTTTTTAAATATTTTAAATTACTTAGGAGTTTTATGTTTCGTAGTGAACAAAAAAGTTTAGTTTAAAACTATTTCTTATTTAGATTAATTAAAATTATACTTGAGAGTTTTATTTGAATCTACTTAATTAGCTTATATAAAGGCCTCTTCATTGTTTCTTAGATACACAATTGTTGTCATTAATAAAGTTTTCAATTTTAAGAGTTAGTTTCTTTGTGTAAGATTTACTTTTTGTGATTTTTAGAAGTAGTTTTTTTCTTAATTTTCTTCAAGGAATCATGAGAATTCATTGTTTATTTTTCAATTTGCTAATAAATATTTTTTAGGGGGTTTATTTGAGTCGTTAATTGAGTTTATTGGAACTTATACTTCAAAGGATTCAATTAAATACTTATCAATTTATCCGTCACGATTTATTCGATTCATCTTTTACTTTTTTGTCGTTTATTTATTTATTATTTTGAATATTTACTCTTTGTTCTTACATTTCTTATTTTAGTTATTTTAGTTATTTTTCTAAATTTATTCAATATTTTTTCAAGCCAATATTTTTTTTTCGAATCACAACTTGAATACGTTGTTTGTTATCATGTCCAAATCAACAATAGAGTTTCATGGTTTTCCTATTTTGTGGGAGACGAGACGACCCAGTGAAAATGGTTTCCTTCTAACCATGTTCGAGGGATTAGTAGTAGCCCATTTGACCCTGGCCCATGATCATCATGTGTCAACTTAAAGAACCACCAAAGGGGTTGGTTCTTTCTTTTTAGACCTCATAATTTTTTTTTGAATATATTGATGTGATTACATTATAATATTTGTTTATATTTTTTTAATCTTTTGACAACGTATATATATTTTATACATACAAGTGTTCGAATCTGAGTTTGAACCCCACAAATTAAGTTGCTACAACTGGTGTGTACGTGATATTTTCACATTATACATTCACATGACGGGACCTTGTGATGGATGGTTAACAATTAACATCTTGTATGATGAGTGATTATGGCATGCTATTTCGTGCAATGGAATGTTATGATTGCTCATGTACATGGTCCATTGGGGGAATTCTGGATCCATGAGAGGGTTGATTTGATGAGATTGAGCAGCATAATGATGCCAATATATGACATAAATTAAAAGGAGGGCATATATACATGATTGCATGTGGTTGCGATGAGAGTGGGGACTGTGGCGAAAAATGATTTTGTCCAAACACCTGATGACAAAAACCATTATATAGTAGAGCCTCACTAAAGCCCTACCCTTCCATTCTTGAATATTCCATATTGTTCCTCAAGCTTTCCACCACAGCCAAGAGATCAAAAACGCTGGAGCCGAAAAATGTTAAAATAATTGATAGTAACTTGTTAAAAAAAGAAAAAGATAAAGCCATGCATGGAGTGATGTGTGGGCTATGTTTTCCATCGATGGAGTGGAATGAAAACAAACTGCAAACTCTCATGGAGAGGACATAGGCATTGCATGACGGGTTGAACGATAAAATCCATAACAGTAACAGCTTCTGCAGGAATTGTTGAGAACAATATGGTTGCCATAGTGTCATTTGTTGAGAGCTTGCTTTTGCATTTGTAGGTAAGTCAATGTCGCCACTTTTATTAGCTATTATTCAGTCTTGGAAAATCCTGGGAAACTGCAAGTTTTCCACAAATACAGTGTCAGATATGGCATTTACCATAGATTGAAATGCTGAATCGTCATGGTTCTCAATCTTTGGTTGGTTCCTGTAATCCAAAGATGATAAACAAATCAGATTACATGTTTCAAAGGCTCTCGTTTTTGGCCTATGTTCTTAGTGAACTGAACTAGTATTTATGTCTCCATATGTCGTTTAATCCATGCTGACCAAACTGAGGGTTGTACTAAGCATGGCATTGATATGGATGAGGAAGAAGCTGTGAAGGTCAAAGCAGGAGTTTCCAGTTTTTTCGTTTTATGCACTAGACTTTTTTATTCAACCACTTGAAATGGCATAATGCTGTTGAAAATTATGCAGTAAATTTATTTATGATTTTATCATGCCAAGCAACCTGCTTAGTAATTCACCAAGGAATTCAGTTACGTATTCAAAAGAAGCAGAAAAAGCAAACTCAAAGATGCCTTTGCATGTAATTTTTCGCTGGTGATGACTCTTATTTTTTTTTTTTTATCATACATACATACGTACGTACATATTCTAACTCATGCATCATGGAAATACTTGTTTGATGGGATTGCAAATCAAACTCGGTTATATTTATATAGCAAATCATCAAGAATATAATTAGATGCAAAAGCATATTTAAATCCATCAATTTTTTGAAATCTTCAGATTTTATAGTTTTAATCTTTCAAATTAATACATGTAAACATTATATTCTCAAAAAAATTAATCATGCCAAAATAAAATAAAAATCATAACAGTACATAGTAACCCAGACTTCTATGGGGCTTAATTTGATAATTAGCCCAATCTTAGAAATCTTTTGATAAAGAAAATCCGACAGTTTAATAGGGCTGAAGCAGCAGCTCTATATTGGGCGAACAAGAGTTCTGGGTTTCCTGAAATTGGAAGAAAAGGGAAAAAGGAAAGTGGAAGGACCGATTGGCCTTTGCCTATGCAACGGCTTGGCGCCCTTAATTCCACGCCACGAATCATATTGCTTCGCCTCCTCTTCTGTCTTCCCTTCCCCATGCAAAAATCTGTCTCTTTCTGTTATTATAATAATATACTAATAAAAGAAGGAAAGCCCTGGAAGAAACTTTTGTAACTAACTAATCTAAAATCTTCCAATAATTTGTTCAACTTGAACTTCTCAGTTCTCACTCCTCATTTCTTTCGATGAAAATTTGATTTGCTGCAAGAACGAGAGAGAGAGATGGTAAGCTCGAGACAGGGGTTTCCTTCATGGATAAGCGCTGCCTCCGCCACCAGAGTTGATTTTGAAGGAAACGTTGATAACATGTTGAAAACTGCCCACGAAGATTCTACAACCCCAAAGCCTAAAGCTGTAGCCGACGTCAATTTGAGCTTCGAAGAGAGGGCTTTCTCTGCCGCCGGTGCCGCTTTTATTTCCGCCATCATCGTTAATCCTCTCGATGTCGCAAAGGTATCTAATTTTCCTTTCTTCTAAATAATTAGCCTTTTTTTCCGTCAGATTCTTTAAAGCATTTATGTTTTTTCAACGTAAAAAAGAAACCCAATTCCTAGAATTAATCAAAATTCTCTCAGAAGATGTGTTCAAAATCGTAAAATGAATTGTTTTTCGATCCAGACAAGGTTGCAAGCACAGGCTGCCGGAGTTCCTTACAATACCTGCTTTGAAACAAATACGGTACTTATCAATTTCATTAGTTTCCATGTTTTTAGCATCTCAATTTACTCCCTTGGTGAATATTTTGGTTTTTTCCTCCATTGCTCTTCCTTTTTAGATGTTCCCAGATATGAGAAGCTCTCAATCATGTTCGCGTTCGGTTGTTGGCTCTGAACCACTATGTCCCCCTGAGTGTCATAGGTACACCGGAACACTTGATGTTTTCTACAAAGTCATTCGTCAGGTTGGTTGTTTTCTGCACTTATTAGGCTTGTTCTTCAAGTGCTTGATGCTGTAATGGCACTTCTGTTCAATAAATAAGTTCTTTTCTTTCTTTTCTTTTTTTTGTTAAATAAATGGGATGTTGCATTTCTTCAGTATACACAGGTAAAAGAATCTCGGTTAAACACAGTTGATAGCTAACTTAGTGGTAGATGTTTTACCCTTTTGTGAAAGCAATTCTTAATCCATCTAAGCATAATCATCCAAACATTCATTATATATGCATTAGAATCTCTTTATATATACACATTTGTATTATCACCTTCATATTTCGATGCACAGATTATTGCTTATTTCTCGGAGGTTCACGGGATTGAATTTTTGCAGGAAGGTTTTGCCAGACTGTGGAGAGGAACAAATGCAAGTTTAGCTTTGGCTGTGCCAACTGTAAGTCTGTCTCCCTCGTAAATTTCCTCTTTCATTTTAATGGCTTCCCTCCAGGCCTCCATTGCATGTTTTTATCCCTTGCATTAGTGCGAGGAAGCATTTTTATGTGCTTATATTTTTTTGGCACCTCATGGACTCTGGTCTTTTCTTGTCATTCAGGTTGGCATTTACATGCCCTGCTATGACATTTTCCGTAATTCAATGGAGGATTTCACGACTAATAATGCTCCAACCTTGACCCCATATGTCCCATTGGTAGCAGGTGTATTTGCACGTTCTTTAGCTTGCGTATCTTGTTATCCTATTGAACTGGCCAGGACCCGCATGCAGGTATAAAATCATCTGTGCTTCTTCTAATGTAACCAGGAATTACTATAATAATCCTCAATTTGCTATTCTGCAGAAATCAATGAAGTTCAACTTTATGAATATTTAATTTATTACCAGGCATTTAAAGAAACTAAAAGCGGTATGAAGCCTGCAGGCGTATGGAAGACATTAGTTGGAGTAATCAACCCAGTGACAAGCACAAATTGCATTCAAAACTGTAAGTTAACTATTGGAGTGAGTTACTCTCTGCCTGAAAAAGTATAATTTTGGCATTGAATGAGAAATTTTATCGCAATTGAGAAAGTTTGATTAAACTAAGCAAGAAGGTCATCATTGCTGACATATTCTTCATAACAGTACAAAACTACCGCAACCTATGGACTGGCCTTAGTTCACAACTTGCTCGTGATGTTCCTTTCTCTGCAATCTGTTGGGCAACACTTGAGCCGGTGAGATAAGGCTAAGTGTCACCCCCCCCCCCCCCTCCAAAATAAAAAAAATGTTTAATGCTACCTTATGCATTCAACATAATTCTTGTTTCTTTCGACCTTTTCAGATCAGGAGAAAACTGCTTGTGTCGGTGGGTGATGAAGCTGGTGCAGGTAGCATCCTTGGGGCAAATTTTGCTGCTGGTTTTGTGGCAGGAAGCATCGCAGCAGCTGTTACCTGTCCCCTAGATGTTGTAAAGACCCGACGGCAGATAGAGGTCGTTAGTTTCTTCATATGAGTTTCGTTTCGGTTAAGATAGGATGAAAGCAGGCACTCGTGCTCACAATCACACACACATAAACACAGTAAAGTGATCTAACTGATTACCTAAGGATTATATTCAGAGCATCACTTGCTCTACAGATACGTGACCATAAGAGAGCAACTATTTCTGAGGAAAAGATTTAACTAGTTTTTTATTTCAGATATATGCTATGGGTTGGTGCATTTCGTTCTGAAACTTTCTTTCATGATTTTTAGAAAGATCCTGTCAAGTCATTAAAGATTACTACAAGGCAAACTCTACGCGAAATTTGGAGGTATGCAATATTCCTTTTCCTTGAGATAATATTGCATCTTTGTTCTAGTTGCAGTCGAGTGCATAGTAGCAGATCTTCTAGTAAATGACTAGATGAATGCATCTCTTATGTCCTAACCAGAACAACATAGTTTAAAACACTCCAATGGGGACTTTTTTTTTATAGCAGAAGCGTGTGTGCTTGAGGCCAATTTTAGGAACTACTATTGCTCTATCTTGTTGTCAAGCTGCCAAATATATTAGGTTAGCTCATTCAAGGTTATATGGATATTCACTTTAATTAACTCATTGTACCAAGCTGTTATTTGGAGCAGGGATGGAGGGATGAAGGGGTTGTTTGCTGGACTTGGTCCTCGTGTTGGTCGCACTGGTCCGTCCGTGGGGATTGTTGTTTCATTTTACGAAGTTGTCAAGTTTGCTTTACATTACAGACACGAAGATCATGAGTGAAAGACTTGGATTTGTGCCACAACTATGGTTGATTTAATGATTTAAGTATAGTCACCCGACTCAATGATGTAAATAAAAGAATAACACACTTCTGGTCCCCCATCAAAAGGTCCATCATATCGCTTCAAACCACTTTGGCAAAGCTTTTCAGTGGATACCAATGCTTATGACTCAAATGATTCCAGGATCTGGAAATTCCAGGCTGTATCTTTCCTATTCTTTTTTTCTTTATCACATAATGCAAGCCTAATGTTGCAAGTTGAAACAGAATTACAGAAACCTTTTTTTTTTTCCTGTTAAGAATATATTTGGAATAAAGTTTGTTTTGATGGTGTAGTTGTTTCAAGTACTTGACTAGATAGAAAGCGCAAAATGTGCTTAAACCTGCCCCATTGTTTGATCTTGGAGAGAAACATTAGTCTTCATTAGCAGTTGTTTCACTTTTTAGTTTTCCTCCTTCAGAAAGAAGGAAGCTAAAAGATTAACAGGGACAAAAGGAGGATTCCAAATGTTATATTGAAAAGCAAAAGAATCAAGTAGTGTAGGCTATCATTCCAGGAATCACATTAATCAATCAATCTCTCAAAACCAATGCAAACCATTAGCCACTACATCCATCACCCAAAAAGAAAGGGAAAAAAAAGAACTTGATAGATTTATCCACAGCAAGCTGTGACCAAAATGAATAATATAATTTAAAAGAAGGCGTAGGAGGATGCGTCTAGAGGGTGGATAAGGTATGTAAGCACCAGTGCCACAAGCATCAGAATGTAAGCAATCCCTTGGTCAATTGAAGTTCCTGCCCAAGATACAAGTAATTAATTATTCACTGCATTTGCATTTTGGGGGAAAAAGCCAACCGTCTTTATTTTAACTGCGAGAAAAACAATGCCTTTTAAGGAAAAATGAGAATCATTTCAGAGTCAAAAGAAAAAGGGAGAGCAGATTTTGGCAATGCCTGAATACTGTTATAAGGAAGGCAGTAATCAAAAGATGTAAAAGCCCAAAAGCAGCATGTTAAAGAAAAGGATTAGTTACCATCACTTGTAGGAGAAGGAGCTGGTGCAGCAGACTGAGCTTCAACATTGGGTGAGACAACAGCAAAAACAAGAGCAAAGATAGTCACAACTCTCATAAGAACCCTGAAAGAAATGACTGCCATGTTTTCAAAACTAATAGATTCCTACAGAAACCCTTTTAAAATTCTCAGCAGGGAGCAATATGAGAGAGAGAGCGCTGAAGAAAGAGGAAATGTAAGTAGACAGACAAATGCAGAAGAGAGAACTTGGATTTAAATAAAGAGGTTGAGATTGTATTATAGGGAGTTAAAATGGGTTTGTATTTTAATTTTGTAATCTGTAAGCAGTAAAAATGGGGGGAAATGAGGCTTGGGGGGTCAAGCCTTTTTTTCTGTATTGTTGTTGAGACAGACTGTTCATGGGTTGTTGCTTAGTTGTTGTTTTCTCTCTTCATACCAAACTCTGGTTTTCTTAACGTTTATTCTCGATATTGGATTAAACCGTTGTTAGTTCTTTTATTATGTTGACAATTAAGTGTTGCTGCCTGGTATTATTTCAAATAATAATATTCCTTTATCCAAAATTAATTTGAATTTAAATTCAAACAAGAATATACTTTTTTCCCATTTTAAATTAGATTGTTAAATGCAAATTCGGTGGTTATTTAGTGGATTTGTTTCATATGAGTTTAACATCAACTTCTTATTTCAGTTTAGATTTAGAACTTAGGATGAGAGATACCTGCGCTTCACCCATAACTATAATTTATTTTGGATTTTGATAATTATGTGTAATTGCACCCGTGTAATACATTTGAGTAATTATGATAATTAATCAATCTCACTAAAATTGAGTGTAATTGAAATATATATAACTAATCATGATTATATTCGAATTTTATTTATTTAATTTTCATAAATTTAAATGTATTTACATTCTATTAATTAAATATGTTAAAAAAATTCTTTATAATTATAAACATATAATTACTACGTTAGTAATTACACTTTCTTACTATTACTCGTATCCAAGGACGCCCCTTAAAAATATATCAAATTCACACTCTAATTTCGTGTAATGTAAATTATGCAATGAAATTTCATCTCAAGTTTTTAAAGTTCAAGTACGATAGGATACATTCTTTAATAATAACGTTTTTTTGGCGAACCTTAATAATTAATTTTGTGTTCGTTTAATTTTAACTTTAAGTATATTTTAAACTCTCTCATTCGGTCTTTGTTTTCTTGTTCTGGGCGGCTGTCGCCTGACCATTATTATCAACTTTGCTGTCAATTGGTCAAATAGACTACAGACTGAGTGATTGTTGACTCAAATTCTTTGAATTGGCCCACGAGTGGATTTGAGCTACCATTCAATTAACAACATTTTTCTATCAAAGCTTTCTACATCATCAGTTAATTCCAGGAACTGAATGGGATAAGCTCGGGTTTTTTACTAAAATAATACAAAAAAAAATAATATATACCAAAATAATATATTCCTCCCGTTAATTACGAAAATGGTACACTTGGGAGAGTGGTGCCTATCTGGTAGGCGGCACCACTGTGCACTCTGACAAAAAATATTTTTTTATTATTAAAAAAACACCCGATAAGTATAAAACCCGGTATAAAAATACGAAAATAGTATAAATGGGTGGTGCCTACCTGACAGGCGGCACCAGTGGTGCCTACCTGTCAGGCGGCACCAATGGTGCCTTTCTATCAGGTGGCACCAACTCGTATTTTTATTACAAAACTAATACAAAAAAAAATCTTATACACCAAAATATAATACAAAAAAATTAGTAACTTAAATAATATAAATATATATTTTTTAATAAATATAAGAATTGTAGAAAAAATATTATAAAATTTAAAAAAATTAAATTAAATATTAAATAAAAATAACTCAATATTTTTAAATAAATAATATAAAAAATATTTATTTATCAAAATAATAATAATCTCCAAATTTTTACAATAATAATATAAGAGAAATTTAAATATAAAAAATAATACACTTTTATATATTTTTAAATTAAAAAAAGAAAATTAAATTAAATAAAATTAAAATTTGACAAGAGGTGCCTACCAGGTAGGCGGCACTAGTGGTGCCTACTGGGTAGGCGGCACTAGTGGTGCCTTTGTCAATGCTATTTAAACCCCATCAGATCTGTTTAACAGCAAATTTTTGAAGAAAGAATAACAGTAAATTTTTGAAGAAGGAAAGGAAACAAAAGTTTTGTAGAAGAAAAGGAAATAGAAAGTTAGCAAAAAATTTTAACTATAATTTTATTTATTTAGAATAAATAATTTTTTATATTATTTGTGTAAAAAATGTTATTTATTTCTTTTAACAGATGGAAAATCAATTTTTCGTATGCGTTTTTTTCGATGGGAAAATTTTAACAACAACAATTGGATGTGTATTTGAATGTCGTCAACAACTAGCAATGAGATTTAGTAAAAATGTCTCGGTGGATAATATGAAGGCAAAGATTAGTGAAAGAATTGCTAGACGTTGTGGGAGAAGGATTTCAAAACTTTTCTATAAGTTTCCAGTTTCAACAGATCCTATCAAATTTACCGAGATGGAACTCGTAGATAATGAAGATGTTGAGACAATGATCGCTCTTTATTGTGGGAATCAGAGTAATGAAAATGCACCGATTCAGTTATTTGCTGAGTTAACTGATGTTGAGAGAGTTGAAGATCCCACTCCATTAAGTATGATGGCTCCGACATCCTACGTTGATAATCAATCTATAGCTTGCGGGATCAGTGGGATTAATATCGATCTTAATGTTGCACCCGATAATGATACGGATGGTGATGATGGAGATGATAGTAGTGATCCTTCTGATCATGAGGACGATATTGGTAGTGATCCCGACATGGACGAGGTCCCGGATGATATCGATGAGGAAGGCCTAAATGACGAGGTCCCGGATGGTCGACGTATTGTGATGCACAATTATCCTGCTGGGTCACACATGTCAGTTATAGACCCTGATGCGGCATATGCAGCCGATTTTGAAGATTACCCTGATATAATGCCTGCTCACCGATTGGCGCTTACACCAGAACCTGAACAGTTGTTCGTGGGTCAAAGGTTTGACTCGAAGGAAGAGTGCGTATTTGCCATTAAGCGATATAGCATGAATTTGTCAGTGGACTACAAAGTCGTTGTGTCTAAACCGACATTATATATTGGAGAGTGTTCGACAGAAGGCTGCAATTGGCGGGTACGAGCTGCATTTATCCAGAAGTCGCAAAAGTGGGAGATAAGAAAATTTGTCGGGCCTCACACATGCAGTTCAACACGTTTGTCAGAAGATCATCGAAAACTCGATTCTAGAACTATCTGCACACATATCATGCCAATGGTGAAGGACGATCCGATCATCAAAGTTTCTACACTGATTGTCGAGATGCAAGTACGATTCCATTATCGAGTTTCATATCGAAAAGCATGGATTGCGAAACAGATGGCAATGGAACAATTGTTCGGTGATTGGGATGCATCGTACAATGAGCTGCAAGGGTGGATAGCCGCAATGCGACAATACGTGCCCGGAACTGCGATTGAGTTGGTGACACGGCCTTATTATGGTCCGGATAACAACTTACAACCGGGAAGAAGAATTTTCCAATATATATTTTGGACGTTTGAACCCTGTGTTAGAGCATTTCCTCACTGCAAGCCATTTATCCAGGTAGATGGGACCTGGCTATACGGAAAATATACGCAGATTCTATTAATTGCGGTGACTCAAGACGGGAACCAGAACGTGCTCCCGATAGCATTTGCTATTGTGGACAAAGAAGATATGGAATCATGGAAATTCTTTTTGACGAACCTGCGGAGGTACGTTGTTCATAACGATAATATTTGCATCATCTCCGATAGAGGAAAGAGGATTATTGCTGCCATTAGATGTACCGGTGTACCATGGAGATCGGTTTATTGTAGCCGACACATTGCGGTAAACTTTCAAAAAGAATATAAGAATGCAGACTGGCGAAGACGACTTGTGAGAATTGGTAAAGAAATTTTGTTCTAAGTTATATTTTTTTTATGTTTTAATTCGAGAGCATAACTCATGTTTTCTTAATATTCCAACAGCGTACGAGTTAGAGCCACACCGATTTCGGAAAAAAATGACCAGACTTGAGCGTGACATGGAAGGTGAAACGAATAAGCCGTTACGAGAGTGGTTGGGTACTATGGAGCCGTGGCAATGAGCTCAAAGTTTTGATGACGGGTATCGATATGGTCAAATGACGACCAACCTGGCAGAGTCGGTTAATGGCGTGTTTAAGAGAATACGACATCTACCGATTTCATCAGTGTTCTCGGCTACGTTCTACAGGTTGGCTACTTTGATGCCAGTGATGGGGACGCGACAAATCGACCAGATGAACGCCGGTCACGTTTTTGTCGAAACTGTCAGGAATGCAATGGATGCAAACCGTCAGAGAGCGAGGACGATGAACGTTGAAATATACTCACGACAATTTCAACGATTTCAAGTTACAAAGACAATTGGGCGAAAACCTGGTATCCCACCTAGGTCATACGGGGTTGATTTGCAGAATAGGCACTGCGATTGCAGGAGGTTCGATACACTCCATTATCCATGTGCACATGTCGTTGCAGCTTGTGCTAATGTGTCGCTCAATGTTGAACAGTTCATCGACCCCGTTTACACTCTCCAGCGCACGTTACGTATTTGGGAAAATGAGTTCCCCGTCTTGCCTGATTTGACCACATGGGAGGTGCCTCCGATGACTTTCGAGCTTATACCGAACAGAGGTTTGCGAAGGAATCCGAAAGGTCGTCCGAATGTTTCCAGAATCCGCAACGAAATGGACATTATGGAAAGAATAGACGGCAGCAAGCTGTGTGGAATTTGTAGACTAGCTGGACATACTCGACGTAACTGCCCCCAACGAACCTATCATTTTGGCCAGTCATCTGGATCGGGCCCGACTTAAGCTATTATTATTGGTCATTTTTCTGTTGGAATTAATTAAATTTATGATTGAATTTGGAATTAATTTTATTTAAATTTGAATTTATTTAATAATTTTTATGTTTGAATTAATTTAATTAGGTTTAGCAAATGACATTAAACGATCATAAGTAGTTGTTTTGTAGAAAAGGGAAATACAAAATATTTGCATACATAAACATAAATAAGAACATAAACATAAACATAAACATAAACATATTTAATGGCCCATCTCATCGCATTTGATGGTTCGATGGTGTGGTTCTAGGAGTAAAACGTTGTGGTGGTCGACGATCACGTTGCGGGTGCTCACGACGTTCAACATCATCGTCTTCTGCACCTTCGGGTGTCATTGATGATGATGAGCCATGGTTAAAGTTCTGTTGCGGCAATGGGCGAGGAGGAGTAGAGTACTGTAATGAGCTGAAAGGAATAGAGAACTGTGGTGGTATTGGGCTGAAGATATCAAACATCAAAGACGATCTCGGATCCTGCTCATCGGTGCTGGACTCGATAAAGTCTGAATGATACTCATGCGCTGACCAACTCGTATTATATGCATTTCCTGACCACCCTAGATGATACGACTCAGGCGTCGGCTCGGTGTTACGCTCCGACTCGAGCGCAGGCTCCGAATAGTACTGCGACTGCGGCTCAGGCTCAGGCTCAGGCTCAGGCTCAGCCGGCTGAAAGTGGTGCCCACGTGGTAGCATGAACGGAGGGACAAACATTGTTTGCCCACCAAATATATATGGTTTCCACGTCTGAAAATACCACTGTCTATACTCTACGGATACCTCAAAAGTGAAACAGTGATCTATGTCACGTTGAGGTATCCGCTCTGCCCGTCTCGCCCACACGGCAACGTATCTTTTGTGCACTTGCCCCCAGTCCATTCCCTGTCTCCCCTTCTTATCGATACCATGAATATTTCCTAAATCAACTGGATCTCTCAGAATGGTTTGTATGTACCCGAATTGTCGAAGTACTCGATCCCCGTGATACCACTCGACTGTCTGAAAGCATATAACTGGTGCGTCAAGGCACTAAAAGTACGAGTGGTTACGGGCAAAATCGGGAATAATAGTCGCCACCTCAGGGACCGAATAGGGCATCCAAAGGAACTGCAAATTTAAATAACATTGTTATAGTAAGACGACTCAATTAATATTAATAAATGAAGATTCATGTAATTGCATGCCACGAATAACTTACCATCTCCCCCGCATGTGTCTCGATCATCTGTCGATATATCGGAACCGTGAATGACCTTCCGATATTCGGATTCCCACGCCATCTACAATAAATAACTTATTACATCAAATTTACATATAAAAAAATCAAATAATTGTGGACAAAGAGTAGATGTTATCACCTGTTCACGAGTGGAAAAACGTATGACAGGTGTCTGATATTAGCCAAGAAAGGCATCCGATATAGAGCCCACGATTGTAACAATATTAGACACCCGCAAATGTCAACGGCAGCAGGCTTTGTGCATCGACAAAGCTCACGATACAACATCGCTAGTACTGCCGAGCCCCAACTATATTGACCCGCTTCATTAAAATCGGTCAATAGGGGCAAGTACATGATGTGCACTTTATTTCCATTTGCCGTCGGCATCAATACACCCCCTATAAGGTGTAATATATAAGCCCGAGCGGCACACCTCACATCAAATTCGGTGGCATCAGCTGGTAGTTGGTGAAATCTTTCCCTCAACCATGTGAACTTCAATCCCGTGAATCTCGATTCACCATCACCGGGTGAGACTCCCAATAAGCTTTCACAAAGGGCCGTCGGGTGAGATACCGTCGATGACCCCGTAACGGGCATCCCGTCGATTGGAAGCCCAAGCTGCAGTGCAACATACTCTAGTGTGATAGTGCACTCGCCACATGGTAAGTGAAACGTGTGGGTCTCTGGCCGCCACCGCTCGACCAAAGCGGAAATTAAGTCATAACGCAAATCAAATGTCCGGATCAGTGAAGCAGCTCCAAATCCAGCTGCAATCAAGTATGGCATGATACGTTCGTCCGGTTCATAATTTATCCCATTTACTCGACCTCTTAATTTCCGGTACACATCCTGAGACTATTAAATTATCGATATAGTTAATATAACTTAGTTTAATATCGTAAATTAAATGAACTTTTTATAATTTAACAACTAACAATTTATTACCTGTATATGTATAGATGCCGATATATGATTATCATCCTTAATTAAAGAATCTATATTCATATCTGCAATAAAAAAATTAAGATTATCAATCTGTCAGAAGTAATTAATACAATTTTTAACTAGAATTAATTAAAATTCTTGATATATATAAAAACAAATAATTATATATTGATTACTTTGATAAAATAAAATTTTAAGTATCGAATTTACTCTTACATTTATGCTTCTTTCTTTATTACTTTTTTAAAAATTAATTATCACGAAGGGCAATTAATCACATTTTAATGTTTCTTTTTTAAATATATTAAAATAATTACTAATGTTTTTTATTTTTTTCTTTAATTTTTCGTTTTAAAAAATATTTTTAAAAAATATTTAATATATAAAATATTTAAATATATCAATTGAATTAAATAAAATAATCTCAAATATAAACTCTTTTTTTCTTTCTTGTGCTTTCTTGTGCTTTCTTGTGCTTGCCATGACTTAAGTATTCTCAAACAAATATCGAAAGTTGAATTCGGCCTCTTGTTATAGGAACCAACCCTAAGGCCACACGTGATCGGAGTTAAAATCTCAACCTGTGACACTTGCATACTAAGTAAAATAATTGAAACCATTAGATTATTATTAGTGTATTTTTTAAATTTTATATAAAATCAATAAAATGGATTTAAAAATTTAACTTTATCAACTCAATTAAATTTCATTTAACTTTTATATAAAATTTTAATAAGTATACTTTTACATACTTTTTTTCATGCATGTCATAATTTAATATAATATGAATAAATTTATTTTTTACCCATATTTTGATGAATCTATAATTTATATCAATTGATGTTTGTTAAAATATTTTAACAAAATATTATTTACAATGGGTTCATACATACATATATAATATATATGATAAAGAAAGGGAAAATATGTATTTTAGAAAATAATAATATGTGAAATCATAGAAATATAATACATGGTCACCTCATCCAATATACTATTAATATAATTATTGGACCATGTCTTGATGATCTTAAGTCATTCATTTTTAAAATCACTCTTAAATTTGAAGCAATTTCTATTTAAAATTTATTTTAAGTCATTTTTATAAAAGAAAATTTCGTTTTCTTCTTTTTAAAATCATCTAACAAGTAAAATTTCTATTTAAAATTATCCAACATACCTTCTTTTTTTCTTCTTTTCTCTCCTTCCCTTCTCTATTTGATGCTGCCGTTCCACCCTCCTTCTTCTTATTCTTTTCTTCTTTCTGGATGTTGTGTGTTTGGGGACCATTTTAAGGTCCCCATATATCTTACAAATTTTTTTTTTCATGCAGGGTTGAAGGACAACACGAGGAAAAAGTGACGGGGAGAGTGAATCAGGTGCCGCCTGGTAGGTTGGCACCACTGGTGCCGCCTACCAGACAGACACCACCCAAAAATACCACACCCGTATTTTTTTATCGGGTTTGACCTAAACCCGTATCAATATTTTTAAAAAAAAATATTATTTAAATAATTTTATTAATATTAAATAAATAAAAAAATATTTTTTGTCAGAATGCACAGTGGTGCCGCCTACCAGATAGGCACCACTCTCCCAAATGTACCATTTTCGTAATTAACGGGAAAAATATATTATTTTGGTATATATTATTTTTTTTTGTATTATTTTAGTAAAAAATCCGGATAAGCTCCAAAAAAATCAGATTCAGAGATGCCGATAATCTAAATTTTCAAACATAACCTTTGATCCTAAATTAACATAGTCTAGAGTTTCACATCCAGCCTAAGCATCCAAATAATATAATTTAATGATTGATGCATGGTTTTTTTTTTTTTTACTTTGAAATGAAAAAGATATTCAAATACTGTTTTAACGAATATAAAAAAACACGGAGCTGGAAGTAGAGCACAAAAACTAATCATCCTATGGCCTTGGATACCCTCCAGCTGCCAAAGTTTTCAAAGTTATTTGGCAGTAGCCGTCGTTACAGAAGTTCTGCATGATATTATTATTTTATATATGTATGGTTGTATTTATCCTACTGGTCATTGCTTTGAGAAATTCAAATAAACAATTAAAAATTGCAGCATGGATGAGAAAAAACCTCATTCAAATTATATACGGTACGGGATGGGACCAGACCAGACCAGGCCATGATTGACATAAGCATATATTCACGCAAATGATATGACAGCACATGCTATATCGATCCCGTGCACAATGATAACTTTAGTTTTGAATTAGAATGATATTCCCACTCAAAACATTTTAAAAGCTTACCAATTCCAATCCTTTTATCTCCATTTCAAAAACAGATCTGTTAGGATAAAACTTTAACTACCACATCAAATCCTACGCAAAAATATACATCCAACTCAGACCAGGCGCAGGTCTTTCTCAAGTAGTATCAGTAAAAACATTTACCCAATTACAAGCCATGATGCTATCATCCTAAAATCAACCTTTCTTCTGTTAAATACACAAAACCAGATACACAAGGATATTAAAAAGAAAAACCAAAATTGCAATCCACTCCCCACAATGGTATCCTGTAAGAAAAAAATTCCAATGCAAACCAAGTGACCTTCATAATTTTAGTAAAAAAATTAACAAAATTGCACAGGGGTAGTAACAGACGCATGAAGAAACCAATGCATATAAGGACATTAATGGCCTTACTAAAAGACAATGTATATGTCAATTGCCAAGGGAAAATACTAAGTTAATAAGAAAAAGAAAAAGTGATATTTTCTTCAATTTTCATTTCAGAACCACATCAAAACCTAAGGCAATGACTGAAAATGACTGCAGAGTCTAAATCAACTTTAGCGTCTCAATAACTCCACCACAAGTATACCGTAGAGTTGAATAACTTAATAGTAGTACTTTTGCAAAAAATGAAACAACCTACAGGTCCTTACCTGAGAATTTGCAATTGAGCCTTACTCTGTTCACACAGCCAATTTCGGATCCAGTGTTCCCGAGGCATTTCCTTCTCCAGTTAAATTGTCAGGATCCTGCATATTAACATTATTATCAATTAAAGCCAAGAGGTTCTCAAAATTGGAGAAGTTAGGGCCAGCTAGGCATATACCTCCATTCCCCATTTGATATAATCTGGTGACTCACAAGCCTTGTATTCGTCAACCAAACTTTCAATTATGTCCCTCGATTCATCAAACTCAGAAAGGTCATTGTCCTGTTAATGTTGAATGAGATTAGGATAAAAATACCAATGTGGTGTACCCTTTTTAGGTATCCAATCGAAAAATATTATATGATTTGGAAGCAAATGACATGTTGCAGAATTAACAAACAAATCGCACTAATGGTTTCAGTCATGGATTCGAATCTCTTAACCGATCTAAAGAAGTAACATGACCTTTGGACACGTTTACAAATATGTGTGGTTGCATATAAATACATGTTACTGCTTCCATCTATTTGCATAAAACTCATGCACGCAGATCTTTGCAATTCATATGAACACACAAAAAAAGCATAGTGACAGCAATCGTAAATTAGTAAGTGGGCAGAAAGCTGGTAACTCACAGCAAACATTGGGAACTTCCGATAATTGTCAAGAAATGCTTGCTTCTTTCTCAACTTCTCATACTGGCTCAAACATTTGCTGAAGAGGTGTCGGATACTGGTATGACTTGCTAGCATAAGACCACTCACCTGAAGAATGCAATATGCCCTTGTTTATTTTTTCTACAGCAAAAGGGTCACTTTTAAGGAGAGCAAAATCATGCTCAAAGTTGTTACCCTTGTTTATTCAGACCCAATATTGTGAATTGTTCTATAATGCAGGCAAAATAAGAGATCTAAAGTCCAAAAGACAAGAACTAGAGTTGTACCCTATGGGCAGTCTGGACATATGGGGACTTTCTAGAAAGAGCGACCTACAAAAACGCAAAAAGAACAAAAAGAGATGATGTAAGTCCAGGTATCATAAGAAAAAATAATTACCCAAAGTGAGGACAACTGCTTCAACTATCAAGAGACCTGAATACTTGCAGGACCCCATTCAATAAAATTTACTAGCTTTCTTTCACGAATCCTCTGTAGACTTTCATGCACCTGATAAAACAGGGGAAATTATTTAGCAAAAATTAAAAGCTCAAACCAGTAAGAATAGACAATACAAAAACGATTCCATGAAATTATTTAAGTTTATTTTCAAACACACATAACCATTAACAACTAACAAGCAATCGATTTAAAGTTACTCTTCCATTCAATAAATACTAACAAAGTGTACATTAGTAATATAGTTGATCTCACATAGTTGGATTAGGCTTTGTTAAACTTTCAAATGATTTCAAAGTGCAACACGCCAAATGCTTTCTTCTCTTTCAAGGGAGAAAACATATAGTTACTAGCCAGGAGAAATCAAGGTTGGATTTCTCTGAAATGCGCCCCTTTCTCATGGTTTAAACTAGAAGATTTTAAGTTAACGTGTGCCTAGGAGCATCATTGCAACCATCTTATCAATATCAATGCTCTAAATTTTCAAGGGGAGAGAAGCACTGGCTATGACCACAAAACTCAACTATCTTCTGTGAAGAAAATTAACACAATAAGTCTAAAGAAAAGAGATGTTTCTGAAAAGAGAAAGGATAAAATAGAGGTAGAGAAAAAAAAGGACATGAGAATCTATCAAATGTCCAATATCACTTTAAAGAAAAGATAAAGCAAACTGTTGCAAACTTTTGGCACAACAGTCAACAGAAGGAAGAATAAGATGTTCAATAACCTAGACAATATATATGCATGCATTCACATGCAAAATCTTAGACCAATTACCACCCTTAAGATAGAAATAACCAAAACTGCTAAAGAATGCAAATGTCATTCTACTGGTTGAAGTCAACAGAAAGGTAATCAATGACTTGCCCAAGAATAAAGAATGATGCATATAATTTTCTTATCCATAATATAAATGTAAGACTTTGGAGATACATTTCCTGTAAAAGCTATAGCATTAAAAAAAAGCTTATCATACCTGAGTAGGATCTACTTCCCCTTGAATGATATTCAGTATGGAGATATACTTTGCTTGGCTAGCTTCTTTTGTGCGCGCATAAGAGGAAACCATAATATTTTTTGTCTGCCAGGAAGCATAGGGTTAGAAAAATGCAACCCATTTTGAAACAAGTACAACCTACATATCTCACCTGGAGAAGTCTTCTCATAACATCAAGGACAGTAGTTTTGCGAATCACATTGGCCTGCCAGGAAGAGAAACACAGGCATCACACTACACCAAAAAGATCTTTACATGAATAACAAGAATAAAAACAATAATTTAGGACTGATGAGACATACTGAGACGATCAATTTAATAAAAATAAAATATATGGAATTCTAAAGCTTCAGATCCATTTTTCACACCCAATTCTGAAACGAGTAAGTGAATCGATTATAGACAAATTGTATAAAGGCTCTACTTAACACTAAAAATCACACAACGAGCAATTGATCAGGAACCACAATCAACTACAAAGTCATAAATATAAAAAACATGAGTATTTGAAGTACCTGGCGCTCCACTGTAAGTGGTGTGTAACCTGTCATAAGAAAATGACATCTTGGGGTTGGAATTAAAGAGGCAAGAAGACCAACCAAATCGTTGTTCATATACCCTGGATACCGCAATGTAGTTGTGCTTGCAGACATCACAGTGGAAACCAAAGAATTTGTTTGAGCAAATGTAGGATTACTTAGATGTAAACGTTCTACAGCAATTCTATTGAGTGCGGTATTGTCAAGAACAACAACACAATCAGCATTTAACGTTAGTCGTTTGAGTGTCAAAAGTGAGTTGTAGGGCTGGACCACCACATCACTTGTCTCCATCTGGTTAGGAAATACACTATAAGTCTGAACCAGCTTCTTGCTGTAGCGGTCATTCAGAGCCTCCAACAGATAGGAACCCATACCTTCATTGTAGATGAAAGCAGTCAAGTTGTAACCAAAACAAAGTCTTCAAGAAAATTTCAGTATCTTAGTGGAAGACACTACTACTGCTGGGGTCCTAATTTTTGCAGCCAAAAGAAACAAACACGTGTGGACATATAAACCAAAAGAGAAAAATAAGCATAAAATAAATAATTAAAAATATTACATAGGCCAGAACAGAGAGTTAAAAACACAAATAAGAAGACGAGAAGAAACCTGAGCCTGTCCCTCCAGCAATCGAATGACATAGAACAAAACCCTCAAGACTATCACTTCCATCAGCTTCTCTGTCAATCATGTCCATTATATCCTCTTCAACACCCTTTCCCTGTTTGAAAATCACGTATTATTCATGATCAAGGAGCTGGATTTTGATAAAAGATTATTAATACATAACACGTAAAAGTCATGAAACTCTGTCAGATTTTTTCATAAAAAAGTTGCAATATGCTCAATGATCTCTATAAACAAGGAAAAATGATTCTAAGATTAAAAAAGAAAAACCGATAACATCAACATTTCATGAAAGCATATATCTATTGATTCTATTCCGCCATCAATAAAAAATTACTGCTACTTGAAATTATGATCATTTTTTCCTGATCAACAAGATGATCTGAACATGTTAAACTTAAAATAATGTGCAGAAGACCATAATTGTTTCTAACTGTTACCTGAAACATACTATAATGATGGACAAGAGAGACAAAAGTGATAAGAAACAAAAGTTGAAACATTACTCGAATAGGATCCACCAAAACTGTAGGGGTCCAAGCCTCAATGAACTTATACATAAACTGAACATTACTAAAGTAGAACGTTAAATGCAAAAGAAAACACAAGTGAGACTACCTGATGATATCCACTGGCCCAGTTGTTTCCAGCACCTCCACCATGATCAGAAACAAAGATGTTTTCGTGATTGTATAGATTTTTGTATTCACTATTTTGAATTCCGTTAATTACTCTAGGTTCCAAATCTATGAGTAGAGCACGTGGTATATAATGCTGATCGTCAGCTTGGTAGAAAAAGACATCTTTCCTGTCACCTCCCTGCATCATCCGTGCCGAGAAAATCGAGACATAGAGAAACCGATGTTTAAATCGCAAGAACTAACTCACTGCTTATTCTTTTATATCTCACATAAAATCATCTCAATATCAACAATTTACGGGCAATGCTATCCCTAATGGGGACCTAATCTGACAGCTTAATTATCAAGTACTTTTTTTCTAAATCATCATAGACATTTAATTATTAGTAAAACTGCAAATAAATAGAAAAAAATCAATATGAATTCCCATAATTAACTGGAAAGTGAAGCTTTAAAGTACAAAAAGTAATAATACGAAGAGAAAACCTCAAAAGAAAAAGAGAACCTGAGTAGCGAAATCTTCAAGAATGCCTTCTTTGCTGATGCCGTGTTCGAGGCAGAGCTGTTTCCAAAACTCCATTCCGATCTGGTTCCCGCATTGTCCCACCTGCAGTGTTATGATTTCTCTCGGCATTTCTTCTTTCTTTTTTCCTTTCGCTTGAAACTAGGGTTTAGACTTTAGATCGGTAGGCGCAAAAGAAGGCCTGGCGCCAGACGCTTTTTGAAGGGAAAAAAAAAAAAAACCAGAAATGATGAGCAGAGCCTTTCGGCTTTTTTATATACCAGTGACACTGACCGGTACTAACTGTGTATGATTTATATTATGCGCCGGCTTGCTTTTGTCTGATAATAAATGCTAACGTGCGCTTTAGCTTGATCCGACCATCCCATCCTACTCCTCCATCCCTCCCTCTCTCACGGGCTTGTTTATGAAATTGGGCTTCATTTAATGTATTCCCATCCATGGTCTACCCAGGTTACTCTTACTGTGAACTTTTTACTTGATTATTTGGGCTCAACACGCCCCCAAGGCTAACCACTAACTAGTTCTTGGACGGACCTGAACAAATTCAGAACTGGAGGCCGATGTCAGAAAATATTCATTTCAGTATAAACAGGGAAACTATAGTCTATAGAATGTATTACTACAGTATTAACTAACTAAAATAGATAGCTCCAATTACCATATTCTTAATCATTTAGCGTTGTCCTATTTATTGTTTGCATTTCATATAGATTTATTTCCTTTGATTGTTTTTTATCATTCTTCAAAATATTTGTTTCAGGTCATTCCTTGATCACGTAAACAAAACCAGATCAAATTGGAACTAACGAAAGCATACCAAGAAAATAACAGTCTTGTAGCTTCAATAATTATAACATGGAGGGATCAAGACAAATAAAAATCTAGCGAGCCCAGAGAAAAGCTCCCATGGCGAACTTTCTCTTGTGCTCAACATCTCCGGAAATGGGTAAGCTTCCACTCTAGCATGATCTCGTAGTCAGCTTTGTTGTACCTTGGGTAGTGCAGTGACATCTAGAAGTGGCTGCACCAGTTCCTAGCTTGCTGACCATTTGGCCCACTGCTCTGGCTACTGGCTTGACACCCATTTCTGAAACACCTAAACCGCGTGGTTATTTGGTTGTGGCCTACTGGCCTTTTTATAGATTAACTAATGTACGGGTATGTATTGGAGCAAGCATCGTCGAGGAGGTGATGCGATATTACAAACTAGACGTAACTTAGAAAATAAAGCTTCTCAAAATCGAGATGGTTTCCTACCTTATACCCATTTATAATTTCATTCTAATAAATGGTAGTAACCATAATAATTCGATTTGCCATAGTAGGCCAGCATTTTGCCAGACCTGCTGGCTTCTAAATTAGGGCCAGCCACATCCTTGGTTTTGGCTTCTTCAGGGCCTCAAAACCTTCGGGCATTCGCAACAATGCAAGCATAATTGGATCTACATATTTAGATTTTTCATTTAATTTCATCTAAACAAAAGTAATGACTGACTTAGAACATCAATAGCAGGAATTTGTCCCACCAATCCAACAGAACAACCTTTAAGCAATTCATTGCCGCGGTCTGTGGTCACTGCATTGTTAACAAAGCTGCAGCTAAAATCTTGTAAAGGAAAAACATCAGCCACTTATGATGGTTTGATTTGTACCATAGTTGTCGATATCTATAATAGCAAAACAATATGAGCCAGACTTGGTCAAGACACAGTTGCTTTGAGTATGATCACTTTCATTAATCCATTGCAATAATGCATAGTTCTCTTTTCAACTATCTGTTAACGTCTCGTTAAGAAACAGAAGGGAATTAACCTTCATTTGCATGAATATGTAGGAAACAAGGTTTTTTCTCATAACTCAAATGAGAAAATGACCATTCCAAGTAATCAAACATGTCCACTTGACCTTGTTAGTGGGACTCATTTTCATGTCCTATGTTCAGCTGTAAAAAATAAAAATTCTAACTCAATACCTAATTGATGAATTTCAATTGGTAGGCGGTGAAACTTTTAATAATTTTAATTTCCTTTACTAGGAGAATTGCAAAAGAATTACATACTTCAGAAAAGATGCTGATGGTCATGACTCTGCTTTATGGTCATCTGAAACATTGACAAGGCTCTCTGGATCTGATCTAACTGTTGGAGGCAGGCCTACGAGCATACTTGGAGGAGCAAAGTACATGTGTAGAGACATCATGCAAATAATGATTCCCAAGAAAAGCTGCAAAAGTACCAAGAAAAGCAAAATAAGCAATCCAATGTTCAATAATTGCCAAACAAAACTGGCAGCACAACTATCAGAGGAGCACCGAAGAAGTTTCTGTATGTTTCAAGAACTACATTCACATAAAATGACCAAAACAGACAGGATAACTCATAGATCATCTGACAAGTGGATAAAATATTCCGGACCATATATGTGTATATGTGTCTCTTTGTGTGAGCATTTATTGTTAACCACGAAACTAAAATTAAAAGCCCAACGAAATATAAATTTAACACCATCATCCAGGTATGGAACACTAAGATAACACCTTAGAGACTTAGTGTGTGCTTGGTTAAGTGAAAATTTTGAAAGACGAAAAGACAGAGACTGGAAAAGTGGAAAGAAAATAAATTTGAAGTGTGTTTGATAAGAAATAAAAGTGAGAAGAAAAAAAAAAGGATAAACAATTTCTCATCATGCATAAAAACAAATCATTCTGAAATGAAATACTAAGAGGGGAGAAATGAGAGAGATGTAAGTTAAATGTGCATATTTACAAGATTATGTATTTTCTAAAATTTTTATTTTCCTTCCTCTTAATTTTTAACTCTACAAAGCAATGAATGGAAAGGAAATTACTTTTCCTTTCATTTTTCATACCAAGTTAAACCAAAGGAAAGAATATATATATATATTATCCTTCTCTTTTTCTCCTCCTTTCTCTATCTTTCCAATTTTCTTCTCAACTTACCAAGCAAAGCCTTAGAGACTGAATTAGGGGATGGATATCTAGTTCAGACCACAGTTGATAAAATATTTAGGACTATAAGTGTGTGTGAGAGCATTTTTCATTAACCATGAAACTCAACCCTGAAAGAAAATGAATTGAATAGCTATATTCAGGTAGACTTGCCCACGGGCTGCGCAGAACAGGAGCAGATATTTTTTACTTCCCTTACCCAGGCCCAGCCCAAAAGTCCATATTACTATTTTTAAATAGTAGAGTATTAAACACGGTTATTATATATTAATATTATTTATACATTTATAATTAAATTTAAATAAAATATGTTTCTAAATATTAACTAGTAATTTAGACTGGGACAGTTTGAATTGAAAAAAACGTATCTAAAGTATAGTCTGACATTTAAGTTGGATATCTCATTTAGACCACAGCAATGAAGCCTACCTGAAGTGTTAGCTTGAAACTGAATAGGAACACAGACAGAACCATTGTCAATAGCATGGCCATCGATGTGGAATATACCTGAATGAATAAGCATAAACAACTAGTTGTTAAAGAACTTGAAAAAAAAAAAAAGAATAGATGAATTATACCCAAAATTTCAGATTGTCACAAAGCAGCTAAGAAGTTTAGTAGCATGAAACAAATCAAGGGGAAATCTCCAGGTTCGAACATGAAAACGTGAAAAAAATCTATGGCAATATAATTTTCACCAGCCTATGGATAGAAACCACACACACAATCAAGAATAGCTACAAAGAAGATACCTTGACTATATTGTCAGCATATTTCATTAACCATGAAACCAAAAGCCCGGTAGAACCTAGATTTAACACAACCATCCAAGCGGTGATGCTGTACCCATTAAACAGCCGTTGCCACCAAGGTCCTTTCTCAAATCCAGCTCTAAAATCATCAACTACAAGCCGTGCCATGTTGAAGATTGCACCAAACCTGGAAGAAGAACATAAATGAGAACAAATCAACCAATGATCATGTTAATTACTTTGAATGGCTTGAACTTGGCAATATACTAATACACATTGGTTGGTTACATATAAGATTAGAGAAACAAAATATACTTTAAATGCATAGTAATATTCCTCAAATAATGAGGCAATGAACACTTCACAATAAAAAAAGATAAAGAAAGGAACCTACGTGTACAACTGTACATTCTGCCAGTATAAGCTATCATTGTTTTGCTTCATCAAGAACTCCGTATACACACCAGCCAATGCAGAAAGACAAGCAGATAAAATTCCTAACATGTATCCTTGAATTGGTGCTGAGAAGAGGGAATCACATGAAGCTTCTCCACAACTTTTGACCTTAATAAAGAGAAGACAGAAGGATGATTTGAATTGTGAAACCTATACTTATACTTCACTAAATTATAAATAGAAAAGAGATGCAGCAAAAGCAAAACAAATTCTAAAATTTTATGGCAGATAGCCTACTTCAAGAGCAAAAGTGATAGGCCCTAATGAGATACAACAGCTTCGTATGCAGAGATGTTACATTCTTAACTAAGCTGTTGCTCCTTGCCACTCCTCCTAATCCTCACTCTCCTTTTTCTGTCCTTTCTTAAATTTTCAGAATGCAATTAAATTATTAAAGCATTTATTCCAATTATTACTTGCAAAGAAAATTATCAACTAGTTCTTCCATCTTATTTTTTATTTGATCACTCTAAACTTGTTTCACAAAAAGTAAAACCATGGCTTGATTTCTCATTTCTTACGTGAGAATCAAGTTTGACCGGCCAAAATACATTAATTTTTTCCGAAAGTCAAAACATATTGATCTGGCCTCGAAGTGCATGTGACTTCAAGCATTCATAAACTTTTCTTGTACCACAAGTCAATGTAACATAAATAACAGTAGAGAACATAAATGGTTTAGTTAGACATCTCGAGTACCTGGCTCGTGGTTGTTCCAACCGCCAATAGAATGATCGCCATCCACTGCAGATTAGATAGCTTCTTCTTAAGAAATAACCTAAATCATGCAACAAACCCATCTATTCATTCGTGAGAACAATATCGAGATAGTACACTTTTGAGGACATAAAAAGATAGTTCAAATACAGAATACTGAGAGTATCACCTAAATAGAATTCCAGTAGTGACAATCTTCAAATTGCCCATAATCTGATGCGTCGAAGTATCAACATAAATAAGAGTCGCAAACTGGACATTATTATGGATTAAGTAAATGACAGACGGAATAGGGAATAATCGAACAGTTTTCCAATCCGTTGTCATTTTTGGAGGAGGAAATTTCTTACACTCTCTCCATAGAAAAACACTCGATACAATAAGCTGTAAACAAAAACAAATTACTCAAAAATCAACAATCCATTTTCTTCATATAAAATTAAGAAAGTTCAATGCAAATTTGAAAAGCACCTTAAAACCTCGGCAAGGAAAGGAACGGTGGCGTAATCATATTTATATTTGCCATTGCTTTGCGATAGAGTTGTTAATATCCCCTGCCAAACATTAAAATGAATTTAGATCTAATAGTTATATTAAGTCATTAGGGTTCAGGATTTGAGGGAGTAGAGGAAGGAAACTCATGGGAGTGAGAAAAGCGGAATGAAGAAGGAGAATTAGAGCTTGAAGTAAAAGAGAAGAAAACAGTGACCTGAGAACTGGTAAGGACGGTGAGGAGAAAAGCTGCTATATACCACTTCATTGTTCATTTCTTACAATCCGCGTACAGAAGTAGAAGCATTGTCATCTACTGCAAGAGAGCAACGAGCACTGCGAGAGTGAATAAGCGACCACCATTGGAAACACCGATCAGTTGATACAACCGATACGCCATCGTATCTGTGCCGCCCGGTTTTCGCGTCGTTTCCTTTTTGTGAGTTAAACACTTAATCGAGGCTGAGCTCATATGTCATTTCTTGTGGGGCCATGGTCCCTTTTTTAATGGAAAAAACGTAATATAAATTAAATAAAAATTTCTTTAATAAAATAAATCACATTATTTAAAAGTTTAAATTCTTCGGTTAATCTTTGTACGACGCTTAAAATGTGTGTTTAGATCATTTCTATAATTTTGGTATTGATTGAATAACATTAATTAACTTTACAATTTTATATATAATTAATATTAAAATTTAATCAAATAAATTTAATTATTATTTATTAGCACTGAAAGTTTAAAATTTAAAAATTACAACAATTAAAATTTATCAAATTGAAATATAAGAATAAAATCCATAACTTACATATTACACAGTGAATAGAAACTAATAATAATATTTGAGCTATAAAAAATAAATCAACTCTTCATTGACGATTAAAAAGTGTTTATGAATCGAATTGGATTTGAATTCATGCAAAATATTTAAATCAATTTTTTAAGTTTGGGCTTATTTCGGTTCGAAAATGGATTTGTTTTTTTGTTCAAACTCGACTTAATTTGATAAAAGTAAATTCAAGACCAAGTCTGCCCGCTCATATTTTATTATTTTTAGATTAATTTTTTAAAATATTTTAAAAATATATATATAATATACTAAATGCATTAAAATCATTAAAATAAACTTTTCTAACACATTAAAAGTATTTATATTAAAAACATTATCATAAATATAATAAATATTTTATTATATTAAAAAACAAAAATAAATATAATAAATGTTTTATTGAATTAAATATAAATTTTAAAAAAATTGTATTTTAGGTTGGGTTATTTAATTGGATAAGTTTTTTTTTAAGTTTTGGATGAGGAATTTAATTGTTATTGAGTTAGTGATTTAATATAAATATATAATTATTATTTAACATATATAATTAATATAATTATTTTTTATAACATAATATATTCAAACCAGGCTAAGCTCCGGCCAAAAAAAATTTGCCCAAGGCTTGACCTTTTGTAAGTTTTTGGGTCGAGTTTGAGCAAAATTTTAAATTTATCTTTCGGTAAAAAACAACCTAAAATTTTGCTTCGAGCCGACCCACGATAAGATTTAAATACAAAAGCTCAAATGTTTACGAAGGGTCAAAACTCAATTATAAGATAAACCAAGGAAGGTTTAATTTATAACTATTATACATTGAGATGGATGGAATAAATTATATTATTTACCCACATGAATTAACATGAGCATAAACCTATATTATTTAATGACATGAATTAATACGAGTATAAATAACGTCCTCCTGTATTGGTAACAATATTCATGGCAATTAAATTAAAATTTAACCGACATTATTGAGGAATTTTTTATTAGTTTATAATTAGATAATAAACATTAAATTTGAATGTACTAAAAAAAAAAAGAAGAAGGAATAATTCAATCAAATGTAATAATTGAAGCTAAACGAGATTAGGTAACAAGGTAAAAGATTGATATATAACGTCAGGATCCGAGTGTGATCACTTTATTTTACCCCTAGGATTAAGCCTTCACAGCCCTGGAAATACGTAGTCAATTTACGAGAGCTGAAATTGGAGAAGTAGTAAAAAATACAGGAAAATAATGCATTAGAAATGGCCGAACAATGCGATCTAAAAGCCACGAACATCGAAACTGACGGGAATACCATGCCATTGCCACCAAATCTGACAAGTGTTTGGTTACGTCAGTTCCTCGTCAAAAACAACTTTGCCTCCAATCACACACACCAGTCACCGCCATTACACACACAATTCCCCCGCACAACACAATACTCCTTGTAATACTAAATTTCATTCACTTCTTTGACATCCCTTTTCATTATCATGTACATGGGTTCGATTCTGGAGTTTTGATTTTTCATGCTTTTTGTTTGCTGAATTTCGATTCATAAATGGCTAAACTATCGATTCATAGTTTTGCTGCTATATTCCTGATTTTTGAAGAAAGCTTTGAATTCTTTTATATTGGGATCGGGGAGGAATTAAAAAAGCTTCCGTAAGTTGCTATCACCGTCATTGATCTGAAAGGAAGCAAGTTTGGCCTGTTTTTCTATGGTAAGCAATATCATGTGTCTGTAAGATTCACTTCTGGTTCATTTGATTCCTCTTCTTTTTAATTCGTATATACGATGAGCATGATTATTTACATATGCTGTTTTGATAGAGCCTCCTTGTTCTAGTCTTAGGCCAAAATGGAGCAATTTCGGCAGATAGGGGAGGCTTTAGGAAGTTTGAAGGCATTAATGGTTTTTCGTGAGAACATCCAGATTAACCAGAGGCAATGCATTTTGTTGCTAGATATTTTTATTCTGCATACAAATCGATAGCAGATGAAATGAAAGATAACCTGAAATTCGAAGAGAGGAACTTGAAATGGAAAGTTCTTGAAATGCCATTGAGAGAGCTCCACAAGATTTTCAAAGATGGGGAAGCCTACATCAAGGAAAGCTTGGAATCTAAAGACTGGTGGGTTAAAGCCATAACTCTCTATCAGAATACTGATTGCGTGGAGTTGCATATCAGTAACTTGCTTTCCTGCATTCCGGTTGTCATTGAAGCAATCGAATCTGCAGCCGAAATGTCCGGTTGGGAACAAGATGAAATGCAAAAGAAAAAACGGGTGTACTCCAATAAGTACCATAAAGAATGGATTGATCCTGAACTTTTCCAATGGAAATTTGCAAAGCAGTATCTTGTTACTCAAGATTTTTGCAATAGGATTGACAATGTCTGGAAAGAAGATAGATGGATCCTTAAAAACAAAATCCAGGAAAAGGAAAACGCAAGTTTGAGAAAGCAGGAGAGAAAACTTGCAGATTTGCTTTTGAGAAACTTAGATAGTTCAAAATCTTTGAAAGATAAGCTTTTACCGAGTTCGATCCTATTGGGGTGGAAGGACTATCAGGTTAGACGGCGGCTCGGTAATGGGAGTCAATACAAGGAGGTTTACTGGTTAGGTGAAAGCTTTGTTCTGAGACACATAATTGGAGATGTAGAAGCAGTAGCCTCTGATATTTCTTCATTATTATCTCTTTCCCACCCAAACATACTGCATTTCCTTTGTGGATTCACTGATGAGGAAAAGAAAGAATGTCTTTTGCTCATGGAACTAGCGCATAAAAACCTCTGCGACTGCATAAGAGAAACTTGCGGCCCAAGAAAGAGAACGTCGTTTTGTCTTCCGGTCACTGTTGATCTAATGCTTCAGATTGCAAGGGGAATGGAATATCTACACTCAAACAAAATCTACCATGGTGACTTAAATCCTTCCAGCATTTATGTTAAGCTGAGAGGAACATCATCGGAAGGGTACATGCAGGCGAAAGTTTCGGGATTTGGCTTGTCTTCAATACCTCGGAAGGGGGCAGCGAATCAGAATGAAACACAGTCGTTCATTTGGCATGCACCAGAGGTTCTAGAGGAGCAAGAACAGCCAGGAAGTAAAGTGAAATTAAAGTTCACTGGAAAAGCAGATGTGTATAGCTTTGGAATGATTTGCTTTCAGCTTCTAACTGGAAAAGTCCCATTCGAAGATGGCCATCTTCAAGGGGACAAAATGAGCCGAAACATAAGAGCAGGGGAGAGGCCATTGTTTCCTTTCAAGCCACCAAAATCTATAACAAGCTTGATCAAGAGATGTTGGCATGCTGATCCAGATCTAAGGCCCAGCTTCCTATCCATCTGCAGAATTCTTCGGTACATAAAGCGGTCACTTCTAATGAACCCTGATTTTAACAGTCAGTCGGAGTTACCGGAGCCGCTTGTGGATTACTGTGACATTGATACGAGGCTTCAACGGATATTCTCCACATGGAAAGCTCCCCATCCATTATCCACATCACAAATCCCTTTTCAGATGTTTGTTTATAGAGTACTCGAAAAGGACAAAACAGGATTTCCTCTCAAAGACACTTCAGAATCTGGAAGCGACAGAAATTCGGTTAGTGGCGATGAAAATGTCACTACTGATGAGCCAGACACATCAGCAACTGAGAGGTCCATGCCTTCACCTGAACCACTGCCTAGGATAAATACTACAATGAAGAAATCTGCAGATATTAGAACAAAACATCCAGGTAATCAACCACATTCTCGAATTTTCTTTTCATTCATGCATTTCCTCTTGAAATAATAAGGCACAACACCAAATTATCGTTTCATGTCAAAATTTATACATTGGAATTCATGCTGACAGCCTGTGTCTTCTTTTCCAGCGACACCTAAAGCAAGATCAGCAAGACCTCCAATGAATCAGCATCCCCGCAGTTTCAGAATGAGTTCAGAAAGCCAGCTGCACCTAGTGAGCCCCAGACAACGGAGATCATCTGGCCATGTCTCAGATTCTGAGCTCTCCTAGCCTTTCTCAACATGTTGATTGCTTAGACACAGAAACAATGTTTGATCTAGTTTACAGTGATGAAATGCTTTGCCAGATCAATAATTACAGGGAAAAAAAGTTCAACTGAAGATGAAACAGAGTGGCAAAGACAGTATTCAAACAGACAATCCTCGGAACAAGTGCTCAGAGCTTATCGAGCTTTCAAAGTTTTAAGGGAGGGAATATGTCAGCTTACACTGGCTGCACCTTACATCTGTAAATTTAGTATTTGTGCTGAACAATCATAATCATTGATTTATGAAAGATAAAAGACATTTTTTGCTACAACTTTAGCAGAAACAATTCATTAATGCTCAACACAAAGCATACAAATTCTTTAAGCCAGTTCAATAAGCAGTTCAATTTTGTTTTGTACCTTCTCTTTTGGATACCCTTAATTATATAATAATTGTACTCAATTCATCTATATGGTTATTCTTCTTTCCATACAATAAAAAGGAACCATGTAAGTAAGATGATCAAATCCTAATGACGCTATTAAATACATACAAACTGTATATAAGTGCTGTCTGAGGCCTTTACAACAATACTATAGTCAGCAAACAGAAACATATATAACAGTTAAAATCTCAAGGGATTTCCAATTTGTAATGCTGGAAAGGTCCCTCACATCCATAGAGATCTACAAACTACATCTCAATCAGAAAGGCTAGTTTTCTATTTGTTCGCAATAGCGAGAAACTTTATGGAATTAATCATAAAGGAACAAATATCTACAAAACAATAAGCAAAATGCTCCAGAAAATACCTTGCCAAAAACTGACAGCTGCATCCCTCATAACTCTTTAAGAACTAAGAAGCATTGTTGAATGTTTCTTAAACACAAAAGTCTGGGGGGCCACATACTTCTTCTGCTACTAAGTCTATCAGTAATGTTTTTGCGCATGAACTATTGCAACCCAAGAAAATTTTTGGTGCCACCCCTCATCAAGGTTGCCATTAAACTTAAATGCAACGCTGTTCACAAGGAGCAGTTGAGATAAATCTGCAGGGTGCCAATAACTTAAAAGAGTATTGTCATTTTTAACTTCTAATTCCAAGTGGTTAGCGCTTATAGCCATGCACTTGTAAAGATGCCATACTCCAACGGCCATAGCAGTTTTAGTAGGAAACCAGAGAGCAATATGATTGCGTGCATGGGCACACTCAATTGAAGGCAGACTCAAAGTTGGTGCATGAGTTTTTGCTCTCATTTTTACCCTTCAGCCTCTGCAAATGAACCAAATCATGGGTTTCTCAAAGTAAATGTAATCTATCTTTAGGACGGCCAAGCTAATTAAAGGTTATTGAGCAGAACTGATTTTGGGGAAAGGTTTTCATCACACGAGTTTCAGTAATTCTATACTTCCAGTTGAGTTGGCAGCAACAAGCATGTTTGACTTTTGTCTCCAACAGACACTTGAAACGAACTGTCCATTTTCATCACTGGTTTGATGCCCAGAAGCAGGATCAACAGACCGAAACTTATACGAAGTGATGGGCATTGGCAGAGATCTATAATAACAATAGACCTGCAAAAGTAAAAAAGGAAGATTTGGATATCAGTTATGTTGGCTCAGCTATATATGCATGCAAACCATGAGAAAAGTCAATGATCATAATCAAAAGGAATAGAGAAAATCCAGAACTGAGCCACGGATTTCAGCACCTTTTTTTTTTAATTAAACATATTTACCTCATTTGTTTCTGAACCGCATGCTATATATCCATCCAAGACAGTTAAACCCACAAAGTTCTGATGAAGCAAAAAACAAATAGTTAACACAAAGATATTGCAGATGCTCAAAATTTTGAGAGATGAAGAGAAAATATCTAACCTTCTCATTTTTATGGCCACTAAAGGTTAAGCCACAAGTATTGGTGGCCGATCCATCCGAGCAAGTTTTATTGAGATCCCACGACTTCAGGGTGTTGTCAGTGGATGCAGAGAGAAGGGTGTTGGAATCCAAGAATTTGACATAGCTAACAGTTTTTTCATGGGCAGCCAATGTGCACAAGGGGATTCTAGAATGACGGAGATCGTAGCAATAGACTTTGTAATCAGCCGATCCAAATGCCAACAGATGCGGAGAGAAACTAGAGAACTGAACACAGCAGACATTTGCAGGGCTCCACATGGTTCCAAGCGAACTTTTCTGCTATCAAAATTTTCTTCATAAGCTTCACTGAAAACATACAAGCTGATGTTCCAAAACTCTTACATGTGCATGCAAGCATGTAGGTGTTTGTGAAAACACCAAAACTTTCACATGCTACGTGATAAGTGAGGCAGGAAAGCATACCTCGTTAATGCTCCAAAGCTTCACAGAGCAGTCATCACTTCCACTGACAAACTTTGTTGGGTCAGCTTGAGAAAAGTCGACAGACCACGCCCTCTTTTGGTGTTCATTGTATTGACAGAGTCCTTGACCAGTTCCCGCATCCCATGTCTGTACACATAAGACACCATTTTATCAATTAAATACATGGCAACAACCTTCATTCAATAATAAAAATACCATATTCTAACACAAACCAGAAGGAAAATTGAACACTTAGACAGAAGTTCAGTAGTTGCAATTACTCTTCGATGCAATAGAGCCAAACATAATCCATCGTCAAGGCAAATGGTATAGATGTCAATAAAATGCATAAAAGATAACTACAACATTGATCATGAAAAGAATTTACCAGTCTACTGGAACAGTACCAAACCGATGATAGATCATATACATCTAACAAATATATTGCTATATATAATGTTGTTGGGATAAAACCTGAATGCCTTATTTGACCAACATGCACATCAAGGTATCTTTCAAGTATTTACCTGGACAACACCATCATAATCAGTTGAAGCCAAATAATTCTTTACGTAGTTGTTCCAGCACACACAGCTAATCTTTGACTTGTTTGACATCTCAACAACGGGATAGTGGATATCAATAGAATCATTCATAAATGCATCGAACTCGAAAATCTTGATTCTCTTTGATATGCCAGCAGTAGCAATATAATCCTCATTACGGTCAAAACTAAGAGTGCATATCACATTTGCAGAATTTAGAAGGTCTCTATTTCTTATCGTTCCACAGGCTTCAAACTTGCTATAGCAAGCAAACTTGCACAAACCTTTGAAAAAGCTCCCAAGGGGATCAATAGATTTCTGATTCATTCTCAGCTTTCCATTCTCACTTTGTGACTTGGACAACTTGCCTCGTTTCTTCAGTAAGTCTTTGTCAGAGCCTGCTGCAGCAGCAGTTTCAGAAGAGTGGATTTGGGATCTCATGGAGAAGTAGGCATGCTCGAGTTGCCAGATATTTTTCGACAACCATCCATTATTTACATCTGACTTCAAATTTGGTACACAATGAGAAACTGAAGTTCCAGGATTTTCAGAATGCATCCACTTTTTTCCTGCATCAGGAAATCCATTTTGTATCTGAGCGAAAACTGAGGATGTCCTTAATGCTTGCCTTCTCTTAGCTTCATTGATATCTTCTTCTAAGAACCTAATCTCTTCCATCAATTTGGAGGCACGCTTCTGCTTTTGTTCTTCTAGTTTAGTTAGAAAATGTAGTAATATCTCTGATTCAGCAATATCATTATCAGGAGATTCTGATAAATTATTCCCGCTAATCTTTTCTTGGGATCCACAAAATAAATCAGACTGCAAGATTTCCCTGTTTTTTTACAGAATTTAAATGTACTTAAAGGACTAAAACAAAAAGAATCTACATTAAATCTTAATGCATTGCAGTAGACTACATAATCTACATACCAACAAAATGAAGTACAAGCACTTGGAATTGTAATGACGTCATTTTATTTAGGGAGTCAGGAAATGACAGAAAAGTAAAAAAAAAATTACTAATGTGCAGGCTAGAAAAGGAGAGACCTGAGTAGTGAATTTTACAACATATACTAACTTATATCTGAATTGTTTTTCTTGCAATTCAAAATATAAAATGACAGCTTATAGTAAACAAAACAGCTATATAACTAGTAGTTATTGCAGCTGATGACGGTAATAAAAGATTCATGGATACCTAGTTGTTGGACGAGAAAGAGGTCCGGGATGAAGAAGCCAAAGACAAAAGGCAGCTTCCTTGGGACTTTCTGAAAGGAAATTTGGTGGAAGAATCCGCTGGCTCAAGTCTGACATCATTGCAGAATGCTGCTCCATTGATTCAAAACAACATAGCAACTGATAGAAACAGCCCGCGTTAGTAGAAACAACAGCCTATCAACTCTACGGTGAGAAATATAGCACTGAGATATATTCGAACCAGATGCTTAATGGCAAACCAGATGTGTTTAACGGAAAACCTTTTCAGATGCATTCTAGAGAAGTTATGGGTTGAAAGCATGCTCAAGGTACTGGGGAAATACACAGCATCAGGTTGTAATAAACATAACTTTTAGATTATAAAGATTCAAGAATTGGACCATATCTCAAAGGAAGTATCAGTACTAGGAAGCATTAATTTGTTCCAACTTACTCTATACTGTAAAAGTCAAGATTCATGTGATTAGCAGTTTTAAGGTTACTCTCTCAATGACATGTTTCAAAGAGACAAATATATGAAAAGGGCATTAGATTGTGTGAGGAAGAATGTCTCACCCTTTAGTGAGAGAGTACAATCTATATTGTCCCAAATTTTTGTGTATCAAATTTTTCCTTTCCCCCTTTTCCCTAATAGGCACAAACTGTAGTACTACATTCAGTGCCCTTTTTATTGGTTCAGTTTCAATCATCAATTACTAGAACAATGGATAAGCCATAACAACATAATACCTACCCCTGAACTGATGAAAAATTGAGATGTGCAAGGATTTGGGGATTGGAGTTTTTTCACATACTTTAATGTTACGGTCTTAAACGATTCATCCTAATATCTCAGATCAATAAAATCTATGGTTCAAAGACACAAAAACAAGACTTATACTCTTAGTATGGTTGACCAAATAGCTAATGCATGGTTAAAATGCATAATATTCTATGCAGAGAAAAGCAAAGAAGGAAACCAAAAGTGTTAACAAATATGAAAGATAATAAAACTCCTCACCTCAAAAAGAAAAACCCCAAGGCTATATATATTTGACGAAAATGTAAGGCTTCTTCCATTGAGCTCCCCGGGGCAAGCATACCACCTCTCCTCCAATTGTATAGCTGCAGAAATAGACTGCACAACAGATGGTGTAGCATAGTGGAAAGTTGGAGGCTGGTTGAGAAATGAGCTCGAATGTTGCTTAATAGATGTATGAAAGCCAAAAATTTTTGGCATCTCGGTCCTGGATCCATGAGGAGAGGTGAATTCTGTTTTGTATCCAGGAGGTTCCATGTTCTCATTGTGCTTTAGCTTCTTTGTACCTCGTCTGCAATTGGAAGCATTCATACCTCGTTCAAGGTCCCTTTTCCTCTTCAAATCATTATTTTCTGCAGACTCTACTCCTTTCTTGACAGACAGACCAGTATAGATTACCCTATTTGGCGGTAATAAACAGAAACAGGATGGTCGTAAGTCTTGCAAGACAACTCCTTGCAAATGTGCTGAATCCACCAGCTCCACAATCTGCCTGAATATACTCAGGCTTTCAACTTTATCCTCTTTTCGACTCCCTGGTTTTAGCCATTCCCTCAAACTAATCACATTGGGGCGAGGGTCAGTAGTAGACCTATCAATCCCAAGTAAACAAGGCTGGTCATGTGGGTCTCTTCTGATAATGTCCTTTCCTTTCAAACCCTTCTTCACAAATAACTGAGAAAAGCTAGGCCTAGATGACATTTTCAACCGAGCAGCTGCAACTGACAATGAATTGCTCGAGATACCCAAGTGGTCATCAGTAGCCTTCAAATGCAAAGCCATTCCCCCTGGCGTTTGGTCAATATCCTTGCTCTTATGGTTCTCATAAGCCATTCTTGCAAGTTGCTCTTTTGCTCTCAACAACACATGGTTTGCGTTTTCATCATCTAAAACCTCGTGTTCCGACCTTTCATTATGATACATTCGTTCCCTCTGACCCTGCCTTAAGTTGTTCAAGTTCTTAGCTAAACTTAAAGTTGAGCTCTTATAGTTTTCCACAGTCAATTCTTCGACTATTATACCAGTCTCGGTCTCGGTCTCATTCATAGAAGACCCAGGATATTGAGGTGCAAAGCGACTCAAACCATTCATTGGCGATTCCATCAAAATATGACCTTCTGATTTCAAAGGAAAAATTAAGTCCTTTCTTTTGAATTCAGCAGTCTCTGGTAATTCATTTGCTGCCATTTCTTGCCCATCTCGTTCCATACTATCCAATTACAAATAAAACCCAATTCAATCATTTTGTTTTTTTTGACTCTATAGACACATTATTACAATAACTACAAGCACTACAGATAATGAAAGATAAAGGGCTGTGAAAAGGTAGAAATTTATTGTATCTACACAAAAAGAAAAAACAATTGGATGTTGAATCATATATTAAAACAAGTCATCTTCTATTCAATGCATCATTCCAAATCTCAATTCTGAAGCAAATAAATTCAATTTCAACTTCAACAAACAAACAAAAAGGGAAATTGGGTGTCTAAAAAATTAAAATAAAACTACCTTTTACCACATGAAAATCTCTTGCCAAACTATCAAAGTCGAAATTGAAAAACCAGAAGAAATTACTTACACATCTAGGACCAAGGGCAATTAGCTTTTAGCAGAGAGCAGTTAACAGGTACTCTCAAATCCAACCAAGAAAAGAAAAGAAGAAAGTAACTTAAGAAAAACTTGCCAGAAATGGAAACAAAAAATACTAAAAAAATTTATAATTTGGGGCAAGTAAAAGAATAATAATATTAATAATATCTTCTTAGTTATTAGACATACCAAAACAGAGTCGGAACAGAACAACGTCTTTTCGGTGTCTCCTAGATATTCTTTATTTTTTTTCCTTTTTAAGTTTTTTTTAATTTTAAAGTTAATCAAAATAAAAATGATTCGATTTTGTTTGGTCCACGAATTTTCAAGATTTATTAATTTAATTACTTTTTAGAAAAAAAAAGGTGAAATTTATTGGATCGGTTCTCTTTTTTTTTTCTATGGGAAAAATTGAAGACAACTGGGCTGCTTCAACAACTTTGCTTAGCTCAGAGCCGTCTCAAATGTAAGGATGAAACAGCAGCCACGATATTTTTCCCTGCAAAAATCTGTTAGTCAAAATAAAAGATAATAAATAAAAAAAGGGTTTGGAATCTCTTTTAAAGGTAAATGCCATTGGTTTTGTTAATTATTAGCAAATCTGCCATCCAAGGCTCCCCCATTGTCGGCACTGTTAAAGCCTTTCGCAGTGTAGATATGGGGTCCAACAGTGACGACAGAAGACGGAACACGTGGCAAACATGCAGGCGTTTGACACACATCCGAACAGAGGCCGATGGAGACACGGCCAGTTTGTGGATACCCTCACAAGGCGTTGGATACTTTATGCTGCAAAACCGTTAAAGGGGTGCTTCTGTAATTCTGTTATTATCTAATGGCGGTTGTTTATTTGCGAATTTCGCGATGCACTGTCGGGCAACACAGGAACGAGTTGTGCTTAACGAACCACGTAGATTGTAGGCCCTCCTCTGGCGGCTGGCACGTGTACCAAATCAAATCGACTATACCATTGGGCCTAAAGCTTTATGGAGAACCATGGGCCAATCATTTTGGGAAAAAGTCCGGCCAATCATATTTGAAAATAATTACTTTTCACGATTTTTAAATGGGGTAAATCTTAAAAATATATATGAATTTTGATTCAACATGTAATTTAAAAATTTGTTAATTGAGTTTTAGCTCGATTGACATGATATTATTATCAATACAGAATGATGTAGGTTCGAGTGCGCTTTTAAGCCTTGCGTAAAAAAATAAATAAATAAGATCATAACCTATAATGAGATTGTTAAAAATTTTAATAAATTAAATTCAATTTGGTATAATTACATACATGGAATTTTTATTGCGACTTTATTTTTGATTCAATTGGAAACATTTAAATAAATAAATATATAAAATTATTTTTATATTAGATAAAGATAATTATTTGTGTATGTAATATATAAAGTTAAAATGATATTATATCGATAAATGTGTTAATCATTTGTAAAATTTGAATTAAATCAAAATTTTAGATATAAAAATGTACAAGATCTAATTTCATGTATAATATTACACATTAGAATAAAATTTTAACCTATTTCAATCGGGTGAGGTGGTGAATATTGTGGCCAACCTTGTGGCGAATAATCGAAGAATGTGAAATACAACATTCTCCTCCGAGTCACCAAGTTCAAAGTGTTGTAGTCTCCTTCATTCTTGACCAATTGACTTAGGTTTAAATTTTTTGTCAACGGTATTAAGAACTCAAATAACTATAAAGTGTAGTGTGGTGATTATTCACCTTATCTTTTAATCATATGGTTGGAAGTTCAATTTCCACTAATAAGAATGGAACATACTTCATGATGAATTATTTATCTTTTTGAAAAGCACCAACAATGAGAGGAATAATAATGTTTTGAGAGGTCATTCATTTAATAGAGGTGGAGAGCCATAATGTGGGACGATGGCAATGAAGGAAAACATTAGTCAAGGAGGAAGGAAAAAGTGATATCCTCTTGCTAGGGAGTAGGAGAGTCGAGTTGATTCCTCATGTCACGTGACTCCTTCTGATAAGTTAGTTTGTTATTGGTTTCTTATTAAATTGGTAATGCGATATGAAATGTTTCAATTGAAAAGTATAAGTAATAAGTGTCTTGTTGGAGTAATTAAATTATCAAAAGTAGCTTATTTGCATATTCTTAGCAACATGATAGAACAATTCTTATAGCGAACAAAAAAACACTAGCAAACAAAATTAGAATTATATTTATGATATTAAAATTTACCATACACATAATATAACGAAAATATATATTTAATATATAAAATTACATATAAAGAAAAATATATCAAAAGAATTTATTTTCATTATAAAATTACATATTTATTTTCAAATATATATATTATTTTGTCTATATAATTACATATTTATTACTAATTTTGCCATTAACTCCAATTTGATTCTTGTGGGTGAAGATTGGCTTTTAGGTTTGGTGTTTGGTGAACAAAAAGGAGGTGCGGGTTTGGCAATTGGCAGGTCACATGAATATTTCTTATCTCGTACTCAACTATTTCCTCTAAAAAAGAAAATTCATTTATTTTCTTTATCCCATTAGACATTCTTTTTTCAGTACACGACTCTGTTTTCTAAATACATATAATCATTTAGTATAGTGTTAGTACAATGTTTTCTTAACACAGAACAACGATATTGTTTATGTTTTCAGAATTAATATTTTAATAAAAATTATATTATTTTTTCGGAAATTATTTAGTATACTATTAGTACAATGTTTTATTAAATGAGATTTGGTCTCTTAGGATGTATGATAAAAATTAAGCATAAAATTATAAATAATTATTTAACATATTGACGTGACCGTTTTTAGCAGCCTACAAAAACAAGCCCTGTTTCTTTTGATACACAAAATCAAACTTCTTTTTCTCAATATTTACATGCGATTGAAATTTTTTCTATACTACAGAGTTAGAAAGCACAAAAAACTAGAATTTTTTTTACTGCATTCCAGAAAGTATGTGACTTTTTCAACTCGACTTATATAAAATCACTCCAATGAACAGTGCATTAAATATAAATATATATTTTCTGAAGTAGCAAATATATTATCAATTTGACATTGTTCAAATATTGTCAACCAAGTTGAACCTAAACAACACTCAAAACCAAACCCATTACATTGTCATATCTAATTGTCAAAACCAATTTTGTACACTAAAAATATCTCAAAGACTTAGATTTAGCCTGCTTCTCAAAAGCATTTTTGGATAAAAAATACTTTTTAAATAAAAATATTACTAAATAAGATATTTTTAAACTTTTCAAAAGTACTTTTGAGACAAAAAAAAAATTGCTTTACAAAAGCACTTTTTTGACTGAAGCAAAAAAAATTAATTTTTGCTCAAAAGTGCTTTTTTATCTAAAAGTGTTTCTTAAAAGCAATGCTAATCTGACCAACCCAATAAAATCTAATCATCAATAAAAAGAAAATAAGAGACAATGACACCATTACTAAAAACGGGGAAAGATTATAGATGTAGACTAGGACTAGAAGTGCACATACATCATCCCAAACATCAAATGCAAACAAGTTGAATTGGAGCGACAGGTGAACAACCAGATGCATGCTGATCCATAACATAATAGGAAATCTATCAACTAATGTGACCCTTTATTTAACTAGTAAAGCTGAATTTCATTTCATGCTAAAGCTCAATCAAACAACTTATTGAGATCAAAATGTTATACTACACCACAGAAACAACACAATCAATATTGCAGAGAAGGCTTAGAAATTGCTTCTCAACTTTTATGCAGAAGTACATAAATCATGTTATTTGGACCGTTCCTTCATCTTTATTGAAACAGCACATGAATGAGTTTAAAGCTACAGCGTTCCCTAGGATAACATGGGAAGGAACTATGGACAGGCTTGTGTGAGTTTCTAAGCCCGTTTCCCAGACAAAAAGGTTAAGAAGATCATCCCTACTTTACCTTTCTCTCTATCCTCTTGCCTACAAAAATACCACACACCTCATAAACATTAAGTTGAATTGGCACCATTTCAGTCTGATATTCTAATCTCAACTCCTAAAATGTCCTTCACCACCTCGTATGACACAAATGCAATAGCTATTGATGGTACAACCTGGAAAAGAAGAAAAACAAAATATTAAACAACGACCATTTTAAGACAAGATATCGTTGTATATTCAATTCTACTAAGGAATATATATAAACAAGTTATAAGGTAGGTTCATTGCAATACATAAAACAACTTGTAGTCAAGTAGTGCAGGTGTACAACCGAGAAAGGATAGAGATGCAACTAATTATAAGATTCAAAAGCCATTCACTAGAAGACAGGTCATTCATATCAGTTATGCAAAAAGTTCAATGGGGAAACTTTTAAGGGAATAAGCAAAATAACAATTCCATGCATTCAGCCAGCACAAAATTAATACTCTTACTTTAAAGTAGAAGTCAATCTTGCCTACATTCATGCCCAAATATAAACTAAGGATCCTTATTTTTCTGATAGCTCAAGAAAACAAAAGATTAGAGATGAAAATATTCCCCATGCAACCTTGTCTAAAAGCCATCTATTTGTCCAGAGTCTAAACCTAAACCTAAACTAAAATTTCATTTTAGAGAGTACCAACTAAAAAAATTGCATTCCTGCATTTATCAACAATTCAATGTCAATGAATCAAAAGACACTGACCTTCACGGAATTAGGGACCAGACCCTTGTATAATGCTCCAAAGCCTTCATGCCTAACAGTTTTCCTGAAAGCATCAATCATGCCAGTATATTCAAGAGAGGCCTTGTTCCTCCCATCACCAGATACAACTGACGCCGCATCTTTCCATCCTACCATTTGCATTCTTCTGCGAATCACATCAAGAGGGTAAGCAACAGTTTGGCCGACAGTTCCAGCAGCAGCCCCACAAGCAAGCCTGGTCGTCACACTCAACTCAGAGTCTTCAACCAATCCAAATGGTCTACTTTTGATTAGCCAATCTTTTAGAGATTCATACACAGCAAAGTTCAGACCCACGTATGGTATCTGCAATTGTAAAATGAGTTCAAATCAACATACAGAAAACAAAGTATAGTATTCTCTGTCAGGTTAGATAATAAATTCACGAACAATAAGCCAGCAACCACTTTTGAACATCGAAAATGGGATGCAAGTACCATGCACAATTCATAGGAACACATTAGAACAGAGTAAAGATCAAGAAACGTAAAATTATAAATGGAAAAAACAACCACAGAAAGGTCCATAATAAATTTTCCAGCAAATATAGAGGGGGAGAAGCCGATTTTTTTAAGAGTTGTGGACCTTGTAATTATTGACCCTTAGAAAGAAATCAACCCTCTCCATTTCTTTCTCTTCTAAGCCCCTATCTTTGGCCAAAGCATGCACTCATCACATCCACAACATTCAAAACTATTTCACAATGAAACTCCAAATAAAAGAAACTAAATGACTCACAACTCCAATGACTGAAGGAAGCCAACCCCTATACAATGCTCGTGGACCTTCTTCCCGCAACACAGTGGATAGAGCATGGAAAATTCCTCTATACTGATAAGGAGAACTCTCTGTCTGCAATATACACAACTAAATGATTAAATGCTCATGTAACCAACCTATGAAGAACAATTCGTGACATCAAATAAGGAAAATGTTGCAGTTTAAAATGAAATCAATATTTTCCGTGAAGAATTATATAAAATTGAAAATTTCTTACACCAATACATCTAATAAATAGTAAAGCTATGTCAAAGCTTATTATTAAAAAAATAGTATCTTCCAAAGCTCCATCTTGATAACAGAGAGATGAATTAAACCAGGAAGTAAATGATCATACATCTGCCAAGTAAACTATATTTAAGAGACAATACCTGTACGGTGATCCTGCCTCGTACCATGTCCATAGGGTATGTTGCAGACATGGCAATTATTCCAGCACATGCTCCAGCTCCAAGGCGTAAAAGAGGAGTGAGTTGAGCATCTTCTGCAGAATTAATAGCAATAACAGAAAAGAATAATATGAGCTATTTTAAGGACATCTTAACATGAATTTCATGGCAGGCATGATAACATCTGAGCTAGAGGCATCAATCGATGAACCTAAAAGATAACTGATTTCCATATGTTATCAGTGTAAAGCAAACATGAGATGGTTGCTCAGCAAAAAGATGATGGCAATATTGATCATACCAATGCCAGTTTGCTGTTGATACAGATATAGAATTCCCCTGTCACAAACAATAACAAGGAACAATCAGTCAAGAGAAATAGACATGTTTTCTTCAGTTCACAACTTGAAGATGTGTGGTAGGAGCAGTGCAAAGGAAAGAAAACTTTGTACCCTTAAGGAACCTTAAGCATAGTATTAGTAGATATGCTTTTTTCCCAAAGTCATACATGCACTGATCATCAACATTGCTGGGAATAAGTAACATTATTCTTAAAAACAATAACCGATTAACAGACTGATTCGAAATAAAATCAAATTAGTCGACCAACAACAACAACAAATAAAGTTAAATTGAACAGTTTTCGGGAGCCTTACTTTGAAGCTTGCTCGTAGCTGAAGAACTTGACCGCCGAGTTTGGAACAATGCGTGCACAATTAGTACCATTGCCTTTGAATAATCCGCGAAAACCTTCTGTTCTCCAAATGTACTTCAAGCCTTGAATTGTTCCATTGTATTTTATACTATGTGGATTTTGAACCTGCATTTTTTTTTTCAAAAAAAAAAAAGTTAATCAATTAAGAAATTCAAAATTTTAGTTTCATTGATATAAATAAAATGAAAATAAATTATTTTTTTAGAAAAAACCTGAAGTAAGATTTTTAAACGTTCCAAAGGAGCAACAGCAGTTCGTGACCTGCATGTAAAAAGACAAATTAAACAAGCGATCCATTTCCATTCTCCATTTTCACTTTCCTCCAAAACTTGTGAAATCAGTGTTTTAGGAGACATTTTCCATCGACACAAACCAAAAGTCCAACGAGTCAAAGAAATAGAGAGAGCTCACACTCCACCAGCGACGCCGCCAGCCACGAGAGACTTGCAGATGCTAAGAATAGCATAGCTAGGGGCCTTAACACCCTCTCTCGCGAGTTTTGCTTCCTCGGCCAGATTCACGATCGTGGACACCGCCGATTCGCTAGTCTTCATATCCTCCGAAGCCATGAAAAACCAAAAACAGGGAAAGAAAACTTTGAAAGTCCGTCTCTCGCCACAAAAACCCGACGAAGTATATCGGAAAGTCGAGAAGGATTATCCGGCGATCAAGAGAATCAGATCTGCGAAGTGATTTACAGTAAAAAGAGGCTCCGCATTCCACAGTTGCCCTTGTGTCCTAGTATTTGTGTTGGTAGAGGTGTGGTGGTGACGGCTGGAGAAAGTGAGACCTCAACTATTAGAGAGCGTGTGGGAACGTAGCATTCACAGCGCGTGGGTTTGGTGAAGTTTTATTATGCGGAAGGAGAAAGGCATTTGGTGTGTCACGTGGAGGCATCTCATACATAGTGCTTTTTGTTGGTGAGATTCGTGCAAGATTAATGGGGCGCGTTTGGGTTAATTAGGAAACGGGTTAACCATGTTAAAGTCACATTTTTAAATTTATTATAAAATAATAACTATCAATAAAATGTATTGTTATAAATTTAAATTAATTAACTTATAATATTTAAAATAAAAAAATAAACTTATTTCGAATTAAGGAAAATAGGTATTGATATTTAATTTATTTTTAAATTGTCATTATAAATACATTATTGCTAATCATATTTAATTTAAATAGTTATTGGGTACTGCTCGGTGCTTGAAGCTGAACAATGGGGAGCAGTTGCTGGTTTGCGTCTTGCATGGAATCTCGGATTAACCAAGGTTATTTTGGAAGTTGACAACCTTAGTAAAAGGCGATGATGGAGAACTGCACCGTAATGCAGTGGTGCGTGAACTACAGCAAATGCTTAGCCAACATTTGAAGGTTTCAGAGAAGGTAATGCGATTGCAGACTTTATGCCGTCAGTGCAGCATCTCTGATTTCATCCTTGGCTTTTTTTTCTCACAAAAAAAATCAAATGCATTAATTTTAAATTTTCTTTATTATGTGGTCATTGTTTTTGGATATATATATATATGTGTGTATTATTAAACATTAATATATTAAATGTCAATATTATACCACAAACATGAAACTTATTTGATGTGATTGAATTCAATGGAGTCTTCACTAAAAACCTTTGAATAAATATTATTTTTTTATTAAAATAATACGACTTTTTTTTACTATATAATAATACGACTTTTAAGAGTGCGAGTGTTTTTAAAATGCTTTTTTATCACCATATATGCAATGATACTTCTCCGTCAACATAATTGACATTGTAAACAAAGGATATATAAATAGTCTTTAAAATAATTAGATTATAAAATGTGGATAAAAAATTTATGTAAAAAATATATAAAAATTAGAATAGGCCATGTTTAAAATAATTGAGTTGAAACTTTTAAAAAATATATTTCTAGTTTAAATCTATAATATCTTATTTTAAAATTTTTATAAAATTAAATGATAATTAAAATATCTTTATTAATTTTTTTAATTTATAAAAATAATAATTTTTTAATTATTTTTAATTGAATTAATGTTTAATTGATTTATGATATTGACACAATCATGAACTTCAATAATAATATAGATATGTATATATATTCATTAACATAGGTTAGTGTTTTTTTTTTTTCAAATTTAGAATTAAAAGAATTTTATATACATAATTTTCGTTGTTTTTTTCCACTCTATAAAGTTGTGTATATATATATATATATATATAATTGATTAATATTGTTGTTGTTGTTGAAACAATTTAAAAAGTATGAATTCAAACATATTTAAGTGTATAGTAGTACTTTTTATAATTTAAGCATTATATTTCGATTAAGGCTTAATATAATCTTTGGTATATGATTTTGATATTTTTTAATTTGATATCTAGTTTTTTTTTTTAAGTTGATACTTAAACTCGACATTTTTTCTTAATTTGGTACATAAACTTGACACTTTTTTTTTAAGTTGGTACTTAAACTTTTTGGGATCCAATTTGATACTTGAACTTGATTCTTTTTCTTAATTTGGTACCTAACATTTTTTAATATTAATTCGTTAAGCATAGTTAAATACCTATTTTTAACATGAATTTTCTCTAAAATGACAATATTTTTGTAGCATAACAAAAAAAATTCAACACCGTTATTATTTTGTGTAATTTTTATAATATTTAATAAATTTAGGTACCAAATTAAATCTAAAAAAGCTTAGATATCAAAATAGGAAAAAATGCCAAGTTCAAATACCAAATTAGCTCCAAAAAAAAATGTAGGTACCAAATTAAGAAAAAGTTATCAAATTCAAATATCAAATTAAATAAAAAATTTAAATATCAAATTAAAAAAAATATCAAGTTGAAATATAAATTTTATATTAAACTTTCTATTAATAACTTTTAGACAGTGGTCATAAAGTTTTTTTTTTTTGTTGTTGTTGTTGTAATTTCCAAATACTTTGATATAGGATAAGGGTAGCATAAAGGTATTTATGGAATAGACAAGGAATTGAGTCACACAAGTCGATGCTAACACACCAAATGAACCATCGTTTTCGTCTCCATCTTCAACTTCACTCCATCCACTTGCCCACCTCCATTTTCATTCTTGGATTCCCATAACACATCAACCATTTTATGTCATCATCAATGTTGGAGTTATAAAAAAATTTAGGAATCAAAATTAAATTATATATTTTTACTATAATAAAAATATAATTTCATTATTTTAATAATTTTTAAAAATTAAAATATAATTTTAAGAATTCATATCAGTCTAATAACATCCATAGGCTTTTTCGAATCAAACAAAAAGCAGATTAAGGTTGTGAGATCAGCTCAAAACAAACAACAACATTGGGCTACAGTATCAGATATTGGGCCATATCTTACTTTCCATGTGAATAACTTCCAAATTTCAAACAACAGCCTTAGAGCTTAAAGGGTTTTTTTCATTTTTATTTCATGGTTTTAAATATCGTGGACTTGTAAGAGCAATTAGACTCTGGTCTTCAATCCATAAAAACCATTTCTCAAAGCCCAAAAAAGAAATTATGCAATGCATGCTTTTTTTAAGGTGGTAATTTATATGAACTGCAGCTTTTCTAATACACGTTATCAAAGGACAAAAAAGCAAAGTATGAACTAGGATTAGGGTTATTTATAAGTCGGGTAAAGTAGAGTTTAGGTTAATTTATTTTTTAAATATTATCTTTTTATAAGTTCGGCTCAATTTAAAATATGAATTTAATATTTTGTTTAAGCTTAATTTTATATAAAATAATATAATTTGAATTTAACTTAATCTAACTTGACTTGACTCCATTAGATTTAATATAATTTTTTTTTTTTTTACAATCACACAAGTCCTTCACTGCACCGCTTAAGAAACCAAACCCAGCCTTAAAAAATATTGCTTCACTTGTAAAATTTTAATATTTTTTACAATATAACAATATTAATATTACTATAATATTTCAACGTTAAAAATAAATCGATTCGTGAATTTCTTTTATACAAGTGAAATTACAATGGAAAAAAGAGAAAGGATTTACAAACACTATTATCAAATCTTAAAAATCAGTTCAATCAACTTGAAATTCACAAAAATTTATCGATAGACCAATGACAGGATTTATAATCTATTCGTAAATTAATACTTGCATTAATCATTCTAAATACGTCGTTTGATAACAATAATTTTAAGAGCAGATTAAATATTAAGATATCAATATGCAAGTGAGCGTGTGTATCTATTCCTTTAAAAATATATTTAGAAATAAAATATTTATTGAATGTTGTATGATCCTAAATTGTAAATGAACCTGCTAACCAATTCATCTAAATATATCATTTAAATTATTAAAGTAATTAATAAAATATACTGTCAACTTTGCTTCTCTTTGAGTGTCCTTTATGCATACTAAAAATTTTATCATATACGTGAAAATAACATATTTTGAACTTAATTTCACATTTAAAAATAAAAAATAATAAATAATAACACATAAAATTTGAAACTGATCATAACACATATGCAATATGTATGTAATTAAAATAAAAAATAGTTTAGATCGTGAGTAAAAAGAAATTAAAATAGATAAATGCATAAAATTAATAATATAAGATACATTTCAACTGTTTATCGTGATATTGTCATTTTTCTTGAGTTAATAACAAGTTGACTTATGATACCAATTTAATTAACGACATCATCAATAAGCCAACTTAGTCACACACTTAAATAATATATATATATATATATATATATATATATACACGCACAAACAATGTGGATGAAGCAATTTGCACAATAACATATTGACTTATATAAAAACATTAAGGTTAAAGGATCTTAAAAGCCCCTTAATTTTCTTTAAAAAAATAAATTAGGACCCTATACTTTTTTTTTGCACTCACTAGAGCCTTTGAACGTTAAAATTACAATCAATTAAGCCAATTAACTGCTAAAGTTAATTGCCAGTTACATATGTATGTTAACATATGTTAACTTTGAAAAATTAAATAATTCATGATGTGGCATCCACATTGCAATCCATGTGTATGTCACGTCAGCAAAGTTAACAGATGTTAACTTTTCTACTTATTTTTGAGTGATTTGACAAATAATCCAAGTTTAAAGATTAGAAGAGACGAAAAATTAAATGAAAGGTTAATTTTTTTTGTAAAGTTGGAAGACAAAATAAATCATTATGCCTATTTTAAAATTACTTAAAACTTGACATACATGATCTAAATGAAGAAAATATAGATAAAATATGATTGTTGTCTTGTTAAAATACTAATAGTAATATAGAAAATAACGTTAATCTTATTTACCCTCATTCCTTTTAAATATGCAGTAGTTTTTGGATCGAAAATAAATCCTATCACTGTAACTGCTAAGAATTGAATTAGTATAGCTGTATGCATGTGGCATGTAGCATTCATGCACCAACAAATCTGGAGTTCTCTTGGTTTGACAGTGACATGCAAGAAAACCAAATACGTGGGGAGAGTACAGATCGACGATCGTAGGAGACGTATAGTTTAAGCCTTTGGGATATGTTATTTTTATGAATGGCTAATGTTCAGCAGCCATTTTGGTCGGTTACACTGCTATAGGACAAGAGCCTCCAAGTGCGGCAGGCAGATATGTTTTCCAGCATTACCAAATCAAGCAAAGAGAAAGTCAAACGTTTAACACGTGAGGGAAAAGGAAAATAAACAAGCGCTATTATTTTAGCAATGATTTTATTGGTGAAGGCCATGCCCATCCACGCGAGTACCCATTGTTGCTTTCTCCTTTCTTTATTGCATTATTTTTTCGGCTGAAAACTTATTTGTTACGGGTGAGCGTTTGATCGAATTGAATAAAATTTTTTTGAATTAATCGAGTTCACAAGCCCTATTTTATCATATTAACTCAATTTAAAATTTTTTCGAGTCGAATCAAGTTAAATTAAAAAATTAAACATATCAAATAAAAATATTATTACAATATAACTAATTTCATGTTAGAGTACATAAATTTGAAATCATATATATATGAAAGATTTTCAAAGCAAAATAATAATAAAATTAATATTCTTAAGTATGATATATTTGAACCATTAATTAGGTCCCAAATTATTATTTTAGAAAATTTTTAATTTTTTAATTTTTTTAGAATTTTTAAATTTTTTATATTAAATATAAATTTTAATTTTTTATAAATATTTAAAAAATATTTGTTGTTTCTCTCTTATAAAAATATTTTATCCATATTTTTTAGATTATTTTAAATTTTTTAACATTGTGGTCATCATTATTTTGTTAAAAAAGAACCAACATTCAATCAGGGGTAGATTTAGGGGGGCTGGCAAGGACCTCGGCCCCCTAAAATGAAATTTTTGTTTTTTTTATCTTTTAAATTTTTAAAAAATTTAAATTAATAAAAGTAAAATTATATTTTGATCATTCTTAAAAATAATAAAAATTTGATTTAATCATTTAAAAATTATAAAAAATAATAGACAATTTAATTTCGACCACTTAAAATTTTTTACTGGCTTTGCCCTGCATTCAACTTCATCATAATTACTTACTTTTTGAATATTATTGTCCATCTAAAATATGAATAAATTAAGGTACGATTTATAAAAATTAAAATTTATAATTTATAATTATTTTTTTCAATAATAAAATTTTTGGATTTAAACTTAATTTTTTTAGAAATACATTATATTTTACTACTAAACCTAATACTTATTGATATCCATATTTATTACTGCATTATTATATTTTGAGCAAATGCTTTATTTTTTAATTTTATTAAGATTTAATTAAATGAATGAAACAGCCGGTGACTGAAGTAGAGTTGAGGGTGAGTACATTTTACTATTTAATTCTTATAGAATTATCAATAATAAAATATATTATTTTTATTTAAAATTTTAATTTTAATATTTATAAAATATTATTTTATTACGAAATATTTGATGAGAAAAATTAATCATATCTTTCCACCGAGAAGTAAAGGGCGATCAAAAAAAAAATTATTACCATGGACCATTAGCTTTCAATTTTTTTTTGAGAAAGGTTAATCTTTATTAAAATAAATAAAAGAAAAGATATCATTAATATAAATTTTTGGGTAAACTGTATAGTTTGTTACTCAATTATTACTATATTTTTATTTTAATCATTAAATTATAAAAAAATTATAATTTTATATTGTTTTTGTTTTGACCATTTCCATTAAATGATTAACAAAAATGATTAACAAAAAAATTATAATTTTATATTGTTTTTGTTTTGAACATCAAAAGTAGTATGCTGAAAATGGCAATAGTTTTTACAGCATGCAGTGTAACCTTTGAAATTAGACATGAGAGCAAATCGGACGAAAAAAACTTTTTAGGACTGGTCTCTAAAACTCGAGAAAACTAAATTTTCTAGCTAAGATCAATCACAAAGCTCAACCTACAAATATACATAAAATGAAAATGGAACAAAAATCTAAACCACTAAGAATTCATCCCATGTTAATATTTTTTAATTTCATGGAAACAATCAGACTTCTGGATGTTGCTGTTTCTTCAATAAAGTGGTCACTTCTCTAGATTTTCATACTTCAATACAATTTGGATTTTCACTTTAAAACCTACCAACTTAGTGCCAATAATTCTAGATTTGTAAATTCATGAGCTATCAATGTGAAAACTGTATCTAAGCAAAGATCATGCCTATCAAATCAATTCATATCAACACAATTAACTACACGGACAATACAAAGTCTAAAAACCTATATACCAGGACCAAATCACCTTTCCCCAACCCCCACCTGAGCAGGCTCAAAGGGATAGATAAAGTTAAACTTAGGTCCAGCACTTGCCCATAGCATTATAAAAGAGAACCATGTTTTCTGCCTTTTATTCTAGTGAAGGACAACAAAGATTTTGGTTACAACACAATTGAATAAATGCCTCCCTAGCTGTACTACTAGGCAAAAAGTTGGGGGAAAACAATAATGTTCAGTTTCCATAGCAGAAAAGGAGAGGAAGGGATCATCATGGCAGTGACTGTTTTGTCACATTTCGATCACGTTAGTGACTGTTTTGTCAATTTTCGATAATGTTAGTGACTATTTTATCATATTTTTAAAGTTAAGTGACTGTTGTGTTAAATGTAACCAGCCAGTTGGATATTTTCCACACTCCACCGACGCCGTCAACTACCATGTCACTATTTCGTGACGTCTATGACGAAAAACGTGAAAAAGAACTGTTTTGTCACGTTTTCAAAGTTGAGTGAGTGAAATGCAGGTGACTGTTTGTTTTCCCATATCAAAGTTGAGTGACTGTTGGTGTAATTTACTCTAAATTAATTAATTAAATCTCTCCAATCAGATGGTGATACATGATAACTTTTAGTTTAATCTAATATTTATCTCATAAAAATAATTTAAAAACCAGAAAAATATATAAAAAACAAATATATTAAAAATATTAAAATTATAAAAAACTTATAAATATTATAAAAATACAAAAGAATTATACTAAATTATAAAAAATATAAATTAATAAAACTTATTTAAAATTAAAAAAATGTATTAGAATTCTTAAAAATATTAAAAATGTTAAACTTGATATAAACTTATAAAATAAAAAAAATCATAAAAACTTGAGTTGGACTAGTTAGATCGAAATCGACAAGGGTACTAGCTCAGGGAAAGCGATTAGATCGATTGACCTGAGAACCAGTCAATTAAACCAACTTTTCATTTTTTAAAAATATTTTTATCAAACCAAAATTTTATTATTCAACTAATAGTATATGTCAGAATGAAATATTCTAATCAATGTTTTAGAACAACGTCGATGGTTGAACTGACCAGGCCACTGGTTTGCCAGTTTGATTGATTTGTCCAATTCAATTAAATGAAACATTAAAAGAATTTTGATTCAACTATTCGGTTCCCAAGTCAACCAGCTAATGTCTTTATCTAGATCCATACCCTTGCTAGTTTTAGTTTAATCAGTCCAGTTCAAGTTTTTATGATATTTTTATAATTTTTATAAGTATATATCAATTTAACATTTTTTTTATAATTTTTTATGATTTTTAAAGAATTTTCATATGTTTTATAAAATTTTAATACGTTTTATTAATTTTATAAAATTTATTATAATTTTATAATTTTTGTTAGTTTAAATAAATTTTTATATTATTTATAATATTTAATCATTTTTATATTTTTTTACATTTTTTTTTTTATTTGATATTTTATAATTTTTTTATGATTTTTAAATATTTTTATGGAAAAATATTAAACTAAATCAAAAGTTGTCATGTGTTACCATCTGAATGGTCCGTCAATTTATTTAACGGTCAACGTGGTCAATAACGAAAACTATTAATGGAAGAACTTAATTGATTATTTTAATTAACGAAAAAGTTTTAAGGGTATAAATTTAATACAAGAATTTTAATTTTTTTTTTTTGCATTTTTATGTTTTTTTACATATAAACCTTTATTTTAGTTTTTTTCTCTCATTGATTTTGAAAGGGAGTTTACAATATAGCCGACAAAAAAAATAATAGAGAGAACCTTTTATCCCTTCGGTTTGAAATCAAGAAAAAGAAAAAAAAAAAAAAAGCACGAATTATTTGACTCCATATTGATTTTAGCCCCATAACATTCACTTTTTGTGGAGCAACATGAATTGCTGGCCCAAAAATTATTGCAGTTAAGGAAATGAGCGGAAAATAGTAGGTGATGATCGATGGGGGTCGGACGTTGGTAAGCCGATGATCGATACCAATACAGAAAATGAGCGGAGGGCATCAATATTCTTAAAGACAGATAATTGAATTGAAAGCAGTGATTCGGTTAGGGGCTAACAGGATTCTGATCTCTCTAAAATAAAAATATTTCATTTAGGTTTTTTAAAATTTTAAATTAGTAAAGATAAAAAATATACTTTAACCTCTCTAAAAATGATAAAAATTTGATTTAATTTTTTAAAAATTATAAAGATATAAATTATTAAAATAATAAAATTATATTTTTACTATCATAAAAATTATAATTTAATTTCGATTCTCCTAATTTTTTTTTAACTTCGTTCCTGATTGAAAGAAAAAAAAAAAAAAGGCATGGGTTTTATAATGTGCTTTTACATCCTTTAGTTAATGCACGGAAAATATTGCTGGCTGCCTAACTACGGGATAAAGCCAAGAAATCCACATGTTCCGACTTTTTATTTCTAATCCATATGACCATTCATATTTTTATATAGAGAAAATAAGTTTAATTTATTGAATGGTATGAGATATAATTTTCTTTTTCATATAGATGCAATTCGCAGACACAAACATGAAACAACAATAGCCGAACAATAGAATTGAACACGTGTTTGAAAATGTGTCATTTCCCTACCAAGATAAAGGTCTAACCAACTTTTTCATATCAAACTCTAAAATATTGACTCATATCAGTAAGATTTGTGTTGCTGATAGTCGGCTGTAGACTTTGCTCCATATCCATGCAGAACAAGACGTAACACGTTTTTTAAATATTATATATATATATTATTTGCTTTTGTTGTTTGTCGGTATCACCTTTTATTGAAAATCGTAACATTTAGATTACCACAACTCATGAATGGAATATAAAATAACTTTATGAATAATTAATATAAAAATTAAATATGGTTTTGACTGAAATGGTTAAATTGAGGTAATAATGATTATAATGTTTGTATTTTAAATTATATTATTTTTATCATGTGAAAGTATTTTTTTTTAGATTTATCAAAATATAAAAAGATATAATTATTTTAAAATAATATTTATTACTTTGTAATAAGAGTGTAAGTGAGTTGAGTCAAGCTCGAATACCATCAAGCTCTACTCGAAATTTGCAGTTTGATACTCTACTCAAGCTCAATCAAACATTTATTTTTAAGCTATAGCTCAGCTAATGGTATAATCAAGCTACTCTAGTTCGATTAAGCTTGTTCAACAATTTTTGTACTTAAACTTGAATTCGACTCGATAATTAAGCTTAGGGTTAACAATTTATTAAGAGTAATAATATAATTAATAAATAAAAAATATGAAAAGATCGATAAGGCCCATGAGCTATTCGAATCAAATATTATTATTAAGCTCAAATTCGACTTGACCGATAATTCGAGTTGTTTAAGCTTAAGCTCCGCTCAATAATTACCAAATTGAGTTTGAAATTTTTCGAGTCAAACTTGAATAGCTTGCGAGCATCAATATCTCATTTACACTTCTATTTTGTAAAAGGAATGAACTTTTGAAAAAAAAATTACAACTGAATTGAGACCTAATTAATGATTGGTAAAATTAACTCAATCAAATATATTATAATAGTATGTAAATTAAAACTTTTTTTAAGTAAAAATAAATAAAACATACGTCTTTCAAATAAAAAAAACTCATTGTTTATTTTTATAAATGAAATCTGTTGAGGGAAAATGTTCGATATTATCGCCGCTTTTATCTCATGTGATATGTGTTTTACATGTCATTATTCAATAATTTGAATATAAAGAACGTAATTCACCATAAAAGAGTTATTTAGAAAATTTTTTTATTTAGGTAATGTTTGGAAAACTACATAGTTATTAGATTTGGGTGTAACTGTTTGTAATTACATAAGATCGATATGATTGGATAATTATTGTAATTGATGAATTTAACTGAATTTGGTGTAATTGAAGCACCCTCTAATTACACTTTCCAATTCTTATAGAAAAGTTGGGAAGTGATAATTAGAGTAATTACAAAGGTAATTACATCAAAATTCAATTTTAATTTTTTCTATACAAATTATAAAAATTATATTATAAATGTATCAGTATCAGTATCAGTGTTTGGGATGATTATGATAAACATTTTCTTATATTCTAAATATTAAAAAATTATATTATAAAAATAAATTTGTGTATTTTACAAAATTATATTAAAAAATATTATTTAAATTCTATTTTTTTTAAATTATGACAAAAAAATTTATTATAAAAAATAAATTACATGTTATAAAAGTGTATAACATATTTATTTATAAAAAATTATGACTAATAAGTCTGTAAATAATTTATTTACGAGTCTATATTATATATTATAAAGATAATATACTTATTCATAAAAAAATATTATAATTTTTTTATAAAAATAACTTACAGGAAAAACATATTATTTCGAATCGCTAATCTTTTGAGTATTAAATTAAAATAAATATAATCAACTTGTACATTGCATAAGAAGTTATTTATTTTAATAAATTAATTCAATTTGTTGTAGGAAAATTAAATAAAAAAAATCATTATATGTTATATGACATCAGTCATTTTTGTTTAGTCAGTAAATAATAATGATGGAGATGATTAACGTGTTGGAAAAGGGGGTTCGGGTCCCAAAACCTAACTATCCTTATGAGGGTTCAAAGCTAGCCACGCACTCATTGGTCATCCCAAAAGTTTAGAATCTCCTTCTTCTGCTTAATAATAACTATCTTGTTTGGCGCCCTCAAATTTGCAGAGATTAAACAAATAAAAACAAAAACAAAAAGGGTCGGAATCGATGGAAAAAGGAAAAACAAAAGACAAAAATTGGTAACGCCTTTGGCCAAACTTTATCTCTTTTCTCTTCCTATAAAAATTGGATCACTTCGAAATTTCGTACTCAAAATCAGCTTCTCTCATTCTCTCTCTCACTTCAAAGGTTGAGCTTCTTTAGGTAACTGGCCTCTTTCTTTTTCTTCTGCTCCTCTCTCTGCCTTGAACTAAAACATAAGGAATTTTTCACAGATTTTCAAGCTACAATTAATCCAGATTCCCCATTCTAATTATGTTTTATTGAAAAATCTTTTGTTTTGGGGGGTTTAGTGTTGTTGACTTTCCTACTTCTTTTAAGGTTGAATCTATTCATTCATTCAAATTGTCTATTCGAATTAAAAGGAAGCAAGTCTGAAAAAGAGACTGTCCAAAGCTCAAAGATGAAGAAAAGCAATCTGAAAATCACAATTTGCATTTCAATCTCCGTTCTTTACTTTCTAGACGGGAATAAGTTTCCTACAAACTTCTTCATGGTTGACTATGTTGACCATTTGCCAAAAAAAATGAAAGTTTTTTATTTTGAAAAGTTTCAATTATTTATTGTCGTAGTTTTTCCTGATTATACAAGTTTATAACTTTTTTTTTTTTTTTGAGAACTTGATAGTAATTTGCATTTTTTTTTTCATGCTTTCCAATCAGTTTCTTCAACGGGAAGTTAGACAGTGATCGTTTCATTGCCTTCTCTTATTTTTTGTCACCGTTTCAACGATGTTGGAAAAGATGGAAATTCTGGACGTTGAAAAGGTAATAGGAGGTTTCGAAGTAATGACCAAAGATGCTGAGAATGTTCAAAGAGAGACTTTAAAGATGATTTTGGAAGAAGATGGATGCGCCGAGTATTTGCAGAATATGGGCCTCAATGGGAGAACTGACCCTGAAAGCTTCAAGGCTTGTGTTCCTCTCGTCACTCACAAGGACTTGGAGCCTTATATTCAAAGAATTGCTGATGGTGCTTTTACCCCGATTCTCACCGGAAAACCGATAACAACCATTTCTCTCAGGTACTTTCTACCTCTTAATTTGTTTGCTATCATTTGATTTCCAAGGCTGAGAGCCTTTTATTAAAATTCACAGCTCTGGCACTACTCAAGGAAAGCCCAAATTTGTGCCTTTCAATGATGAATTGATGGTAACTACTTTGCAGATATACCATACTTCTTTTGCTTTCAGAAACAGGTAATTAATTGAATATACTAGCAGTTTCCCTTTTATCCACACCTTTATTTTCAACTTTTATGATACATGTGTTATGCCCACAGCCCACCACTAAACAATTTGTTTGTATTTTTGGAATACAGAGAATTTCCTATTGAGAATGGGAAGGCTTTGCAGTTCATCTACAGTAGCAAGCAGAGTAAGACCAAAGGGGGTTTGTTTGCTGGAACTGCAACCACCAATGTTTTTCGCAATTCGCAATTCAAAAAAGCGATGAAAGCAATTCAATCTGAGTGTTGCAGCCCTGATGAGGTGATATTTGGTCCTGATTTTCACCAATCTTTGTACTGCCATCTTTTATGCGGGCTGATTTTTCATGAGGAAATTCAGTTGGTTTCCTCTACTTTTGCACATAGCATTGTTCTTGCATTTCGAACTTTCGAACAAGTATGGTTAGAGCTTTGTGATGATATAAGAGAAGGGGTCCTCACAAGCCGGATCACTTTTCCTTCTGTCCGGTCTGCTATGGCCAAATTGCTGAAGCCAAATCCTGAATTGGCTGATTTGATTGAGAAGAAATGTTCAGGATTAAGTAATTGGTATGGATTAATACCAGAGCTGTTCCCTAATGTTAAATACATTTATGGGATCATGACTGGGTCCATGGAGCCTTATCTGAAAAAGTTAAGGCATTATGCTGCGGATGTGCCTCTTATAAGTGCTGATTACGGTTCTTCTGAGGGGTGGATTGGGGCAAATATCAATCCAACTCTACCTCCTGAGTCAGCTACTTATGCTGTGCTTCCTAATATTGGGTATTTTGAGTTCATTCCTCTGAAAGTGAATGTTGAGGAGCATATGCAAGACAATGGTAATGTTTCTTTCCTTTCCATGGAGCCAAAGCCAGTGGGTCTCACTGAAGTTAAGGTTGGTGAAGAATATGAGGTTATCATCACGAGCTTTGCAGGTACCTTAAAATTTTCACCTTATTATTAAGATAAATTTTCTGCTTTATTTGTGTATAGCCATTTTTGAGGACAGCTTATTTCTGGTGCATGCATTTGTATCTATTTACGTCCAATTCCCTAATATCGTTTCATTTGTAAATCCCAGGTTTATACAGGTATAAGCTTGGGGATGTGGTCAAGGTTATGGGCTTCCATAACTCAACTCCGGAACTGAAATTTATTTGCAGGAGAAATCTCATGCTCACCATAAACATCGACAAGAACACCGAGAAAGATTTACAGCTTGCCGTGGAAGAAGCCGCCAAGTTAATTGCCGAGGAAAAGCTGGAAGTGATTGATTTCTCTAGTAATGTGGACGTATCGACTGACCCTGGTCATTATGTGATCTTTTGGGAAATCAGTGGGGAAGTAAGCGACGAGGTCCTAAAAGAATGCTGCAATTGTTTGGATCGGTCTTTCGTGGATGCAGGCTATGTTAGTTCACGCAAGGTGAATGCCATTGGTCCCCTCGAGCTCCGAGTTGTTTGGAAGGGAACTTTCCAGAAGATTCTGGATCACTATTTAGGATTAGGAGCTGTTGTTAGTCAGTTCAAAACACCGCGATGCGTAGAGCCGACAAACAATAAGGTGTTTCAAATCTTGTGTGACAATGTTGCCAAGAACTATTTCAGTACTGCTTTCTAGAATGTAAAATTTCCTCGCCATTTCTGCTTATATATTAATAAATGAAGGGTGTTTGTTCGATTAATCATCATCTAAGGTTTGGTGGTTGCTGTCCGGAGTAGGTTAGACTTTAATCTCAAGATAATTGCTTGAATCCCTATATTTGTTTTTAATGGACATGATGAAGTAGGACCAACTAGGAAGTTTAAAATTTTTTATTTAAAAAAATACAACACTTTTAGGGTAGGTCGGATGCTAACAAACCATTAGCAGGAATATGAGCTACTAGAGCTGTAGAGCACTATCAGGACCGACATCACCTAGCATAAAGCAAGTACTCTCTGTAAGTCAAATGAATAATTTTTAAAAATAGAATCGTAATCTTTAGCACGACCAGCAAAACACAACTCCAACACCGATACCTTCAACCTCGACCTCGGTTTTAGTATAGTGAACTAGACTAGGTTCATCAAGGCGGCCCTCCCGAGCCTCATTAGAAACACCCATTCTTTTGTATCAACCAATGGCTCAGTGACTTGTCTTGAACCCATATGATGTCCAACGTGCTGCCAGACATAGTCGACAACCTTAGGTACTTCGTCAATCATCATTTGAACTTTTCTCCCCAAAAATAGAGTTTGCATGAAATTATTGTGACAAAACTAAGCATAACTCGTTCCATATAATTACACATTCCTAAACTCTTTCTATCATTAAAAAATAAAAAAAGGAAAAGATTTTTGAAACTATTAATATAGGGTGATTTACATTTTTTTTTACAATCCATGAAAAAGCCAATAAAAAACACCAAAAATATCTAGCTGATTGGCTAGGGATAATATCATAATCTATTAGTGTATTTGCAAATCACGAGTGTTACAACAAATGAAATTTTGCTTCAACGATACATAAAAAAATAAAATTTTTTCCATTCACAAAAATACGTATCATTCATTTTATGAACTCAAAATCGTATAACAAAATCATATTTGCAATGGGAAAAAAAATTAAAAAAACATTGCCTTAAGAACCTTGCCGACAATATAGACTTAGTATATATCATTTTAAAACCCATCCTTTGTCTAGGGACAATTGTTACACCCATACACACCCCTTTAAAGGACCTCACCCAAAAAAGATTCTACTTCACCTTAATTTCAACTGAGCAATCCACTAGGGAAAAAAACTGATCCCTTGCTAAAGTAAAAGCATCATTCTAGCACCTATTGGCACCAACTTCTTAGGATTAAGCCTAGCCATGATCAATCGCATCAAATCACTCAAGGATGTCCTAAGCTTGACCATTTTCCACTCTGCCCCTAGGCCTATGAAAGAGGATACTCATGTCATACAACCTACATCATACTCCATTTCTATATAAGCAAGCACCAATATAAGAAATGACCTGAAAAACCTTTCTACTCAGAACAATTTTGATGTGAACCACCTCTAACCCCAAAACTCAAATAATGTAACTATGAAAATAATGGAATTTATAAATCATTTAAATAAAAGTAAATTGGAAATAATGTAACTATGAAAATAATGGAATTTATAAATCATTTAAATAAAAGTAAATTGGATGTTGTTTTTTTTCCTTGAAACAAATTAAAGCACACATCCCTAAATTTGAAGCCAAGAACATTAACAATTATAAACAAGATAGCATTTGAAATATTAATTTCAATTTCCAAACTTAGAAGTTTGGAATTTACGATGAAATTAATTTTGGGAGAGTATAGAAAGTCACCCTTCATAGCTATTTATTATATGTTCACATGCATGTATGAATGCATATATGAAGTACCAACTAATCAAAATTTAGAAAACCCTAAAACAGAAGAAAACGTTAAAAATCCAATAGGAAAAAGCCAAAAGGTGAGAATTTGAAGGAAAAGGCCAGAAATATATTTTACGAAATCCAAGAAAGGGTTTGAACAAAGGAAAAGAAATCCCAAAAAAGGCAATATATCTGCTACGGTTTCCCCTATAAACCCATAACCGTAATTTAAAGATCCAACAGTTTCATACCAACTACCAAGCGGCATTTCCGGAATTCAAACCTTAGACCATGGCTAGAATCGGTAAAATACAGCGGGAAACAACAACAATGAAAGGAAATTTTGCATAATCCTATTCTTTTTGCTTCAAATTTCCAGAGGTTAGAACGAGTGTATTTTCTTAATGATCAGGATTTCTATTGATTTAAAATATGATCTGAATTCGAATTACGTTAATTGTTTTAGTATTAGTGTTTCGCGTTTCTCTATAATTTACCAATAAATTATTTTGCAGAGGTTAAACAAATAAAAAGAGAAAGAAAGGATTGATATTAGTGGAAGGAAAATGGTAACGTCTTTGGCCAAACCTTTAGCCCTTCTTTCTGCCTATAAAATCTGATGGCTTTGAAACTTCTGACTCAAACAGCTTCTCTCATTTTCTATCTCACTTAAAAGACTGAGCTTCTTTAGGTAACTGGCTTCTTCGTCTTCCTACCTTGGAACTAAAACAAAAGGATTTGTTTTTTCAAAGAATTTTAAGCTGCAATTAATCCAGATACCCCATCCTAATTAGGTTGTATTGCAAAATCTCCATTTTCCTTGTTTTGTGTTGTTGACTTTCCTTAGTTCACGCACGTCTTTTAAGGTTGATTCTGTTCATTTCATCTTTTATTTTTTGTAATTTTTGTGTATATTTCTTGGAAGTTTTGGATCGGGATGTGAAGTTTAATTTTGTGATACAAGTTGCATTCCTTAATTTTTTTTCTTATTAGAGTTAAATTTTATTAATTTTATCAATTTTCTTGGTCTTTAGATTTGAAAAGTTTCCCGCGTGTTTTAAACTGAATCTACTATCTAGAAGAAAATTTAAGTTTGCTGGAAATTTCTTGATGGTTGACTATGATGACCATTTGTCAGAAAAAAATGGAAGTTTTTATTTCGAAAAGTTTCAATTAACTAAAGTCTTAATTTGTTGTGATTATACAAGTTTGCTCTCGATAATGTATTTGCTTTTGCAATTTTCCTTTTTTTCTTTCTCTTTTCCTCCCTTTCGACTTTCTTTGTTCTTTCAGTAGCCGCCTTTTTTTCTTTTACCTGAATTAATTCCTTTTTATTTCCACTTAATTGGTTGCATAAAGAGGGAAAAAACTAGTTTAAAACCTTTTTTAGAACTTGATTGTAATCTGCTTTTTTTTAATGCTTTCTTCAACAGGAATTAGATACTGATCATTTCATTCCCTTATCTTATTTTTTGTCATAGTTTCAACGATGTTGGAAAAGAAGGAAATTCTGGATGTTGAAAAGGTAAGAAGAGATTTCGAAGTAATGACCAAAGATGCTGAGAATGTTCAAAGAGAGACTTTAAAGATGATTTTGGAAGAAAATAGATGCGCTGAGTATTTGCAAAATCTGGGCCTCAATGGCAGAACTGACTCTGAAAGCTTCAAAGCTTGCGTTCCTCTCGTCACTCACAAGGACTTGGAGCCTTATATTCAAAGAGTTGCTGATGGTGATTTTTCCCCGATTCTCACCGGAAAACCAATAACAAACATTTCTATCAGGTATTTTCAACCTTGCAGTTGTTTGCTATCATTTGATTTCCAAGACTGGGAGCCTTTTATTGAAATTCGCAGCTCTGGCACTACTCAAGGAAAGCCCAAATTTGTGCCTTTTAATGATGAATTGATGGAAACTACTTTGCAGATCTACCGTACTTCTTTTGCTTTTAGAAATAGGTAATTAATTGAATATACTAGCTCTAATTTTTTTTACCCTTCTCCCCTTTAAAGTCTTTAATGACCAATAACAATTTCCTTTTTATCCACACCTTTATTCTCAACTTTTATGATACAGTGAATATTAACCAGCTTTGAAATACATGTGTTATGTCCACCACTAATTAATTTTGAGCTGTTATTAATCTGTTTGTATTTTTGGTATACAGGGAATTTCCTGTTGAGAATGGGAGGGCTTTGCAGTTCATTTATAGTAGCAAGCAGATTAAAACCAAAGGGGGTTTGTTTGCTGGAATTGCAACCACCAATGTCTTTCGCAATTCGCAGTTCAAAAAAGCGATGAAAGCAATGCAATCTGAGTGTTGCAGCCCTGATGAGGTGATATTTGGTCCTGATTTTCATCAATCTTTGTACTGCCATCTTTTATGCGGGCTGATTTTTCATGAGGAAATTCAGTTGGTTTCCTCTACATTTGCATATAGCATTGTTGTTGCATTTCGAACTTTCGAACAAGTTTGGGAAGAGCTTTGTGATGATTTAAGAGAAGGGGTCCTCACAAGTCGGATAAATTTTCCTTCTGTCCGGTCTGCTATGGCCAAATTGCTGAAGCCAAATCCTGAATTGGCTGATTTGATTGAGAAGAAATGTTCAGGATTAAGTAATTGGTATGGATTAATACCAGAGCTGTTCCCTAATGTTAAATACATTTATGGGATCATGACTGGGTCCATGGAGCCTTATCTGAAAAAGTTAAGGCATTATGCTGCGGATGTGCCTCTTATAAGTGCTGATTACGGTTCTTCTGAGGGGTGGATTGGGGCAAATATCAATCCAACTCTACCTCCTGAGTCAGCTACTTATGCTGTGCTTCCTAATATTGGGTATTTTGAGTTCATTCTTCTGAAAGTGAATGTTGAGGAGCATATGCAAGACAATGGTAATGTTTCTTTCCTTTCCATGGAGCCAAAGCCAGTGGGTCTCACTGAAGTTAAGGTTGGTGAAGAATATGAGGTTATGATTACGAGCTTTGCAGGTACCTTAAATTTTCACCTTATGATTCAGATGTTTTTTTTTTTTTTTTTTGCATTTCCTACCATTAATTTATGCGTGTATAGTAATTTTGGAGCTATAGAGGACAGGTTATTTCTGGTGCAATTCTTCCCCTTCATACGGTTTTTGTTTTCTTAGCTGCTTGCATTGTTCAGAATAAATTTCTTTGATTCAGACATTTTAGATCTTGTCGGTTAAGACAAAGTCACACCTTGTTCATGTAATCTGAAGTAGTTGTATCAAACAGCTAAAGGCTAATTTATTTGGCTTTTCGGGATATCCTTCTGTACATGCAAATGTTTCTTTGTGTGCTATGCGATATTTCTCGTTGCTTCAAACTAGTAACTTTAGTATTAAGAATTTGGCAACTTCTGTTTCTTAGATGCAGAGACAGAATTCATAAATAAAGGAGACATGTCTGATCCATCATGTCTTCATATGTTTCTTTATTTATATAATTATTTCTATCAAATTTTTAAAGTAAGATGGTACCTGGCTATCCTCTTTAGTTTTACTTTGTTATCATTCATTCTTTATCATTTTGTTATCATTCATTCTTTATCATATTTACATGCCTTCTTGTCTGGGCCTTAGTGGTTTTGCTAGTGAAGTTTTTCTTAAAACACCTTTTTTCTCTTGGTTTTCCCCTTTCTAAAATCATGCAAGTATATAAGTAAGTCATTCATGGCTGTCTAATTAGTTGTCATCTCAAACTACATAAGAGGAGGCCAATGGTTTCTTAACTATGTTAAAGTTTTTATGATATTAAGGATGGCATTAGTTAACAGAATAATGATGTACTGTGAAAAGGATTGGATGGATACTTTGGTCAATTTTCTGTGTATTTTTTTATTCATTGTTGTAATAATTGAAAGCATTATGGCCAACAAGGAGAAGATGGATGCTTTTACTGTCTTTGCATACGTTTTTGTGTAGTGTCATTTAAAAGTTTAGGATCATGTAAAACAAAATTTCCCTAGTTATAAAAAGGTTAAGTTAATCATGCTCATCAATCATAAATATAATGCTTTTAAAGATATTTGGTGGAAACTTCTTGTATTTTAGTCATCGGCAACAGAACCCTGATTGGCAAGTAGTTGCATTTGAAACTTCCTGTTCTAGATTTGACCCTGTCTACACCTTTTCCCCTTTCAAACATTTCATTAGCCATATTCTCTATATCTATTACGTCCTAGTTCCTAGTTTTTAAAAGAAGTCTAATTCCTTAATACCGTTTCATCTGTAAACCCCAGGTTTATACAGGTATAGGCTAGGGGATGTGGTCAAGGTTATGGGCTTCCATAACTCAACCCCGGAACTGAAATTTGTTTGCAGGAGAAATGTCATGCTCGCCATAAACACCGACAAGGCCACCGAGCAAGATTTACAACTTGCCGTGGAAGAAGCCGCCAAGTTAATTGCCAAGGAAAAGCTGGAAGTGATTGATTTCTCTAGTAATGTGGACGTATCGACTGACCCAGGTCATTATGTGATCTTTTGGGAAATTAGTGGGGAAGTAAGCGATGAGGTCCTAAAAGAATGCTGCAATTGTTTGGATCGATCTTTCGTGGATGGAAGCTATGTTAGTTCACGAAAGGGTGATGCCATTGGTCCCCTCGAGCTCCGAGTTGTTCGGAAGGGAACTTTTCAGAAGATTCTTGATCACTACTTAGGATTAGGAGCTGCTCTTAGTCAGTTCAAAACACCGCGATGTGTAGGGCCGACAAACAATAAAGTGTTGCAAATCTTGTGTGACAATGTTGCCAAGAACTATTTCAGTACTGCTTTCTAGAATGTAAAATTTCCTCGCTATTTCTGCTGAAGGTTGTTTATTCGCTTAATCATCCAGCTCATCTTCTTACTAGGTTGAATGATTTATGTTGGACTTGTCATACAAGGCCCCCCATAGTTGACTTCTAAGGTTTGGCGGTTGATATGCTCCTTTTATCCATCACCGTAACTAGCTTTCTTCCTTTTTAGACAAATCTTATTTGAGCAACGATTTGACAAATCCCAAATCCTGTCCGTAGTAGGTTAGACTTTAGCTCAAGATATTTGCTTGAAACCCCTTGTTTTTAATGGACATGATGAAGTAGGACCAACCAGGAAATTTAAGCTTTTATGGCATTATATATGATATGTTAACATGTTCATGTATTAATATATTTTTCTATCGTGTCGTTCTTCACTGTTCTGGTTCATATATGTTTCTCTTTATCTGCTGCTGCTGCTACTCGGGCGAAACCCGGGGGGGAGGAAATGGAAAATTTTCCATTTAGGCCCTTAAAATTTTTAAAATTTTTAAATTAATAAAGGTAAAATTACACTTTGACTCTCTAAAAATAATAAAATTTTAATTTAATCCTTTAAAAATTGTACTTTTACTATTGTAAAAATTACAATTTATCGACCCCCTAAAAAATTTTTCTGGTTTCACCCCTACTGCTACTTACATTCATCCAAATGTAAACTGGGTTGTTATTACCTATGTTATTAAAAAAAACGAGGATAATAATTAAAGAAACTAGCAAATTTTTCACAGTGCAAGCGGATTGGAATACACATCAGGACAGGCCGACTTAAATTTAAAATTCAAGGTGACTTTGAGAGAATCTCTCTGGTGGGATACTCATGCAAGACATACTACATAATATCTGTTTATAAATATGCATTGCAAAACTCTTGCTAAACCAATATGACAATCCCCCAGAAATTTTATTTAAACTCAAATGAAGAAGATAAAAACCATTTCACCCAAAAAAAGAAAAAAGATAAAAAGATAAAAACCAAAAAGAAAAATGAAGATGCAGCAACATGTGCTACATGGGATTGTGGCAGCAGTTTATATGATTCGTATGAATTGGTATCACTCAGTCATGTGATCGAGCGGCATCTAATGGAACTGCCAATGACCGGAATTTCTCATCCCACTGATTTCACCCCAGTTAGCATTGCAGATCCCACAAGCAAATCCATAGCCAAGGAATCATCTTCTCTAATGAGCAGCTTGGGTGAACTTCATGAGAGCAAGTGTTGGAAGAAAAGAAGGTTTGGACAAAGGAGGGATAAGGCTATAAAGTTAAGATCAGGATTCAGCTGCTTCTGCAACAAGTAACATACAAAACAATGTAATTGATGCAAGGTAATTATGTTTATTGTTCATCGATGCTGCTTTTCTTAATTCTTGGTGTTCATTAACCAAGCAAAGTTGGTTCTGAATCTGATGTAGCACAATTCTTCCCCAAAAGACCTGGTTTGGGTCAGAGAATGATTTAACAGGCTGGTTTTTAGGCCAGCCATGTGAATAAAAACCCAAGTCTTGGAGTTAATATGCATAGCACTAATCAGTTTCAGTTGCTTCCAAATTAGGCCTTTCGTTGCCTAAAAGCCCCTGAGCACGGGCCTCCCATTGCCTGGTCAGGGCCATTCGATGTAGCACTAGTTTACAAGTTTTTAGTTAAAATAAGAACAGTCAAAGGGTGAACAAGATTATATCCACAACTACCAGGAAGTTCAGTTATAGGGGACTCAACTATTTGAAGAGTTGAATAGCTTTTGGGACCATGTTTTGGCATTCCCTTATTCCCTTCCAAATAGAACATGCCCATTTAGTCAATTGGTCCTTGAAAGAATCTACCAGCCAGCTATGGGGACACTCTTTATTTAAGCCAGCTTAGGGAATCTCACCCTTTGTTTTATTTCTGTTTCATGACCCACACTTACTAGAAGACTTCATCCACAAACTATTCTGTATAATACTAATTCCATTCCCATTAAGCAACCCTTTTGACCATCAACTTTCCTTCAAATTTCATATAGTAAATTTCAAGTCTCCCACATACCATTTGAATATCCAAATCATTTAGATGCAATATGAGGACTAGGCTTGCATCATTTTCCTGTGGGAAAGTGATCAAATCAAGCAAAGCGTTGAAGTTTCAACCAAAAGTTTAACCTAGAAACAAGTAGGCTGGATAAAAATCAACATCCTCAGATATATGCAAATGTTTGGTTTTGTTTTTTGGGGGGGTTCTTGTTTCTATCTACTATTACTACAATTAATAAAGGGACAGTGGTTGTTCGCTTGCTCACTGTCTGCATTGGGAGAGTGAAGTCAAAGCGACTGAGAAAGGCGTCATTAATGGTGAGATCAATGCCACACCAGCAGCTCTTCGATGGGTTGCTGTCATCATCAAATTCCAATGAAATTCTGAGAAGGGAACTACTGAAATTAAATTCCCAGGCTTATCTTATAAATAACTTCACATTTCACCCTTATTATTTTAATCTTAGGAATACTGGGAATTCAAGGAAAGGGGAACAGAGCCTGAAGGCGTTTTCTTCATTAAATTTTATTTTGCTTGCTGGGGGGCATGGATGGTGAATATTTTAAAACACACACACACACACACACTTGCATTTCATTATTGACTGACTTAAATGTAAACCTAATTTAGAAGTTAATAACCCCACCAATAACCATCCCTATCTCATTCCTCGATGCACGTTTCATCTCCCATCATCATCCAACACCCATATTTCTCCCATTCCCAATCTGAATCCTGAAACCCACCACCAGTCATTCCCTAGTAACAAAATTAGATGAAATCCCAGGGAGGTCTAGAAAACTGGTCTGAGTAATGACAAAACCCATGCAACGTGTATGTGACAAAAATTGGTAAAATAATAAGCAGAGAGTGGGACCTAATCCCATGTTAGGTGAGCTGTGGGGCACACAAACATATACACATTCACTTTCCAAAATGTAAAAATTATAAATATATAAAAAGAAAGAAAAAAACAGAGGGAGTGATTAAAGTTTAAAGACGTGGGTGGTCAGAACTCAGAAATGGAAGAGAAGTTAGCAAATGTAAACAGAGGAGGGGCCTTTCACTTCTTTTCACAACCTCCAAATCTCTGCTTTGCGCTCTCTCTTTCTCTCTCACCCGTCACAACACTAAGGTCCCCAAAAAGGCGATATATTGGATCGAATAAAGTTCTAAACACAGTAAAAAAAAATTAATAATAATAAATATAAAATTAAGAAAAAAAAAGACTAAAGTGAAAAAAGTAGCAGATTCCATAGTGGAGGCCAGACCCAGAAGCTGTTGATGTTTGAAGGGGTTGTACTTGTTGCAATAGCCAATAGTGTGTAAGTAGAAAACGATGGCGTTTCAATGGCATTTTTTTCCTTTACCTGCACCCATTGGGAAACGGTCCAGGGTACACTCGGTTTTGTGGTCTGTGTCTTTTTCTAGTTCTTGTATTTTTTTCTTCTCTTTCTCGGTACCCAAAGTGGAACAAAAATTGAGCAGAGTACAAACTCAGGTTTCTTCAGAACACACTTAACTATTCTCTTTCAACAGGAAATTTCAGAGTGTTTCTCACAAATTCTGGGATCCTTCATTGTATTGTCTTAACCTCTCCTCCCCAAACTTTCCTTTCCCTGTTTGGTCGCTAAGACACCCAAGAGAAACTTGCTTAAAAACAAAGCAAATAGAACCTTAATTCAGCTTATCAATTCCCTTCCGCTCTTGGGATTCTCTTATTTCCTATTACCAAACTTAGCTAAAAAGAGTTGTTGTTTCTTTCCTTAAATTGAATCTGTTTGATGATGATGATAGTTGTTGCTAGAGATTCTCAAGCTCTTTAAAATAAGTTTAGAGAAGTATTACATTGTTTTGGCTTGACATACGGCTTTGAACGATTCAAAAAATGGCCGAGTCAACCAAAGTGAGGTTGGTTCGGTGTCCAAAGTGTGAAAACCTTCTCCCAGAGCTTGCTGATTATTCGGTTTACCAGTGTGGTGGCTGCGGTGCTGTTCTTCGAGGTACCGTTGCTTTCTCCTCTCTTTCTTTTTTCCTAGTTGTTTGTTTGGTTGGTGAAGACAAGAGACAGAAAATCGATTTTGGATCCTGGATCCATGTTAATAAGCTTCCTGTAAATGTTGAAACTTGAACCCATTGGTTAAATTGAAAGGTAAGGTATAGTTAAGGTGTGGATCATGTGTGGTGTTTTTGACTCTGGAATCTTATTAGAATGCTACTGATAGTTGTTTTGTATTTACAAACAATGGGCGTGGTGCATTCTGTGAAAACTCGAAGTTGGGTTTTGCTTGGTTTTCATTTTATTGGGGTTTTGCTCTTTTTTTTCATTTTATTGGTTCTATAATGCCCTCAATCCGATTGATGAGTAAGCTTGCCATTTTTCTAAGGCAATGAAAGAATCGAGAGGGCTTCAGCCTCCTCTGTTCAATAGTCAGAATCTGATATGGTCATAAAAGTATATTCTATGGAGTAATTTTGTTGAGATCAAAATAATAAAACCATTTAAGGCTTTGATTTTGGTTTCTTGTTGTTTTCTGAACTTTTTAGTGTTGATCTTCCATGAAATTTGTAGTTTTTTTCTTGTTTTAATAGTGTAATGTTATTACCTTAACAGCTAAAATTAGGAATAATGAAGCAGATACTTTCTCAGACAAGTCAAAAGAAGACAGTCTTGGCAGAGTTTCTACCAAATCCCAAACTTCCTCCGAGAAGGGAATAGTAGACTCAAGTGATGCCTCTGATGCAGATGTTAAATCAAGTGCTGGGTTTTTGGTGTGTGATCAAAGGGATCCAGAGAATAATGATGTTGAGTGCAGTGATAGAAGTAGGAGTGAATCAAAGGTTGCTGGCGATAAATGGTCTCTTGAGAACCCAAATGATATTAGCAGGAACAAGGATGATATAGTGAATTCTATTGGAAGAGAACAGGAGGATTTAGATTCCAATTTTGTATATACTGGTGGATCACAAAGACTGGGACAGATGTCTGATTGGCAGGCTGGGAAACGAGAAGAGATGGAGCAATTTCAGAGAATTCCAAGAGTTGTCGTTGAAGGTGTGCGATTTTCTACCTCAAAACACCCAGATGAAGGCCCATCAAACCATAATTTGGATTCTTCTTATGGTTACCGCGAATCGTTGCAGAATCAAACTGACCTGGATGGTTCTAGTAGAATTCACCTTGACCAAGATCGAGCTGAGCTTCTGAGGAAGCTAGATGAGCTAAAGGAGCAACTTAGTCAGTCTTGTGATGTGGCTGATAAACCCAAAGAGAAGGCTCCGCTTGATAGGAGGGTAGTTCCTCCAGAGTCTTATGGTGGTACTGATAGCTGGTTTCCAAATAGTTCTTCTGGATTGCAGAAGTCCTCGATGCCTTTCTATGGACCTGATAAGCATGCTGCGGAAGCAGGACCTTCTTACTTTGGTTTTTATCCAGAACCCTTTGCTTATCCCGTTGAGCATGATGTGACTCAGCATGGGTTGTATCCTCCAATGCGTAATCCAAATCATATCCCTGCATATGGAGATCCTTTCGGATCCAAAATGCTTGGAAGAGCTCCGCACCAGTTCCCTGGAGAATACCAACAGCCACGTCATCCATACTTTTCTGGACAGTACATTGAAAGTAATCATGATCCATTTATGCCATATCCACGAAGTTCAGTGTTGCACCAGGCTTCTTGTTCTTGCTTTCATTGTTATGAGAAACATCGGCGAGTTCCAGAGCCTATTCCACCCAGTTCATTTGGCAATAAAAGGTTCCCTGATGTGCCTAGTAACCCATTTTACCATATTGACAACCCTGGGTCTTTTGGTTCGCATTTCCATAGTTCTAGGACCACAATGCCCCCATTGAATGCTCATGCTAGATGGCAGAATGATATTAACTCGGACATGGGTGGTTTTATTCATTACCGTCCCCAGAGAGTAGTGCTAGCTGGTGGTGGGCGCCATATTCGTCCTATAGCTGGTGGTGCTCCATTTGTAACTTGTTATAATTGCTTTGAATTGCTACGAGTGCCCCAGAAAGTGCAGCTCATGGTGAAAAATGAACATAAATTGCGGTGTGGAGCCTGTTCAACTGTGATAAACTTTACTGTCATGGACAAGAAGCTTGTTCTTCATAATCATGCAGAATTAAAGGGAATTTCTGTAGATGTTGATGATAACTCTAATGAAGGCCGTGTCAACCGAATTGCTACTAACTTCTCCTCTGATGATTATGATCATTCAGGTTATGATTTTCAGTCAATGGATAGAGAACCTGTTGCATCGTCAACCGGCCAGGCTTTGAATTCAGTCAGACCTCAGGAAATGCAAAGCTTTCATTCTTCATCTCCAAGCACCTCTGAGGATGAAAACAGTCCGGATGTTTTAACTGCTTCAAGACAGGAAGTGAGTTCTGTTCAGCAGGCAGCCAAATCCACTTTGTCTTCCCCACCTGCAGGCTCACCTCTTCAAGAGCACTTTGATTATTCTTCTAGCAATCATTCAGCCAATCGATTCGGGAAGGGAAATCGTAGTAGTCGCTCTGATCAAGAGAAAGTTGTGTCAAACAAGGGTGCCACACGACAAAATTCTTTAAAAGAGGCTTTACCTACTGAGATGGAGGTGTCATTCAATGAGTATTCTAATACTGGGATTTCTCAAGATTCAGGGGATGTAACTAGGGAAGATGATCAACCGAAAATGGCAAGAGGAGGTGAATCATTTTTTGCAAATATTATCAAGAAGAGTTTTAAGGATTTCTCAAGATTTAATCAAACAGAGGAACGTGGGAAAAGTAACATTTCAGTTAACGGACATCCTATTCCTGAACGTGTGGTTAAAAAAGCTGAAAAGATAGCTGGACCGGTTCTTCCTGGACAGTATTGGTAAGCATCCATTGGTTTTCTCTCTGATCTGTGCTATGACTTTTACTAGTTTCTTTGTATGTCTATCATGATAGACTGGCATGTAATTTCTAGTGTATTTCAATAATTGACATTCTTGTGTTGCATATGACTAAATCAGGTATGATTTCCGAGCCGGATTCTGGGGTGTTCTTGGCGGACCTTGTCTTGGCATAATTCCTGTAAGATTATATAATTTTTAACCTAGATACTGACAGTTAAGCATTTTGCTGTTTCTTGGTTTTAGTAATTTGTATATATATATATATATATATTAAAAAACTGATTTTCAATGCAGCCTTTTATCGAAGAATTTAACTATCCAATGCCAGAGAATTGTGCTGGTGGAACCACTGGTGTTTTTGTAAACGGGAGAGAGCTCCATCAGAAAGATTTAGATTTGCTTGTTAATAGAGGGCTTCCACCTGACAGAGATAGATCTTATATCATTGAGATATCGGGCAGAGTTCTGGTTGAGGACACTGGTGAAGAGCTAGATAGCCTTGGCAAACTTGCCCCAACGTGAGTCTGTCTTTATTCTTTTCTCCTCCTACATGCTTATACATGTAGATAACTAAATGTTGCCATAACTAGTTAAAAAATAGCCTGCTTTCGTTCAATTAATCTGTTGCAGCTAATAAGTATCAATATATGACTGTTTTATGCATTAATCCTTTGTAGCCATAATGCTAACACGTCTCTTGTTCTTTATAAATCTTGGATCTTGGAATAAGCCTCAAGGCGAACTAGATCTTAGACTAATGACAAAGACGTGGCACTAAGATCGTACAATGGAAAGAAATAGGGATAATGGGGTTTATTACATGAGACACGTACAAAAGGGCTTATGTAGATGATTTGTAAATGTGTTTCTGTGCTTTGATGGTGGTCGATGGTTATAACATTCTTTTCTAATTTCCTTCCTTTAATTATTATTAGAATAGTACATTCCTGCATGTCTTTTTTTTGGGTGTGGATGGTACTAAAGTCTACTTGTTATGAGTACTAAGTGTTAGTACGTTATTCCGACATTGTGCCATTGTGTAGGATGTTCGAAAGCTCTCTTTTTAGGTAAAGATTGATTTTTTTTCCCTATTGCTTCATTGTGTGTCCATTATAACTTTTGAACTCGTGTATTGCTATTAAATTTTCTGCATCTCAAAATGGGGTTTCTTTGTAAGGTATCAACCTGAAGCATTGTTGTTTGTTAATGAACAGAGTTGAGAAAGCAAAGCGTGGTTTTGGCATGAAAGTTCCAAGAGCAGCTGCATAATGCATTTGTAATGATCACAGAATTATTGATTTTTTCTAAACCAAGTGCCGAAATAAGCATCTTGGTTGTATTGGTTGGAACTGGGAAGGTCTGAAATCTGAATGATGTTTCTGTAGCTAGATGGGTTGACGTTGGATTGTTTCTTAAGCCATTGGTAAAATAGTGATAAAGTTTCTGATTTTATTAGATATTTTCACTGGTGGTGATAGTAGTACACAGTTTAAAGTTACTGCTTTCTCTATGCTGCAATTTGTAAATGGGAGTTAGGTAAATTTGGTTTGATCCCACCATTTTTGTTTTATGGAATGAGATATGGATTTCTTTTCTTTCCTAGCTATCAACAATGAAAGTTCAAAAACCAGAAAATAAAATGAAATTGCTACTAGACTCTGGCGATTCAAGATATGAACATCAATAACTTGGGATGGAGTTGTGGAACATTGTCAAACTGTTCTTAGACGATCTGAATGCAGCAAAATGATGGTGTCCGACTCATCATGACTGGGTTGGCAGGTGAAGTCTCGAAACTGATGAAGTGACTAAGAAGCCTGCCTAATCCCAAGAATAGGGCCCATCTCCATCTCCATTCCCACGTCCACAATCCACTCCTATGCGGTCCAAAAAGTGGCATCTTTCCTGTTATTTGAATCAAGGATGGCGAAAGGAGTGCCATTCACTGTTTCTTGGGACATTCAATCTAATGCCCTAACATTCACGCGCATGTTCTTCCGGGTGCGTTGATCCTTTTCTTACATTTTCTGATGGGCATTCGAACATGTTAACATTTACCAGACGGCATGTTTTATCAACGGAGATGGTGAATACAGGAAGAGATCAATAATTTAGCCTGTTTCTGTGGACTTCAGGGGGCCGTACGAGTCTTCGACTATGTATCATTAAGTTCGAACGAACGAGATTTTTCTTCCCTCGTGAGATGGGAATGAGGGGGAAAATATGAAAAATGGCATCCAAGACATCTGGGAAGCCAAAGGTGAGTCACTCGTACACCAAAGGTGAGCTGCTTTCTCTCTACCATAACCTATAGATTAATTCTCCTATTAGTTCTTGTACTTAGCAAAAATTATAAATTTAATCTTTATACTTTTATTTGATCTTTTTTAATTAATATACTTCCCAAATTTTAAAATTTCAATTCTTATCAAATTATAATTGTTAAATTCATTCAGTAAAATTTTATTATTTCCAAAATTTGATAGCCAAACATATTATCATATATTTAATGTCATATCAACTTATTATTTCCACATAATACTCACTAAAAATCCAATTAATGGATTATTGACTATCATTTGCGTTTATGACTGAATTTAAAGACATAGAATGATCCAATTGAAAAAAATAAACTACATCTACAATTATACACATAATACTATTTCCACATATCATTCGCTAAAAATCCAATTAATGGAATACAACTATCATTTACGTTATGACAAGTACAAGGATCTAGAATGATCCAATTGGAAAAAATGAACTATATTTACAATTGTACACATAATACAAAAATAATAATTGAATTTAATCAAACGAATTTAACTGTCAGCCAAGACTAAAGTTTCAAATTTTAAAAAGTACAAGGGCTAAAATTTACCAATTCGAAAAGTACAAAAACTAAAATTGATTAAATAAAATTACATGGACTAAATCTACCACTTTCACAAAGTATGGGGACTAATAGCAAAATTTAATCTAACCTATATGCATCTCGAAAGAAAATAAAACCAATTTTGATTACACCTATACACAATAGAATCGACAAGGTATTATCAATATGCCAATCAGTTTTATCTTATCTAAGGATTTATCAATATCATCTACCAATTCCAAACTGTTTCCAGGTCCAAAACACAGTCGCACTCAGCCTTGAATGCTGCAATGGTCAACAAGCATGCAGCAATTTGATTTTCATTCAAAGATAAAATGCACAAATTAAGGCGTCTAACTAAAACGCAATGGTCAACAAGCTCGGGTTCAATTCAATCCCTAACATCTCTACCCCTTCCCAAATTATTTAAAAAGAAAATGCAAGATATATATACAATCAAAACAATGAACACCTAAAAAAGGAAGGAAATACGGAACCGATTGGCAGAACCTGCTTTATCATAGTCTATTTGCAAAGTAGTCTGTCTGGTGCAACTTTAAGCAATGTTCTGATATTCAATGCAAGTGTTCAAGAACATTGCAGTTGAGTTGTTATTAAGAAAGAGAAAACAGAAGCTAACCCAAATTACAAAACAAATAGATTTGATATTATTCAACAAACAACTCATGTTCCAAAGAGCGACCTAGGCATTTCTTTGCTCCGAATGCCAACAAGCAACTGTCGGCTTCTTTCTACTTGGTTTGTGGTGGTGAATCAGTATTCTTCTTTGGTTTAAGATATGGATCCTGTGAATATTCAAAGTTACGGAAAGATGTTAAGGCAGAGCAACACCCCCATAAAGGAATTCGGGGTTACAATTTCAACATAATCCACACGATAAAACCTTACCTTGACAAATACAATGAGGAGAAAGAGAAACACATCATATGCACATTAATCATGACCCTTTTCAATTTCCAATGGAATTCCATGTTTTGATTCTCTTTATCGCATTGCACTCTCTTCATTTTAAAGTTTCATGCAATTCAACTATAGTTCAAAGTCCAAATACAAAATAAACTTCTATGTGAAAATAATGAAGCAACTTGGAACAGAGAATCTAGATTTTCTACAACCTATAAAAAACTAAAGAAAAAATCAATTAAATCTTCATGCTTCTTAAATTGGAGATGTTCCATCTATCTCGATTCAAATAAAAAAAGTAAACTAACACGATATTAAGAAAACTGGCCCTCCTTTCAGTTCATTAAAATTTTAAACTTTATGCTTGGCGAAATGAATGAAAATTCCCAATAACAAAAAACATTATTCCTAATCTACGATTTATAAGTGCAACTAGGTTTAAAACTAAAAGGGAAAGGCCAAAAGAAATTACGTCAACAAAGAGAAAGTGAGCGACGACGGTGGCTCCCACGACGCCGCCGAGGATGGCAACTGGGCCTGTTAGCAAACTCCATTTCCGGTGAATCATCTTTTATTTCCGCTCCTTCGATAAGTTTCCGCCTTTCTTTTTCGTCAGATCTCCAAAATTGCGATGACTCAGTAGAGTAGAAAAGCACCTCGGCAGCATTTAAAGAAAGAGAGCAGGCCAGTTGGGGCAGTGCCTGATTGGCCCAAACTATGGCTTTCTTTTCTTGAGTTTTTTTTTTTCTTTAACCTATTGGTTGAGTTGATCTCTGGCCCTTAATTAAGAGGCCCTTCCATTTTGGTTTCCAATAATAGGTCCAATTCTATATTTTCCATAAAAGTTTAAGTCTTATACGTCAAAGAAGTCCTTAAGAAAATACGAAAAAATCAATTAAGCCTTTGTATTAAATTCGCACCCAATTAAATCTCTGGATGTTAATAAAATAAAAATCAAATTAAACCCCTCCGATAATGGTTTCCATCATTGATCATGTTGATCGTTAAAAAAACTAACGGACCAATCATAAGGTTACACATGACAGCTTTTGGTTTAATCTAATATTTTCCCAATCAAAATATTAAAAAATAGAAAAATATCTATAAAAATCAGAAAAATTACAAACATTATTAAAAATTAAAAATATTTAAATAAATATTAAAATTAATATAAATTTATAAATATTATAAAAAACTCTAATAAATCTAATCAATTATAAAATCAATAAAAAATATTTAAATTTTTTAAAAACGTATAAAAATTCTTATAAACTTATGAAAAACATATATATTATTAAAAATATTACATTTATATAAAATTTAAAAAATCATAAAAACTTAAACTAGGTCAAATTAGTTTCTCAGATCAATTAGATCGAAATCGATAAGGATACCAATCTAGAGAAAAACAATTAGATTGGTTGACCTGAGAGTCGGGGGGCTGAACTGATTTTTTTTTATTTTTTATATATTTTTTTCATATTTTGTTTAATTGAACTAGACTAACCGGTCGAACGAACAAATTGGTAGCTTGATCAGTTCGATCACCGATCTAACTATACCAAAAAGACCTAATTTTGAATTTGTTTTTATTAATTTTATAAGTTTTCATTATCCTACTATTAGCATATGTCAATATGAAATACTTTGATCAAGGTTTTCAAAACTGAATCGATGGTTGAAACGATCAAGCCACCAGTTTATCAGTTCAATCGATCCGTCCACTTTATGTAAATAAAATATTAAAAATCAAAAAAATAAAATAAAAAAATTGGTTCAACTGTTTGGCCCCTAAGTAAACCAATCTAATGGTTTTTCTCATAATAATAACTAAGTCAGTTTTGGTTAAACTGGTTTAATCGATTGGTTCAGTCTGATCATGTTTTTATGATTTTTTTAATATTTTTATAAGTTTATATCGAATTTAATAAATTTTATAATATTCAATAATTTGTTATGATTTTTAAGATTTTTTATACGTTTTATAAAAATTTAACTATTTTATTAATTTTATAAAATTTTTATATTTTTATATGTTTATAATACTTATAAGTTTTCATTATTTTTAACTCATTTCTATACTCAGTAAAAAAACACATTCATTTGTGAATGCGATTCGTTTTTCTAACATCATCATTTTCATTCATTTATGTTCCTTTGGTTCTACATGCAATTCATTTATGATTTCAATTAACTAGTAGAGGAAGCGATTTGACATATATAATTAGGGCTCAAATAATTTATAATTAAGTTTCAGGTTTTCGCCTATTAATTATATACTTGTTAAGTCACAATGTCATTTCACTATAATATCATGACTGAGCTCTCCCTAATTACATACCATTATAAAAACTACACTTAAAGCATCAGATCCAATAGTCTCCCACTTGCTTTAGTGAAGTAAATGAATCATATTTCGCATTCTCATGACTTCTACATATTTCTCAAAGCTCCTAACTATCATAGTCTTAGTAAACTAAAATTGGTCTCATTATTATTAATATAAAACTAAAATAAAATAAAGTTAACGTTTATAGTTTAAAAAATCATTTACTACAAAGTAAATATTTTTAAAGTTTTCAAAGTTCTGTAAATGAAAACTTTTGTTTCATTTAGAATTGACATGCAATTGAAAAAAAAAAAAATTCAAGATATAATTAATTTTTACACAGTAGATGTAAACATTGTTACAAATTAAATTTATTTGATTTTAATAGTGCAGTGACTAAATTAATCTATTTAATAATGAGAGACTAATTTTTTCTATTTGATAATAAGAGGATTAATTTGATCTAATCCCTTTAATACATGGGCATCCTAAATACTTTAACCTTGATTTTCTTTTTATAATTTTTCTTTCACCTAGATCATGCTTGTAAATACAATTTTACCCCTAAGGAGCTGTAGCGTAGCCAGAGTAAAGCCATTTGACACTGTATACATTTGATGGTCCGAAAATCAAGCAAAGTTGGGTGAAATGTTTGAAAATCGTGTATGCAAAGAACAAAACAGAGGCGTCGCATTAGAGAACCGTTGTCATAGGCATATTCCAAACAAAATGACAAACCATTAAAGAAAAGCAAATTTTAATAAATTTGGTTATAGGGGCTGAACCTAGTTACTGAAGAATCGATTTTGCACGCAATCTATTATGGAACACTCTGCCTTACGTTTGTGTCATCCGATGGCATATTCAAGTTTACACCAGATCGACCATGGCAGAGAAACCTCACATAGTCATGTTACCGACTCCAGACATGGGACATCTCATTCCACTAATCGGATTCGCCAAGGACCTCGTTCACTCCCACGACTTAACTATCACACTCATCGTTCTCACAATTGGGCCACCAACAAACGCACAAAAGGACCTCCTTCATGCTCTCCCTGGAACCATAAAACCCATACTTGTTCCTCCAGGCTCCAGTTAGCTCCCAGCCTGAAATGAATGCCTTTGTGGCAATCACTCGATCCATGTCTTCCATCCGCCATGTGTTCAAGTCATTGGTAGATAGTAACAGGCCCAGGGCATTGGTCGTTGATCTTCTTACCACTGATGTTTCCGACGTTGCCATAGGATTTAACATTCCATCCTATGTATATTTTCCTTCCTCAGCTTTGTCCTTGGCTCTTATGTTTGACTTTCCAACGTTAGACGAGACTGTCTCCTGTGAGCTCAAGGACCTTCCGGAACCGCTGAAATTACCAGGGCCTTCCCGGTTCATGGTAGATATTTTCCAGCAGAGCTGCAAGATCGAAGCAAAGATGAATACAAGTGGTTGCTTAACCAGGCGAAGCGATACCGTATAGCTGAGGGTATGATATTGAATAGCTTCAAGGACTTGGAACCAGGAACCATCGAGGCTTTACAACTGGAGAAACCCAATAAGCCTGCTGTATACGCTATTGGGCCACGCTTACAAACCGGTTCGAGTGGTCGGATTGATGAATCTGAGTGTGGTAAATGGTTAGATGGTCAGCCGAGCGGCTCTGTGTTGTTTGTTTCGTTTGGCAGCGGGGGTACTCTCTCCTTGGAGCAACTTAACGAATTAGCCTCGGGCTTAGAAATAAGTGAGCAAAGATTTTTATGGGTTGTAAGACCACCGAATGAACCGTCGGCTATGGGCTCCTATTATGATTCACAAAACAACAAAGAACCTTTGAGCTTTTTGCCACAAGGGTTTCTGGATAGAACCGAAGAAAAGGGTCTAGTGGTGCCATCTTGGGCTCCACAAATGGAGATTCTGAGTCATGGTTCAACTGGTGGGTTCCTGACCCATTGTGGGTGGAATTCGGTCCTTGAGAGCATAGCCAACGGTGTACCTATGATTGCCTGGCCTCTATATGCAGAGCAAAGAATGAATGCGGTTCTTTTGACTGAAGGCATAACCGTTGCATTGAGGCCAACAGTTAACCAAAAGGGTGTTGTGGAACGAGAAGAAATAGCAAAGGTCATAAAGTGTTTTATGAAGGGAGATCAAGGGATGATCATTCATGAAGAAATGAGCAAGGAGAAGGACGCTGCTGCCAAGGCTGTGAGTGAAAGTGGGTCATCAACGAAAGCACTGTCCCAAGTAGTGGTCAAATGGAAGGAAGATAAGAACATATGATATGAAGTCCAATTTCCCTTTTCATCATCTTATATTTACAAGTTTGAAACTATTGATCAAAAGCAAAATCCAAGTAGCCATTTCTTAATCTCCAAAAGTGATTGTTTTTGGTAAAGATAGAATATTGCGAGGAATTTATCTATTCAATTATTCTAAAAAAAGATTGGTGGTAAGTGATTGTGCGCCACTATAACTCTAATGGTGCTTGGATTGGATGAATGTTTAAGGTAATTAGGAATGGGGTTGCGTTATTTAGTTATTTTAAGTTTGTTGGGTTGCATGCCCATCCAATCTCTACCTCACATTATTGCTCCAATAACTTAATGGTTTATATCTATGATCTATATCCAATCCATCTTTTAGTTATGCTTGTCATCATGAAGTTGTAAGGCATAAGTCAAACGTTACATGACACCATTTTGATATCTATTAACTAAAAGTCAGTCCAGAATTAGAGAGATTCATGATTACAAAAAAGATAAAAGTTAATAAATTCATCATAGATTCACTGATTTCTTTATTCTTTTTTACACGTTGGAGAAGAACAAGCCGCTGCAATAGCAAAACAGCTGAAAAGTGGGTTCACGTATTCCATGCTTAGATTTTTTTTGCTTTTTGCTTTTTAATTTACAAGTAACTATAATGCGTTTTACATTGATTACTGCGAGTTTGGCTCCACTTCATTTTTTTTCCTTCATTAATATTCAATGCATATTTAATCACTATTTATAAGTTGATTTTTACATTGAGTAGATGGATCGAGTTTCATACAATTTTTTTTGAATATATTGATGTAATTATATGGTAGTATATATTCATACTTTTTTAACCATTTAACAATGCACACATACCTTACACACATGTGCTCAAATCCAAATTTTCTAAAATAAATATCATTACATTAAATATTAATGGATGAAAAATAATGAAGTAAATCTTAACCTACTTCGCTACTCTATAATTAAGTTTTCAAAAAAAAATTTGAGTTTACATGTAAAAATTCAGTCACAACTTTTTACCCCTTTAATCTGATAAACATAATTTAATTTAAACAGGTTAGAATAAAAAAATTATTATCTAAGCATAAAAAGTAATGGTTAAGGCCCTTTGTATGGTATCACAATGAGCAAAGTTAAAACCCTGTTAATGTGTTTTCCCTTCTCCAATTTGTAAGTACCAAAAAGTAAAATAATTATTATCTTATTTATATTGTTTTTTTAATATAATGATTCATTTGACCTTTTAATTTTTTTTGAAAATTTCATTTTAGTTCATCATTTAAGTTTGGGTAAATTACATCAATTGTCACTCAACGTTAATATAGGGAAACAAATAGTCACTTCGTTTACATTTCAATCACTCAACTTTGAAAATGTGACAAAACAGTCTTTTTTCACGTTTTCCGTCACAGACGTCACGAAACAGTGACATGGCAATTGATGGCATCGGTGGAGTGTGAAAAGCGTCCATCTGGCCGATTACATTTAACAAAATAGTCACTCAACTTTGAAAATGTGACAAAACAATCACTAACGTTATCGAAAAGTGACAAAACAGTCACTGATAAATAACTGCATAGATAATTTGTGGACCCCCTTCAACACCGGTTTGCTTCATTTTCTATCGGTGATGAGTAAAGATCTAAATCAAGTGATTTTGGTGACAAACGACGGGGCAGTCCACAAATTTTGTATTTTATGAAACCTGAATAATTCGAAATAATCAAATACCTCTCATGACTTTTAACCCTTCATCAATCATTACAATAGCTTCATCATTTTCAAGCGTTCTTCGTGTTTTGAATCAAGTTTAGGTGGTGTATAAGAGCCACGGAGGTCCTCTACTATGTACTCTTGCAAAAGACCACTGTGAGATTTACTCAATAATGAGTAATGATAGGAATCAAGATGCAATTACACGGGTATTCTCTCCATCTTTACGTTAGTAAGTTCCCTCTTTGTAAGAATATGGTAGTGTTTCTGCCAGATTCACTGAATTGCCATTGTGGCAGCAAGCAAACCATAAGCTATCCTCAGAATGACAAAGATTACAGCAAAAACCATGAGCGGTGCTGTAACACCCAAATCCCGAGTACCGTCACCGATTAGGATTCCGGTGTCTTCTATTCATTTTATACTGTCAATCTTTTACACATATCCGACTATTTACATCTTTATTCAATACAAAAATCATTTCTCACAATTTAAACAATATCTAAACATAACACAATTTTTGTCAAGGGTAAAAATGGTAATTCAAACATTTTAGGGGACTTCTACTGGTACCTGATGGTCAAGTATTGGTAGTAGTCAATTCAATGAACAAATTCTAAACAGTGCAAATTTTTATCGGTACTTGTACTAGTTCTACCGATACATGTCATGCATCTACTGATACTAAAAACTCCAGAGAGCTAAAATTTTCATCCTACAACTTTTACCGATACAAACATGCAAACTATCGATACATTTATACATACAACTACCGATACTCATAATTTATCTACCGATACAACTCAAGTCAGTGTACAACTTCTCTCCTACCTTGCACTTCTACCGAAACACGCATGGGTTCTACCGAACAAGTATGTCAAATCTCAAGAATTATACTAAACACAAGTTCAATTATTTCATACTTGCACCACTTTTAATTATGCATTCAAGACAACACAAATACAAGATTTATGTCAATACAAAGTACTTAAAACTACTTCCAACATTTCATCAAAACATAACAAGGTTTTTCACAACTCATCGTATAAAGGAAAAAGTAACATCATCTTAGTACATGCCATATTAACCAAGTGATGTACAAGTCTACCAAACAACTCCGGGATAGTGTGATGCTTCAAGATGATCCGATCTCCGAACAACAAAAAGTGAATCTACAAAACAAATGTAAATCCACAGATAAGCACTTTAAGGCTTAGTAAGTACATAAAGTTAAGTAGATTTAACGAACTTCAAGAGTTGCAAAAATCTAATTAACCGAATGGAACATTGTATACATCTGGGGTAGGTTTCACTCGCATTTGTTACTCACGATGACACAAAGTCATCAGACCCTTATTCCGCATTGGAACTCATTTCCTTTAATACTCACGATGACATATAGTCATCGGGCCTTTAATCCGTAAAGTATTCATTTACTCACGATGACACTTAGTCATCGAACTTTTAATCTATAAGATTCATTTACTCACGATGACACTTAGTCATCAAACCTTTAATCCGTAAAGGATTCATTTACTCACGATGACACTTAGTCATCGAACTTTTAATCTGTAAAGGATTCATTTACTCACGATAACACTTAGTCATTGGACCTTTAATCCGTAAAGGATTCATTTACTCACAATGACACTTAATCATCGAACCTTTTCATTTATAGCTCGAACCCGTTTATCCTCTGTATTTCATTTATACTCGTCTTCCACAATTTCGATTATCATTTCATCTCACTACAATAGTCATATTACAAGAATAGGCAATTTAAGTTGGAATTTAACTATACGAACTTACCATACTGGATTGCAATTGTGAATGGGTTTCAGGGACTATTCTACTAATTTTTCTTTTCCACGATCGATGGCACGGCCGTAGTCTACATTCAAAAATCATTCATAATCATCATACAAACCCATACAAATCCATTTATTTCACAACAAGTACAACAATATCACCATTTTAGCATTTTAGTCCTTAAACCCTAATTTCATCAAAATCACTTTAGAAAAATATCAAACCCAACCACTAATAATACAAATCCATATTAATCTTTCAAGAATAAGAATTTTCCAATAATGGTAAAATATTTAACATTTGACAAATTCACAAATTGGTCCTTGAGTTAGCTAGATTAAGCTAATACGGACTCAAAAACATAGAAATTACTAAAAACGGACGAAGTCTACTCACCCAAATGAGAAACAAAGCCAAAAAAAGCTCTCTCCAATGGCTTCCCTAAGGTTTCGGTTTTGTGAAGAAGAAGAAAGAAATAAAATGAATTTTCTCTCTTTTCTTTAGTCTTTATTTTAATTAAACTAGTTTAATTTAAGTAATTTACCTATTTGCCCTTCATAATAAGCCAAATGATCTCATAATGCTTACCCATATTTGACCACTAACCTTAGTTATGGTTTAGTAACCATATTAGTCCTTATAATCTACTTTCTCAACCCATTTGATACCTTTAACATATAGTTTCTAACTTTCTCACCTTTTACAATTTAATCCACTTTACTTAATTAACTATTTAAACATTAAAATTTCCTCACCAACTTTTAATACGATGCTAGTGAAGTCATAAATATTCAAATAAATTAATTAATGACTCGACTCGTCGGAATTGTGATCCCGAAATCACTATTTTCGGCATCACTGAAAATCAGACTGTTACAACTAAGCAAGCTTCCATAAAAGTAGGAAAGCAATCTAAGACGTCGCAACCATAACAACAATTCTAGCATCCAACCATCTGTGCATCATTGCTATTGAGGGAGGTGCAATGTACTATGAGCCTGAAAAATCCAAGCAAAACAAAGAAGGCCAGCATACCTATAAAGCAAAGAGTTTATCACGTTATTGTGGCTGAAAATAGCATATGTTGCTAAAATTAATCATTAAGTGCTATAAAGCACAAAGGAACATTTTGATGAGGTTCATGCAGAAAATCAAGGAAAGCTTACCAATGCAATAATAAAATGGTATAGGATGTTTTGATAGCATGCGAGCCCAATCATCACTGAATGAATTTTGAAAAGCACCATCTTTGTCCATGACATATGCAAAGCCTCCATGATTTCAGTGACTGTTTTGTCACTTTTCGATAATGTTAGTGACTGTTTTGTCACATTTTCAAAGTTGAGTGATTGTTTTGTTAAATGTAACCAGCCAGCTGGACGTTTTCCACACTCTACTGACGCCATCAATTGCCATGCCACTGTTCCGTGATGTCTTTGACGGAAAACGTGAAAAATGATTGTTTTGTCACATTTTCAAAGTTAAGTGACTGAAATATAAACAATGTGACTGTTTGTTTCCCTATATCAAAGTTGAGTGACTGTTGATGTAATTTACCCTTTAATTTTTCATCTCTTTTAGCCTTTAAACTTGCATTGTTTTTCAAAGCACCCAAAATAAATGAAAAAATTAATATTTGTCAACTTTTCTGATACGTCATCCATGTGTATGTCACATTAACAACTAAGTAATTTTTAAAATTAAAAAATTTATTTTTATTTTTTTTACCTTTTTAATAATGTTAATAATTTTTATAATTTTTTAAAAATTTTAAAAATTAATTAATGTGTATGACATATCATCAATGTTAACAGACAGTAACTTTTCCATTTATTTTGGAGTGATTTAGAAAATAGTACTAGTGCAATAGCTAAAAGAGGTAAAAAATTAAATGGAGGAGTAAAATGGTTTTTTTTAAGTTCGAAGGCTAAATAAATCATTATGATTAAACTGCACAATAACCTTAATTTTACTTTTTATATTGAAATTAAATTTATTCTTTCTAAAAATACACATGTATTTCGTAGGAATACTATACTTTCAACACTTCTTAGCACGAGTTTGTAATAAATTAATCTCACGTTGTAATGTTTTAGTCACTCATATATTTTATTTTTAACAAAATAAAAAAAACTTATACTTATCATGAAAATAATTTTTTTACTAGAGTTCCTCTCACCATTCTAATTTCAATTTTAAATTTATATTATTTATTTTTATATTACGATAAACTATTTTTAATCGTATGTAATAATTAAGTTTTTTTATGTTAATATACTAAATCTTTGTATTGTAAATGGTACGTATTGAGCATTGGTTCAATTTTGACTCCCAATCTCCATTGTTGACCTTAAAAAAGAGAAGAATCAAAGTTAAAAAGAAGGTTCCGGATCACACGTGTGTCACACTCTCCCTGCTCCTTCTCAATTCAGACCAACTTCGACCCGTCTAGCAACCTTAACTACTGTTTTTTTTTATAGGGTCCAAAATGATAGGAAAATCGATAAAATTTAAAATTAATAAAAAATTGATACGTACGACGTTCTTTCTCTTTGGTCTTTCAAATAACATTATACTTTATTAGTTAATTAACAACTAACTTAAATAGGGTTTATCGACGGATTGTCATCATTTTTATTAGCAATAATTAAGAAGTGGGGGCACGTAAATTACTTATTTTTGCATCATCTTTTCATCACTGTACCGTCATGACAGGTTTGTTTGCTACTGCATGGACATAACGTTTATTATTTTATTACCTCGGAAAATGTTTACAAAATGATTGAAGAGATATTATTTTTTTTCTATCCTTTGGATTGTTAATCTCATACAATATACAATCTAATCCTTTAATTAATTAAAAATCGTCGATTTTTGCGCAAATTCAGATAAGATCTCAAGTACGGCTTCGAGTTAGTTTAAATGGGTAAATTCCACTTTTAGTCCCTTTTAAAAATTAATAATCAATCTCACTCTTCTAGTCTTTTAAATAAATGAAATATAGATATATTTTTTATCTGTCTTAAAACTTAATTATTTTTTAGCATGATTCTACATTAGTTATTTAGTTTAAATTTTTTGAAATAAAGATTCAACAAAATTTTGTATTTTTTTCTTAACCCCTGCCCAACATTCTGGCTTCTTAAATTTAATGTCAACTGCTGCTTTTTTTTTTTTTTTTGCCAAAATGTCTATCGCTTTTATTGTTGGGTCCGAGGAGTATGAAATAATTGACTAAAAAAATTAAAATGGACCAAAAAAAAAACTCAATTGTTGCTTCTTTTTAAACTAGAGAAAATTGAATTTTAAGGTAAAGTTTTGTACTCTATTTTCATTAAAAAATTAAATTTTTTCATTTCAATTGGACATTCACGTTGACAATTGTAATAGATCTTAACGATCAAAATGACCGTTTTATAACAAAACGATAATATAAATAATTAAAATATAATCTAAAACAAATAAAAATGATTATTTTGATAATTTACGCTTTTAAATAAGAATATCACTATGAATAATAATTAAAATTACCTTGAGCAATTTAAGAAAATCTAATGCCTGGCTCCAAAGCTGAAACCAAGCAATTATTATTTATGTTAAGAAAATGGTGCGGCCCAAGTTCAATCCATCCAACAATGATTTAAGTTAAAAGCTGCACTTTTCCACCATAACAGCTCGAGAAAGGACCCAAAAGAAAAAAAACTGAAAACATAAAATAAAGAAAAAGTTTTGATATAACATCAGCCTTACGTCTGAACTGACATCACTAGGTCCACTCTCCATAATATTCCATTTGTAATTAAAATAGCTGTAAATCCCTTTCCTCTAGAAATTCCATTCCTCATCTCATCTCTCATCACTATTCCCCCACATATTCTTTTAACAATCAAGGAGAAATTATAGGTTTTTAAGTACATATACTCCATTAAACAACCCAACCTTGGATTGTTCTACAAATTCAATTCTACCACCAAAAACAAACAATTAATTCCACAATCTCACTCCACCCATCTATATAAACCTCATCTTTCATCTTCTTTTTCCTTCATACCAAATACTTCACAAGAAAAACAGAGAAACTGTATTTTTTTTCTTCTTCTTTTGGTTCTGTTTTCACTGCCATGGCGAAAACGCAAACACCCCATATAGCGATTCTGCCTAGTCCTGGGATGGGACACCTTATTCCACTCGTTGAGTTCGCTAAGCGATTTGTTCAGCAACACAATTTCACTGTCACTTTTGTTATCCCCACCGCTGATTCTCCTTCTAAAGCTCAAATATCAACCCTGGATTCCCTTCCCAGCTCTATCGATTATGTTTTCCTTCCTCCTGTTGACTTGAGTGACCTCCCTCAAGACGCAAAGATTGAAACGGTGATTTCTTTAACGGTGGCTCGCTCTCTGTCGTTCCTTCGGGATGCTTTGAAGTCGCTGGCTGCAAAGAAAAAACTCGTCGGTTTGGTGGTTGATCTTTTTGGGACAGACGCATTTGATGTCACTGGAGAATTCAACCTCTCGCCGTACATATTTTTCCCCTCCACGGCCATGGGCTTGTCTCTGTTTCATTACCTGCCGAAGCTTGACCAAATGGTTTCGTGCGAGTACAGGGAGCTGCCTGAAGTGAGGATTCCAGGCTGCATACCTATTCGCGGCATAGAAATGCTGGACCCGGCTCAAGACAGGAAAAACGATGCTTACAAATGGCTGCTTCATCATGTAAAGAGGTATAGATTGGCTGAAGGCATAATGGTGAACAGTTTCGTGGAGTTGGAAGGAGGAGCAATGAAGGCGTTGCAAGAGAAAGAACCCGATAAGCCCCCAGTTTACCCGGTTGGTCCACTTGTTAACGTTGATGCGAGTCACAAAGGCAAAGCTGATGGGACGGATTGCCTGAAGTGGCTAGATGAGCAGCCACATGGCTCGGTTCTGTATGTGTCTTTTGGGAGCGGTGGGACCCTGTCTTCCAACCAGCTAAACGAGTTGGCGGTGGGGTTGGAGATGAGTGAGCACCGATTTTTGTGGGTTGTAAGAAGCCCAAACGATAAGGTTGCTAACGCCACCTTTTTCAGTGCGGAGAGCCAGAAGGACCCTTTTGATTTTCTACCAAAGGGGTTTCTGGAGAGGACAAAAGGGCGGGGTCTAGTGGTGCCATCGTGGGCACCACAGGCTCAAGTGCTGAGCCACAGCTCTACCGGAGGGTTTTTGACCCACTGCGGGTGGAATTCTACTCTGGAAAGTATAGTTAACGGGGTGCCTTTGATCGCCTGGCCGCTCTACGCTGAGCAAAAAATGAACGCCGCGATGCTAACCCAAGATATTAAAGTGGCACTGCGACCAGAACCCGACGAAAACGGCTTAGTTTGCCGAGACGAGATTGCAAAGGCTGTTAAGGGTCTAATGGAAGGTGAAGAAGGGAAAGGTGTTCGAAATAGAATGAAGGACCTGAAGGAAGCTGCGGCAAATGCACTTTCTGAAAATGGGTCTTCCACCAAGGCACTCTCCGAGGTGGCTACTAGGTGGAGGAACCGTACAGCCATCTAGATTTTTATGTTTCATATATGTTTTATATATATAAATTTATTTTCACTTCTCCTGCAAATGGTCCAGGCCATCTGTTTGTAACTACAGCTTAGCTTAGCCTATATGTTTAAATGTTAGAGTTTCTGGTTTTAAGTTCTTTCATCTCCTCCTTTCTTAACTTTTTCCCTTATTTTATGAAGTGGGTGGGATTGGTGTGGCCAATGGCCACAGTGAAGTGTTGCATTGCAGAGTTGGAAGTTTGTATGGGCATCCAATCATGCCAAAGGGGTGGACCCAACGACCAAAGAAAAAAAAACTTGTTGCAACACATTTTAGTGATGGCCTAGCATTGATTGAAAGTAGGTGGAGCGGTATTGACATGAAATTAAATCATTTTTCCAATCTATATTTACATTTTTTTTAAAAAAAAATTCGAATTTTTACTCTTTTAAGTATAAGATAGTTAAAAAATACCAAAGAAGCCATATATTTCCTCCCTCAAAATACAGATAAATTAGTACCTGCCTCGCCATTTCTACAGTTCATTCACGGAATATTCATTTTTTAAATGGAAGAATGTCTGCATTAGTCAATTATAGACCTTTAAATTTTACAGTTTTTAGGGTTGATGTATTTTCTACTCCTTCACTTATTCATTTTATATATTCGATTTTATTTAGTTCATACTTGAATTTATATTTTATCAATTATGTTTTTACTTTTACATTAACATCGTTAGTTTTGTTAATGTTTTTAGTAATTTTATATATTTTATTTTTTTTATAAAATATCAAGTTATTTGTATTATTGTGAAATTTAGAAATATATAATTTTTTAAAATTTTAAAATATAAAAAAATAATAAAAGTATTTAATATTTTTATATCAATAATAAATGGTTGTCCAAATTCAAATGTATGAGAAATTATTTGTCCAAATTCATTCTAGTTATGCTTTTTAGTTGTTTTATATATTTATATATTTTATTTTATTTTTATAAATTTATAAATTTATAAATTATTTTATATATTTTCAAAATACTATGGATTTTTTTATACATTTTTAATTGTATATACTTTTTATAAATTTATATATTATATATTTTAAAATAAAATAACCTAAAACACATATTTTATAAACAAAATAAAATATAAAATTACTAAAGATTCATATCAAATGAATATAGACAACAATTTGTCTAGGTTTGTTCTTGATAACATAAACTAATGGTGCTAGTGCGAAAATACAAACTTAATTAACAAATATAAATTTGGATATCAATTAGATACAAATGAACAAGTTTAACATGCAAAATATATATTAACATTTTTTTATAGTAACGAAGTCAGAAATATTTTATAAAGATACCTTCAGTTCTGACAAAAATGACTGGTTTATTGGCGATGCCTATGGCCGACGGCAACTAGTTAAAACTTCTGTGGCCAACACGATTCTTCGCTCAAGGGACCCAGCTAAGAACTCACATCTAAACTCAAAGATGATGTGATTAGTGGTTTCTGCTCAAAATCAAACCCACAAAATCAATCAAAAGGTATAGCTTTTCCAAGCTGAACCTTGAAGGCTCGAATCTCTTATCTAGAATGGCAATCTATGCGGTCACATGAAAAGAACAAGTAATACCATTTAACAAGAAAACGGAAACCTTGATGATCAAACACCGTTTTTTGAGATTAACAACAACGTTTTCATAACCATAACCTCTTTCTTACATCTGCTCTTCAGTAATCTAAGGTACCAATGCAAAAGCATAGAGACAGATGATGCTCAAATCATGGACCGTCTGCAGGCAACCAAACCCAGATGAAGCACAGAAAGACGAAGGAACTTTGTCAACAAACACTGAGCTCCCATGTCGAGATACAATTACTACAGCAATAATAACTAATTAACCACAAAGACAAACAGCACACTATATTAGTCCGTACGTGTATTACTCATTAAACTCTAGATAGATTTGCTTAGTGCTGCTAATTTACTCCTTAAACCTCTGAGTATTCACTTCGACTTTCACGTTGCTCTCTGAGGATAAAAAATTCAAAACGATAACCGTGAACCTCAAAAAGTTTATTACCAATAAATGTTGAATGCAATAATAAAACACATTATATTTTTAATGGAACTATATAAGTTCAAATTTTAGAACATAAATTATAAAACGGACAAGAAAAATATTTACAAAACAATAAAACTTAATCAATTATGCTTGAGTTCTCTTTAAAAAAATTTTAATTTAACTTCGAATATATTCTAATTATGAGTAATACTGGACGTATACCAATGTAAAGAAAGGAGACATACTGAAAACGACAATGCAGGGTAAAATTTCAATATCAATTTCTTCTAGAAAAGATGAGTATAACAATTATGGCATCAATTCAGTACCTCTCACTCTCAGTGCTTCATGTCTTTTTAATGCGATATTTTCCTCTGATTCTACTTTCGTTTCCTCCAATCCAACATTACCGTCTGCCACTGGGAACCTAACAAATTTCGTACACAAAAACATTATCAATCTTCCAATATTTAAAGTTAACAACCCTTTCATTTTTTATCCGAATCTTAATTCAATTGGTATCTACTAAACATTAAGAGCTCTAATGGATTATGGTACCTAATACGTAAGGTTGATTAAATTAAAGTTTGCGTTTATTATGAATTAAAAAAAAATCGAGGGTAGCCGTAAAGGTGGAAAACAGGGATGGAGATAAGCCCAATCACTTGCACATGCAAGCATGCTTACCCAAGCATAACGTCATTTTCTTTTTTTCATGATTTATAAAAATAATATTTTTGAAATTTATTATTATTACTCTAAATTCAAATCTTCCTTTTAAAAATACAAATATACATTACCATTTACACCCAACACCACTTTGGGTAATTTAAGATTTTGCAGAGATATTATTTTTGAGGGGTTGGCAGAAGTCCAAACAAATATGCAAGGGAAAGACAAAGCTTTCAATTTCCTCGTCCTGACTCCAACATCATGTGGTCTGAATTCAAACCTATTTTCTTCCATTCAAAATATACCCACGTTTTTTTTTTCATGAACTTTGAGTTTCATTCTCACTAGACGTTAACCCTCATCAGCTATATTGCTATATTGCATATTTAGAGAGAGAGAAGATGAAATTAAAGTATTCTATCATGTTATGCACGTGATTGTGAGTAATTTAGATTGTCTTTGTTGAAATGTAAATTTGATGTAATAAAGAGATCAAAATAAAAATCGAGGGCTCAATTCATACGCAATAGAGATTATTAATTGTGGGTTTGAATGTATGGTGTGGTGCTGTGCGTTTAGTTTACTTTTTATTTCACGTTACAGTATCTAATCCTACTGCTATCGTTTTTGTTATACTAACCACACCCTAAATAGAATTAGATGGTAGATTCGATTATTCCCCCTATTATTCATCTTTCGATTATGATTAGAAAACCATCAATTTTTGTTTGGCATTCACATTGTCCATAAGTAACTCATTACTTTACCTCATTCGATTATTATTAGATTAATATGTAGAAAAGCATACACATATAAATTAATAAATATAATTAAAATTTTATTATTACAATTAAATCTAAACGCATATCTCATTACTGATTTTAATCTATTTTACAATATTTACTTTTACCGCTATTATAATTAATTAGGTCATAATATCACAAAAATCAATCTCAACCCAACCAAAGTAAATCTCTGGAGAATGAGTGACACGGTGTTGAGGGGTTTAGCATCCAATGAGTTTTTATTTTCCTTTGTTTTTGGGTTTAAAGTAAAGAGTAGATTAGTTAACAGATGGTGACAAATCACCTACCCTGCCCATTCTACTAGCTCCAACCATAATATGCAATCCAATGGTCTTCTTTCCAGTATCTATTAATATATGGTCCAGAAAAAGAACTCATAAGACTTTTTTTTTATTTTTTTTTATTTTGCATTTTGGCAGTATTGATTCTTAGTCACGCTTTTTTCTTCTTTCCAAAATTAACTCAACCTATACAACCCTATCTCTCTCTATATATTCAATGCTAACCTTAGGTTAACCAGTGCACATAAGACAAATTTTATTTAATTATTTAATATTATTTTTATTAATTTAAATATACAATAGTAATAAGTAATTACCATCCCTTGAAAAATGATAAGTTTTTAATTTAATATATTTTGAAATTGATCATTAAAAATTTTATTACTGGAATCAAACATGTTTAAAGTCTTAAACTCTCAAATTTAATTTTATTGATAGATTGTATATGTTTTTAACTGTATTAAAACATCAACTATGTCGGTGTATCACAGTTCGCAGTTCAAGGCTCGTGAATATTGCAGAAAGAATGTCTCATGGAGGTCAATCTATTAAATAAGACTCATTTGACCTACTCTAACTAGCCCGATTCAAAGAACAAGTAACGAAATCCATCTACTTGAAACCTTGGTGACCTAGTAAAACACTTAAGACAAATTAGGGCTACTTTGGTAAATAGAGAAAGTAATATTAGAAGATATGTAATCTGATAAGATTTGATTTTGTAATCTTGAGGATTATGTAAATCCCTTAATTGTTGATACGATCTGATATCATCCATCGACGTAAAGCTTTCTGCAGCGTTGAATTTGGGGGAGTTCAACTATAAATAATCTCCCCCTCATTTATAATCATCAATTGTATTCCATTATTCAGTAGCGAATACTAATTGAGAGCATTTACTTAAACACTTGGTGTGCTTTTACTTTTCTGTGGCTATTCTGTTCTTTCAAGCTTTTTTTTGTCTTTGAGTTGCTTTCGCTATATTTCCGGTGGTTTGGAGAATTTCTAGGGAAACTTCTCACTTTGTGATAGTTTGGTTGACTTAAGCGCATTTGAAATAAAAAAATTACCTAAGGGGGCATGGATTGCGAGACTAAAATTCTAACCCCGTGATAGATGCACTTACATTTTAATTGTATACTATGGACTTCACATGTACACATCACATCATGTTCCCACTAACATTTAGGTCACGTAACTTCTTGGTTGTTTTAATTTTGGCTACTTGAAAAATATAATTTTTTATAATATTTATCAGGTTAAAAAATATTAAGGATTAAAGTAAAAAAAAATGGTATAAGCTAAAATAATGCTTTAAAATTTGTCAAATTGTATTTGTTTACCCCTTTGTCAAAAGTTCTAAATTTATTTGTTTTCAATATTAAAATTTTAAAATTTAAAACATAAAAAACAATTAAATAAATTATTGAAAATTGTATCCTTTGATAGCGTCAACCGGTTTGTTACTATAATATTGAAATTAATTAATTTAGTATCATTTTAAATCTTAAAATTTTATTTTATATTTTCAAATTAAAATTAACTCAAATAAATCATCTTTAATAATTGTACATGAAATCTAATTATCTTTTGATTACATGATCTTGAGTCTTTTATACTAAGCTCAAAAATAAAGAAAAAGCATAATAATTAATTAAATTAATTAATTTTATATTCCACACCAAGCCAAACCCATAATTTTTTCATCACTTCTTTACCCAAACAAATAACAAGCAATTACATGTTTTTAGCAAAGGAAATTTGGGAGAGGAACTCTTGCAAAGGAAATGGAAAATTCGCCTTCGTCACGTCTCGCGGAATATCAATGAAGCTGTTGATGCCATTGTAAAGCTCATAGATTTTGGTGACTCCAATTTATATGTTGTTTCAGCACCTCCAGCTGCACTTTTTAGAACTCTTCAGAATGATAGCTGCAATGTTAGCTCCAATATGCCTTTGTTTTTCATTGTAATCGCTTTAAGCTGTTATTTTTCTACCAAAAAAAATAACAAGCAATTAATTTAATTAATGACTAATTTTTCTTTGCTTTTAGTTTAGTATGAAAGATTTTTTATTATATAATCAAAAAAAATTTAAGTTTCGCAGCCAATTATTAAATATAAATTATTGAGTTGATTTCATTAAGAATAATATGAAACCATAAAATAAAAATTTAAAATTTAAGAGGAGATTAATTTAATTAATTTCAATAATTTATTTAATTGATTTTTATATTAAAAAATTTAGAATTTTTGGCAATGTGATAAAAAGTATAATTTGACAATTCTTTAATACATTATTTTAGTTTGTTTTTTTTTACCATTTTTCAGTTTAATCCTTAATTTTTTTACTCCAACCAATACTTTAAAAAATGATTTTTTTTGAATGACCAAAATGAAAACAACTTAAAAGTTGGATGACCAAAATAAAAGCGAAAACATGATGTGGTGTATATAATTAACCGGCATTAAAAATTTAATGATTAAGTGACTAAAATAAAAACACCTTAAAAGTTGAAAAACGAAATTATAAAAACTTCATTTGGGGTCACGAACTACCCAATTTTAAATTATTTCATTCACTTATATTTGTGAATAAATATATTTTTGTTAAAGAGCAACACAAAGAAATTATACGAAAATACCTTAAGAAAAAAAATAAAAATAAAGAACATAGTAAATAAATTCAATAAATTAAGATGCATTAATTATAAATTAAAAATGAATTAATGCAACTCTAAACTAAACCTTGAATAGAATGGCGTAATTGATTGGCATTTCAAATAATTGGCAGAGAAAAGATAGGGCACCTCAAGAACTCACAAAATCAAAGTTACTGCAATCATTGTCAAAAGGATAATGATTGGAGACCTAAAACCCATCATTTCCTTAATGAACATATCTCACATTTGTTTACACCAATTTCTTTACTTGTTAGCTAATCTAACACTCTTGAAGATGAAATTTTGTATTCTTATTACATCAAAGAAAAACGTTATTGTTTCTACTATTTTAAAAAAAAATTGTATCCCACAATACATTTTGTTTTTAATTATACTTGCATCAAGCATTCATTCTAAGCGCTTTTGAATGGACGATATTTTTATTTACGGCTAACATAAAAATAACGGTGACGATAAAATTAAATCTCATAACAGTATTGTAATGTAAAGAAAAATAAATTGAACACGTCGTACTGAAAATCAACGCTTATCCAATGAAATTGATTTAAATACTTGAGTGGAGCCTGACTCTAAGTCCGACAAAAAATCCTATATTCTAGTGGCCTAAAATTGGGCTTTTTCTTCAATTAGTCCACATAAAGCTCTTGGTTTTGTAGAAACAAAAACTTCACTGTTATAGATGATCATACAAGGCTCGGGCTGTTGGTCCATTTGGTGAAGTGTTGGGTTTTCCATTTATGGATAAAAGGCCCAGTCGTTTCTTTTTCCTGAAATTTCCAGGTAGGATTAAACTCTACAAATTATAACCCAACTATTGCCCCCTTTTTATTTTCAACACTTTACCGTAAAAAAATTTAATTTAAGCACTAACATTAATATTATTTTATGTTTAGTCATCCGCTGTTAATAACGGAAATAATCACGTTCCTTTTTTCTAATTGATATAATGACACATTAATACTTTATTCTATCAATTTGATCTTCATGCACATATTAATCATAAATAAAAATTATAAATATTAAAGATATATCATATTTGAATAGGAATTATAAATGTTTTAATATTAAAGTAGCAAATGGTAATAAAGTAAGAAGAGATAACACAATATTTAGTAACCTAATACCTAAAAGAGCGTCACTAATTTACCTAATAAAATAGAAAAATTACAAATGCTAAAGGCACTCAAAAAAAAAAAATTGTCCACCAATATCGCCATCTAAGTTGCCAATTTATAGACTTGGTCATCACATTCTGCAACACCAAAATAATAACTTATGTTGGGTTTTTTCACCGGAAATTACCAACACGCAAACTTTGAAGAATAATCTAAAGAAATATGATAGGCTGTAGTTGAAACCATTATCCCGGTTAAAAGTATGAGGATAAACTTGATGAACTCAACAAAACACAACTCAACCATCGTAGCAACAAGAAAAATAAGCTTTTAGTATGTCGTTGTTGGTTTGGCTAAAGAAAACCGTGCTTCCTTATTGTCAATAGTGACAACTTAAAACAACTTTGATTGAAACAATCATTCATGACTAAAAATATCTACGTTAAATCAATAATATTTTAATATTATTAAAATCGTTAAAAGATATGTCAAATCTTACGTGTCCTAATTTAAAATAAAAAATTTTAAAAAAATATGGATGTTGAAAAAAAAAATTTGATTTTGCTGTTCTTCATTTTTTTTTGTGAGTTGTTTTACTTCATTTTTAGTTTTAAAAGTGATATGTCAACATTTTATTTTTCTTTAAAAAAATGAGTTTGAAAGATCAGATTGTTATAACATCAATAATTTGGAGATGTAATAAAACGTTTTGAAGCTTGGGAATTAATTTAGAATAAGGGTCATAATTTGGGGGTGTCAGCTGCAATTTATTCTATAGAACGGGACCAAACCAGTTCAGTCGTAATCCTACAAGCAGAGGCGAAGTCAGAAAATTTTTTAAAGGGATCAAAATTAAATTGTAATTTTTACGATAATAAAAATGTAATTTTTAAAGAATTAAATTAAAATTTTATCATTTTTTAAAGGGTAAAATATAATTTTATTTTTTTTAATTTAAAATTAAAAAAAAAATAAAGAACCGGACAGGGACAGCGCCCCCTAGATTCGCCTTGACTACAAGTTATTTTCCTCTCCTGTTCACGTGATTACTTTTTTCCATATTTGTTTTTATTCATTTAAGATCCCAGAAGGCCATAGAGAGCTCTGCACTGGATGGAGAGCAAGGTGTGCGTAACTGGAGCTGCCGGGTACCTAGGTTCTTCGCTTGTCAAGAGGCTCCTGGAAAAGGGGCATATTGTTCATGCAACTACGAGGAATTTGGGTTACTTTTTCTTCTCTCTAATTTGCTGTCTTTGGTTCATCTGTCTGTTCTTAGCATCTAAGTTGTATGTTGGGAATTGCAGGAGATGCTTATAAGGTAGGGCTGCTTAAAAGCCTCCCAAATGCAGAAACCAGGTTAAGATTGTATGAAGCTGATATCTACAATCCCAGTGAGTTTGAAGCAGCAATTGAAGGTTGTCAATTTGTAGTTCATATGGCCACCCCATTACAGCACCTGCCCCACAACTCTCAGGTTTCACTTTCAACTCTATTATTATATGTTTATAACAGATCTTAACTGGCGTTGATAGATCCACATGATACCATGTCCATTTTCTCATATTTAATGCATCATTTTATTACATTAATTCATTTACCTATTTCACTAATTATATATTTTTATTTAAATATTACCTTCTAAAAGTATCATGGACTTCGACTTGTCCATGGGCCGGACTGAAGGCCGCCTTATAAATGGTAGTTTAGAGTTTAGTTTCGATCCCCCACCCGCAATTATAAGAAAAAAATTCATTATTTTTCAGTAATTTCACTAATTTGTTGTCATTAGTCAAATAGCAGAGACTAGCTCGTAAAAATACAACAAAACAAAACAAATTTATCAAATTAAATAAGAATAACCATGTGTTCTAGCATTTTTTATTAAAAAATTTACGCATCTTGAGCAAATTGGTCTTATCTCCTGTCACTTGACATTCAGTTCAAAAATACAACAGAGGCAGCAGTTGCTGGGGTGAAGAGTATTGTGGAGTGTTGCATTGCATCAGGGACTGTGAAGCGACTCATTTACACTGCTTCTGTGGTAGCCTCATCACCTTTAAAAGAAGATGGCGAAGGCTTCAAAGACCAGTTAGACGAATCTTGTTGGACTTCCCATGGAGTTGCTGTCGCCTACAGCACCGACCACTTAATGGTAAAATCCTTGTATATCATGACCATCCATGAAGATAAACAGTATGCACTTACTCTTTACGGTTTGGCGTCAAACTGGCAGGCATATGCAAGCTCGAAAACAGCTTCGGGGAAAGAACTGCTGAGGTACAACGGTGAGATAGAAATAGTGAGCCTGGCACTTGGACTTGTGGGTGGAGGAACGCTTCTCTCCAGCATGCCTGGAAGCGTGAACGTGCTGATTTCCCAAGCCACAAATAACAAAGCATTATACAACACCCTAAGGTTTTTGGAGGAACTGTTGGGGAAACTTCCCATTTTGCACGTTGAGGATGTCTGCGACGCTCATATTTTTTGCATCCAGAAGCCATCTATCAATGGCAGATTCCTTTGCGCTACCGCATATTTGAGCTCTGCTGAGATTGCGAGTCACTAGCGAACGATATTTCCTGATAGCCAGATACCTGATGAGTAAGTCGTTACTGACCTATCATACTGAATTGTTTTACGTGTAAAGCAGTCCTAATTTACAAATCCTGCATGCTTTGCTTGGTTTCAGGTGCGTGGAGACGCTGGATAGAAAATAGTTTGGGGTTCAACTAAACTGAAAGATGTTGGATTTGAGTTCAAATGTGATGTCAACACAATCCTTGAAGATAGTATCAACTTGGGTCTCAAGTTAGGGGAACTTAAACTTCCATCCTCTCAAATCTGAACACTCAACTTCATGTTTTGAACAATTCAATGAAATGCTGCAATCACTAAAACTATTGTTTAGTTAGGCTAGTTCACATATTTATCAACAAAAACATCGCTATCACATGTAAATTGAAGATTCAAGAAAATTTTACATGGATGGAAGGTTACAAATTACAACTTTCTTTTTTCCTGTTATAAGAAACACCCTCAAGCCAATTAAGACAGGCTCCAATCTGAGACAGATAGATCGCTGTCTATTGTCTCGTCACACTCATCAATGTCTTCTCTGATGCTGGCTGAGCTTTACCCTAACAAATTAGTGCACCACTTATGTGTGTCTCTTTTCTCCTTAGATCAAGAGAAGAATTCAGGGTTGTCAAATGGGAAGCTTGGATCAAATTCCAATTTATCAAGTGATGAGATATCCAAGTCTCCGATTGGCGAATTAGTAACAGAAGCCGTCGCGGAGATTATATCCGTAAGATCAGATTCGAAGCTGCCCATGTGACACGTTGACATTGAAAAATAGTTAGATTCAGATGTTGCCGGCGAAATAAACGTGGGAGAAAGGTTTCCCATGATATCGTTTTCCATTAGGGCCTCAACGAACGACCCATTTTGAACTTGTTCTGATTCAACAGGGAATGGAAATGAAGGGAAAATGTCCTCCCTATTGTCCAAGTCCTCTGTTTTAACCTTAAGCCCCGATCCGAAACTCGAAAAGGCTTGTTGTGCTTGCTTTTGTTTTTGTTTCACTTCAAGCTGGTGCTGTCTTTTCCGAGAGTAGTTCCCATCGTTTTTGGACTCTGTTGACGCTGATACATAGGTAGCAGAAAAGTGAGAGGTTTGATTGCAAGTATGCCTTCCTTTATATTTCACCTCAAAGATGGTAGGGTCGTCGTTTGATTTTTGAACTTGCTTAATGGCTAAACAGCCATGTGAGTGGCGATGAGTGCATCGATAATATCCCCTGAAAATTGTACGTCGAAATTGAATGTTAGAAGCTATATAAAATACAAAACAAGAGATGATTCGTGCACTACACTAAGCTCCAATTAGATAAAAAACAGGGTAATGTGTCTTTATCGACACATTACAGACATTTCAATAATGTCAGCCAAAAAGGTTGGTATTCTAAGTGTTAAATATGACGTAATAACGTTTCTATTCGATGAAAAAAAGGACCAATTACTACGTGGAAGATATAATCCCCATTTCCCACCCTGCCAATCTCTCTCTAAAGCTGTCTCTTAGTTTAAATATGTTCTCTTTTTTCCTTTTATCCCTTTGTTGTTGGCAATTCAATGCCTTTATACGTCCCTTCCCCCACCTACATGTGATGGCGTGACCAATGGTGTGTCCTTTGGATAAGCCATGAAATGTGATTCTTGTAATTTTAAAGCGACAGTCTTTGTTTAGAAAAAAAGGGATTATACATGAAATAATAAAACTTTGGTCACCTGGGAAAATTTGATCCAAGAATAGCTTTCTGCCCATACTTTCGCCAGCAAAATCCATCATCAACAGGATTGTCTAATGAGGTGCCAGAGGAAACCCTAAGTTGTTCGGTCCACCCGGACGATGTTTTCCTGAAACAGGATCAAATGTTTCAAACATACATCAATTTCCTTCTCCTTCACTACTAAACAAAGCCGTAAAAAAGAAATGGTGATGTAAGTCTTTTTTTTTTTTTTTTTTTTTTTTTATTATATATTTACCTCTTTTTAAACACATCTCTTTTATCAGGGCTGCTATGGTCAATGGAAGGAAGGGATTCCAACATGCTAAGTAAGGGCTTAGGTTCAACCACAAGACCATTGCAGTTCAGAATTGAAAGTGCGTTCTCATAGGAACCAAGTATTTTCTCAATCAAGACTAGGCGTGTTTGGTGAGACGAAGGAAGATGAAGATGCTTCATAAGCAGATTCGTCACCTCCCTCCCCTCTTTCAGCTCAGTCAAAAGAGCCTCTTGCTCCATTAAAACAAATGTACCCAAATATGTGGTAAACTAGAGGCAGCTCTCAACTCCCAACGATGATAGTTTTACCTGGTTTGAGGTTTTACAACTACAAAAGGAAACAAAAAATTGGACCAACACTAGATCATGGAAGGGGTAAATTGTAGTTGTGCACAAAGACGAAGAGCCAAACACTGACAACATAAAACAAGTTAAAAGTCCCAAATTAGACTCAGAAACAAAAACTCCCAAATAAACATACACAAGCAATGGAGAAATGGTGGGGAGAGAGAGATATAAAAGAAGAAAAGGTGAAGAGAAAGAGGATTTGTAAGGCTGGAAGGGAAGAGGATATTGGAAAGAAATGAGGTGGAAAGAGGGGGGAATTTGAGTGGGAAGCGAAATTTGTATAGTCACAATGAGGGTGGGGAGACGTAGCAGTATTATATTGTAGAGAAAAAGGAGAAAGATTAGAAAAGGCGAGTTGCTGACCAATTCAAACCCCCCACCAAACAACGTACCATTTACAATGAAGGGTTTAATTTGAAATCTCACCCTTTTTATTTTTATTTTTTGAAAACATAGACTTTAATTTTGTTAGATTTTAATTCAATTCAATTTTTTTTTTATAATTTTCCTAATCTATTGCATATTTGTTTCTAATTTTTTACATCTGATTTCAAAGTCAATTTTTTAATGAGAAGGTTTCATAGTACCTGAATTTCAACAAATTAAAATGGAAGGACTAAATTCCTAATTTTTATAAAAAAAGAGAGATAAAATTTAGAATTAAACCAAAATTAGAGTGAGAAAGACAACCAAGGTAGAGAAAGTCAAGATATATATTATGAAAAAAGAATCTTCAAAGTTCCTTCCGCGTTGTTGCTCAGTGTATTACCAGTGGAAAAATACAAGGTTTTAGTCCCTTAGTTACGATGACGTTGATAGATTAATCCACCCATGTGAGCCACTTATACCACACATTATTTTTGTGATTTGTTATTATTATTTTCTAATTTATCTAAAAAAAAAAACAAGTAATCAAAGATTAATTAGTCTTCAGAGTTAATCAACGTTTCATTGCAAGAAAAAAAAAAAAAAAAGTGTCACTTTTTTTTAATTTTATTGTATTACATTTTATAATTTTTTTTAAAAAAAGGATTTTACGTCATAAAAATATCAAGCACGAACATGTCATCGCTCTAAATGTAATCTAGATTCGAGTCGTAGTAATAATATTCATCATTCGGACTTTACCTTATTCTTATAATTAAATAATAATAATCAACCGTACTGGCATTTTCTTTCACAAGCATGAAAATGTTGTCCCTCATTCCATCTTTAATTCAAACAAAATGGGTCTGATTTTTAAATATTTTTAACTTTAGTCAACATGAAAGAAAAAAGAAAGAATATCAATTTTGTAAAATGGAGCAAATTATTTTTAAAGATTTATGGTAATGTTACAAACCTAGTTATTTTAATAGAAAAAGTGAAGGAACAGAAATGCGTTAGTTTTAAGGGACAAAAAGGGATTAGAGTTTAAATAGTAAAGTAATCAAACATGGATCCAGAAAGTCTAAGCACGTGGTTTCTCAATTCGGCTTTTTCTGATTTTTGAGTTGGAATAACGATTGCGTTCACACCTATTCAAGATATTCTTATTAATTTACACAACAAATTCTTGATTAGCCCTAATTTCATATATTATAGATGCTTAAAATATGACTTTCGTACTTATAATTTTTATAAATTTAGAATTTAGTCTTTATATTTTTTATTTCGAAAAACTTATTTCTTATATTTTTTTAGATTTTAAATTTTAAATTCAATTATTAACATTGTCAAATTTATCGATGTGATATTTTAAAATAAAAAATATTGATTTGATAGTAATATAATTAAAAAATAATATTACAATAAATTTGAATTTAATAAAATAAAAAGAATTAAATTCTTAAAATTAAAAATTATAAAAACTAAAATTTAAATTTACAAAAGGCATATTTTAACCATTATAGATTCATGCCTTTTATCATATTCATTATAACCATCAATTGTAGCTTCACATAATTTTGAAATCAAATAGAAATTGATGATTTTTTTTAGATCAACACAATAGGATTGTCTGAAATCAATTTTATTTAAATCGTTATTGAATAAATAAAATATCGAAATTTTTAATTAGTATCAATCTCGAATTCAATAATTCCGTAACAGAATAAATATATATATAAAAATGATTGGAAATAGTTAAATTTGGTCGGAAAAAAACGACACGTCCACCCAACAATCATCCAATCCATCGTTGCTTTGCTCATTAAATTGAGCAGAGAATACAGCTTTTGGGAAAAGTATGAATAAAGATGGAACCTAGTATTAATGGGGAAGGCAAATGATGATGATTACTGCAATTTTGGAAAAGCGAAAAGTCTCCAATTTCAAGCCCTACATATTTACTACTACTTAAAACTTCCAAGAAAATTATTCACCAAAAAATAAAATTCCAAGAAAATTCAAGATAGTTGCCTCTCTAATTATTGTTATTAATTATTAGAATGAACAAAAGCGCTATAGGGTAGGGACCAAGGTTTTGGTTTCTTTCTATGTTTTCCTCTTCTTTTCCCTTATCAACTAAACATTAAGATTTAATATTGATCGTATCGTTAGGATTGATGTTCGTTTAGTTATAATCAAGGAATAGTGCGCGATTGGAATAGAGGGTAAATTTTCGGTACAATAGATATTTGGAGAGTTGTTCTGTATTTTATGTTGAATTATAAGACATCTTGGATGATTTGATTTTTTAGTGGACCATGATTATGACAGTGTGATAATTCAAATTGATAGTTTCGAAGTAGTTAAGACCATTCAAGATAATTTCTCAAGTGATTTCAATTCCGCTTTAATTAAGAAAATTCATCAATTTTTGACAAATATAGGACATTAAAGTCTATAACATATATCTAGATAGAATAATGATGATATTGACGGCCTGATCAAAAAAATCCAAGATAAAAAAAAAAGAACACAACTCTTTTTAAAAGGATTGACTTAATTTTATGTAATTAAATTGTTAAAACATTTTCTTTCCATAAAAAAAGTAACTAAACGTGTGGAAGTATTATTTTTTATTAGTCTTATTTTTCCATTTCGTGTTTGCTATGGACTAAGTCAAGTACTCCAATTTTATATAATATTTTGTCATTATTTTATATCCTATATCTGCCTTTAATCAAATTTTTTGCAAATCGGATTTAATTTGATACATTATCAATGAAGGTTTTAGACTCTACAAGTAAAATTAGGGGTTGACAAATATCTTATAGAAGTATAGTAAAATATAAAAAAATATATTAAAAACACATGATATTTTTTTTAAGGTTGCTTGTAAAATAAAAAAAATATACGATCATCATACCAATCACTAACTCATAAAAAATTTACATATAATGTAATGTAATCCATATATAAAGATTTAACTAATTCACACCTTTCATATATAAAATATTTGCACATAAAATAATTTAGTACGTATGTAAAAGATTTACACATAATATAATTTAGTGCATAGCAGTAACATCGTTTTATTTTAAAAGATTTGAAATAATTGACGTTTTAAAATAAATTTTTAATTTGTATTGTATTGAAATCACCACCATTCATTTACAAAAGTGAAAAAGTTATAGATTATTTTCGAACCAATACCTCCTTTCTTTAAACATTTTAATGAATTTTTTTTTCAAATGAAGGAACTCTATATAGCTCATGAAAATAGAATATTGTCACTAATTGTGAGATATTAGGGTATTTGAAATTTATGATACTTATAATTGTCTAAATTTTTTTTTTTGAAATTTATTATAACCTTATAATTTTTTTTTGAAAGAGAAAATAAAATAAATATTAAGTAAACATCATTCTTGGTGTTACAACACCATGAGCATCAGAATATAGTAAATCAAAAATTGTATCAACTGGAGAGTAAAAGACGAAACATTGCAACGGTTGATCAAAAGCCATGGAAGCTAAACCATGAGCAAGTTCATTGTCTTTCCTGTAGACGTGTTGTATAATCACCTCCAATTCCTTCTTCACGTGCGTAAGAGCTTTTTGATCCAAGTTATGCTCCCTAATCTTAGACTTGTTGGTTAACATATTAACAACATCCATATTATCTAATTTAAGAATAACTCTTCTTTGTCCATTCCACCAGGCAAGTTGAAGGCCTTCAAAACACCTCAAACAAGGACAAAGCCAAAAAAATTTTAAGAGGTTGAAATTAAATTGTTAATTTTTTAAGTCAGAAGATATTATGGAACTTTGAAGTTTTAAATTTAATTATCCAAATTATCTATATTATCAATTATTTGTTATTTTAATTAATTTTTAATTTTTAGATTCATGATTATCTTTTTTAATATTATCGTTTTTAATGTTGGAATTTATATTTCACTTTGAGAAAACCAGGTCTTATCATTCAATCTCATACTTGTTGATATTTTTTAGTGAATTTATCACGATATAATTTTATTTTGTTTTATTAGTTTAAATTTTAATAAATCCACCCATAGCTATTGATATCCCAATACTGAAGAAGCTTCTTTTAGGCTCTTCGTGAAAATCAACGAACGCAAATTGAACGGTCTTTTATTATTATAAAGTGTGATTAGGAATAATCATCGTAGGGTAACTAAATCTCTACCATGGGGGTCCATCAAAGATATTTATTGTTGCCTTTTGTTCATTATCTTTGGTCCTAGAGGCCCCTCCGACAATTAAGGTGTTCCCAGCTATTATTCAGAAAGTTGGTCTGAAACATCATCACCATGCAAGTGAGGAGTTTCCATTTTCAAACAGTAAGTAGGGTTGGAACTTGGAACCTACTTCAAGTGATGAGTTTGGCAATGTTCATTCAAGGCCAGATTGGAAATTCTTTAATTATAGATGGGGTGCATTTAGTTCGTTAATATTATTTTCCTAAATCAATATATATAAAAAAAGAATATCTTATTAAATAATTTAAATAAAAGTGTAAATATAATATGTGACATGTACAATTAATCGTCGTTAATATTTTAATGATTGATTGATTAAAATGAAAATATCTTAAAAATTAAACGTCGTAACCGCAGGTGTTTCATTTAATGCGATCAAAATAGAAATATCTTAAAACTTGATAAAAAAAAATGATAGGCTCGGGTTTGGGCAAATGAAGTGGGCAACAAAAAGTCCAGCATAACATTATTCATTGGAGTCCAAAAGAAGGCCTGAAAACAGCTAAAATAAATGCCGAAAGAAGAGTTAAATCAGGCGGGGGAATATAATTGAACCCACTAATATCTGGGCGTAGCTATTCTCCACCGTTCATCCACCAAACTAAAATAAAGCAAGGCTGTCCTGTCCTTCACAATGACAATGACACTTATCCAGAATAATCTCTCTTCATTTCATCTAACCACAATCTGTCTTTTCCCCTCATTTCTTTCTACTCTCTTTCTTTTATCCTTATTACAAGTTTTTTTTATATATATAAATGATTCGAAAAAATTTATTATTTATAAAAATAGTTTAAGTTAAAAAATATATATTAAAGTGATTTAAAATAAATAGTAAATATGTTAAAAGTTTATGTAATGGCTGTCTCCCTTAGAATTCAACCCCAATGATTGGTGTCAAGCATAAAAAATAAATTTTTTGAGTGTCAGTTATGGATTTTTAACCCGGTATTATATTGGTATAAAAAAATACTAGATTTTAAAAAAAAAATTGGGTTTTTGATATTTAATGGCCGAAACCCCTTTTTATATTAAAAAAATATTTTTTGGATATTTATCAAGCCATGACTAACACTCAAAAATACGAATAAAAAAATATTTTTTGGGGTTTCTATCAAGTCATGGCCGACACCTCTTTCTCAAATATCAAAAAAATATTTTTTAGGTGTTTACTAATTCATGACCGATTAACCCTTTTTAAGATACCCAAAAATATATTTTTTGGATGTTTGTCAACTCATGGCCGACACTAAAAAATAAAAATATATATATATTTTGGTATTCGCGATCTAATGGCTAACACCCACAACTAATACGAATAAAAAAATAAATTTTTTTCGTGTTTGACAATCAATGGCCGAAACCCATAAAAATACGAATTAAAAAATAATTTTTTTGGTGCTTGGCAACGAATGATCGACACCAACTTTCCCTCGTCTATATAAGACAGAGGTTTTGGTTTTGAAATTGTAAGGAAGAAAAATTTCTCTCGTCTCGGTTAGCATAACCTGGTCAACTTGTCTCAGTTAGATAATGTCCATCTTCTTGAATACCTAATCAACTTAAAAAAGTTCTTGGTCAACTTTAAGAAATTCCTAGCCAAGTCGTCTCGGTTGACCATTAGATGACAGAGAAAGTCATTCGACCTTTGATAGCATAACCTTTACGGTTATACCATCTAGTTACATATGGCGGCAAATATATCATCTACATTGGATCAATACCTCAACAGTTGAACTGTTGAATTGCAGGATAACAATTCTTCCAACGTAGATAATGTCCATCTTCGTTGGTCATCTCAGATAGTCTTCAATGGCGCAGAAAATCGTCTAACCACTAAAGACATGTCTTTGCCGCTTCACATGACAGTATACAATTCAACTCCGACAATACATGACAATATATAATTCAACCCCGCAATTCGGTTACACACTTCAAAATTCTCTCCCAGAACAAAACACTCATTTGATGATATATGTAACACCCAAAACCTGAAACTGTCGCTGGTTAGGGTTCCAACGTCTTCCGTCATCGAATATTGTTCTTCTTTTATCATCCTTTTCATTTAATTTATTTTTATGAAGAAATGCAATAAACACAACATAAATCATCTATTAATTATAATTACAACTCAATAAGGGCATAAATGTTATTTTCACAAAAATGGGAGACTTCTATTAGTACCTGTTGGACAAGTATCGGTAGTTGTCAAGTTAGTAAACAATTTCAAAACAGTGCAGACTTCTACTGATACCTATGACAGTTCTACCGGTACAAGTGAGACATCTACCGATACAAGTCATGTTTCTACTGATACAAAAAACTCTAGAGAGCTAAGAAGTCCTACCCTGCATCTTCTACTGATACAAGTGCATAGACTACCGATATTACCATGAACAGAACTACCGATACTTGTTATATAACTATCGATACAACTCAAGTCAGAAAACAATCTCTCTTTTATCCTGTACTTCTACCGAAACAAGTAAGCAAAATTTCAAAGGTATACAAAATTCTAATAACTGTTGCAACATTTCATCAAAATACCATTCAAATTGCCTTTAAATTACATGATAATCGTCCAAAAGCATGTATATGAAAGCTACATCAAAATGACACAAATTCAAACAACACCAAATACATTCATAGGTCATAATCATGTTCCCAAACATTGTAATACACAATAAGCTTTAAATGTGACCAGTTTTATAATCCTACTACATGCCACATAAGCTAGGTGATAACGAAGTCTACCAACAACCTCCCAGGATAGTGTGATTTGTCTTGAGGATCCGATCTTCAATAGCAAAATGAAATCTACAAAACAATAACAGATACATTGGTAAGCTTAAAGAGTTTTGTAAGTTCGTAGAACAGTTAACATACAACATAGTATACTAAAGACAGCGTGAGTAATTTAGCAACTACGACATCCCGTTTCTTTAGCAACAGATTGATCTCTTCAAGTCTTCTAGAAATTTAGCTCATACAAGCCCAGATAGAAGTACGCTCTTACGAGCCAAACAGAATTACGCTCTTACGAGCCAAAATTCAAAATTTCTTCTTCGTCTTCATCTCACCCTTTACGTCAAGAATATCAAAAAGACAAAAGAAATTAGAACAATGAAGTAAGGTTATGGTTACACGAACTTATTGGATGAAATTGCAGTTATGACTAAACTTCAAGGTCTACTCTGTAATTTTTCCTTTTCCTCGATCTACAACCCGCTCTTGATCTAAATCAACAAATTGTTAAATCCCATACTAAATAATGATATTTGATTCATTTCTTGCATTTAGGTCCTATTTGGGAAATTTAGAAAATTATCCCTACACTTTTCATTTTCATTCAATTTAGTCATTAGACCTCAAATTAGCAAAATAGCCATTTCTAGACTCAACCCATGCTAGCCAAATATACTAAAACACACCCTAAACTCATACATACAATTTACTTCCCATCAAATACTAGTATTCTACCATTTTAGCAATTTAATCCTCAAATCCTAAATTCATCAAAAATCACTTTATAAAACCAACCAATCTCATATCCAAGCTTCTAAAACTTTCATAAGCTAACAAGAATAAGCTCATTCATTAATGGAAAAACATTTAACTTTTGACAGAATCACAAATTAATCCCTGGGTAAGCTATTACGGACTCAAAAATATAGAAATTACCAAAAACAGGTGAAAAATCACCTACCAAATGTTGTTCCTAGCTTAGCCGAATGACAAGCTCCTTCTCTTAGGGTTTTCTTCTTTCTTTTAACTAAAGTGAAGAAGAAGATAACCAAATTTCCTTTGTTTTTCTTCATTAACCTTAATTACCAATTTACCTTTTTACCCTTGTTTAATCAAAACAAATTTACTAATTTTTCCATGCCATTTCTGTACATTTTACTTTAAATGGTCTAATTACCATTTAAATGCCCTTAAAATCTTCTAATTATCCTATAACACCTTTAACTAATGGAATTCACTTTTGCATTCTTTGACGATTCAGTCGTTTTTACTTAATTAATTATCAAATCGATAAAATTCTATAACCAAAATTTAATACGATGTCAGTGACATCACAAATATCTAAATAAATAAATATAAGAATCGACTCATCAGAATTGTGATCTCGAAATAACTGTTTCAGACACCACTGAAAACCGGGCTGTTACAATATACAAGAAAGCACTCTCATTTCTATGTTACTTTGAGAGAAATATTTCTTCTTTACAATTTCGAAATCAAAACCTCAGTCTTATATATAGACGAGGGAAAGTTGGTGTCGGCCATTGGTTGCCAAACACCAAAAAAAATATTTTTTAATTCATATTTTTATTGGTGTTGGCTATTGCTTGTCAAACACCAAAAAAAAATATTTTTTATTCTTATTATTTGTGGGTGTCAACCATTAGATGACAAACACTAAAATATAATTTTTTTTTTATTTTCGAGTGTCGACTATGGGTTGACAAACACCCAAAAAATATGTTTTTGGTATCTGAAAAAGGGGTATTGGTCATGGTTTGACAAACACCCAAAAATATCTTTTTTGATATTTGGAAAAGGGAGTGTCGACCATGGCTTGACAGACATCCAAAAAAATAATTTTTTATTCATATTTTTTAGATGTCGGTCATGACTTGAAAAACACACAAAAAAATATTTTTTAATGTAAAAAAGGGGTGTCGATCATTAGATGTTAGGGGCGCAAATTTTTTTTCAAAATCTTGTATTTTTTATACCAATATAATATCGAATTAAAAAAATTTATTTTTTATACTTGACACCAATCATTGGGGTGGAATTTTAGGGGGCGTCGGTCATCACATGAATTTTAGTATTTTTACTGTTTATTTTAAGTCATTTTGATGTATATTTTTTAACTTGGGTTATTTTTATAAATAATAAATTTTTTCGGGTCATTTATATAAAAAAACCCTTATTACAACGACAATATATGCAACAAACCTTTTCTCTTTTGTTTTTTAAAAAATAAAGGTAATTATTATATTTATTGGTGTGGATAATTTAATCGGTAATAATGATTTATTTGACCCTCAAATTTGAATTGTTTGTCAAATTATCTCAATATGAATGAAAAAATTAATGTTTGTTAACATTGATGATGTGTCATCCACATGTTGCTAGAAATTAATTAATTTTAAAAATATTTTTTTATATTTTTATTACTTTTAAAATTTTTTGAGCTTTTATATTTTAAAAAAATAATTAAATGCTAATGTGACATCTACATATATGCCTAATCAGCAGAATTAACAAATGTTGATTTTTTCATCTATTTTGAGATAAATTGACAAATAATGTAAGTTTAAGGCTAAAAAAATAAAAAAAAATAAAATGAAAGTTAAAATAATGTTTTTATAAAATTAGAGGATCAAATAAATCATTATACTTAATTAAATATTACCATTTACCTTCTTTTTGAAAACTGAAAAATTTACATAAAAGATAATTAAAATATATCTTTTGTAAGAATTAGATAAAATTAGTTTTTTACTATTAAATGAATTAATTTAACTAATATATTATTAAAAAATAAGTCCAAATTTCAAATATATTAATATTTTCTCATGTTATTTTTTAAATAGAAAATAATTAACTTTATTATAATTTGACATATTTTATTTTTAATAATACAAAAATTAAATTAATTCTTTTAGTAAATTAATTTTTATCCAATCCCATTGCTTTTCTTTCTTGTTATTATGATTATTAGTAACACTTTTTTTTTGCATTGTTGTTTTATTTTGGTTCTCGTGGAAAAAGAGCAAGAATTCAGCCAAGGATTCGCACGTCACCGTAACGTCCTACGGCCTTTACAGAGTGTTTCAATTTCAAACCCTCTCATGCGGCTGAGCCAGTAAGGGCTCACTAAGCCCCTTCCCCAGCCGAGTGGGTGCTCGCCCATTTCTCTTCCCAAGCCACCTTAATGCCCCCAAGGCTCGCGTTACTTAGCTTAACAATTTCCTAAACCCAAATGGTAATTTAGAGTATGATATATGCGTACGTGGGTATATAGACATCATTTATTCCCCCAGTCCTCACTCACCTACTCAACATTCCAAACCACGAAGAAGAGTGACTCAACTGAAAAAGACCCTCATCCTACTCAGCTATTGTCATTATAGCTTTTTCTTCTTCGATATTAATAGTAAAGTATCGTTAATCCATTCTGAGTTTCGATTAATTAGTTAGGTTTAGAGTATAACATAAGACCATTCCGTTATTGGAATGAAAGTTACAGTTTACAGTATGGACCATTGACATGAAATAACTGTGTCAAGAAAAGCCATGGAAGATAACTACAAGACGATTGCTACTTTTAATGGAATAAAACTGCAACTACCTTCTTCCATTTCCCATCTCTACAAAAAGACCTTGTGCCGTACATCAACAAACGGCATGCACTGCAGTTTCCAACCCTCAGAGGGAAGGAAACAGAGCACCAAACACAGACACAGATCATAAACAACATGAGACCAGAAAAAAAAAAACAGAACATTGTTCCATCCCTGATATAAAAGAAATGAATGCCGTTGTTTTCAAGAAGACCCGTGTCTCTTCTTCAGCTCCCTTCGCCTGTTTGCAAATACTTCTCCATGTCTCATGATCCAAAACCTTTCTATTTCTTCAGCTTTCCGACCCGGTATTCTGCCTGCAATTAACCCCCACCTGCATATATACTGCTTCTTAATCATTGCCTTTTGATTCCATTTCAGGGTATTCTACTATATATGTGTGGTAGTAATGTCTGATTTGTTATAGTGATGTTTCTGAAAATGATTAAGAGAGATGGGGAAGTTTTTCTATTACAGGGTACCCTTACCTGTCCCCAACCAGTTTATACATTCTATAAATGAGATCTTCTTCTTGTTCAGACATGTTTATGAACTCCCACTCAATGCTGCTCACCTCTGTCATAATGCATTAACACCACACCACCAAACACAGAGCTAACTTTAAAACCAAACCAGGAAGCATAAAAACGGAAACTGGGAAAACAAGACGAAACATCCAAAGCAACCAAAGAGGAAAAAAAAGGAATTCAGGACATAACATACCTTCAGAACAGCAGCTACCAGTCTTGGCTTGCTTCCGGTGACGTTTGTCCATTTCCTTTAGGCCCTTGTCGGGAAAAAAAATTGGCAGAGGGTTTAAAGAAAATGAGAGAAACCCAATATTCAAAAGTAGAAATTGTTAGTAATAGAGAATCAAGGCAATTAATAGTTTCCTACTCAAAGAGGCAAAGGCAATTTATATAATCTCCAGGGGCTATGAATGAAATATATAAAAATGGGTACTGAGAGTTGATCTCGAAAATGAACCTCCCCAGTCCCCCCGCCCTTCCTTCCCTTGGGAACAAACGCAAACGAACGACAATGCAGAAAAAAAAAAAAAAAGCGACGAACGACAGGTCCTACCAAACAAAACAATTTAAACTGGTTGACTTGTAGTTGTCCCTGTTTAAAAGCATAAGCCACCCAGACCCAGGTTAAAATTTTCGTAGCACTAAGCAACACAAATGGCTGCACCACCGCCCCCTTTTTTAATCTTCCCTCAACATAAAATTAAATCATAATCTACGTCAATCAACTGATACTAATATTGGAGTTATCGAAGGAGTTGGTTCCTTTAATAATTGAAGCAGAATTAAAATGTAAGTTATTGGTGGGCATGCACAGAACAGCACCTGTAGCAGTAGGTGGTGGGAAATATTAAATGGGTTAATTAGAAAAATGGGAGTGAGGACAATTCAAGCTTAAACTAATACTCCTAATTGTCTGATTCCATACTGGGAAAAGTGAGATTGGCATCGACAACGATGTGACAATTAAATCACGACAAACTAAACCTACCGAATCTTCTTCAACCCAAATACATCCTCGTAATTTGATGTTTTTAGAGGTCTTTTTGCTGGTTTTAAACGTTATATATGTTTAATTTACATTTTTAAAAATACATATATATGATTATTCAATAAAAATTTTAAAAGTTAAAAAACGAAAATTTAAATGAAAGATTATTTTTTTATAAGATGAAGTGCCAAAATATTTATCATTTCCAATCACTTGATAAAACAAAGTGCATACATATATTTGGTAAAAAAAATTATCAAAAGAGTTTCCTTTTTCTTTCCTAAAAGAGCAAGCTTCATATATTGGTACTGTACAGTTTACTTTCTTTCCTAAAAAAATAATTAAGTTTTGTTGTTTTCTTTCTCATTATTAAGAAAAGGGCAGATTAGCTAAACTTTTTTTTATCAAGATAGCCTAAGCTTATTTGATTAATTTCTTGTTACATATTCATTGAGTTATATACATTTTTGATGAATTATATGAAAAAATAAAATCCTAAATAATAATATGATTAATACAATTTAAGATCGTAAACACTTTAGTTTTCAAGCCAATATAAGTAATTCTAAGTTACATATTATTGTTGAGTAATTGAAGGGATGAATGTTCGGTAGAGTGTGAACAAGAAAATTGGCAAAATTTAAATAAATTACCTCTAGCTGACAATCCCTCTTCTTTACTCTTTTTTTTTAAAAAGAATTATTTAATATTTATCCCTAATTCATCCAAATGAGAATTAATATATATCTATATTTATAAATATTCAGGGGTAGGTCTCGATATCCTAAAATATTTTTATTTATTTATATTTTTTAAAATTTTTAATTCTTAAAATATAAATTTCAATCATTTAAAATTTATAAAAATATAAATTATTAAAATATTAAAATTATTCTCCCAAAAAATTTCTAGCTTTCCCCGGTTATATTCTATTTGTTTTAAACTTTTACTGTAAATGTTATGATTTGAGATGAAGAAGCAGAGTGAGGCGAGGGGGTGTTTTTACTTTGTATTGAATGAGTTCTGGGGGGCAGCTTTTGCGAATATCCATAGTGCCTTTTTCTTATTATTTGAAAGATCAACTTTTTGAGATTTTGAGCATTACTTCAACATTCTCATATATATATATATTTTTTTTTGCAGCAAGTCTTTGAAGGTTCATCAACTTTTATTCCATGGCCACATATACCCATCCTTAGCTAACTCACACTACTACCCATATGTGTTATACTAGTAACTAACATATATTTGCATTAATTGTTAAAATTAATCAATATTCAAAAAAAATAATTAATCAAGCTCTCTTGATTTAGTACAACACAAATTTAAATTTTAATTAATTTTAAAAAAGTGAACATTCGATTCGAATTAAAAACATACAAGATATAATCACTATATGTTGGCATTAAATAAATGTTGGGATGTTGTTTTACATGTTTCCACTCTCTATTTTGTATATTATTATGTACTTTTAACATAGCTTTATTCCCTTCTAACGTATATTTTAATCCATGGTACCAAATTAGTGGAGAAAAATGTAATTTGATATTTGGAGGCTCCTATAAGAAGAAAGACGTTGAAAATTGGAGAGAAGAAGGCCAACTAACAGCACTCTTGGGGCTGAAATATTTGATGATGAGATCCGGACTGATACATCTGAGAACTGTTGAACACTGACCAAACTATTTCAACCAGCGCTGGCAGAATGCAGCAGAGGCACAGTGCTGAGAGAGAAAAAAGAAATTGTTGTTGGTGATTTCTAAGAGGCCAAGGTTCAAGCATTGCTTCTCCTTTAACATTAACTACTATAGCAAAATGCACAGAGAGTACTGGGTCTCTGCCTGTAACAATCTTTAATGATCTTCATAGTAGCATATAAATATTTAAACAAAACACGTGCATTGCCCAAAACATTTCCCTAACAACTGTGGCTTTTTTGGACTTTACCCAAATGATTCAAAAAAATAATTTAATTACATCCACGTTAAAAAAACATTCACCTAAATCACTTAAAATAAATAATAAAAATTGATTTTGGATATTCAATGGGATATCTTTTAAAATTATACTTAATTATTGCCTGACTTTTGTATTATTAAAAAATTAATTTTTTAGGTTCTTGACAACCAATTGTCGCACTAGAGTCTTTTTTACTTCGTATTATATTGATATACGAATATTTCATATTTTGAAAAAAAAAATTTGTGTTTGGCAGCTAATGGTCAACATCAAAAAACACTAATAAAAAAAATTTGGTGTTTGGCAACTAATGATCGACACAAAAAAAACACGAATAATTTTTTTTTTTTGGTTTTTGTCCTATAGATGGTTGGCACCATCTTTTTCTATACCCAAATTTTTTTTGGTTTTAATATATATTTTTAAATTTTATATAAATTTGAATTTTATTATAAATTTTAATATATTTTAATAACTTTTAATATATTTTAAAATAATATATATATAATTTAAATTTAAATTTTTAATTTTTATTTGGGGTTGATAAAACATATAACTAAAATATATTTTAAAATAAAAATAAGAAAATATAATTCAAATTTCAAATTGTCGAAATGAAATGAAATTGTAATGAAAATGAAATTATTTTAATTATAATTTTTTTAATATTAATTATAAAAAATTAAATATTAAGAAAATAATAAATTAATATTATATAAATTTTATTTTAATATACATGTATTATCAAATTAAAATGAAATGCAATAAAATATATATTTTTTAAAAAATATTAATTTTTAATAGATTTCTGTCAGGCCTACATCATAAGCCTCATCACAGGCTTAAAAAAAGTAAAAGAAACACATCAATAGTCGACAATAAATAATTAAAATGCAGAGATAATTTAGCCTAATAAAAGGGGATGTAAATATTGCAACATTAACCTCTCTTTGTTTTCCATTTTTTTTATTTCCCAACTTTAATTACATATTTTATATTTTAAAATAATATTGGACTACTTATCATGTTGTTAATTATTATTGCATCACTCACATTATTATTAAATTTAAAAATTAATTTAAGTTTAATATGCACAATTAACTAGATTTTTTTTATGATAAAATTAGAATCAACTTTAATTTTTCATATTTTATAATAATTCAAATAAATATTACTAAATTATTGTTTCTTTTATTTTAAAAATAACGTGTAATATATTCATAAATTTAGAAACAATTAAATAGTATTTAAAAAATTTAATTTTAATTTTAATTAGACTTAAAAATATATTACACGTTGTTGACCATTTGTTGCAATATTTAAAAATAAGGAGGTGTTAAATAAACTTGAAAAATAAAAAAATGGAAAAAAGGGGGTTTAATGTTGCAATATTTCCTCCCCTTTTGTTGGGTGAGTTTGGCCATTTGTTGGCTCGCACTAACACCCCAGAAATGATTTTTTTAATTAGATCCCAATTTTTTTTTTTAAATATATGGGTGTCTGTTATCTAGGCTTCAAAACCCCAAAAATTATTTTTTTAATAAAAAATAGTGGTGTAGGCCAATAAGTGACAAAAATCCCAAAAAATTTATTTGTGCTTTTTTGTGTCGGTCATTAGTTGCCAAACACTCGAAATTTATTTTTTCAAAATTTGGTATATTCATATACTAGTATTGTCAAAACCTTTTTTGAGTCCCGACTTTTATTTTTAAAATTGAAAATGGAGTCACCACCAATCCTTTTTAATTAGGTGTGATTTGATCACCTCGAAACTTAATTATTTTTAAGATGACAATTTTTTCTTTTTGGTCTATGAAATCAAAAAAATGGATTCGGGAGTCGGTTATGCATGATGAAGGATTAACACCCTTATAACACTCAAAATTGGTACCTTGTTGATTACTTAGTGTCTTGGTGTTGAAAATTGATAATTTAAGGAGAATTTAAAATGCTATCCTTAAATTCGTATAAATAGTGTTACTTGATGATATTTAAAAAATTACTAAATCAAATTTTACAAAGAAATGCTCTTTAATTTCGAATCAATCGAGAAGAAAAATCATGTCCAGAACGTTAAAGCACAGCATCTTGAATCTTCAATAATGAAGAACGTTTTTCAATTTTAAATATATTCAATTACATTGGTTCAAAGAAAAAACCATACCTAATACGTTAGAGCACAATTTCTCGAATCCCCTAAATAAAAAAAATATTATCTTGATTTTAAAAATTACTTATACATTATGCAAAAATCGAATACAATATTTTAATGTGACATAAGATTGATTTAATCGAGTATTGCATAATGATAAATGAATGTATGCAAGCATAAGAGACAACATGATGATGGTAAAAACAAAATAAAGGCATAGATAATAAAATAAAATAATAACACTAATAATAGTAAAATTAGTAACACACATAAAATGAAAATATTAATAATGATGATGATAATGACAATAGTAATAATGGCAAAAATATGATAAAGTGGCATGGGAATTAAAATAAATGACAAATAAAACATGAAGTATAAAAGATAAAAAATATAAATTACAAAATATAAATAATATAGATTACATATGCTGGAAAATAAATAAATAAGTCAAAAAAATAAAAAATAAAACGTAAGGTGAAGGACTAAATTGAAAAATAAAACAGATTTAAAGTGCAAATTAAAAAAACAATGGAAGGGTTAAATTAAAACCAAAATAAAATTTGAAGCAGAAATTAAAAAAAAGCAAAATAAGGGTTAAATTAGAACACATGCAAACTTCCAAGGACTGAAAGGGATATTATCCCAGCCTTGACGCACATGTCACCCTCAAGGAGTTAATTGCTGGTCAAGGGACCAAAATGAAAAAGAAATAAAATTAATGGGGTAGAATTTAAAAAAAGAATTTAGGACCAAATTGAAAGCAAGTCAACAAGCGGAAGGACTAAAGAGGAAATTTCCCTAAACCTTAAAAACACGCAAATCTTTAGAGAATTCGGGTCGAGTTTGTGGGTTGCATCAAACGACTCCGTTTAGACATCTGAAGCTTAGGCTCAAAACGACATCGTTTCATAAGGTCTATATAAGTTAATTTTTTTAAAAAAAAATCATTTTACTTCTCTAAAAAAAACTTCCTTTCGCCTCTTTTTTTCTCTCAAACATCCCCTTTACCGATCGTAAGATCCGATGAGCTTCTACTGTGGGCCACCGATCATCAGCGACGGCAACCACCGTCTCCAATGGTCGAAATTTCTAAAAAATACCTCCTTTTGATCCTTTCAAACCCCACAACCTCGATCTGGGTTAAATATTCCAAAACCCAACCTAAATTTCAAAAAACACCAAGAAACCTTTCGGTTTCTTTATTATTTTTTAGAAAAATATCTCTGTAACATCCGCATGCTTGAATCAGATTTGGAACAGTGATAGAGTACAATTGAGAACTAGAAACGTTTAGTTGAAATAAGGAAGGTTAGAAAATTTAAGGATTAAATAGTAAATGAGAGAAGACATGAGAGACTAAATAGTGAATTATACAAATTGAATTTTGAGTCATCATGGGAATTAGATTGATTGAGGAGGGGCAAAAGAGTAATTTGGTGGAAGATATTTTTGGAGGCAAAGTTTTGGGCTAAAGTGTAAAGTTGGAAGGCCCAAGGACTAAAAGTGCAATTTTACCATTTTTATTAAGTAAGATATTTTAAGTGAAAATTCTAGAGAATTTGAGAGAAGAAAAAGTGGTTAAAAAGATGAAAATATCATCTTTTTCATTAAGTAGCCGTCCATACCCTTTTCTTCTATTTCCAACTTTTGCTTTTATTCCAAATAGGTCCTTCCACCATTTTTAAGCTTTCCAAACTCCAAAACCTTCCATTTTCTTTGGAATTTCTGAAAGAAAGTCGTAAAATAGAGTTAGTAGACACCTCAAACTTCTTATAGAATTCATTTTGAGGTGTTAGAGAGCATAGGGACTAAATCGAGAAAATTTTGAATTCAAGGATTAAGGTAAGAGATGGTTAAATTCTCATGATATACATGTATTTTACTGTTATTTAGCATGAAAACTATTGAATTAGAGCTCATAGATTATATGTGTTTATGTGAAATTGAAGAGAAAGAGAAGAGAGGCAATGATCAAATTGAAGACAAAGGAAAAGAATAGAGCAAGGGGTAAAAGAGAAGAAATTCAGCCTTTTTGTTGTAAGTACTACAAGAATTTTAGTTTATAGTTTATTCTTCATAATATATCTGAATTGTTAGCATGGAAATTGTTGTTTAATTATGTGTTATAAAGATGATTAAGTGAGATTAGTGTAATAAAACATGAGAAAGAAAATGTTTTCATTGAAACAGAGTGGACAGAATCACAGGGTCAACTTCGAAAATTCACTAAAAATTGTATATATTGATTTAAGGGTCGAATTATATATGTAATTAAATCTTATTGTGTGTAGTTTTATATGGAAGAAACAGTGAATTAAATGGATCTGTATATTCTGAGTTATAACTGATTTTGTGTAACAAGGTCAGAGCAGATACGAGTTCCCCTGTTCTGACTTTGAAAAATTGTAGAAAAATGTAGAAAAATCATTAGAGTCTGAAATTTATATGGTTTAATCCTTAATGAATATATTTTCAAAAGAAACAGACGAGAATATTATTGGATCTCTTTAATAAAAGATAGATAATTTTTAGTGAAGAATGGTCGAAACTGTCAAGCAGCAAAGAAGGGGTAAATTGAAAGAATTTACTGTAGAAATTTGCTAAAGTAAAAATTCTGGAAATTTTATGGTAGAAAAATGATTGAGTCTAGTTTCATAAACATTAAGCGGATTATAATTTCGAATTCTGTAGCTCAAGATATAAATAATTTAGTGACAGTGATGCAAGTGAACAGCTTTGAAATATAACGGTGATGTGTGAAATAATGACAAATGATTAATATGAATTGTTATACCCATGTAGACAAGTTAGAACCATTGGGATAGTAGTGGCATGCCATTAAGGAATGCTAGCGCGCTTACCGTTCAGCACTGTGTCTGCTTACTGTTTCGCACTTCGTGTGCCTACTGATTTGCGCTATGTGCGCCTACTGATTGCACTGTGTGTGCTTACTGTTTCCCCAGCACTTGTGTGCTTACTGTTAAGTACTTCGGTACTTTCTGTTCCGTTTATCTGATGGGTTCTATAAAAGTCTACTATGGGCCAAGTGGACAAATAAGAAGATAAGTGAGCTATGGTTAAGAAAGCTATGATGGCTAGATTGTGAAAAGTGAAAGAATGTGCAAATTATGACATTGAGGTAAGTGAAATGATGAATACATGAAAGATAAGTACCATATGTGTATGTGTAATTAAATGCTGATAATTAAGTGAACTAATGTGGCTGAAAGGACTAAGTTGTGAAAAAGGGATGAAAATGTAATATCTACCATTGAGGTAAGTTGGTATATGAGAATGAATGTGTGTTATGGTGGCATTAAGGTAAGTTAAATGTTACATGCAAGAAAGGTTAGAAATTTTATACGCATGAGTATTGAAATGTTTGATAAAATTAAGCAATAAATAAATAGTCATCTATTATCCTTGTAGTGCTTACTAAGCCTTCACCGGCTTAACGCGTTTATTTTAACGTGTAGGTACAAAGTTACAAGGAGAAAAGTCAAGTTCAGGGACCTCTCATCACATCACATCATCCTTTGGTGGACTCCAAATATAGGTATTTTTTTAAGGAAATGGCATGTACAATAGTATCTGTGTGAATCCATAATGAGTGGGAAAAATGTTATCTCGAATGTTATGAATTATCAAAATGAAATGATTAATATATGATATTTCGATTTGAATGGCCTTAAAAGACATCGGTTTTTAAAGAAAATTTTCTGTTACTCGACTTTCTGTGCTGTATTGTAATGTAATGCTCCTATATTGGGTTTATACGTATAAATTGGATATAGGGGTGTTACAATCTCATTTTCCTTCAGACGAAGACCAAGCGAGCCGTGATGACTCGGAAAGCTTCTCACGTCGAAAAAGGTGCTACCTTCATTGGGGCAACGGCCTCACAACGACAGCGTATGGGGTGACCGAAGATGAAACCCTAGATCCCCTTTTCTTTTTTTCTTTTCTTTTTTACTGTTCGAAATGATAAAAATAAAATAAATATGAAACAATAATATGCTCCGTTTAAATTTTTTTGATTCTTTATATTTCCTCTTTCTTGTGTTCATAAAAAAATTACAAAGGATTTGTACAAGCTTTATATAGTCGAATTCGAATACATATTTTTATTTTTTGTTTGTTTTTTCTTCTTTGTCTCTGTTCTTTTGCAGGTATGTTTCGACGGTGACAGAGGCGTGGCGATGATGACAAAGGGGTCAGATTTGGGGAGGTGTGCCATTGACCTGGCAGGAGGCGACAATTGGAGGCATTTAGGGATTTAGGGTTTTGATCTTTTAGGGTGTTAGGTTGGGTTAGGTTTGGGTTTAGGGTTTGAAATTGGGTCATTTGGGTTTTTAGTTTAGTAAATGGATAATTGTATTTGGGCCTTTTGATTTTTTTTAATTTGTAAATGGACTTTGGGTTTTTATATCAGGTCGGACAAAATTGAGCCTTTATAAGTATAATACGAGGCCAAAAAAATACTCTGATGCTAGTTACTTGTTGTCAAGAATCCAAAAAATTGATTTTTTAATGCGTGAGTCAGGCAATGATTGGATATAATTTTGAGAGGGTGCTGGCCATTGGGTGTTCAAATTCAATTTCTACGATTCATTTAAGGTCATTTAGGTGAATATTTTTGAACCTAGATCATTTATATAATTAAATTATTGTTTAGGTCATTTTGGTCAAAAAGCCCCTTTTTTTAGGAATTTGACTTTATAAGTTTAAAAAAATTGAAAGTAATTCAATTTTAAAATTAATTATAAGAATGATCGGATTTCTATAACGAGTTGGGTGTCACCTCTTTTCTAAGCAATACCACCTAAAAATCCCCCCAAAAAAAAACGCATGCAAGGACAAAAAATTTAGGACCTGATGAAGTAATTACCTTTTTAAATTAGCTGAATCATAAATAAAATCTTCCAATGATCATAAACAAAATGCCATATCATTTTGGATAAAAAAAATTGTCAACACAAATAAAGTAAGTTTTGAGCAACTTCTGAGTTATATCTCAACTTGTAACTGTTGTTATAGCTGGAAATGAAAATTGCTTCTTACAATCTCTTCTTTTTTATAATTTTCTGAATAAAACAAATGATCTTCACCAGCCAAAGATTTATCACTGATTTGCTCAATCTAGAGTTTAGATACCGCGGAGGCTTTGTGCATTTATTTCAACTACTAAACTTTATTTTTGATTGATATAAAACTGTGAGATTTATAAGATAATTAATTTTAAATAATAAGCATAATTCAATATGAGTATGAAGTCTAATGAAACAATTTGTCTGATTAATATTATTGTTTGTTTACTAGTTAAAATCAAGAAAGATTATTTATCATTGATATATAGTTAATATTATTTTTGCTATTATCATAAAATAATTTAAATATATCTATATATTATAGATATGAAAGTATATTTATCACATTAAATTTTATGATGATTAAATAAAATTTTCAGGTAATATTGCATGTCCGACAAATTCTTTGTATTAGTCATATTTGAAGACGTCCTACAATAAAACTCCTCAAAGGTAAAAGTTCAAGTATCATAGACACTTTGTATTAAGAGTTAGATTCTATTTTGATTTTTTACTTAAAAAATGGATAAACTAGTCCCTGTAATTAGATTAAAGAGCATAGTTCACATACAAGGATCAATTATTAACAGCAAAAATGAATGAAATTTTTAACAGAAAGACTAGTTTGCTCTTTGATCTAATATACAAGGATTAATTTACCTTGTTTTTTGGCTGAGGGATAAAATGTAATTTGACTCCTAATACAAAGGCCTTTGTAGCATTTTAACCAGCCATCAACAACTTTTTATAAATTGCACATCAAACATGCAAATTAAAGATATATGGAAATTAAAGCTAGAGATGCCTCCTCCTACAAATTCAACCATTAATTGTTACAATTGTACACAACATTGTCGTTCAGTATATATATATATATGTATCGCATTAGAGACAATAAACAATCTCAGGTTAGAGACATTACCCAGATACATAAACAAGAATGCTTTAGGTTCCTTTTTAAGCTTCTTCCTCTACTTCATTGTAGATATGATATACCACTGTGAATGGCCGACAAGAACTCATGAAAATCATCATGGATGCTTGAAGCTTATCTGCAAGCTTTGATGTGTATGCCTACTTCATATATGCAAGGGGCATCGTTTTCCGTTTAGAAAATTTATCCTATTCTGCAGTTTATTTCATTCAAGCTTTAGCTCAAAGAAATGATTATTTACATGCAAATTACATTTTGAATAAAATATTCCATGTACGGTTTAACATTTGGGGATGCTTCTTCCCATATCGGCCATGCCAACCGTTGCTTGCAGTGAAGCAGACAACATAATGTTTTCAGCAAATTACTCGTAGTGCTTGAACTTATGTCTTCTTGATTGTTGTGATAACAACAGTGCAATGAAAATAAGGACACTTCTCTTTTGACAATGATAATAATAAAACCAATTCGAATCGAAGCCCCTCGACATTTTTCACCCGAATGAGACATGGCTTCTGTGACCATACTCAGCTTACCTAAGAAAACAGTGGAGGTAAAACTTTTTGCATTAAAGCAAAGAACACTGGCCTCCTAGAATTGCCTCGTAATAGGGGTCAAAAGTGGGGCAAATCTGGAGGGATGATAATCGGTTTTAGTGATCGTTGCTGTGTTCATGCAATGATTGTTGGTGATGAAGGGACCTTAATGGCTTTCAGAATCTACTACTCCGAACCATCATGCAACAACATCTTGCACACTGTCCTGCTGAAAGCAGAGGAAACACATAAACCTGGAAGCTCATTGTTTTTGTTTAGCAATGGATGTAGGAACGTATGGGAATCTACAAAGCAATGCTACCTTGAGAACAATGCAAGCTGCACAACCAAGTGCAAGATTTATAAATCACTTTCACCCTTGGTTTAAAAGCATTTTCATGGAACCATTACAGTGTTGCGGGTTTTTTATACTAATAATATAAAATAAATAAATAAATACCAGAATAGGATAAAAGGATAATATTTACGAGATTAGGTAAATGAAATAGTGAAATACCGGTGTCGTGTGACCAATCGGTAGCACCATTTTATTTTTTTAAAAAATATATTTTTTTCGGGTGCAACCCGACCAATCGACGGCATCATACTAAAATGTGATTGATCTAAAAACTCCAAAAACCTTATATGTAAAATTTCTATTTTTAATTGACAGGTGAAAATGACTTGACAGGGTGCCACCAAATTTTATATATAAGGTCCTTAGAGTTTTTAGATCATTACATTTTAGTTTGTTGCCGTTGATTGTCAGGCTGCATAAAAAAAATAATTTTTTTAAAAAATAAAGTGGTGCCGTTGATTGGTCAGGCGACATTGGTATTTCATTCTTTCATTTGCATATCCTCCTAAATATTATTCCCCTTATCCTATTTTGGTATTTATTTATTTATTTTATATTATTAGTGTAAAAAATCCTAGTGTTGCTGTTACAACATCAAAATTTGAAGTCTACAAACTGAGGATAAGAAATCAAATATTAAGGTGTGAAGCATTCACTCTAAAATTTAAATGATGTGAAATAACGCTAGTTAACTGTGAAACAGACTACAATCAAGTGAAGATAATATCAGTTTATATTGTAATTTAGAATGCCAATTTCATTCTTGGTAGTGCAAACAAGAGAGGGTTTGACACAAATGAAGCAGAGGGTATGGATGATTCACAGTCCTTATATAACTGAACTAAAAGTGTATTCTGGGCTGACCAATTTAGAGGAATGAAGTTTCCAGCTGTTCAATTAAATAATAGGGACAACAGACGGAAAGCTAATCACGAGTTCTCTTTAGGCGCGAAACCAAAAATTTTTTAAAGGCGGCCAAAATTAAATTTTAATTTTTATGATAGTAAAATTGTAATGTTTAAAGAATTAAATAAAAAATTCCTAGAGGCGCAAGTGTAATTTTACTTTCATCGACTTAAATTATTTAAAATTTTCAAAGACATAAATAAAAAAATTTTCATTTTAAAGGGGTCGGGGTTTCTGTCAACCCCCATTGAATCCGCACTTATATTCAAGTCTATTCGAAAATTTTAGTCAAAGAAGAGAATGTCCAAGATGAATAATTCCAGAAATTTTATACGAAGGCCCAAGTACTCAGAGGCGAATCTCAGGGGCCTGCCAAGGGCCTTGACCCCTTAAAATGAAAAATTTTTCATTTAAATTCTTGAAAACTTTTAAAATTTTAAATTAATAAAGATGAAATTATACTTTATCACCAATAAAAAAATAAAATTTTGATTTAATTCTTTAAAAAATATAATTTATTATCGTAAAAATTATAATTTAATTTCGACCATTCAAAAAAAAAAATTGACTTCGCCCCTGCAAGTACTCCCATCCTTTTCTTATGTAAACATGGTATTTATTTAGATACACAAATTTTTATCAGTATCCAAGTATGGATTAAATTCCAAATAATTCAATTCTTTTTTATCTCAAATAGAAAAAAATTATAATAAAAAAAAGTACTTATGAAGTTGAAAAATTTTTAGATCATTATCGCGATCCAATCATGGCTTAGCTCATGAACATGTGTCAAATTGATGCTTAATTTACACAAACATAACGTTCTATATTTAAGCCACTTTTTCGTTAAATTGCATTGCATGGGTAGTACAATGAAAGTCTCTATCTACACATTGACCACTAATTGTTTTTCTTTTTCATTTATATCCTTAATTATTTTTTATGATCATTTTTTATTTTATTATTATTCTTTCTCTTTTACAATCTTTTGTATTTTTAAATTTAAAATATTAATAAAGTAACGTATCATTATATAATCAAAACAATTTTTTACTCTCCCATTTATTAATAGCTTTAAATTATTAATCTCTTCAATTTGATTTAATAGACTTCAAAACAAATTATTCATTTACTATAATATACATATTTTTCTGTTAAATTAAGTGAATTGTTTGAATAAATATATATTAAATAGTGTGCCAGTATTTTAATAATGACTAATAAATTATTAATTTCAGTCGAATTTTAAGTGTCAAACAAAAAAATAATTGATGCACGTCACACATTAACAATACTCATTTCACTATAGAGTACGTATAGCAAACATGTAAAAGTGTAAAACCCCGAGGCGCACGCGTATATTTTGCCTTTTTTCTTTATGGTTGTTTAGACAGTGACAAAAATTAATTTCCACATAGGACTATAATACGGTTTGGAAATACTTATTTGAAAAGATAAGTATCTCTAACGACCCTGTTAAGCAGACAATTGGCAATTGTTGCTCCCTTCTTCCCCATGGTGCGTACCTTTTATCCTTTTTGTTATTAATGTCTTCATTTTCTTTCATTTATTATTTTATATTTGATGATGACTTCTCATTAAAACCCTAATGATAACACGAACTGACTTGAGTTACTCTGGGTTTTAGTGGGAAGCTTGGAATGATAAATTTGATTTGATAATAAGACCTAACTCTGATATATATAAAAAGGAGGGCATTAATGGTAATAAATAAACTAACATTTTCTAATCCTAGTGATAACTATGTGTTTGGTGATAAATAAATAAATCTTCGCTATTTCGATTATGGTTTTTTCGAAGAATGTAAAACCCCCCTTTTCTTTCATTTTATTTCAGTTTTAGCCACCTATTTTTTTTCATTCTTTTCACTATAAAATTCATCATTCCAAACTTCTTGTGTAGCTTTGTAATCGCTAGACTATTCCGTTCAACTATATCCGCTCATTTCCCTTCATATTCTCGATCTCTCAATTCGGCAAATAAGCTAGACCAACATGATTACAACTTGAAAACTATTTTATTTTGTTTTGCTGGTGTACCTGATAGTGATAAAGCAACATTAATATCTTTTGGCAAGATAATAACATCCAAATCTCATCTTACTTTTCAAGATTATGAAATTTTGATTGAAGCATTTTGTAGGCAATGAAAACTTTCTCACGCCATTTATCTTTTAATGCGGATGGAATTGGTACATGATGTTGAAACATATACGGTTGTCATTGGTCATCTTCTTGAGAAGAGAATGCATAAGGAAGGTATTACTCTCTTCAATAACAGTAACAGTAACAATAATTATTTCACTACTGAGTACGTATTGCAAACATGCAAAAGTGTAAAAACCCCGAGGCGCACGTGTATACTCTGCTTTTTTTTCATTATGGTTGTTCAGACAATGACAACAATTAATTCCCACATAGTATTATGACACGGTTTGGAAATATTTACTTGAAAAGGCAAGTATCTCTAAGGACCTTGTTGGGCAGACAATTGGCAATTGCTGCTCCCTTCTTCTCCCATTGTGCGTACCTTTTGTCTTTTTTGTCATTAATGCCCTTCTTTTCATTCTTTTCTTATTTTATATTTGATGATGGCTTTCCACTAAAACCCCCGTGATAACACGAACTAACTTGAGTTGCTCTAGAGTTTTAGTGGGAAGTTTGGAATGATTAATTTGATTTGATAGTAATACCCAACTTTGAAATATAAAAATAAGGACATTAATGGCAATAAATAAACAAAACTTTTTTTAATCCTAGTGATAACTGTGTGTTTGGTGATAAATAAACAAACATTCACTATTTAGATTATGGTTTTTTTGGCGAATATAAAATCCCCTTTCCCTTTCGTTTTGTTTCAATTTTAACCCCCTAGTTTTTTTCATTCTTTTCACTATGAAATTCATCATTCTAAGCTTCTCGAGCAGCTCTGCAATCGCTAGACTATTCCGTTCAACTAGTCCCACTCGTTTCCTTCCATATTCTCGGTCTATCAGTTCGACAACTAAGCTGGACCAATAAGATTTGAACTTGAATACTATTTTATTGTTTTCCGCTGGTGTACCTGATAGTGATAGATCAGTATTAATCTCTTTTGGCAGGATAATAACGTCCAAATCTAATCTTACTTTTCAAGATTTTGAAATTTTGATTGAAGCATTTTGTAGACAAGGAAATTTTCTCACGCCGTTTATCTTTTAACTTAGAAGAAATTTGTACATGATGTTGAAACATATGCGATTGTCATTGGCTATCTTCTTAAGAAGAGAATGCAAAAAGAGGGTATGGCTCTCTTCACTAATGGTAACAGTAATCATTTAATTACAGAGTACGTACCGTAAACCTGCAAAAGTGCAAAACCCGCAAGCTCACGTGTATACTTTGCCTTTTTTTGTTATGGTTGTTCCAACAATAACTAAAATTATTTCTCACATAGGACAATGACACGGTTTGGAAATATTTACTTGAAAAGGCAAGTGTCTCTAAGGACCCTATTGGGTAGACAATTGGCAATTGTTGCTCTGGTCTTCCACCATGGTGCGTACCTTTTGTCCTTTTTTCATTAATGTTCTTCTTTTCATTCTTTTCTTATTTTATATCTGATGATGGCTTCCTATTAAAACCCTATTGATAACACGAACTAACATAAGCTGCTCTAGGGTTTTAGTGGGAAGCTTGTAATTATGAATTTGATTTGATAGTAATACCAAACTCTAATATAAAAAAGAGGGCATTGATGGTAATAAATAAATAAACCTTTTTAAATCCTAGTGATAACTTTGTGTTTGGTGATAAATAAACAAACTTTCGTTATTTCGATTTTGGTCTTTTCGACGAATTTACAACCTCCTTTTCCATTTCTTTTTTTTTTTGTTTTGACCCTCCTAGTTTTTTTCATTCTCTTCACTATGAAATTCATCATTCCAAGCTTCTAGAGTAGCTCTGCAATTACTAGACTATTTCGTTCAACTATACCCGCTCGTTTCTCTTCATATTCTTGGTCTCTCTATTCGGCAACTAGGTTGGACCAACATGATTTCAACTTGAGGATTGTTTTATGTTGTTCCGCTAGTGTACATGATATAAAGAAAAATTAAACTCTTTTGACGGGATAATAACGTCCAAATCTTATCTTACTTTTCAAGGTTCAAAAATTTTAATTGAAGCATTTTGTAGATAAGGAAAACTTTCTCACGCCGTTTATCTTTTAATGCGGATTGGATTGGTTCATGATGTTGAAACATATGCAATTGTCATTGGCCATCTTTTGTAGAAGAGAATGCAGAAGTTTGGTATGGCTCTTTCGTGTACGCATACTCTGCCTTTCTTTTTCGTTATGGTTGTTCAGTCATTGACAAAAATTAATTCCTACATACGATTATGATACAATTTAGAAATATTTTCTTGAAAAGGCAAGCATCTTCAAGGACCCTATTAGGCAAACAATTGGCAATTACTACTCTCTTCTTCCCCTATAATGAGTACCTTTTGTCGTTTTTGTCATTAAGGCCCTCCTTTTCATTGTTTTCTTATTTTATATCTGATGTTGACTTCCCACTAAAACCCCAATGATAACAGAAACTAACTTGAGCCATTTTGGGGTTTCAGTGGGAAGTTTGGAATGATGAATTTGATTTGATAGTAAGACCCAACTCTTACATAAAATATAGGGCATTAATGGTAATAAATAAACAAACCTTTTTAAATCCTAGTGATAAATGTGTGTTTGATGATAAATAAACAAACCTTCGTTATTTTGATTATAATTTTTTTCAGCGAATGTAAAACCCCTTTTCCTTTTCCTTTTCCTTTTCCTTTTCCTTTTCCTTTTTTTTTTCAATTTTACCCCTAGTTCTTTTTCTTTCTTTTCACTATGAAATTAATTATTTCAAGCTTCCCGAGCAACTCTACAATCGCTAGACTATTTCATTCAACTATACACGCTCGTTTCCCTCCATATTCTCGGTCTCTCTATTCGACAACTAAGCTGGATCAACATGATTTCAACTTGAGGATTATTTTATGTTGTTCCCTTGGTGTACCTGATAGTGATAAAGCAACATTAATCTCTTTTGGCTGGATAATAACATCTAAATCTCATATTACTTTTCAAGATTCTGAAATTTTGATTGAAGCATTTTGTAGACAAGGAAAACTTTCTCACGCTGTTTATCTTTTAACGCGGATTGGATTGGTACAAGATGCTGAAACATATGCGGTTGTCATTGACCATCTTCTTGAGAAAAGAATACAGAAGGATGGTATGGCTCTTTTCAATAACAGTAACAGTAATCATTTCAATACAGAGTATGTACCATAAACATGCAAAAGTGTAAACCCCCCACGTGTACGTATACTTTTCCTTTCTTTTTCGTTATGGTTGTTTAAACAGAAACAAAAATTAATTCCCACAAAAGATTATGATACAGTTGGAAATATTTACTTAAAAAGGCTAGTATCTCTAAGGACCCTGTTAGGTAAACAATTGGCAATTACTACCTCCTTCTCCCCCCATGGTACATACCTTTTGACCTTTTTATCATTAATGCCTTCATTTGCATTCTTTTTTTTATTTTATATTTGATGTTGGCTTTCCACTAAAACCCAGTGATAACACAAACTAACTTGAGCTGCTCTAAGGTTTTAGTAGGAAGCTTGGAATGATGAATTTGATTTGATAGTAAGATCTAACTCTGATATAAAAAGAAGGGCATTAATAGTAATAAATAAACAAACCTTTTTGAATCCTAATGATAATTGTAACACCCAAAAAACCGTAACCATCTCTGGTCCAAGGTCTCAAGGTTTACAGAACTTTTAGAGTCTTTTTTATACATACAAATCGATTATAATTTATACAATTACAACTTGTAGCTCAGAATATTAACTCCATTTAATCTTACACATGCATTTACAACCTTTCAATCAATTAATAATCAAATTCATTCACGCAAGAACCTATAAGTCACGTACGAATATTTTTCATCAGGGATCACATGGTCTTGTGTCTTAAACACACAGTTCTCACTAACCAAACTATAACCAAAACATACTCAACGTTACATCACAGAATACATCACAGAATAAATCAATATTCATATCACAAATCATGACATCTATATTCCATATCAACCATAATATCACAATACCATCCAAGCTACATCAATTATTCTTACTATCATTGTATAACACTCAAAACCAACACCGTCGCCTGTTAGGGTTTTGAGTTTACATGCATTTATGCCTTAAATCGTTACCTATTCAATCTTATTTCACCATTATTCTTGATTTAATAAGATATATACATTTATAATTCGTTATTTTTACTTTGTTTATCAACTCAATAAGGGTAAAAATATCATTCTCACAATTTTAGGAGACTACTACTAGTACCTGTTAGACAAGTATCGGTAGTTGTGAAGTCAATAAATAATTCAGAAAATAGTGCAGACTTTTACCGAAACCTACGACAGTTCTGTCGATACAAGTGAAGCTTCTACTGAAACAAATTATGCTTCTACCGGTACTAAAAACTTCAAAGAGCTAAGATGTCTTACCCTGTAGCTTTTACCGATACAAGTACATTAACTACAGATACTCCTATGAGCAAAACTATCGGTACTTATTATGCAACTACCGATACAATTCAAGTTAGTGAATAACCTCTCTCTTGCCCTATACTTCTACCGAAACATGTAGGGGTTCTACCGAAACAAGTATGCATAATTCATAAAATCACACAAGTCCTCAAGTTTATCAATTACCATTCAATACAAGACTCATATTCAAATTCTCATCTTGCAAAACCTATACATGACAATATTTGTTTCATCATATAACACAAAATATAATCAATCAACACAAGGACTCTTAAATTCACATGTCAACTCATCACTAAAACACATTTGCTTAATTAGAACGTCAAGCAAGCAAGCATGTTTAGTTCAACGAAAAAACCAACAATCCAAAATCAAGCATTTCAAGGGTAACATCATCCTAGTACATGCCATATAACCAAGTGATGTAAATACTACCAAACGAGCTCCCGAGCTAGTGTGATTTCTTCGAGGTGATCCGATCTTCAAGCAGCAAAATAGAATCTAAAAAATAATAACAATTCACTGGTAAGCTTTCATAGCTTAATAAGTTCGCAAGGTTTATCAATTTACCGAATAACATGTATTTAACAAATTCGTAAATCAGTCGAGCCAAATCCGATTGTACTTCGGTGATTGATATCCGATTTACTCCCTGTTGACCCAAAGGTCATGCTTACACCCTATTAACCAAAAGGTCATGATGCTCATTTTACTCCCTGTTGACCCAAAGGTCATGATGCTCATTTTACTCCCTATTGACCCAAAGATCATGCTTGTTACCAATATACGATGCTAGTCTTAGCCATCGATACGTTTATTTATTCCCTATGATGCTACTCACACTAAGTTGACGAGAATATGCAAACAAGCATAAATCTCAATTATCGTAGGGCCTATAATCCAATCTTGGATTCTATTCACCTTACGATGACTCACGACGCTGTTGAGAATCTGCAACAAATGCAAGATCTCAACCACCGGATCGCTTTTTATCTTTGGCACAAAACCTGGAAATTCTCATCTCGTCGTTTCTATCTTTCACGTTTCCAATCGTGGTTTCTCATTCCCAATAATCATTAGAAAGGCAATTATAAGCAGTTATTGATAAGAATTTAACGTTACGAACTTACCGGACAAAATTGCAGTTAAAGTAAACTCCAAGGGTAAATCTATAATTTTCCCTTTATCCACGATCAGCAGCACCTTCTTGATATATTACAATAATTTCATTCAATTATTTAAATCAACATAAATTTTTAATCATTTTATGCAATTAAGTCATTTTGGTATTTTTACAAAATTGCCCTCAACTTTTCACCTTTATTCAATTTAGTCCTTAAGGCTTAAACTTGCAAATTAACTATTTTTATTCAAATTTCAGCTTTGCCGAATGTTCATGAGTCTTTCAACACCTCACTTTTTCCACTGTTTCACCCCAAGTCCTTGCAAATTTATCACTTTAATATTTTAGTCCTTAAACATTAAAATCATCAAAAATTACTTTACAAAATAATCAAATCCAACAACCAAGTTTAATAAACTTCAATAAATACTCAAGGACAAGCTTATTCATCAATAGAAAAATTTATAACATTTGATAGAATCACAAATTAGTCCTTGAGTTAGCTAGATTAAGCTAATATGAACTTAAAAACATAAAAATACTAAAAACGAACAAAGTTTCACTCACCTGCCAAAGTTCAAAGCTTGGCCGAATGCACCCTTGTTACCTCCTAGGGTTTTCTGGCTAGAGAAGATGAAGAAGAAAGAAAAAAAAAAGAATTTCTCCTTTTTCTTTAACTTTTGTTTTTAATTAAATTAACTTAGCCTAACTAATTACATATTTGTCCTTTTTAATTAGCTAAATGAACTCATAATACTTACCCATATTCGTCCACTAGCATTACTTATGGTTTATTAACCATATTAGTCCTTATGATTAACTTTCTTAAACCATTTATATCTTTAATTAATAGAATTTAACTTGTGCATCTTTTTCGATTTAGCCCTTTTTATTTAATTAACTATCCAAATGATAAAATTCCTTAACCAAAATTTAATACTATACTAATGACCTCGTAAATATTAAATAAATAATATTTACGGTTTGACACATCGAAGTTGTGGCCCCGAAACCACCATTCTAGAACGTACTAAAAATAAACTAATTAGTAAATCCTCATTTAATTAGGATTTAATTGAAATTTACCCAAAATCTAAAGATTCCCACCTCATTTCTATTATTAGGCCACTTAAGGAGGGTTTAATTTCATAATTGATCCTTTAATTATATTGAATTTCAAGTAAACAAACTTAATTTCAATTTAGTCCTAAACTAAATAGGACTAAAAGAATAAATAACCTAAAAGTTAGTGGATGGTAATCATGTCACCACCGCTTGGACTTTTTGACCATAGTTTAATTACCATTTTGGTACCTTTAATATTTTTAATCTATAGCAATTAACTTTTACCTCTTTTACAATTTACTCCTTTTTCCTTAATTAAGCAATTAATTATCAAAATTACCCAACCAAACTTCAATTCACATATAATAAGACTTTGCAAATATTTAACAAAAATATTTATGGCTCTTATTTTCAGAAACGAGATCCCGATACTTCATTTTCTAAAACCACTTGACTTTTGAACCAAACCACTTATACTAACTTTTAATTCAATAATTAAAAATCGTCAATTCAAAATTTCATATAAAATTATTATTGACTTATTTAATTTAACGCTCATTATAAAAATTTTCTTGTCGGGTTTATGATCCTGAAATCACTGTTTTTGACACCACTAAAAAACGGGCTGTTACAATAACTGTGTTTGATGATAAATGAACAAATCTTCGTTATTTCGATTTATGGCTTTTTCAGTGAATGTAAAACCCCCATTTCCTTTTCGTTTTTTTTAGTTTTAACCCTCTAGCTTTTTTCATTCTTTTCACTATGAAATTAATCATTCCAAGCTTCTTGAGCAGCTTTGCAATCGCTAAACTATTTTGTTCAATTATACTCACTCTTTTCCCTCCAAATTCTTGGTTTCTCAATTCGACAACTAAACTGGACCAACATGATTTCAACTTGAGAATTGTTTTATGTTGCTCCACTGGTGTACCTAATAGTGATAAAGCAGCATTAATCTTTTTTGGTTGGATAAGAACGTCTAAATCTCATCTTACTTTTAAAGATTTTCAAATTTTGATTGAAGTATTTTGTAGACAAGGAAAACTTTTTCACAACGTTTATCTTTTAACGCAGATGGGATTGGGTTGTCATTGGCAATCTTGAGAAGAGAATGCAGAAGGAGGGTATGACTCTCTTCTCCCACGTTATAAAGAGGGATCCACCCTATTATTTACTCGAATGATGCATATTACAAGAAGGCCAAAGTACTTCGTGCAAGAGGAGGGTTGTGTGAGTTTGTTATTTTGATTACATAGAGATTATTTTTATTACTGTGTGTATATGGCTTTCTTTAGTATTTGTTTAATGGTGATTCAAAGGCTGAGAATAAAAATTAATTTTATATTATATTAAATTGAGCTTTGTTGTAGGGAAAATGGGTCGTTCAAGCCGTACGCTCCATGTGGACAATCTGCTCGATGACAAATTAAAAACAAAACAAAGGAAAATGCATTGAACAATTATGGAAACCCATTATTGTAGCTTTAAGCTAAAATTGCCTAATTTAAAGCTACCTTCTATTATTTTCTTCACTTTAACTACCCACAAATAAACCTATAAAAACAATTGAAGATCATTGTCACAGTATAGTACTGATTGCATAAATCCAATAAATAGTGGAGAATTAAAAACATAACTTAAATTAAGAAAACGAAAACAAGAAAAGAAATTAAAATCTTGCAAAATAAATATTGGACTTCTCTCAAACGATTGTCACAAGGCAGATTGCTCACATAACCCATTTTTCCTGCAACAAAACTCAATTTAATATAATATAAAATTAATTTTTATTCTCAGCCTTTGAATCACCCTTAAACAAATACTAAAGAAAGCTAAATATACACAGTAATCAAAATAATCACTGTCTATGTAATCAAAATAATAGACTCACACAACCCTCCTTCTGCACGAAGTAATTTGGCCTTTTTGTAGTATGCATCATCCAAGTAAATAACAAGGTGGATCCCTCTCTTTATAACGTGGGAGAAGAAAACCAAATTCTCATTCTGCATCCTCTTCTCAAGAAGATGGAAAATGACAACCGCATATGTTTCAACATCATTTACCAATCGCATTCGCGTTAAAAGATAAACGGCGTGAGAAAATTTTCTTATCTACAAAATGCTTTAATCAAATTTCAGAATCTTGAAAAGTAAGATGAGATTTGATGTTATTACCAAAACAGATTAATACTGCTTTATCACTATCAATTACACCAGCAGAACAACATAAAATAGTTCTCAAGTTGAAATCATGTTGGTCCAACTTAGTTGTCGAATTGAGAGATCGTGAATATGGAGAGAAACGAGCGGGTATAGTTGAACGGAATAGTCTAACAATTGCAGAGTTGTTCGACAAGCTTGGAATGATGAATTTCATAGTGAAAGGAATGAAAAAAAAAACTATGGGGTTAAAATTGAAACAAAACGAAAAGAAAAGAGGGTTTTACATTCGTCGAAAAAACCATAATTGAAATAGCGAATGTTTATTTATTTATCACCAAACACACAATTATCACTAGGATTCAAAAATGTTTGTTTATTTATTACCATTAATGTCCACCTTTTTATATTAGAGTTGGGTCTTACTATCAAATCAAATTCATCATTCCGGGCTTCCCACTGAAACCCAAGAGCAGTTTAAGTTAGTTTGTGTTATCACTTGGATTTTAGTGGGACGTCAACATCAGATATAAAATAAGAAAAGAATAAAAATGAGGGCATTAATGAAAAAAGAAAAAAAGGTATGCACCATAGGGGAAGAAGGGAGCAATAATTACCAATTGTTTGCCCAACAGGTCCTTAGATATATTTGTCTTTTCAAGTAAATATTTTCAAACTTTATCATAATCTTATATGGGAATTAATTTTTGTCAGTGCCTGAACAACCGTAACGAAAAAGAAAGGCAGAGTATACGTACGCGCTTGGGGCTTTTGCACTTTTACATGTTTACGGTACATACTCTGTAGTGAAATGATTACTATCAGTGTGTGTCTTGCATGAGTTATTTTTTTATTTAACACTTAAAATTCAACTAAAATTAATAATTTATTAGTATTTATTAAAAAATTGTCACACTATTTAATATATATTTATTCAAACAATTTACTTAATTTTATAGGAAAATATATATATTATAGTGAATGAGAATTTGTTTCGAAGACTTTTAAATCAAATTGATGGGATTAATAATTTAAAAGCTATAAATAAATGGGAGCGTAAAAAATTATTTTGATTATACAATGATACGTTACTTTATTATTATTATTATTATTTTAAATTTAAAAATACAAAAGAACGTAAAAGAGAAAGAATAATAATAAAATAAAAAGAAGAAATGAACATAAAAAAAACTTAAGGGTATAAAAGAAAAAGAAAAACAATTAGTGGTGAATGTGTTGATAAAAACTTTTATTGTAGTACTTAAAGGTGAACAAAATTCGATTCGAATAAAAAATCGAAAATAATTTTAAATTTCGAATTAAACGAATCTAGTTATTTGAGTTAATTGAATTATTCGAGTCAACTCAATTTTTTTCGAATTTCAAGTTCGAACCGAGTTGAGCTTTCGAATTCGAATAACTCCAATAATTCGAATAAATCGAATATCAAACTATAATATTTTATATTTTTACCGCAAACCCCAAAACTTTTTAATTTTTTCCCAAAACTTGTACTCTTTCCCACTTTTTCTCCAAAACTTTTACTTTCCTCGCATCCCTTCCCTTCTACCCCAAACACATTTCCTTTCATTTTTTTTAATATTTTCCCTTCAAAATTTTATTCTCCCATTTACTTTCTCCAAAAATCATAAAAACTTTTTATTTCTCCCAAAACTTTTACTCCCTCTCACTTTCGCTTAAACCCATTTCCCTACTCCCTTTTTTTGAATATTTTCTTTCTAAAATTTTACTCTCCTTATTTATTTTCCCTCAAAATTTACTCCCCAAAACTTCAAAATCTTTTTATTTTCCCCTTAAACTTTTATTTCTCGCCCTTTACCCCAAATAAAAAAATCAAAATTATCCAAAAAATCTCTAAACTTAGATAATAATAATTTTATTTATATCTACTAATTATATTATCAAATTAAAATTCACATTTTGTACTATTTATATTATTTAATTATTTAATCATATGAAATATTTATATTAAAATTGGATTATTAATAATGTTATAAAATATTCGTGTTAAAATTTTATGTTGGTATCAATTTTACATTTTATTTTTAAAATAATTTTTTATTTAAAAATCACAATTTTACATTTAATATATTTTTTAATTTTAAAATACTTAGTGATAAGAATTAAAAAATAATTGAAGCAAGTAAAGAAGCTAATCCTATATAAAAGATTAATAAATATATTATTAGTTGATGAAAGTTAATAACAAATTTGATTATCATGGACAAATTTGATTACGATAAGTGATAGTTGTTACAAGGACCCAAATTTTTTTTTTATAATTTAACTCAAACAAATATATTCGATTCGAATTTCATCACACTCCACTTGATTCGAGAAAATTTCAAATCGAGTTAGGATGGTGAAATAGGATTGATCAACTCTATTAATTTGAACTTTTTTTTTCGATTCGATCGAACGCTCACCCCTAGTACTACTCATGCAATGCAATTGAGCGAAAAAGTGGTTTAAATATAAAACGTTATGTTTGTGTAAATTAAGCATCAATTTGACACATGTTCATGAGCTAAGCCATTATTGGACCGCGATCATATTCTCAAAATTTTTCAAAAGTTTTTCAAGTCCATAAGTAATTTTTTTATTATAAATTTATTTCTAATTGAGATAAAAATATTGAGTTATTTGGAATCAAATCCACACTTTTTGATACTAATAAAAAAATTGCATATCTAAATAAATATCATGTTTACATAAAGAAGGGAAAGTACTTACAGAGACGCTAAAAAAAAATTTTAGAAGGGTTAAAATTAAATTATAATTTTTATTATAATAAAAATATAATTTTAAAAGATTAAATTAAAATTTTATTATTTTTTTAAAAAATAAAATATAATTTTATCTTAATTAATTTAAAAATTTAAAAAATCTAAATAAAAAAAATATTTTAAAGAGCGAGGACCTTGAAAGCCCCCTGAATTCATCCGTGGTTCTCTCAGGGGAGTACGTGTCGGAAGCTTACGTCAGGAAAGATGAGTGATTGATTAACCCAGTGGAACTGGCTAGCGTGGTAGGTCTAAACTCAAGAAAAATCCTCACAAAGATCTTTGAGTTAGCGTAATGGTTTCTGCTACTTTATATGACTGGGAAGAAAGAAAAAAAATTGGTGCAGTTGTTGCTTAGTGTACCCGCACTTTCTGCACTCAAATTCAGAGGCTGAGAACTCAACAACACACACACCAATATGAACAAAACAAAGAAGAAAAGAGTAAGCTGTTGCTTAAAAGGGTTCTCCAAATCCATCAAGCAGGCTGTATCCACAAAAGCCTCCATTTTTTCTTATCTTACATAAATATTTACAAATAAGACCATAATAAGGTACATTACCACCACCACTGGACAAAACCCAGATTGCCATAAACATTAACAGTAAAATAGAGAAATGAACCCCATCTTCTTAGACTTATAGGGAACCAACCTCCGAACCGCATTATATAGAACAGAAAAACTTGGAGGCTTATATTAAGAATTTGAAACCTCACAGATTATACTTAACTACAGAAGCATTAAACAAGGAAACGCTAAGAAAGCAGTGGGGTAGAAAAAGGGTTGCATATCTCTCTGTCCATACAAGCAAAGTGGTCACCAAAATTCCACCTTATTAATTAGTATCGGTTGATAGGCTCTGTTTGGTCCAGCACAGCCATCCTCTCTGAAACATCGGCTAATGACTTGAGATTACATCGGATAAGAGCCTCCACAAAGTAACAAGTTTCATCCTTGGTGTTCCCTTCTGGCACGTCCACAGCGAATGATTCGATCACCATTGTTCCTGGCCTTCCTTCGATAACCTCTGGATGGACCGTAATGATTGACGAATAATTCTGCCATACGTACAAGTCAACAAAATTCCTACCTTTTTTTTCTTTCTTCTTTTAGATTAAAACAAAAAAAAAAATTTGAAGTAAAAAGGGAGAAAGAATAATTGTTATTTATACCCTGAGCCGGTGGTCGCCTCCGACGATTTTGATGCCGAGAATGTGCTCTTCGTCATCGAGAAGCTCTAATCGTTCGGTGCTGGTGGTGGCCGGAAGGCCAGATTTAACGTTGACTTCTCTAACGCTACCGATTCCGAGGTCCCCTTTCATGATGCACCGGCTTACGAACGGTTTGTACTTCTGCGGCTGATCAAACCGCCTTACCAATGACCATACCTTTCATAATTTAATCAAAACCATAACCACTATTATTAGTTGCAATAAATTTAATTAAAATTTTAAAAAAATGAACATAAATTTGGACATAAACTTTTACTTCTAATTAAAAAAAGTACTAAAATAGTTGGCTTTTAACAGTAAAACATGAACATAAATTTCAATTTTTCTCCTTTTTTTTAATAATTAAATCTAAAAAAAAGAGATGAAGATTTAGCAGAAGAGGAGGAAGATTTGGGAAGAGAGAGAGGTGAATCAGAGGCAGAGACAGAGAGACAAACTTACGAGGTTAACAGGAGCTTTGACATGTTTGACAAGAGCAGAGGAGCACTGGTCGTCTCTGATGTCGTGCCTGTGGTGTCTCCGAATGTATTGCGCCTCCATCATACCGTACGCATCACCACCGTTCATTTGTTTTCTGATTGATGTATCTAATCAATGAGCAATCACCTCTCTTCTGTCTCTACAAATAAGAAGCTGAAAATTACAGGAGAGTTCAACTGTTCCGCAGAGATAAGCTCTTTCTGGTTTGGCTTGGATGTACAAAAAGGAAGAAGGGGGAGCTTTTAGTTTAAGAATTTAGGTCGAAGGCTTTGGTTTGCTCTTAACTTGGCTTCCCAGTCTATCAAAAATGAAAAATCCATAAATCCACCGACAATTTCTTTTCTCTTTGATTTCTTTTGTTGATAAAAGGGAAAAAAAAAATGCTCATAGCCTTGCTTTCAGCTTTCCCTGCTGGACCCACTCTCTCTTCAAATTGCCCTTATCTTCATATCATCTCCCCTTCCTCTTCCAATTGGAGTGGTTTTCCCTTTCATTGTAAGGCCTTCTTTTTTTTCTTTTTTTTTTTTCCTTTTTTAACTTTTATAAATAAAATACATTTATCAAGTAAAATACCCACATTTAATGTAAAATTTGATTAAATTGAGCAGATAAAGTATTTTTTGCAATACTAAAATATTGTTTTGTTTATTTTATGTAAAAAATTGAGCAGATAAAATTTTTAGTGTAAATGTATATTTAATTTATATAATAAACAAATGAGGGGTTGGATGAATCGATAAAATTGAAGTTTAAAAACAATGATTTACTATATGCAAATTAACTGTTTTAAAGTTACTTTTGGTTTAAATTTATTTAAATATATTTATATAAAAAGTAAAAATAAAAACAAAAAACCCTAAATAATATTTGTTATGTTGAAAAAAAAAATATTTATAAGAAAAATAAATTTATGCCCAAAATATAAAAATAAAAAGTTGTGATTTATTAACAGGAATTCATTTTTTTTCAAAAATATTTTAGGTTAAAATTTTTGTTGTAAAAAAAAAATAGAGTAAGATATATTTGTAGTCATCTAACTATTGGTAATTTTTCTATCACCCACTTATGAAAAAGTTATAAAATAGTTACTCAATTATTTTTTTTAGATGTCAATTTTTAAATAGTTTATAAAAAGATTACGTGATAGCTTTTAAACTTGACATAATAGTAACGTTAATCCTCATCATTTATATATTGTGTCAAATTAATCTTAATTATAAAAAATTAACTCTCAACTTTTTCACATTGTGTAATTTAACCTCTATTTTTTTTCAATTTTGCTTTTTTTTTGGGTGACCTTTTCACTTAAAAAGCTAAAAGAAACCAAATTTACCAACTAAATTGGCGTAATAAAAACATTAACCATCAACATTTATATATTGTGTCAAATTAGTCTTGATTATAAAAAAAAATTTAACTCTCTATATTTTCACATTGTGTAATTTGGCCTCTCTTTTCTCTTTGCAATTTTTTTTATGATCTTTTCACCTAAAATACTAAAAAAAACAAATCTACTAACTAAATTTGATAAAAAAAATACCAAAAGTGAAAATATTCGTAAATCTAAGATAATAGATTTTATCTTTTCACATTCTTTTAAAATTAATCTTTAATGTCAAGAATAAAAGTAAAACAGAAAAAGTACCAAATTACACAATTTGTAAATATTGAGAATTATTTTTTAAGTAATATTAAATTAACAAAATGTATAAATGTTTAGGATTATGATCACTAGTATGCAAATTCTAAAATTCGTCAAGTTATTTTCTTGTTAGTAATTAAACAGTTAATGACCAAAAAAAATTTTTGAATAGTTGAGAGATAAAAAGAAAAGATAGAATGATTAGATAATATTTTGCAACTTATTATAATTAAATAACAATAAAATACTAATAATTGAATGATTTATCCATTAAAAATAAAAATAAAAATGTTGTATAATGTTACTCTAGTAATTATGGTTTCCCCTCGCAATCTGTTCTTTTACCTTCGATTTACCGATCCGATGTTTCAAACTTTTTCTTTTCTTTTTCTTATTGGCAATATTTTTAATAAAAAAAATTATTTTAGATAATTAACTAAAAAACTAATCAATTAAAAATAATTAAATTTAAGCATTCAAGGTCTCGGTTCCATTGTACTTCAATTACAAGAGAAAAAGAACATTTGAAATTTCAACACACGTAAACCCCAAAATGGAAAATTCATAATATCAGCTGCGCGCAGTTTGCGCAAAATAGGTGAATCCAAAGTTGCTTTTCCTTTCTGCTCAATGTTTATTTTCACATTTTCTTAATTTTCCTTTTATGATATAGTGTGTTCATCGAATATTCCTTTTATATACCGTGTAATAGCTATCGAGCATAATTCTTGCTTATTACTCCCATATCATATATATTATATCTTTTATTTTCATTTTCATTTTATAATCTATAAAAATTAATCATTCCAAAATTCTTAATTATTTCTATCACATCACTTACCACTTAACACTTAACATTTGTTGGTTAAAATTTGAATTCGAAGTTTAACCAAATCATTTAATTAAATATATTTGAACTTAATTTTATCATTTAAATTTTTTTATTTGTTTTAACAAATATTTTTGGTATTTAATTAAATATGAATTATTATTAAATTTATAGACATTTAATTTAATTTTTCGGAAATCGTTTTAGGAATGTTATTTACGTTATTTTTACATTGGGGAATAATATTAACATCATACGTAATATTAGTTTTGAAATCTTCACGGATGAATAAAAAGAAGGAAAGACGGCGTCGTTGTCGAGGTTTTGGCAGTATAGAAGGGTAAAGATGAGGTTAGGTCAAGTAGTGGGTAGCAGGGATAGGGAAGGGGTTTTGCGGGAAATAGAAAAGGAGAGGGCAGAGAGGAACCAATAGGGTTGGGACAAGTGAGGGTTTTAGTTTTTATGGTTGCCGCACACTTCCGAAGATAATTGGAGGAACCACTTTTTGTTGTTTTTGCGCAATGTTCAATGTTTCTGCTACTCTGATTCCGTCTTCAAAATTCCTTAACTTTGAGTTGAAGATAAATGCCCCCCACTTGCATTTTCTAAATATTAAAGCCAAATGACCCCACTACCACTGCTCCCACCTCCACCCTTTTCTTCATTACGCTCTTCCTCTTTTTTTATTTTAACACACTTCGATTCCAATCCCATTGCCAAATAAATTATTCCAACTACATTTAACTGAAATTCTTATATTCCAATACATATTTATATTTCCTGCATTTAATCTCCTTCTTTTCCTATCATAGATTCTCTTACCTGATTATTCATCTTTACGGAACTGTAGAGTTTTCCATGGCCACGTTGTCTCAAAAATGAGAAGTTTTAAATAAAAATATAGTCTCGAAAAATAAATTAAAGAAAATAATGCATGGTTAGAAAACGGGCTGAGCTTTGAGTAAGATATTTTGCTCTGGTCAACTTGAATTTTCAATAAAAGAAAATTTGTTGTTTTTCATGCTTTGATGTTGTTTTTACCATTGTTTTGTTACCATTTTATAATTATGTTTTTATTATTCTGTTGTTAATGTTTGGATATTGTATAATCTTTGTTTTATTATTAATTTTGCTATTATTTTAGATATATTTGTTTGTTAAGTTGCACTTATCTTAATGTTATTTAAGTATAAAGATTTATTTAATTTATTTTCAATTTGTTGAGAAATATTTATTCTAATATTTTTAATGTATTTGGTGTATTATATTTTTAATTCTTTTTACATAAAAAAATAAATACGAGTTGAACTAAACTGGGCCGAACTCAAGTTTTAACATTTTTATATAAGTTGGATTTGAACAAAAATTTAAACTTAATTTTCAAATCATATTGAACTTAACAATCGAATCTAAAATTTTATTAGAATCCGACCTGAATTATAAACAATTTTATTTATACGCTATTTATTTTAAATTAAAATTTAGTGTGATTGATGTGCTGGTAATATTTGTAAGTGTTAGTATATGATATGATAATTTATCTGATGAAGTTTTCGTAAAATACTTTATAAATTTATCATTTGTATTTAGTAGAATTGAAAAATTAAAGGCATGAAAAAATAATTAGGTAGGATATGGTACATCATCCTTGTTTTCATTTTCAATCCAATTCCATTCTGCCTCTTGACTTCATCTCCATCGAACGCTTGATATCCTTGGCAGTGCCCAAATCCATCTTCTCCTCTTTCTTACTTTCCTCCACTAACCATCTTCACTTCTCTTCCTAACCCACTTTCACTACATTCTCCTTTTCTTGTCTTCTACCTCGTAAATTGACAATATTTTTTGAAGGGGTATTTATTTTAAAAATATTAGTCTGAATATGATTTTGACTTAAGTTTTGTGAATTCTGTTTTACATTGGATTTAATTGATAAAGGTGGGAAAATTTTGAGTCCAAAATTAAAAGAGAAGACAAAAATTGTAGGGTATATGGAGGGTTGTAGGGACAGGTGACTGGGAGGGTGGTCAAGTGGTCCAATGAAAAGCAACCTTTGGACATGGTTTAAGTATTAGATTTGGACTTATCAATCACTGCATACGCCAAAATTTTTATTTTTTATTACCCATAATTGGAATTCCGAAAAAAGGTTATGAATATTTTTGACAAATCAATATGTGGAGTTTCCTGCTAAATGGTAACGTAAAAGTCTAAATTAGGTTTTCTATTTTGAAGGGATTAAATTATTAATTTTATATAAATTTAATTTAATTTAGTCAGGATAGATTATGTTTTTAATCAATTTTTTTCTCTTAAAATTAATACTTTGATTGCTTCTCAATACAGACGTCTAATCTAATCAATCAATTCGAAATTTAACATTCAATAATTGTTAGAAGTACATATTTTAAGTGAAATTAAAATAATTAAATTTGGAGTTTTCTAGTTTTAATTCTTAAATGCTAATAAAAGAAGTGCATAAATTTTTCTCTCCTTGAATTACTACAATTTGATTGGATAGCTAACAAGGTGCGTAGAGCAATCCTAGAATGACACGTATCAAAGCGATTTTAAAAAGTTTCTTTTTTCCTTATGGACCGTTGATGGTCCACTTTGTTTTTTTCTTTCTTTCTGGTACTCTGTTTTTAAAAAAGAGCTGCATAAAAATGTTTTGATGATATTTTTTAATTATTTTTATAAACATATTATTATTTTATGATATTTATAATAATTATTTGATTTTATAAATAAAAAAGTTAAAAATAAAAAAATATGTTTATAAAAATACATTAATGTGAGTAGTAAAAGAATTGAACAAGAGATTCAATAATGTAATTGCAACTATTTAACTATTTAACGAAAAACTAATATGTTAAAAAATATTAATTAAAAATTTAGAAAGTTTAAAGCAATATGAAATAAAAAGTACAAATATGAATAGAAAATTATTTAAACTCAAGGATGTAATTGCAACTATCTAACCATTTAATCAAAGAACTAATATGTTAAAAAAATAAAAAATACAAATGTAAGTAGGAGAATAATTAAACCCAAAACTCAAAACAAAAACATTAACATTCAACCATATGATGGAAGTTGAAAGCACATTTAGTTGGAAGCGTTTTCCTGTCATATCCACTGAAAACGCATCCAACTTGACACCTACGAGTTATTCTAATTGTATTGTGCAGGTAAATTTTGTTCATTGTCACTCCATCGAAATCAAGATAATTATTCTAGAATGATTAAATAACCTTGATAATAATGAATGCCAAGTTTTCTTATAAAATAAATTTTTTGTATTTAATAATGATTTTTTGAATTTTTTAAAAAAAAAATGTAATTAACATTCGAAGCCGTGGAAACTCACGATTATCAACTTACATGTGGTATATAAGTATTTTATTTATCGCTTGAGAGTTAAACCCTAAAAATTATAAATAAACATTAACAACTATTGGTGTAAAGTTCCTCTTTAATTAACATTTTAATCATTTAGAAAACATCTAACTCTAACAAATGTGGAGCATGAATTGCTTCATGCAATTTCTTCGAATTTCGTCGATATTCACTTCAATGAATTTATACCCTCTTTCGCTAAAACTAAAAAAATCCACACATTGGATATTCACTTAGCACTTCTAGCCTAAATATTTTAAGAGATTGAAACCAGGGATGATAGACATAAAGAGGTAATAAAGAGGGAAAGAAAATAGGAAAATTTGGACCTTTGCTTTGCTTAGTATCATGAGTTTATCTACAAACTGACTTTATTTTGATTGGATGTTTAGAGCGGTATTATCCAAAACTTTGGCCTTTCAAAAAGGATAACCTTTCCAACAAAAAGCCGAACTTCTAATTTTATGTTCAACTGTGTAATGTTTGAAAGCAAGACCCTCTTTTACTCTATTTTCCACCAAACTTTTCTTCTTTCTTTATTCCCGACCAAGTTGAATCCTTAATGCATTCACGCCATGCAGATATTCGTAAGAGTGAAGCTAAATTATTTATTTTTGTTATAAATATTTTCTGCCGTTTGATGATCAAAAGACGCTTACCTGGCGTATTCTCCGCCATTGCATTTCCCTTCAAAGCATTTATGTTGTGACCACCGCCGCATAAATGTTAATCAAGCTAACAACTAACAAACCAACATCAATAAATGAAATAGCCCCCAACCTGAATTTGATTGTGCGGATAATACATCCTCCAGCCTAACACTAAATTAATTATAATTAAAATATTCACACTTTTAAAATCAATTTCTTAGGAATTTAACTTTATGGATAACTCTCCAAAAGTTTATTACTCGTAAGTTGAAGTCAAAGTGTTGAATGCAGGACGCACCGCCCAAAAAGCATTTGAAAAATAGATGTTCCTTTTAACATATTTTTTCCAAAATCAATTACATAACAACATAATTATTATTTAAAATGCCAAACTAATGGACTTGTCGCTATCTTTATTCCAACTGCCTATACAAATGATCGTGTAGTTTATCATTAAGTAATCTAGTAATAAGATACGTTCTATTTTAGAAAAAATTCTAAAATAGTTCATGTTTAAATTTCAGAATTCACCATAAATTTTAAAATGATTAATTTCAATGAATCAGATATAAAAAAAGAAAACAATATGTGTGGTTTTAAAGCATTTCCTGCATCTATATATGTATGTTGGTTGCTTTAAAGTTTAAACTTTGAGTAGAAAAGGTCCCAAGATTGGAGTTTGAACAATCTGGAACCATCACGAATAAAGATGGGACTGCATGTCTGCTGACGGTATGCAAGTAGAGAACCCGTTGTTTTACACCAGGCCCGGTCCAATATCCAACCCATGGACCACTGAGTGAAACATGTCCAAGCAATGTCCCAACTTGATGTGGACGTTGCCGCATTCATGAACATGAACAAATCTTGATGTTCTTTAATAATCTGTTTTCTGAGAAATTACGACAAGGAAAATGAGTTTGGAATATTTATATAATTAAACTCTTGATGTTATTAAAACATTTGTACAGACCAAATCACATAAAAAAATTATCAACTGCAATATTATAGAATAACGTTGTCACCAAATTTTGTACTTGTCTTAATATCTTAGTTCAAATCCCTCCTCTGTGATTTTCTTTTTGGAAAAAAGAAACAATACTCTAAGAAGAAATGATGATGAATATGAAAAACACGAGATACAAATGCTGACAGCCCTTATTGAGATGACTCGTGGCGGTCCTACAATCTCGGTGCAGGGAGAAGAATCTTTGTCTGGAGAGCTACGTGGCGATTACCGAGGATGGCTCTATTCAAAGCACTCAAAATTTCCTTTTTTGAAGAAACAAAGCATGCTTCCTCCCGCTGTAACGGGCGGTTGTAAATGGGGGCGGGAAAAAAGAGGCAATGAGCAGAAAGAAGAAACAGCCAACTAGAGGGAGGAAATGTGGAGGCTACTGCCAATGGTTGCCCCATGCAACCGCACATTTGGCCTTCCCTCCGCTCTGCTGCCATTCACGTTTCTATCCACCACCAAAAGCATCGACCTTCTCTCACCTCCCTTTAATATTCATTAAACTACCCTTTTTAAATAAATTGATCAATTTCGAAGAGTAATTTATAATGTTTTTATGACAAAAAAAAATAATTTTTTCGAAATTTACAATTACATTTTAAAAAAATTATTTTTAGAGCTTCTAGTTGAATTTATAAAGTAACCGTATCAATTATCGTTAGAGTTGTATGATTGTATTATTAATTTTTCAACATTAATAAATTTATTTTTCTTTATTTGCTATTTTTTTCATTAAAAATTTTTCACGTAAAATCTGTATATTCATATTGTTTTGTCATTATATACTTTAACCATTACCATTAAGTCTGATTTTATATAAAAAATATATAAAAAAAGTAAAAAGAGGTGAACTCAAGTAATTTTAGAAAAGATGCGGGGCGTTCAAGTAAAAGGAAAAAAATTCCATGTTCTACAAGAAACTCTCGTAGTCGCATTGTCCACGTGAATGGATTCCCCCGATTGGGATTCATCGATCGCCTCCTTTCTTTATATTATATAACATTACACAGTCAATAGCAGCAGCAAAACCAGATGTGGTTCTCCCGACAAGAAATAGTTCATTTTTTCCAAAACATATATAACGTCAATCTTTCAGAACAAAATCCGCTGTAAAATGTTGCCATATTTGAGTTTCAAGTTTCTTGCCCGAGTTCAGCTGCCAACACATATGGACATCCATTTTTGAATGCATTCTGAAAAGCTTTGAAGTTTCTCATTTCTGTTGCATCTGTCCGATTGCATTGTGGTTTGTGGCCTCGTCTCCTCATTCGAGATACGTGGTTTCCGTCGATGGTGAACAAAGGTACATTCTCATGAGTTTGAATTTTTATTTATCCTTTAGTTCTTCATTTCGTTTTCTTTTGGGGGCCGGGTCAAGAAAGAGAGTGAATGATACTTGAACATGGATTTGTTGTGTTTCCATGACAAAAATAAATAAAAATAAAAATTAGACGAGATTAACCCCGACTGCTGTTGGTTTAGTTTGTAAGCTACCTCAGGTCACCCGCATGCAAAATCGAAGCTCGTACATATGAAAAATTTTAAGCCTCTGACTCTCGCTATAAAAATAAATCTTAACTTTATTCTTTATTATATTACTAATTTGATATTAAAATTAATTTAATAATAAATAAATTATGGATCTTAAAAAAAGAGTAGAGTACAAAAGAGAAGCTAATGATATTAAGTACACATAGATGAAGTAGAAGTGATACATTTGTTTATTGTTAGGTTAAGTGTTTTTACCTTGTTTGATTTCCTTTTTCACAAATTGTTTAATCATTGCGTCGTGTTCAAAGTTTTTTTAAGCTACAATAAGTTCTAACCAAGATTTATTGTTATAAGAATTTTGTTGAGGTGAATAATTAATTCAACATAAATTAATTAGGTCACATAATCTTCAGATGATGGGTGTTAAATCTAAATGCTCAAGAGTCTCAAAATCTTAACATATGTCAACAATATCTATATCTCATAGTAAAATTGTTCATGGGTCAACTTCGGCTTAGAAGTTTGATTTAGACATGATGTTAACACGTTCTTTATTTACTCAAGTTTGGTTCGTCCCAAAATATTTATATAACATATTACAAGTTTAAAAAGTAAGTCGAGTCATAAATCTTTGAGTCCAAAATTGATTCATATTTTAAACGAATTTAAAATTTTTTTAAGACAGTTAGAATTGTGTGACCCGAATCGTTGTTAAAGAAATAAAATATAGTGGTAAAACGGATCATTCTGCATAAGTAAAATCTGTATAAAACCATATTTTTTCTATTTGACATTGATTTGAATAACGTTTTTCAACCTTTAAATAGATGTAACCGAAATTCCTCTGTCCGTGATTTTTTCTTGATTTTTTTTAAATGTTTTATTTTTTTTATTATTTCACGATCGTTTCTATGATCTTTATAATATTCAAATCCTTTACAATTTTGAAGGGAATTTGGAGTTGGGGTGTGTAGAATCGTCACCACACCCTGGGTTTCGAAAGATATATTAAATTAGAGTATTTAAATGGTTGTAATCTTGGATATTGATGGAATTTAAGAAAATCCAGAGTAATTAAAATAAGAGTAGAAGCATAGGTATTTATGGTTTGAATTTAGAGTTTTAGATGCTTTTTGTATTCTTGGGAAAAAAAGTAATAATATTCATGTACTCCATTAAACAAAGAAGAGCTTAAAAGGGTAGTATTTTATTAGCGTGTGGGGCTTGTCCATTGGAACTGCGGCAACGATGATACTTGCTTTTCATCAAAATTTCCATACACTCTTCTTAATTTACAAGTTCACATACTTCATGACAATTTTCTTATTAAAGCTGATATCCCTTCCTAATGAGCAAGCTAAAGAATTGGTCAGTGGAGTCAACTATTTGAATTTGGCTTTCAGAACTATTTTCAAAAAGTTAAAAAGCTAAAGAATTGTGTTTTTATTGAGATGTTGGGAGATTCAAACTAATTAGTACGCATTAGATTTCATCGATGCTTATGTCCCACAGAACAAGATTCCATTGTTGGGGGGCAAAAGTTAAAAAGAGCATAGTGTGTTAAATGGACCAGCAATCTCGCACATAACTAGGCATATTGTTAAAGACCCAAAAACACCTTTCATCACCCATTTTCGTAAAGTCCAATTACAAAGTTGAGTTTGGTAATTTGGCTACTGATGCATCCTAGAATCTTGTTCTCAATAGGTCACTGCCTTTATAATGTTGTTTACCATGTTCTAATTTCTTTCAAACAAATCTACCAACACCCCTGGTTTTCAGCTCACAATCTTCTGATGGCATAGATTTCTTCTCTAACAACGCTTCGTTATTGTTTCAGGCCACTATAAAGTTACAGTTTACCGGCATTAGTTGTGCATCAAACATCTCCAACCAAGCTATGGCCTGCACATCAATGGCTGTCCCTACCTCTCACGCTACTGCAGTGGCCAAAAAAGATGGATGTAAAGAAGATGTCGATGGGCTCCATCGATCACACTCGGGCATTAATCTTCATAAGCGAGTTGGCATTCGAAGGTCTTATTCAGATAACCACCTTTGTTACTCTACCAATAGGATAGTTTCTGCATCAACAAAACCAACCCTCAAGACTAGCCGTTCTTTCGGAATTCTCCCGCCGTTACCATTTCAAATATCTGGTTCCATGATCCCAAACTCCGTTAGATCATTTTTGTTCAATCAGGAGACGAGTAAGGATTTGAGTACGGTGGGAAAGGATGTGAATGTCATTGATGGGAGCTCGAGGGGAAACGATGATGAAGAGAAGGAAATAAAGAGAGCGAATTGGTTGAATAGGTTGCTGGAGATTCAAAGTAGCTTTAAACATAAACAAGTAGAAGAGGGTGTGGAAGGAGCTGGAATATATGATGAGAATGAAAATGGAGATGGTGGTGGCTGTGAAGTGAACTACGATTCCGAAGATGAAGGCGGTGAAGTGAAATATGACCGTGATTCTTTCTCCAAATTATTGGCTCAAGTGCCATGGTCTGATACCAAGGTGATTTCTCAGCTGGCCTTCTTGTGCAACATGGCTTATGTGATACCGTCAATTAAGGTATGCTTTAAACCTGGCAATTATGTCTATCAGTAAATTGATGTTACAAATTAAATGAGTTCATCATTCTAGTAAAATACATGCAGGAAAAGGATTTAAGAAAATATTATGGTCTACAGTTCGTAACATCATCCCTAGATAAGAAAGCAAAAGCAGCTAAAATCAAAGCAAAATTGGACCAGGACTCTACTCGTGTACCTGTCGCTGCCCCGGAAACTTCTGAATCCGAGTCAAAGAAAGTTGAGGGTAAAGAATGGAAGCGCCCAATCCGCATATCTGTTGTGTATGAGATTGCTGCTTCAGCTGCATGCTATGTTCAGTCACAGGCAAAGGGCCTTTTGTCCCCTGGCTCTAAGTCACAGGAGGAGGATGACATGAATTCATGTAGAATTTCAGAGCAGCCAGAAATGGAGGGAGAGAATTCACCTCCTCGAGTATATCACTCAGAGGTGGCTGCTCTCATGGCGGCAGAAGCAATGACCGCTGTGGTTAGAGCCGGGGAAAAGGAAAAGCAAGAGACAGCAAAGGATCTACGGTCGTTACACTCATTGCCTTGCGAATGGTTTGTTTGTGACGACTTAAACACATACACCCGCTGTTTTGTAATTCAGGTAAATAGTTCGATTCTTTCGTCATTCATTTCATTTTCTGTTGATAGGTTATGCCACTATATTTCAGGGCAGTCATTCTGATCTAAGACATAAAGTCACATGAGGGAAGACCAGATTAGTGAATCTTGTCATCTTGACATCATGTAGATTACTGGTTTATCTTTGCATCCATAGGATCTAACTGAACTTGAATTGCAGGGGTCAGACTCTCTAGCGTCATGGCAGGCGAACCTTTTATTTGAGCCTACTGAATTTGAGGTGAGCTTAGTATGATTGTATCAATAATAAACAGGAGATTTAGAAGAGTTAACTATAAATCTAATATTATTGTTCCCTCATAGGGAACTGGTGTGCACGTTCATAGAGGAATTTATGAAGCTGCAAAGGGGATATATGAACAATTCATGCCAGAAATCATGGACCATCTGAAGAGGCATGGACACCGCGCAAAGCTTCAATTTACAGGTCACTCCCTTGGGGGTAGTCTTTCTCTTTTAGTTAACTTGATGTTGTTGGCAAGGAAGGTTGTAAAACCATATGCTCTTCGACCTGTTGTCACTTTCGGTTCACCGTTTGTGTTTTGTGGGGGCCAAAGGATTCTAGATGAACTCGGGCTAGATGACAACCATGTTCATTGTGTAATGATGCACCGAGACATTGTCCCTAGAGCCTTCTCCTGCAAGTTTCCAAACCATGTGGCGGTCATCCTCAAGCGTTTGCCTGGATCCCTCCAGTCTCACCCCTGTTTGCTTAGAAATGTAAGCTCTTGTTCTCGAATAACAATCGCCCGAAGTTGCAGCCTAACTCATTCATTGATTTGTTTGTTTTGTTTTTAATGCAGAAACTTCTGTATACTCCACTTGGCAAACTATTCATTCTCCAACCAAGTGAGAAGTCATCTCCTCCACACCCTCTAATACCACAGGGAAATGCTCTTTATGCTTTGGACAAAACACATTCCGAATACTCCATGCAGGCACTTAAGGCCTTCCTTAATTGTCCACATCCACTGGACACCCTCAGTGATCTTACGGCATATGGCTCGGAAGGTACTATTTTAAGAGACCACGACTCCAGCAACTACTTGAAAGCAGTTAATGGGGTCCTAAGGCTACAAAAGACAGCCAACCGGTGTTCGAGGATGGATACAAGCTTATTATGGCCACTGTTGAATTCACCATCTCCTCACTCATGGAGTCATGATAGAAGTTTAGAGAACATCCTTTTATCAAATAAAGAGATAATGAGCGGGGTGTGAAAACTCTCAACCCTTCTCTCTATTGTTTGACTTCTTCTTCTTTCATTTTCACCATAATGTTATGGCAACAACATAATATTGAGGAAAAAAGGAAGGAGAAACAAAACAACCCTTGTACATTCGCTGAACTTGGTGACTTCTGCTGGGTCTAATAGCCTAATACTGTTTACTGTTAATAGATTGTTAATGTTTTAGCTTTCAACACAAAGCTCTCTTTTCTTTAGTATTCTATACTTCTGCTGGGTCTAATGTAATATAATTGGCTTCAGCTCACTCGATCCCTCTATCTTTTTACATTAACAACAATATCGATGTAAATTAAATTAAGACTCAATCGATAAACTAAGTGATATGATGGTGACATTTTAAAAACTAAATTAAAATATGATTGATTGACTCATAATTCGATTGGAATGAGCATTATTTCCAATGCAAAAAATATGTGAGTTCGAATACATTCTTCTTATTTATAGATTGAAAAATATCTATAAATATAATTTTTTTTTAAAATACTACTAATCTAATTCGCATAACAGATTTCCTTGCTAGCTGAGCCCATTATTTACCTAAGGAGGCCTTACCCATCAATATTAAAAGGCCGAATTATTTCTTTAAAGGCCTCTCTAATTAAAGAAAAATACTAAAATAACATTAATTTTTAAATTTCTTCTTCTTCTTCTTCTTCTTCTCTTTATTTTCTGCTTCCTTTTTTCTCTCTGGCAGAGATTCTCTCATCTTCTTCCTATCAATTAAATTTCCATTAAAACAAACCCTCAAATGCACTCTTTCCCTATCTCTATCACGCCTCCGCATATTCTTGTAATCGAACGCTCCCCTTCTGTCTCATTTCTCTGGCACTTTACCACAATCGCCTAAAGAAGTTTTTTTTTTTTTAATCCTATATACCCATTATCTCATTTTTCCCCAACTATTTCGAAATTCCCCTCCCAAACTATTTCTTTTTCCATTTGCATTTGTCCTATTTCGTCCTTGTTGTTCACCTTTCTTTCTTTTTTATTTGCCCACACTTCCCAATTTCGAGGATTGGAGCAGTTCCTGTTTAGGGTTTTTGATCATCCCACCGCCACCATTGTTTTTCTTTTGTTACTCTCTAGGGTTTCCTTCCCACCTTTTTCCTTTTCCTGTTTCAATTTTTTTGATGCAGATGTTCTTAATCGAGTAGAAAGAAAGAAAGAAAAGTACTTACATCTTGTTGTCGTTTTACCTTTTAGTTTTCATTTTCTTACTTCAGAAATGTTAATACAATCTAGTATAGTTACTTGATTAATTAAAAGAACAAAGAAACTTAAAGTAACTTCGAAGTTACTATCTTTTCATTTTAAAATCAGAGATTCTCCAGGACTATTAAAATCAGAAATGTTAATAGTTTTATTTTTTTTTAAAGAATAATAAAAAAATATTGTTTTTGGATTGGTTGCACTGTGGCGTGGCGTTTGGGAGGTTTTAGAAAGTTGCTAGGGAAGAAAAGTGGTTTAGGATTGCATGGGAGAGCATGAGGGGTGGACGGCGCTGCAACCACCAAACGGTCTAGTGCCAAATGGTTTGTTACAGAACGAGGCAGCCTCCGTGATTCAGATGCTTGACTCGGAACAATGGATGAAGGCTGAGGAAAGAACCGCCGACCTCATTGCCTGCATTCAGCCCGATGCACCCTCTGAAGGTCGTCGTAATGCTGTTGCTGATTACGTACAGCGCCTCATCTCCAAATGCTTCCCTTGTCAGGTCAAATGCCATTCCGTCTATAATGTCTACTTCTTTCTTCTTCTATTTTTGGTTTCTATGTATTTTATTGAAAATGTCAAAGATGGATAAGTGGCATTCATATCCAGGATAAAGAAGCTATAGTCTTTGCATTTCATGTTCGGGTGTTTGAGTGGAGGGGCGAATGTAACTTATATTATATGTAGTTTTTAACTGTTCATGTCTAGTTTAGTGAGTTTATAAATCAATTTTAATGACCAGTTGGATGCTTGTTGTTGACAGGTGTTTACTTTTGGGTCTGTGCCCCTTAAGACCTATTTGCCTGATGGGGATATTGACTTAATGGCGTTCAGTAAGAATCAAAATTTGAAGGATATGTGGGCTCATCAGGTTCGTGATATGCTGGAAAATGAAGAAAAGAATGAGAATGCTGAATTCCGAGTAAAAGAAGTTCAGTACATTCAGGCCGAGGTAATGTTATAATGAAATGCCTGTTCTTCACAATTCCTATGGAATCTTGCATTCTTGTCTTTTCTTCTTAGAATCTACTCTTTACCATTCTATGTTTTGGTACCTTTTCTTTGCCTGATTTCTTTGAGTAAAAGTTGGACATTTCTAACAATTGCTAACTTTCTGGGAAGTTGATCGTTGTTTTTCTTTTTCACATTTTTTCCTGAAAGTTCTTGCATAAAACTAGTTTAGAATTCTTCCACACATTTGTTGCTTAATGGTGTTATCTTAATACAATAATTCATTTTGATATTGTCTTTTCATTTTCATACACTTTCAGGTGAAGATAATTAAGTGTCTTGTAGAAAATATTGTGGTAGACATTTCATTTAATCAGCTTGGTGGATTATGTACCCTTTGTTTCCTTGAAGAGGTTAGTATTGCAAATTCTGACGCTTCAAGCTTGCATATTCATCTTTGGAATGATAGACTATATAGGAATTTGTGTAAGCTTTAATCTAACCTAATATCCATGTATATAGGTTGATATTTTGATAAATCAGAACCATTTGTTCAAGCGTAGCATCATACTGATAAAAGCTTGGTGTTATTATGAGAGTCGTATTTTGGGTGCTCATCATGGACTCATCTCTACTTATGCCTTGGAAACCTTGGTTCTTTACATATTCCATGTGTTCAATAAGTCCTTTTCTGGACCTCTTGAGGTGGCTATGTTTACCTTTCTTTCTTTCTTTTTTATGCCTTTTTCCTTTGTCTGTAAATCTGTCTAATTTCCTTTTTCATATGCAGGTCCTGTATCGTTTTCTTGAGTTCTTTAGCAAGTTTGATTGGGAAAATTTCTGTGTTAGCCTCTGGGGTCCGGTTCCAATCAGCTCACTTCCAGAAATAACAGGTATTACATTTCTGGGACATCTAATGCTAAGCTTTGAACAGTTACCCTCTATGTGCAAAATTTTTCTAGTGTTTGCTTTAATTACATCGTTCAAAATACTTTTTGCAGCAGAACCTCCTCGAAAGGATGGTGGAGAGTTGTTACTTAGCAAATATTTTCTCGATACTTGTAGTTCAAAATATGCTGCTTGCCAAGAAAATCAGGGCCAACCTTTTGTTTCTAAACATTTCAATGTGATCGATCCTTTGCGTACAAATAACAACCTTGGACGTAGTGTTAGCAAAGGTAGTTACATCTATTTCTGTTTAGTGGTTATTCCTTCTACCTTTTGTGGTTTCTCTCTATTTTATGAGTTATTTTTCTCCCTTGTTTGGCAAACTTCTGCTTCAAGTGCTATGCTGCTTGCTTGTTTTGGTCATAAGTTTCTATCCTGCGCATAACTATTTGATGTATTAATATGTCCTTTTTTCTTGTCTTGTTCCTCTATGAACCTATGGAAAGTCCTTTGATGATAGATTGCAAATTCTAAGAACTTTTGAAAATATTGAATTTAAGTTGGTAGAAAGCAAGGTGAAGAGATTGTTATTGGAGGAAAGAAATGTGGCAGTAAACAGTTGGAATATTAGTTTTGTTTACCTCTGCACAGTTTTGGCACTTACTGGAAACTTAAATGAATAAGAGTCACATGCTAAGCACTTTTGAAAATTTGAATATAAATTGGTAGAAAGCAAGGTAAAGAGACTATCATTGGCATGAAGACAAGTGATATTGAACACTTTGAATCTTAGTTTTGCTTGCTTCCTTTTTTATAGTTTTGATGCTTTTGGAATGGTTTAGTTGACAACTTTCTGGTTTTTTTTGTGCATAAAAATAATATACTATTCCCCAGGCAATTTCTTTAGGATACGCAGTGCATTTGCCTTTGGGGCTAAAAAGTTGGCAAGATTACTTGATTGTCCCAAAGAGGACCTCTTTCATGAAGCAAATCAATTCTTTATGAATACATGGGAAAGGCATGGCAGTGGCCAACGCCCTGACGCTCCAAGGAATGATCTCTGGTGCTTGAGATTATCAAAGACAGACCAAACTCAAGAATCTAAGAATGTCTTGAACAATTCAATCAGCAAAGTAAATGATATTTCCTCAAGGCTTCAAACTCAAGGATCATGTAGTGTTTCCTCACAGCATGTTATTCATCCATCTGAAAGCACAACTAAGGTAAATGAAATATCTACTGTTTCTTGTGCTCAGAGCCAAAAGGGTTATGGTGGCATTTGCAACTCAAAGACCTCTGATCAGGTTAGATGGGTTTCTAATTCCAATCAGAATGTCCATAGTAGTACAGGTCAGAATATTTCTAAAGCAGAGATATTGGTGACTGATGTTGATGGAAGATATCTTTTTGCAAGGACAAGATCTAGTCCTGAGCTTACTGAAATATATGGGGAATTTACTTCTCAAGCAAGACAGAATGAAGTGCCAGAGAGTGGGAAAACCCAGATTGCTTCGGTGAGGACAGATAAGGATCGGAGGAAGAATATGGATTCTGATACGGTGGCAAGCAATAACATTAAATCATCAGGTGATAATTCTTCATCTGTTAGGTGCACTTCAACTTGTCAAAGCATTGATACTGCTGCTGAGCCAAAAAGTCTTCTAAATGGTTGCCAAGATGATTCAGGCTTGGGAACCACTGGTCAGGACTTCTCTTCAATTCTGGGGGCACAGGGAATGCATCAAGAAAAGCAAGATCTAGTGAACATGATGCCATCTTCTGCAGTTCATGGCTTTAATGGTCAGGTTCCTTTTCCGTTAAATTTAGCTGCAGGTCACTTACCTTTTCCTATCGATTCTCTATCAATGGGTTACGATCAGAGAAATTTGGGCAAACTTGTTCCTACAAATATAGAAATGTTTCCCCAAGAATTGATCTCTTGTCCTTTTGCCAATTATTTTTCTGGCATTGGATTACCCTCAAATTCTGAGGATCCACCTGGGGAAGTAGAACACGAGTTATGGCATGAACAAGACAGGGGCCCCAATGGTGGTTTTGATCTTGATAATGGAAGTTTTGAAATACTTCAGTTAGATGGTAAGCAACTGTCTACTTCATCTAGGGTAGGCAGCTCATATAATTCTACTAAAGTACAACACAAGTTTTCTGAAGATATTCAAGGATCAACTAGGGAAGATCATATAGATGTTTGCCAATATCAAGATAACAGAGGGGGGGATGTTTACTTTGAAGAAAGAATTGTAAGTTCTAGACACTTAGCTGTTTCACATTCTAGTTCATACCGAAGTAAAACCTCATCAGAATTTTCTTGGGAAGGGTCATCAGCTAAGATCCCTAAGCCATCTAAGGAGAAATGGGGTAGGAAAACAGCTGCTTCTGTGCTTCCTTCTGCTGCAGGTAGGAAAGGTAAGATTGTGTCTGAACACTCCTCTCAGGCAGATGATGGCAGAGACTGGAATTCACCATCAATACCTGGAACTGAAATGGCTGAAAGAACTACTGGACCTCAGCTGGTTGGTTCTTTACCCATTACAAAGCATCAAATGTCTGGATCTGAGGCAGCTCAGACAAATGGCTCAGATCCACTGATACCTGTTGCTCCGTTCCTCTTAGGTACTGGTTCAGGGAAAAGAACTACAGATAATTCTGGACTGTCTCCCTTAGCCTTCACAATAACGGGGCCACCGGTTCCATTTTTGTTTTGCCCTTTTTACAACATTCCAGTAGACACAGGAACTCCAGATACATCAACAAGCCATGTTAGTTGGGATGAAGGTTCAGACAACACTGATTCTGGTCAAAATTTCGAATCATCTGAGGGACTTGATCAATCTGAGGTGTTAAGTACTTCTAGTTCTACGAGAAAGGTTATGTCTCTTGAGCCAGCAGAGCATAAATCTGACATTCTTAATGGTGACATTGCTAGCCATTGGCAGAACTTGCAGTATGGACGGTTTTGCCAAAATTCACGATTTTCTCCACCTCTGATTTATCCTTCACCTGCTGTGGTGCCACCCATTTATGGTCATTTCCCATTAGACGGTCCTGGGAGACCTGTTCCATCTAATCTGAGTCTTTCTCAATTTATGAATTATGGACCTCGTATTTTCCCTGTTGCTCCTCACCCATCTGTCTCAAATAGGCCTGCAAGTCTATACCAACGGTATGTTGATGAGATGCCAAGATATCGTAGTGGTACTGGGACATACCTGCCAAATCCCGTAAGTTACATTGACAATCTGTCAAAAAAATGTTGCCCTTGAAAACTGCGTGTGTTGGAGAATAATGTTGGTTGCATGGTCCTATTTCTTTTGGTTCTCCATTAAGTGGTTATGTGCTCTCAGAGTGGAATCATTGGAAATGCAAATCGAATATTGGTCATAAGATACCAACGTCATTATTTATTTTCATCAGATATTTGAAGTGGTCTTAATGTTTCTTAGCTCACATTTCTGTGACTTTAAACCTTAAGAACTACACCCTTCAATAACTTTTTTATGCAATTTTTTTCTACTTCAGAAAGCTTCAGTGAGAGAACGTTTTTCTGCAAATTCAAGGAGGGGAAAACATAATTATGACAGAAATGGCCAGCAGGGTGATAGAGAAGGGAACTGGAATGGCAATTCAAAGTACCGAGCTGCTGGGCGTAGCCAAAGTCACAATCAGAATGAGAAATCGAAGTTCTCATTTGACCAATTGACAGCTGTTGGTGGTGAAAGCAGAACTGAGAAGCCTTGTGGCTCACGTAGGCATGATTCATTTACATCATACCAGTCTCACAATGGATCAGTTCGCTCAAACTCTTCACCAAGTAGTTCTGCTAGCCTGCCATATGGCATGTGCCCACTGCCAGCTATGAACCTCAATGGGGTGTCGTCTAATGCACCTTCCATTCCATCTGTTGTGATGCTGTATCCTTATGATCATAATTCTGGTTGTGGTTCCCCTGCTGAACCGTTAGACAATGGCTCTCTTGGAACAATGGGTTTCTCAGGCATGAATGAAGTATCACAGCTAAGCAATGGGAGGAGCTCTGGTGGAGTATTTGACAAACAAAGATTTCATGGTACCTGTGCTCAACGATTTTAACCAGACCAGCCTTCTTCTCCCCACCTCCAAAGGTAAATTGTCTTTTGGTTTGTCTAAGGTTGCTTATTATTGAAAGCTGTCAGTACCCTGCGCCTGTACTGCTGTCCAACTGCCTTTGCAGGTCTAGCTATAGAGTTTTTGGTGTAGTAATTTCTATGGCTAACTCAATGAGCTGTGTGGCTGTCTCTTGGTCTAGGACTTGACATATATTGCAAGACTGAATTGAATTTAAATTGGATAATAATCGATTACCCTCCCCTTCAAGTTTATACATTTAATATTCTGATTTTATTTTGCATATGGTTTATTTATTTTAGCAGGGGGGATTTGATTCTATTACCAGATCAGCGGCCCAGAAGATGGAGATTCCCCCCACGCGCTTGCTTTAACATTTGCGTGAAGAAATTGATGGTGGAGGAGCCTTATAAAGAGGAGACCTCTCCATAAGACGCTTTTTCCTGTTCTCAATCTCACTCATGAAAGCAACGAGTGTGTTTTTTCTGATTCATTGATTCCTAATGGTTTTCTCGGATAATGGGACACCCATGTTTTCTTGGCTTGTGCCTTCTATGCATATACTATGAACGATGGAAAATTATTTTCTGAAGGTGCTCTAATTTTTTTGAAGACATAACAGAGTAATGATGAGAAAGACTTCTATGCAGTACTCGTAGGATAGTTGAAATTTAGGGTTCGACACATTGTAACTCAAATAGGTGCTCCTTAGAAATCTGTCGTTTTTATAGATTGCAATGACTAAGGATTTTCCTTCCCACAAATGTAATAGGATTCTATCATATTTTGCTTTCATAATTTCAGTACTAGCTTTCTTTTGTTGAAAGTTGTACCATGTTTTGATAAATTTCATGGTAAGAAAAAATATATAGAAATAACCAATTTTTCAGAAGAAAAAAAAAAAAGCCTTCATGGTAACTTGATGATCCTCCTAGAAAAGATGTGATGTGATGCCGAGGTGAAGAATAACAAGATGATTGGTTTTTCCAAAGCATTGCTATGTATTAATAAACCACGTCCGTGTCGATGCGCAATGCCACTTCATCCATTTCAGGAGGAAAAGCTTTATAAGTAGGTTGGAACTCTGTACAAAGAGGGATAGGAGGTTGAAAGTTGATAACAATTTACTTAAATATCCGATGATATGAAAAAAAAAAATGAATATTTAAAATATTCAAGGGGTATGTTGATAATTGGAGATGCCTGAATCACTGGTTCAGCTCCAGGAGTCTTTATCTGGCCCGCAGTCCAGGGATATTCCTTAGGCCCATCTTTGAAAGTACGAGCTTGGGAATTGCGGGAGGGTTGTCAAGACCCATGCTTCTGCTGAACTCATTTCCGAGCTCCACCAGCCTGCATTTATCCCTGCCTATGTTCTTATCAGAATTGTAATAACCAAGCCATGCCTGATAAGCTGATTCTTTGGTCTTCATCTCTACATTGGAAAGTGCCCGTCCCACCTGTTCAACCATATTTTTAACACCATTAAAATGAATACTATGAATACTACCCAATTTGTAAAAACTTATGAGGAATAAAATGCCCAAGGCACATTCTACAAAGCTTACCTTTTTCTTTGTTTCTGGGTCCGAAGAAGGCAATGGAACCTTTGTTATTGGCAAATCCTTGACGCAAGACATAAAATTTTCCTCCCATGGTGATAGTAAGAGTATTCCTTGCCCTTCTTTACCCTTACGCCCGGTTCTACCTAGCCGATGTATATACTGTTCTCTATCAGATGGCTTGCCCACCTGTGATAGTTTAAAAGAAAAATACGTAAAATAAAAATATAATATCAACAGTATTCTTTACTTCGCAAAGTAGACAAGATTATAAATTGAAGTATCGAGAAAAGTTTGAGATGAAGGAGTTTATTCTTCTTCAGAAAAGTGAACAGAATATAGGAAGCTCATGGTAATTTAAAAGAAACCATGCACATGGATACAGAGTAGGATTTCTCAGTACAGGTTTGAATCGTAACAGTACTTTAATAGAACCATGAAATAAAAAGGTGGGACCTAATTCTAATTAGAAAAATAATGCTTACCTGGATGACAAGTGTAACATCAGGATAATCAACCCCTCGAGCAGATACATCTGATGTCACAAGAATAAGTCCTTTGGACTTCCGGAATTCATCAGATACCTTTGTTCTGTAACTCTGTGATTTTCTTGAATGAATCTCTCTAACATTCAGGTTCAGTTCACGAAGAACATCTGCTACCAACTTTGTTACCATAGCAGTAGTGCAGAATACAAGAACCTGCAGAATTAGATTGCTAGATTACATGGTTTGTTTAAGGATCAAGTAAATGATGAGCAAAAGCATAAGCAACATTTTGGAGAAAAACACGTCAGCTTTGAAGTTCCAGTACTAAACACCTAAAAATTGGGGCCAACAACACTTTTATAGCAAAGGCTTTGGAGACTAACAAAAATAATTTTTTTTCTAACCATAGCTAATAAGCTAAAGTAAAGGACTGTAAGTAAAATTACACCTTATAGTCAACATCATCTGCAATATGTTCTTTCAGAAGAACATACAGTAGGGAAAACTGCTTATCTAGTGGAGCAACCATGTGCACTTGTCTGACCTGAAATATCCAAAATTTAACAATTAAAAAGAAATTCCATTTTAAACAAAAAAAGAACATAGCAGACTGCAAAATCTACCAGTGAATGTGTATCCTCAGTGCCTTCTTGAACCGTATTGATGAATTCATGATCTCTTCTCAATGCAATGTGGCAGATTTGATGGACCTTCACACCGATAGCAGATTAGAATTTTTTTTCAAATTTCTGAAACATAATATGCAATACACACTAAGGATAAAGAAAGAAACCTCGTCAGGAACTGTTGCAGAAAATAGAAGTGTCTGTCTTTGTTTTGGAACAGCAGCAATTATCCTTTCTATGTCTTTACGAAAACCCATGGCTAGTAAACGATCTGCTTCATCAAGTACAAGGACCTTCACACCCATCAGCTTTGTTGCAAACCCTGCAGTATTCTCAAGATGGTCTCTGAGCCTTCCAGGTGTAGCAACAAGAATCTGCAAGTTAAAATGGAAGTAAAATGTAACATCATCCTACCATAACATGGCCTTGACAGTAAATGCTGTATTAACCACAGTGAAGACCCAGAGTCTAGTTGACAGAGAAGTGATGCTCCGTCTATTTGATAGATTAATACAATCTAAAGTTTTATCCATGTCAATTCCCCGAGTCTCATTCCGGTCCATGACACTTCAACAGTTTAACAATGTAAAAAAGGATCGAGACATATGTCTCCATCCATGATAACAAACTAACCTGGCAAGGGTTTGCTTGCAGATTTTTTTGCTCTAGAGCAAGTCTTGTACCTCCAATCACAACCTGAGCACCGATAGATGGGTGATACTTCAGCAAGGTCTTAGCTTCTGAAGCAGCTTGAATCGCAAGCTCTCGAGTAGGGCATATCACAAGAACATGAATGGGTGGCCGCTTAACATCGCGATCAACAGGAGGCAGTTTTGAAACAATTTCAATTGATGGAAGCTGAAAATAAAGAACAGAGAATAAGGAAAGTGAACAACTGCAGCACATTCACAATTGCAATTGCTGCTCATAATAATTAGAAACTACAAGGGTTTTACAGAATATCATGATGCCTATAAGTAATATCTCACCCTCAAATATACAACAAAGTTAAGAACAGGAGATTGCAAGAAAAAGAACTTGTTTTCCTGGGTATATAGTTACTTCTCTTTTTTCTCACTGAAAAAGAAAATGGTCATTTAAATCTTATGAAAAGAAACTCAAAACCTCCTATAGTTTTGATAGTGCAAAACATGCAGAGGTCATGAGAGAAAAAGGGGTCATATGGCAGATATTAACCCCCAACTAAACAGATGAGGTGCACTCAATCCTACAAAAGCAGCAGCTTACCAAAAATGCTACTGTCTTTCCGGTGCCTGTTTTGGCCTTGGCTAGTACATCCTTGCCTGAATTATAAAAAAAAAACTGTGATTAGCTGTCGGGATCCAAAATATGCCTCACTGGAAAACCAATATGCAAAGAACAAAATTACAGGCAATATCATTTCAGAACATCAACTGATTAGCAGTCTAAAGGTACAGCTCAAAACGGCATTGCAGTTAGGCTAATATCAAGCTGAAGAAATGTAAACCACACAAATTAACCATTTGAGGCTCAGGCTACCTTTTAACCATTCTATGGGTAATTCTTTAGAAGATACTTAAACAAAGGAAATTCTAAAACTGCCATATAGTTGCATTCATACTTGAAGCACTTTTGACTTCCTCACCGTAAACAATGAAAGCCTTCCATAGTAAAAAAACAAGGCATGGTTTATACAAAGATCCCAAACGAACCTTTGAGTATTACTGGAAGAGTTGCCTCTTGTACAACGGTCATCTTCTCATAACCAGCATCCTTAATTCCCTTCAACGATAGGGGAGATATTGAAATTTGATCAAATCTACAAGCAAAACAAAAGATCAGACATTTACAAAAGCCTAAGAAACATGAACCATTTCTCGTAAAAGTTGATAAATTTAGACCTTGTTTCACTCAAATATGACTCAGATTTCCCTTGTGAACTTCTAGGAGTCCCTGTTTGGTCAGCATCCTTCTCTAATCCAAGTGCAGAACTCGCATTCTTTCTTAATATTACATCATAATCCTCAGCAGCGTCACTAATATCACTATCTTCCTCACTAAGAAAATTCCTCACTCCTTTCATTTCCCAACCTTTTTCCTCTTCGCTAGCATTAGTATCTTCCTCTTCATGAAAGTTTGATTTTCTTCCTAAACTCGTTCTTATTCCACTCCCCGCATTTCTTGAACCCAAACCCCTCTCATTTCTCTTTCCTCTCCGTGAATCCATTTGTGTATTCTCTCTTTTCACGCCGCGAGATTTTCTACTCGAATACGATTCGTCATCAACCTCGCCATCGTCATCACTGTCTTCATCTTCTAATTCACTACCAAACCGTTTAATGAACCGGGACTTCCTCGAAATAGAATCGCCGAAGTTGCCCCGTGTTTCCCTCTTGCTCGACTCACGAAAATTGTCGAACTCACTCTCTCTTCTCCCCTTCACAGAAACGCCGTTTCTCTTTCTATCTCTACTCCTAACTCTATTGCGTTGTCTATCCGCGTCTAATTCCTCATCTTCGCTAGTGAGTCGGCCACCGAACGAATCGGTTCTCAACTCGCCGACCCAGTCACTGAGTTCAGCCTCGTCCTCGATCAGACTCCTCGAGGCACGAACATCTCCTCTGATTTTAGGAGTGAACTCGGAGCTTACCCTCGACCTAGGTCGAGACGGCCTGGTGGAAAGGCTCCGCGTAATGAGTTTCCCATTAGAGCGAGGCGATAAGCCAAGGAACTTGAGTTTAAAAGGGAAAACACGGTTTAAAACAGGTATGGACCCATTAAAGCAAATGGTCCGCCCAGGTTTCATGCTGGGAAATCCAGTGACCGGTAGAGAAGGGCTGAGAAGACGAAGATGAGGAATAAACTTTATAACCATTTGCTTGCAAAAAAATTCAGGGCTGAGAAGAATGGCGTGGTAGTCGTTTTTTGAGGGTTTAAAAGTTTTGAATGAAACGGGGATAGGGTTTTAGCCTTACGCGAACGAAGAAAAAGAGGGCATTAAACGATGTCGTTTCTCAATTTTCTGACTGAACCTGGACCGTAGACCCAATATCTGACTTATCCGGTCTGAAGAAAAAGAATCCAACCACTCAGCTTTGCCTATTGCTAGATGGGCTATAATATCCTTTTGCGGCCCAACATTAATAATCAATTATGTGTAGTAGTGTCCTTTACCTTCAAGATCTATACACATATATTAGATTTATTTAATATACATAAATAGCAATTTAATTTAATTAGCATATATATACATATTAATCTCACTCAATGTTTATATAAATATTTTTTATATACATATTTTTTTTTTTAAATTTATGATAAATCTGAAATATTACATTGAAAATTATCGATATTAGTACATACCAATACCAATAAAAAAACAGTACGTTCATCAATACAGTATTGACTATTTTGATTTTGAATTGAGTTAATTTAAATTGGGTTAATTTGATTATTAAAGTTTTTGAGTTATTTCAAGTTAAGTTAGCTTTCAATTCAGTTCATTCAAGTTTGATGATTGTGTTTTTCAATTCATATTATTCCAAGTTATCACGCACCATTCCCTTGGACTTTGCCCACGTTCCTTTTAACATTATTTTTCAAAAATATTTTTGAGGTCAAAAGCATTTTTGGAACAACAAACAATATTAAATAAACAGTTTTTGGAGTCAAAAGTGATTTTGAACTCAAAAGCAAAAATAATTTTTTTTCTAGCTTTCACATTTGGAAAAAAAAAAGTCTGGAGTTAAATGACATTTTTAAAATTTAATGTATTATTTGTATTGAATATAAAATTATTTTCCTATTGAAAGGAATTTCAAATATATAAATTATATTTTAATAATTAAAAATATAGTTTATATATTTCAATTGGATTTTAAAAATAATTAATATTAATGATTAAAAAAGATTTAAAATTTGTATTTCATAGATCAAAATATTAATAATGAGTAATAAAAAAATATTTTTATATTATATTGAAATATCGTAATATTAATGTATTTAAATATTATTTAAATGAGTTTTGTTTTTACTTTACTATATCGAGTCTAAAATGAAAATTTTATTTAAAAAAAAAAATTTAACGATGATACTAAATATTTAAATTTTAAACCAAACTTTTAAAGCCTTTAATAAAGTGGAAAGAAATTGAAAATATGAAAATTTGAAAGAGTAAAAAAACAAAAAAAATGAAAAATATAATTTCTCTACAAATGTGATTGGTAGGAAATATATAAAAATTGAAAGAAAATGAAAAATAAGTTACTTGTTTTAGTGAGTTTTGAATTTAGATCAGATAAATACGAATGGTTGATGATTAAATGGAATTGTGCTGATTTAGATTATTGAATTAAATTTTTTGAGTTAGAGTCAAAATTAATAGGAATGTATTGCTATACGTAATATACCAATATGTATATATCAAACATTGATATTGAAGACAAATATTGAATGATTGCTTTTAATAATTGGGTAAACTACACCATTAGCTAATATTTGTGGGTAAATTTTTATTTTGGTCATTTAATTAAAAAAATTATATTTTAATCATCGAACAATTCAAAAAAATTTATTTAAGTTATTGGGCTTTTAAAATCAACATGATAGGGCTTTCTCTATTTACATTGTTTGTACTAATTGAAAACTCTGTTTTCCCTCCTCTTCTACCGTTTAGTTTTTTTTTTCCGTGAAACAACTTTGGATATCACAAATTTATGAACCAAAATTCAAACAATTTTTTTTCCGATCTCTGACATTAATCGTGAAATCGACTTGGATCTAAGGTATGTTCTACTTTTCGATAGGTATTGATCCACCGTACTAATCGTCAAATCATTGCTTGGAGCTCGTTGGTGACACTATTTTAAAAAAATTAATAACTTACTGACTTAAATAAAATTTTTAAATAGTTCAGTGACTAAATTATAGATTATTTAGTTAAGTGATCAAAACAAAAATTTACTCATAATTTAGTGGCTAATGGTGTGGTTTACCCTTAATAATTTCAGCCAACAAAGTGATTGATTCGGCTGATAAGAATCAGGATTAAATCGAGGTTACCCCTCCCAACAATGTCCTCTCTAAAGTTCGAACCACATTTTCTCATTGGGAGTGAAATGTGTATTACCACTACACCCAATACTTGTTGATTAATAATAGACATTTTAACACTTAAACAAGACTTTACTTAATCAATCATCCGTTTGTAACAATTAAATTTTGTCGCATACTTTTAAACTTTAAATGGGTATGTTCACTATAATTAAAAAATCTTAAAACTGTACACGAACTTTGATTTAATGTGTAATTTTATATATTAAATTTGATTTTACGTAATTCTATACATGAAATTTTAATTTAATCGAATCATTACAAATAATTACTACAATTATTGACATTGCATCATTTTATATTTGTATATTGCATACATAAATAAATCCTTTGTCAAATATAAAAATAAATCAATGTATTTATTTTATTTTAATGTGTATGACTGAATCAAAAATAAAATTTTATGTGTATGATTACACTAAATTAAAATTTATGTATCACATTACACATTAAATCATAATTCATGTATAATTTTAAGATTTAATTCTTAAAAAAAATAGTAGTCTGTTAATAAAATGTCGGTGCGGTGAGGAATGTTTAAGATACAAATTTCACGAGCAATTCCATCCCTTATATCTCAATATATGAATTATATTTTCATTTAGTCGATACAAATAAAAGATGATATATTCTAAAAAAACCCATGAAGTTTTCTAGAGCCGTTGGATACCAGAAAGGAGCAAATAATAATAATAATAATAATAATAAGGTAAAAACAACAGGGTCACATCGTTGATCGAATAAGAATTTGGAAGAAAATAAAGTACAACCGGCAAAGCAAAGGCTTTATATGTAGAGATGCTTGCTGGGCTTTTCTCTGTCCCTTGTGTGGATACGTCTTTTTAATTTGGAAGTGTAGACAAATGCAAGAAAGAAGAAATTAGATGATAGAAAGCGATCCTCCTTCCATATAATTTCATAATAATTTTAAACCTCTAAGGGTTGTTTTGGTAAGTTGAGGAGACATTATAATCTAATAAAATGAGATATCATGGAGAGAGAGGAAGATCGAAGCAGACTTTCAAAAATAAGTGTGGTGGCAAACAATGATGATGAAAAAAAAATTGAGAATTTTAAAATGTTAAATTTGTCAATGATCCAATAAAAGACCCTAAATGAATATTTGTATATTCTATTTATAGTCTTATCAAAGTAGTTATACTTGAAGAATGATTATGAAATAAGTGACATAGTTTTATAGGACGTGAAAGATATATAGTTTAATTCATAATAATATGCTATGAACGCTCATGTTACTTGTAATGAATAATGGGAGAGAAGTTATGAAGATAATAGATATAATAGTAGTTTCGTAGAAATTACACTCATGTAACTCATTTTTGCAAGGAGAATGCTACTTGTAAACTTAAATGCATTTGCATAATTTGATCAATGAGAAGAGAAAGAGAAAAGGAACACTTGTAAGAAAGTTATGTAGAATTCTTAATAATATTTGTATTTGAGCCTCTAAAACATACTTTTCAAGACATCCAATAGTGGGACAAACTTAAGAATATTGCTAATTTCTTAAGTTTATAATTAGCTCCTTAATCTTTTCAATATAGAGTGATTTTATAAGGAACGATATTTCCGAACACTACTATTGACAAAAGTGTTAATAACCAAAAACGATAATCTACAAAATCAAATCTTTGGCTCCTCTCATGCATGTTTAGCTTCATTTCGTTTAAGTTTTCTCTGCTTTCACAATCTTTTCAATAAAAGGATATATATACGTATAATCAATTCAACTTGTAACTTATCCACGAATACATAATTTTATTTTATTATCAAAATAAAATTGAAAGTTATATCGAAGTTTATAATCATACCAAAATTATAAACGTCATGGCATGTGTAATGTAATAATCAAGAGTGGGGCAAAGGAAATGTGTGTGGTTTTGTCAGATATGTAAACCAGGGTCTCGTGGGTCCATATATCTTTTTTTCCTTTTGTGCTGTTTGACACAACAAAAAGGTTGCTATGAAAAGGCCTTAGATGGGGGGGGGGGGGTTAAAAGAGTTGAGACACCACACACTCCAAAGACACATCACACAAACACAAACACATATATATTTGATGCTTTGAAAATGAATGTTGATGGTTCATTTTTAACGTACGTACACATGCTCACATGCTGCACGCGGCACACTGTTGTTAACCTTTTACCCTTTTGATGGCCATGGAAGTTAAAGACAAATTTCTTTTGACTAAATTTGTCCTAATTTGAATCAAATAATATCTTTGCTTAATTTATCTCAAAACCCATCATCACCATCAACCAGAATGTGAGTAAAAGAATCTAATAGTTGTGGCCCAAACTTGTTAGGTAAATGTTGGAGTGATTAGTTGGTTTGGACATGACAAAGCTTTTGACTTTTGCCTGCCTGTTTCCTTCTATTTCTGAATTATTTCACGGCCACCGACATCCGCACTAAACATATCTGGTCGGTTTTTATCGTCACCACGATGTTAAACTGATTCATAGATGTCGCAGAGTTTGAAGTAATGCCGATTAATGGAGCTGGTTGAGCTGGGAAAAAGCCAAAATGTAATAATCCTTTTCATCCAAGTGTAGGGGTTTAACAGCATGCAAAGTTAAAGAGTTACCAGCACAATCAGGAAACACCTTAAATTGACATTGATGTTGCTATTTTCTTTTTCTTTTTCAAAAATAAAACTCATGATTGTAGGGACTAGGGACACTTCAAGTCTTCAAATCATAACTATTTTCTTTTTCTTGCAGATAAATTATATTTTAAATTAAGAGAATATTTAATGCATCGATAATGTATAAATTTTATACATTAACATGAAATTTTATATAATCGGTGCCCTTTGGCAGGACAGCAACACAAAGCAACGGACGATAAATTCTGAAATCATAGCCAGAAATCTCTTTTTTTTTTAATAAAGGGGTATCATGAATTCATACGTACTTCACGCATTTCAATATTATTGGAGTAAATCATAATACAAAGTTGACTATTAAAAGGCCCATGCCGACTAGCATTATATACAACTTAAATTGACCCTTTCCTGTGGGCAGACATTTCCACTTCACACCACTGAAAATAGGGTGCCGTTGGTTTTGAAATGAGTTGACATGTAATTTGACTAATTACGACTTGAATTTATATTTAGTTGTTACCTCTGTACTAACACTATTAATTTATGTAGATGCATTTGATATTTTTTTCGTGCAAATATAAATTTAAAAATATATAAATTAATAAAAAGTATATATTTTTCACATCAAGAATAAATTTAAATTAATGGTTGTTTAGATTCAAATGCATTTGGACAACTATTTATCCAAATTCATTGTAGATATTTTTTTAGTTCTTTTATACATATATTTATAAATTTTTAGTTCTTTATATATTTATATATTTTTATCGACATCCATCAAGATCAAGATAAATTTTGTATATTTTAAAACTCTAATAATCATTGGAAATAGAGTTTTGTATCATATATATATATACTTCTTAATTATATGTTTATAAATGTAGATTTTGAAGAAGCATGGTAAATTATTACTATTGATAAATAAAATTTATATGTTTGCTTTTGATAGAGGTGAAACTAGAAATTTTTTTAGATGGTCAAAATTAAATTGTAATTTTTATGATAGTAAAAATGTAATTTTTAAAAGATTAAATTAAAATTTTATCATTTTTAGCGGGCAAAATACAATTTTACCTTAATTAATCTAAATTTTTAAAAATTTTAAAATGCCTAATTTTTTTTTTCATTTTACGGGAGTTAGGGTCCCTGCTAGCCCTGTTGAATTCGTCTCGGGCTATTGGTCTCCTGTCTCTCTTTCTTTTACTCTCTCTATTATTTTATTTCATAACACATTATCAACTTTACCCTTTATCATTCTTTTCTTACCATTCGCCTAAACCACAAACTTTATTATTATATAGAAAGAAATCTATAAAAACCATTTAGCCTAGATTCAAGAAGAAAATCCCATAACCCAGCCAAAATTCAAACCCAATTTGAAAAGCATGAAAAAAAACTCGAATGATATGATCCTTCTATCACCCAAAATGAAAAGAATGTTCTTGTAGTTTTTGATTTGTGAAGATATGTGGTTTAAAACTCATCCCTTAATCACTTGGTCACTCAAATACTACTGTTATGTTGTGTCAAAAAATTTACAAAATTGATCACCACTTAAGAGTGTTAAAAACGAATATAGTAAAAATTGATCCTATGTCCCTTGAAAGTTACCATCACCTCAACCACTCAGCTACTTCAAGTTTTTGGAACAAGTTTACCAAGAAATTTGTAAAAACTTTTTATCTATGCCTAATCAAATTTATTCAAATGAAGATTGAAGATCAAATTTATTATCTGATATCATAGACAACAAAATGCAAAATTTTCAAGAAGGTTTTTTTACTTAATGCTTTATATTTTATTCCTTTTTTAATTAGTTAATTTATGATTAATTATGATTTATTTGATTAATTTATGATTTTTTAAGATGGTGAAAGATTTGACGTCAACATTAATTTTGATTATTAACCAAGCAAATTTTAGATTAGTATAGAGCTTCAACCACATCATTGTATGAATAATATATTAATCAGATTCATATTTAGTATGTTTTTAACTTTTTTTTTATAAAAAATTAATTATATTTTATTAAAAATATTGAATCGAATCGGATATGATTTGCTCATAATGAAGTAGAATCTAAACCCATTAAGATTATGAATAAAATATTAAAATAATTAAAATTCAAATAAATTAGGCCAAATAGCAAGCCCTGTGGAAAATTGTTTTAATTTGATATGGGATATATTTGAAATTATGAATTGGCTGGGATACACGTCAAATTGAGTGGGTTTTGCAAATGAGACCAAACCAGTCGAAACGGAAACAAATTTGTAGTCAAGTAATGGCGCCAAATGTCAAGACAACGACCTTTGCCGTTAGCGGGAATTTTGAAAGTCGTACTTTTTTATTTTTTCTCTTTTTAAATCACCTCAAATCAAATCCCAACGCAATAAACGGCCACACGCTCTCCACGGTCCACCTCTATATTTTCGACACGTGTAATAAATTAATTGGGCCTGGTTGGTCGTTGGTCTGACAAGTTTAGAAGGAGTCAGGATATGTGTGACGCACTCTTATTGGTTGGTGTGTATAAGAAAACAAAACCTGACAAATGTGTCACTTTTCTATTGCTCCCTTTCTCTTGGATCTTATTATTAATAATAAAATTATTCGAAAATGCTACTTTTCTTATTATTAATAATCAACTCTTCCATTTAATTTAATTTATAAGATCACATGTAATAGGGTGCATCGACACGCTTGGCTCGTGAGCCATCTCCTAGTTTTTAGAAAAGCTGGCATTTGGTAAATCTTCTGTTAATAGTGTCAGTGGATTAAAATAAATTATGATATATGTTTTTAAAATATAAATAAATAATTTAATTCTGTTTCTGATTTTTTTATTCTATTAGCAATGGATAAAATGTTAATCAGTGGTTCACTCGATATCTTATGGAGTTGTAGCACTGGTTAGTGACTTCATAGGAAATCAATAAATAATATGGTACATGCATAAATAATAGAAATATTTTATAAAATTCATGTTATTCTTAATAATTTAAAAGATATAAATATGAACACAAATAATAATATTAATTATTATCTCTTAACCAATTTAAATTTTAAATTTAAACTCAAACATAATTACCAGTTGTTTTATTTTTTGTGTTATTTGGATTAAAAATTTAAATTCATGCATTTCGGTTATAGAAAATATATATTTTTAATTAACATAATTTTCTAGTGAAATTTTTAGTTTAAGTTTTGAAAAATAAAGTTTAATATATTAGATAATTTTATTTTTTAAATTATTTTTTTATTTAAGCATATGTAAATATAAATAATTTAAAAATTATACAAAATATACATGTAAATATAAATATTTTTATTTAATTATTGTATAACATTTTTTTATAATAACTACTCAAAACTAATAATGATATTTTTTATATATTAAAAATTTCATTGGGTAATATTATTTAAGATAGTGAAAGTATATAAGAATTATTGTGATGTGAATTGAAATTAATATTAAAATCTAATTAATATATAAATTATTTAATTCAAAAGTTATTTCTTTTAAAATTTGTAATAATAATTTTTTTAAAAATTATAATAATTATTGTGAAGTGATTTGAAAAAAAATATTAAAATTTAATTAATAGACAAATTGTTAAACTGAAAAGCTAATTATTTTAAAAACAGTGATAATTAATTTTTAAAAATTTTATTTTCAAATAAAAGTTTTAAATAAATATAATAAGAATATTTAATATTATTAATTTCTATAAAATTTATATCTCATTGTAACTCTCTTTTTATTTTATTTTTGTTTAAAAATAGATTATTCTTTTTTAATTTTGTTGATGTGTAATTTATATTTATCAATTTTAAATTTATCAAATTATCATTTCTGGCATGGCATTTATATGTATAAATAAATTATTATCATTGGATTTTTTAAAAAGAAATATCATTATAATTTAAATTATTCAAGATATAATAGTTAAAAATTATATAATATTTTATGTATTAATTCTAAGTAACTTTCAATATAATTGTTAAATTTCCATAACAAATTCCATTGTAAAAGAAAGTATCTTTTATTTTTTATATTAAAGAGATAATCTTTGAATTTTAATATATAAAAATTATCATTATAATTTAAATTATTCAAGAAATAATATATAAGTTATATATATATTTTTTAAAACAAAAAAAAAAAATTTGCCAACCCACGCATCTCTTGAATAGATAATTAAAAATTAATTAATAAATTGTAAAAGTTACTTAAGACTTCTAAAAAGAATATTGAAAACATATAATATTTGAAAATACAATTACAGAAAAGAAGATTTTTCAAAGTTTTTAGATTTATTATCTTTTCATATTTTTTAAAATTTTGATATGTTTTTATCTTTAAGATAAATTATTAATTAAATAAATCAAAATTTGAAAAAGTTAAATTATCTATTAAAATTAATTTATAAAAATAAATTATACATTTACTTATCTTTAAAAAAAATTTAAAAATAAATAACAAAAATTGAGATACGTAGTCGTAATATTACTATTAAAAAAATTCTAGAAAAAATTTTTCACATAAAATTTATGTATTTTATTTTTTTTATTACTGTACAGATATTAATTTTTACAATATGTATAAATAAAATGAACTCAAATACAAAAGCTCTATAATTAATCCTAATTTAATTACCTTATAAGAGATTTTGGACTCTCTAAAACAAGAACATTCATCATCCCACTCTATCACCAAAAGTAGATAAATAATGAGTACAAATTTACATAAAAAAGGTTTTTTTTTTAATGTCATAAAATTCATTTCATAATTGAAGGAAAATACGAAGTTTAAGTTGGAATTAGTAAAGGCAGGTAGCTAATGAACAAAAAAACATTGTACAATCACTAAAAAGAAAACAAAAAAGAAGGGTTTGAGGTTCAGATACTTATATCACGGCAGCCTCGTGAACCGTGACTAGTAAAGATCCTCTGCCCAAGCCGAGGCTTGAGCCGTTCAAGCCGTGTCGGAATTTCCAAAGTTACCTTTTTTTTTTTACCAAATCCTATAAATAAGTAATTTTTCTTTGTTTTTTTAATTTTGTCCCAACCGTCATTTTCTGATTTCCTCCCAAATTTGACGTTTTTTAATATCAGAAAAATCAAAACTATAAAATGCCAAAGTTGGGTGAGATTCCCCCCAATTTTATTTCCCTCTGGTTTTTCTCTGCATTTTTCTTCATCCCGCTTTAGCTCTCATCATCACTAACAATAATCATTATAGTCATGATAAACCCTAAAAATCTCCACTCAAATCTTCCATAGAACTTCACTTCTTCTCCAGCCTTTATTAGTACTTTCATTTTTATATTTTTTAAAGGAGAATTCTTCATTTTTTCATTTTATTTTTCTGTAAATATCTTTACATTTCAGTTTCAATCGAGAATATTCTCTTTTATAATCCTTAAAGTTACTGTTTATGTAACTCTTCTCAACTTATACACTAAATTTTTTGCAAAGTTTTTTCCCCCCTGTATTTCTTAAATCTTAAATTGGATCTCTGAGTTCGTTGAAATAAAATTTTTGATTTTCTTTGTTTTGCCGTGTTTTCAAGAGTTGGCAACTTTGGTTGTAAGGTAAATTTTAGTCCTACAGCTTCTACTAAATTAAAATTTCTGGGTTGTCTTCATAATTATACTTGTTAATTGTAGTTTATTGCCATAAAAATTTCCAGAGATTTTGCTTTATTTGCTGAATTTGACTGTATTTTACTAGCTATTTGTTAGCTAAAGGGGAAGGTTTGATTTGAAAATGCTGTGAAGTACTTTCAAATTGATATCCAGCAAGGCCTTTCTTCTTAGAAAAATCAAATAGATAGCATGTGCAGATTCCAACTTTGCCCAGTTTATGTAATTATTCTTAGATCTGTTTAATTATATTAAAATTTGAAATCCATTTTCTTCTTTAGTAAAATGTGGAATTGATTCTGCTTGTTGCATACTTTGCATTCGAAAATCGCGAGAAAAATCAAGAAGAAGCAAATGGTTTTATTTATTGATAATGATACTTACGTAATGAAAACCTGATTGGTTCTTTTCATTTTTGGTGTCTTTGCTTTGTGGTTTGGAAGTAGTTAGTAAGATGCGTTTGGAATTAATTCTTATCTAATATAACAATTGATTCGATCAAAGTGATTGCTTGGACTTGAGAATAGATGAACTTGTAATGTTGGAACTTAGTTGGAGAACTTGTGAATAGCTAAACATGGTATATTTCTTTGTTTTGGTAAAAGATTCTAATGTCAGTAAACGCCCATTGGGGTATATTCTTGTTCCATTTTTTAACATAAGTTTTGGCTTTTCTCTGCTAAAGCTTGATTTATACTTTAAAACATTTAATCAAGAGCTGTTCTTCTCTCTATGGTGTTTGGCTCACAGCCTTCTGTTTGTAAATTTGTCCCCAGGTAGGATATGATATTCTCAGATGCCAGCATTTGATGTTGGTGAATTATGTGACCTTCGGTGTAGAGTGTGAGGCTCTGTGCTGAGCAAATAGATGCAGGCAGTTGGCTTTTAGTAGTAATGAAGAACATACAGGTGTTTCCCTCTTTTAATAAGTAATTATATGTATATGTAATTGCTCTCTTTGGTGTCAGCTAAGTAGCCACTGTGTCAAGTTGCAAGTAGTCATTACTCCCAAGTTAACATATAAAAGAACTGTTCACTCTTTGCGGGCTTTTTGTTTGTTTTTTGGCTTGAATTTTCTTATCATTTCTTCCTTTACACTACCTTGATGATTAATTTTATGTGATTACAGAGCACACAAGATAAAAAACCCTCAACTCAAGCTTCACATGAACCAAAAACAGAACCGCAAAACAGTCAAACAGCAGATGGCCCCTTAGCAGAATCTGGCTCTTTATCTACTTCAAGCAATGATGGCAAAAAAGTTTCACGCCAAGATATAGAACTTGTAAGAAATTGTTCCTTTTATATGTCACTCATTTATCCCCTTTTCTTTTTGGTCAAGGGACTTCTATCTATCTGTTTTTTTAGTTAGTGATTCACAGTTTATATAAACTGGTTGTTCCAGGTCCAGAATTTAATTGAACGATGTTTACAACTCTATATGAACAGAGATGAGGTTGTCAAAACCCTCTTGACTCGAGCGAGGATAGACCCTGGATTCACAACTTTAGGTATGCTTCCTGAAATTGTTTTGTTAGTCCAAATATGTGTTTGTGTTATCTGGAATTTCAATAGAGTGCATTGCATATGCATGTGATAAAGTAGATGTCATAAAAGGGAAATGAAAACCAGTCTGCTTTAATAATATCTTTGAACTTGTGAAGTCTAACTCACCAATCAAGTATGTTTCTTGTTCAACTATGTTAGAGTTGGGATCCTCACTCTATTCTCTTTGCTATTCTTGTTTATTCAGTATGGCAGAAGCTGGAAGAGGAAAATGCTGATTTTTTCAGGGCTTATTATATAAGGCTGAAGTTAAAGAAGCAAATCATTTTATTCAACCATTTGCTTGAGCATCAATATCATATGATGAAATATCCTGTGCCTCCAAAGGTTCCTCTGGCCCCAATACAAAATGGGATCCATCCCATGCCCGGTAGGTTCTGACTAAATAAAAATGGATGCAAGCCTTGATTATTTTAGTTATATTCTAAAGTGATCACGATTTTAAGTTAGACATGGTGCTGCTTGTCTTACTTACTGAATAATAGAATCAAGATTGACTTGGAATAGCCATAGATGGTTAATAAATTTTAAGAGTATCAGTATTGCTATTGGATTTTCTTTAAAAATGACAAAATTTCCGGGACTGTATTGTGGTTGTCACTTGATACTGATAATTTCAAAACTAGTGATCACATTCCCCTTTTCAAATTTACAACATAAGGAAAAGGATCCCTGTGTTACACTTTTGACTGGGATCCCCATGTTTCAAATATTTGTAATCGTGGTTTGTAACTTCTTACTTGATATGGGGTCTGTTAGCTGTTTGCTTGACTGCTTTCAACATAGCAAGTTTCAGTTCTTTTCTCAACTGGAAGAAGAGAAACAACCGTGAGAGGGATGGATAACTAAAACCATATCACAAATTTCATTTGGGATCTGTCTTGAAATATGTTTTGAGGCAGAAAGTTTATTAGAAGCTATGTTTCCTGGACACAGTGTGTCATATTTGTGTACGTTTAATTTTTTTTTCCAAGTTTTTCTATGTATTTGGAGGATCTTTGAGGGCCATATCCTCACATCCATGTCCGATTATGTGCCTGACACTGGTACCTCAATGAAGAGTCAGGGTAACAATGATTGTAGGAGTTCTGATTGTTTGGTCATATTTTATGTCACTGTTGTGGTTATTCAACGCCATTTTTTGCAGTGCAGTTAACCATTTACCAATGGGATACCCTGTGCTGCAACAACCTCAATTTCCTGCTGCAGGGCAACCTCATATTGACTCCATGGGTATATCAAGCTGTCATGTTGTCAACGGAGTCCCTGCTCCCAGCAACTTTCAACCTATGCGGATGAATTCTGGGAATGAGTGAGAACTTAACAATCTTTTTTTTTTTATCTACACTATTAATTGGCTACTAGATATACAAATATTTACTTGGTGGCAAATGTGAAGGTGTTTACTTTTATGATCTCATATTATAAATTATGCACAGCTTCTTTAAAGATAACTTGCATAATTTATGATTTGATCTTTTTAAAAAAAAATGAAATTTATGACTTGATTATTATGTGTTGCTTTCTTTTGCCTTTTTCTGTTTGAGATGTTCAGGAACTACTTGATCAAATTTGCAAAATATGCATGATTGTATTAAGGTTATATCGCACCAACTCTGTTCTATTAAACTGTAATCCTGAACTGTTTTAGGTTAGCTACATGAATAACTTTTACTACTACTGCATTCGGAAATGCTTAGATATTAATCCCTTGTCACACAATCTCTAGATTTTCGTAATTTTATGAACCAAAATTATGTTTAATGATTATGCTAATGATGACTAATTTTCTTATTCTAGCATGGTGATGGACAGCAATGCCAGTGATGTAATACCTGCAGTTCCACCAACCACTGCCATATCATCTATGTCAGAGATGCCTGTGAGCTGTACATCAGTGGCATCCAGTGGGAGTTTTCCCTTCAGTGCATCAGATATGTCAGGGATGGGAGTAGACACATCAGGACTTGATTCAGCCTTCACAACAGATGTGGCAAGTTCAGTAGGATTGCAGCTGGGACAGGATAATGAAGCTGGGAATTCTAGAGATTCCTTTAGACCGCTTGATCAGATTCAGTGGAATTTCAGTCTCACAGATCTGACTGCAGACTTGTCAAACTTGGGAGGTAAGCTGTGGCTATGATGCTATTCTAAGATATCCAGTTAAAATTTTGTATTTAAGTTGTTTATCATCTCTCTTTCTGTTACACGCACACATATCTGGAGACTTGTGCTTTTGTATTTGTTTTTTGCTCTTAATAATTTGTGCATGCTTTATTGTTCTCCTTGGGAACCATCACTCCAGGAATCAACCATGTTTATTACTTTATTGTTCTATTTGATGTGTTTCTTAATTGATCTTGTTCTCACAAAGTGGAATCGTTACAGATCTAGGTGCCCTTGGGAATTACCCTGGTTCTCCTTTTCTTCCCTCTGATTCAGAAATTTTGCTTGATTCTTCGGAGCAAGAGAATATAGGTAATGAGGTTGCATGCTAATGTTTACCTTGATGTCTATTTTGAATCATTAGAGGATGTTGATGTAGCTTAGATCAAAACATTATGATGCTGATTTGATGTATTAACTGAAGCGGGATGCTTTAACTGACATCGATAGGATTTTACCAGACCTTTCATGCACTCAGTTATGGTTGAATTAGGGTTAAATCTCAAAATTATACATGAACATGAATCTAAAGGGCAATGCAATAAGGATACTTTGATTGGTGCAAGTGCTACCGTATGCTTGAGACTTTGATTTGATCATTTTTCACCTACCACTAACAATATTAACTATGTTTCTCAATTATGTGTTTACTAATTGCTTACACAAACAATTATATTTATTTAAAATGAAAATAATTGAAATTTATTTATTTAATTGTATTGGTGTCTGTTCAGGTTTAAATTTATATAATAATGCTTCATCTTGCTCTTAGTGAAAATTTTAGTTTTAAAAAAATAAGAAGAAAAACAAAAGAATATTGAGGCATTCATTACTGAATGAATGTTTGAGGCCTTTCCCTTTAAAAAATTTCATGTATACAACTGCATTTAATCAGTGTTCCTTATCATGTTGTACGTTCAATTAAAGTTTGTGAAAGGTTGGGATTTTTCCCTTGAATTGATATTCATGTCAAGGGTTTGGAATTCTAGTAATAGGTGGCCAAATCCACAAAATGGCATCAATGTTATATTTTGGAATACTTTGGTTGTTGACATTTCCCCATTGGGTTGTACTCGATATGTTAATGTGGGTTTGATAATTCACTGATATATTTAACTTGTTTCAGTGGAGGAATTTTTTGTTGATTCTGTCCCCGAACAGCCGTGCTCTCCGTCTGATGAAGATAAATCCTAGATAAAGGTTAGTAACGTCCCTTCTTGAAATTGTTAGGAATAAGAACAAGATTTGACATCTATTTAGTAGGCATTTGGAAATTTGAATTGTTAACATATTTGAACATCTAAGCAGTGTAATTTTTAACTTGTGATCAATCAAATAGCAGTCAAGAAAACAGGAAAGCAGCCAACTGCTTAGTTGTAAATTTTCAGATTGTGGGTATGAGACCTTATTGTTATTTGAAGAATCTGAGGACCATTTGTTGGTAATCTTTTGTTTCTATGTATGATGAGGAAATCACTGCGTTATTTTCCCATTCTACTTGACTTTGTGATGAGGCAAATGATTGAGCTTCCGTTCTGAAAATGGAATGTTCATTTTTTTTTGTCTTAAGCTTAACACTTTTAGTAATTTTTAATTATATTGTGTTCAAGGTTTGAATTTATGTGCAATGAATTTTATCATTGCATCTAACATTTCCTTTTAGTAACTAGAGAATTATTCAAAAGCTGAGGTTCCACGTAATTTCAATTAAATAACATTAGTAAAAAAATCAAATAAAACCCAAAATGCTGAAATATATATATATATTTTTGTAATTTTTCAAGTTTTCTTTTGCTTTATTTCTGCCTATGCTTCATCTATTGTATCTTGTTTGCTTTCTTGTTTTTGTTAAAGAAGTTGAAAATTTTCCGTCAAATTTAATTGCATGGGAATGTCTTATCAAATACACATTTTTAAATCACTGAAGGTAGACTCTTTTACCTTCAAATTTCATCCAATTCACATGTAATTTTAGCTTTTGGGGGGTACAGCTGTTCCATCTTTCTTTACTAAATTAAGTTTTAATTTTCAAAGAAATTTCTCTTTTTGATAACCCAGTAATAGGGATTGCAGTAGAGAATGTCATTCATGCAACTATGGTGGATGTTGAGATTTCTCATTTGTTCTTTAAAATTTAATCAGTATCTCTTTGTTCTTTAAAAAAATCATGAGGTAAAAATGAAAATATTACATGCCCTATAGTGGATGTTGAGATTTCTCATTTGTTTTGGTTAGAGTATCAACCTTAATTCATATATTTTTAATATTTGGGAGCTTTACATTTAAATACATCGCACTCATTTGAATTAAACAAATAGTCGTATCTATCATTCAAACTTATGCATGTTTATATCAACCCGATTATAATTAGAATTCAAACTAGGAGTAAGAAAAGAGGAATCCACAATGAAATCTTAGGTTAGATCATCTCCAGCAGACACATTGGTATTAGCAATAAGAAATATCGGACTCTCATCGCCCTCGCATAACAATTAGGCATGCATTGCAAAAGGAATGTTATTTTTCAGTATATGAAGAGCAAGTAAAAATGCTATACATAAATATCTTATATCTTTTTATTTATATTTTTAAGGTATAAGAATAAAAAAACTCTTTCCACTTTCTCCCAATTTTTTATTCACGGGAAAACCCCGTCTTTGTTGACCTTATGGACTTGTTGGAGATCTATCTCCTTCTCCTAGGAGTTAAAAGTTTATTCATCCTTATGACCACTCTCTCCAGACTCCTCCACCCTCCCAAGACCCTCAAACCCAAATCTTGTATCAACAAACACTAACCCATCCTATTCTGTTTTTCTTCCTGCAGGAGTGCAATATTCCCCTTAGTGGTGGCCTCAATCACTATTTCCTGACTGATCTTGAGCACCTGTATTACGTATTGATTAATCATCAACAATCAGTACTTAAACAAAATAAGGGCGGCAGCAGCCGAAAAGCAAGGGTGTTCCAACATGATTAATTACGGACGATCAAAGGCGGCACTAAGATACCTCCAGTGTGACAAGTTTGTTCAGGGAATGGAAAACATTGAGCCATTTTTATAAATGTTTTTAAAACCACAACATTATCAAACATTGCTGGTTCATAAAACCAAGCAAATATTGACATTTACTGTCACCAATCATTTCAATCCTCTAAATAAAAATATAATAAATTTATTATTGGTTACATCTTCTCCGATTGTGTGATCGAATAAGAGTAAAAAAATTCAATGTTAGTAATTTGGACCTGCTAAAAATGTTATAAAAATAAAAAGAATGAAGAAAGAGAAATTAAATCCTAAATTTTAGGGACTAAAACTATAATTAGACCCGCCATAAAAGTAAAAAGGACCAAAATATATCAAATGAGGGCCAGCTTGCTTTTGTTGACAAATGGATCCAAGCCCATAATTTAGATTCCAATTCAGTACTGAAAAAACCACTTCTCATAGATAGCGGAGTTTGGCAAGTCTTCCAAGTTGCCAGGGTACAGCTTAGAGAAAAACAACAACAACTATTCCGGCCGATTTACACCACCATCTACGGCAGCACTAGCGGTGGGGGATCATTTGCTGGTGGGCTGTTGTGGCAACTCTTGACCCTGGGAATGGATCACGTCGGAGAGGGCTATCACATTGTTTTGGAACAATGGCCTTCAAGCGATAATATCATATGAAAATGGATAATTTAGAAAGAAAGAAGATGATCAGAGAAGGGGAGAGGGAGGGAGAAGATATAATATTAAATAATAATTTATTTTTATTTTTTAATAATGTATCAGCTGAATTTATTAGAAATTAAAATAGACAAACATTCCAAACGAAATTAAAATGTAGCAAAAAAATAAAAAAACAAAAAAAAACTAGAAAACAAAATATCAAACCAGCAAAACACGTTCAATGAGTTGCAACAACAGAGATGAAACGAAACACTAGAAAAAGGAAACAAGAAACAAAATTCCTTGTCTCTATCTACCTACAAGCTTAAGGATAGAAGTAAGAGCAGTCAGTGAAATCAACAATATTGCAAGTTGCTTTGCAAAACAGATTTGACCGCACTGGCAAACGAACCATAAAAGGGAATCAAATTACTGAAAGATTATCGATAACCACAAATCAGAACTGATTGTTGTGAAAAAACTATCCACAAATGCAAATCTATCAAAACGTGCCATAAGACAGAAGTGTGCCACAAGTAGAGGCAAAGTCAAGAGGGCTGGCAAGAGCCCTGACCCCCTTTAAAATGAAAAAAATTTCATTTAGGCCCTTAAAATTTTTTAAAATTTTAAATTAATAAAGGTAAAAGTGCATTTTGGCCACCTAAAAATGATAAATTTTCAATTTAATTCTTTAAAAATTACAGTTTTACTATCGTAAAAATTACAATTTAACTTCGGCCCCTTAAAAAATTTGCTGGCTTCGCCCTTGGTCACAAGGCAGAAGAAAAGCGTGCTACAAAGACAGATAAAAACTAGAAGAAAATCAACATATAAAAAAAATAACAATTGAATATAAAAAATTAAGATGAAGGAATATCGACGGTCGACGATTAGCATTAAAATTGACGCCGCCGTCGACTAATAAAAAATGAATGAAAAAAATAGAGCAACGTAAAGAGAAAGTTTAAAAACCCTAAAACCTTAGAGGAACTTACATTCCCAACTCTCTTCATAAGGCTATTGATAGAATTAAAGACATAACATAATTACAAATGTCAACTATTAGAATTTTTTATTGATGAATTATAAGAGAGGACAAAACCCTAACAACAATTCGATTGACGTGACTCGAATTTATGTCACACATGGGATAATGAATATTCTTAATCATCATGCCAATACATAGAATTCTCAACTGGAATTTCAGTTCCAAAAAACAATAACAAAATACTTCATTTATTTTTTATAATGAATAAAAGTATTGATCGAATAGAAAAATAGCTATTCAAAGTAGTCCTTTTTCTATCTTCTATTGGAAAGCTGAGACAAAATTTAAAGAGTTTGCAAAAAAAAATCCAAAACCATGAGTCAAAGAGAATAAAAAAATTAAATTAATACATGATATTTGTTAACATAGTTTGTCTATTTCAATTCTATTCTGCTGAGCCTTGCTTAAAGAATAATTTTATTTAACAATTCATCTAATACAACTCTTGGTTTAAACTCAATCTATCTTTTTCCTAAGATAATCGTAACTCAAAATTCAAACCTAAATTATTACAAATCACTCTATCTAAATATCTCACATTACATGCGATATCTCTCTCTATAAAAAAAACTCTAAACAATGAAAACACCCTAAATAGCTAATAGTTTATTTTTATTTAATATTGAATTTAAAATTTATTTAAATAAAAATCACCCGAGTTAACTATTTATTGGTTCCAAAAAAAAGCTTTTAGTGAAAGGCCCACTTAAATTTTTTTAATATAGTGGCAGAATTTGGGGACAAAGTAATTGTGAGATCGACACCTCATTTTCAGTCATCAGTGACGTGATGGGATGGGGAAAGAAACCTTGGCGATTTCGCACCAATCACTTATAGGCTTCTTTATAAAAATTATTGGAAAACTTTGATTAATTATAAAATTTATTCTTTTTTAATTATATACGTAAATAATTTTAAATAAATAGTGAAAATTGTTAGAGCTAAAGAGAATATACAACTTAAAAACAATTTAAAAAATCTATAAAAAAAAAAAGTCATGGGGAGATCATTTTTTATGATTCCATCAAATAAAAATAATATTAATTTTAAATTAAAAATAAAAAAATTTAAAAAAATTTGTAAATGATGGCATCATCCTTTGTGGTTTCATCAAATAAAATATGAATTTTAGTTTTAAATTAAAAAATAATCATTATAAAAAAAATGTCTGACATATTAAAGTGGTGGCGCTATTCTCTATGGCTTCACCACTATTATTTATTTTTTGCCTTCGAAATATTCAGAAATATCAGTATTAGATTGATATTTATACAAATTGTGTCAAATAGATTGGTTCCATCTAAAAATTAATTTTTTAATCTTAACAATCAATGATTGGGTGATGTGTGGCAAGTGACTGGCGTCAATTTCTTTGTTTACACCAATTTTTACTATTCATTTTAAGTCATTTACGTACATAATAAAAAAGTGAGTTATTTTTATAATTAATCAAAATTTTTGAATTATTTTTATAAAAAAACTATTATGATCATGTCTGTTTTTTAATATAATGTCTAGAATTAAATATAATCCTTCTTGATCTATAAATAAAAACATAATATATATATATATATATATATATCAGCATATCTCTCGAAATTAACAACAATAACTATACCAAATAAAATTAAACCCAAAAAAAAATTATAAACTTGAAGCCAAAGAAATACCAAAAAGCATTTGCCTACTTCGCTTTTCTTGCAATAAAATATTTGTGTAAGGTATACACAAATTGCCTAAAAGTCATCGAGTCAATGCCCTTCTAAACGGCGACGTATGCAAACGCCTTACTCTTCTCTCATCATTTTCCGTCTTTCCCTCCGCAACCTAAGTAACCACCATCTCAGAAAGAGAAGAAAGGAGCAAAAGTGTTAATTCCTTTGTCTTCTTTTTATGCTTCAAATACTTGCTTCCCCTCTCCTCGGTTCTGTCTTCTGGTAAGAATCCTCCCTATCATAATATTCTCCTTTTTTTCTTTTTTAATAGTTTATAATTTCCCTACAGTCAATCTTAAACCATAGTCTTACAAATCAAAATGATTGAGCTGTGTGGTTCGTAAATACTTTTTCCTGTGCTTCCTAGGGTTTCGGTGTCTCCGGCCTAGAGGTTTTGTCTTTAGGTCTGGGGTGGGATTTCCTTTTGTTGTATAGAAATGTTTTGTAAAAGGATGGGATATTATTGTGAATTTGTACAGGTTAGCTTAAAGTTTTAGAATTCTTGTTTTAGAGGGTTGAAAACACTTTGTTATTCAAAGTCCCACTGTAAAAAATGTCGTCTGCTGGTCTTGCGGTCGTTACTATTCGAAATGAACCTTTGGTTCCTCCTGATCACATGAATCCTGAATTGGGTTTTTGTGAAAACGAATCAATTTGGATATATTTGGCCCTTCGTGGATCGATGATTCCAATGCGGGTTTTGGAATCAGATTCTATTGAGTCCTTGAAGCTACGGATTCAAACCTGTAAAGGGTTTGTTGTGAAGAATCAGAAGTTGGTTTGTAGTGGCCGGGAGCTGGCTCGGAGTAATTCCCTTATTCGTGACTATGGAGTCAATGATGGGAATGTTCTGCATTTGGTTCTTAGGCTTTCTGATCTTCAGGTCATTACTGTTAAGACTACTTCTGGCAAAGAATTTACATTTCATGTGGAACGAGGACGGGATGTTAGTTATGTGAAACAGCAGATTGCTAGGAGAGAGAAAGGGTTTACTGATCTTGATGAGCAAGAAGTTGTTTGTGATGGGGAGTGTTTGGAGGATCAGAGGCGTATTGATGATATATGTAAGCACAATGATGCAGTATTGCATTTATTGGTTCGAAAGTCTGCCAAAGTTAGGGCTAAGCCCATTGCTAAGAATTTTGAGTTGTCTGTTGTGGCACCAGAATTGAAACACAAGCAAGATTTCGATGCAGTTAAGAAGGAAAATAGCAAACAATATATTGGTGGTGAAGAGAGTTGGACTGGCTATGAAGTTGGTACAGAGGAGGTACCAAAAAAGCCTCTTGATAGGGAATTTTTACTTGAACCAGTTATTGTTAATCCCAAGGTTGAATTATCTTCAGTCATAGTGGATATGATTAATTCGACGTTTGGTGGATTGGATAACGGTCAAATTCCAATTAGATCGGTGGAGGGTACTGGAGGAGCTTATTTCATGCAAGATTCTTTGGGTCAAAAATTTGTTTCTGTTTTTAAACCAATTGATGAGGAGCCTTTAGCTGTTAACAATCCTCGAAACTTACCAGTTTCAACCGATGGTGTAGGGTTGAAGAAAGGTACAAGAGTTGGAGAAGGGGCATTCAGGGAAGTTGCAGCTTATATTTTGGATCTTTCTAAGAATGAACAGGGCAAGATATATGGTGATGAGAAGGGTTTTGCTGGAGTTCCTCCAACTGCTATGATCAAGTGTTTGCATAGCTGCTTTAACAATCCTGATGATTTAACAACAGTTAAGATTGGTTCATTGCAGTTGTTTGTAGAAAATACTGGAAGTTGTGAGGATATTGGTCCTGGGTCTTTCCCTGTTGACCAAGTACACAAAATCTCTGTTTTGGATATAAGATTGGCTAATGTAGATCGGCATGCTGGGAACATTTTATTGAACAAGGATGAAGATGGGCAGATATTATTGATTCCGATTGATCACGGCTATTGTTTGCCTGAAAGTGTGAGTGCTGATCTCTTAGTTTACTGCAATTTCATTTTAGCATTATCTGTTCTGTTATATTTTACTTAACCTAACTCTTGTTATTTTTAATCTAGGTTCGTCCATTTGGTTATAAATGCTAAACATCGCGCTTAGGGTGATTTGAATTCCAATTGTGAACTTAACATGAACCATATTATACAATCATGATTAGAAGGTTAATGAACTTGTATTAGGTCCTATTGAATCAAGACTCTAATAAACTGCTAAAATTTTCATGATTAATTGATACAGTTAATTGTAAACTGTCTAGCAAGCTGAGTGGTGCCGCCTGCCTTATTCTATGTTTTCTGGGTTGTTGTTGTTGTCTTAGGCAGTGTTATGAGAGTGTCACTACACTTGTCTTTTTTTCTTTCACAATATTGAATTTGTTTTTGGTCCTTTCAATTATATTTATTATATTTTTCATTGTCTTATTTGTATTTAAAGATTAATCGCTTTTTATATATTAAAGTCTAACTATTCTTTATATTTTCTATTTCTGTAGTTTGAAGATTGCACGTTTGAATGGCTGTATTGGCCTCAATCTAGCCAATCTTTCTCTTCTGAGATAATTGATTATATAAAATCCCTTGACGCTGAAGAAGATATTGCTCTTTTGAAATTTCTTGGATGGGAAATGTCGCCTAAATGTGCACGTACTTTCCGCGTCTCCACCATGCTCCTCAAAAAAGGTGCGGAGAGAGGGCTCACTCCCTTTGCTATTGGAAGTATATTGTGCAGAGAGAACATTAAGGTGAAATCTGTGATTGAGGAAATTGTCCAAGAGGCAGAGGATTCTGTGCTTCCAGGCACAAGTGAAGCTGCATTTCTTGAAACACTATCTGACATCATGGATCGCCGTCTTGACGAGATTGAGTGCTGAACATCTGTAAAGGATGCTGGTTCATAGTCTATAGTTATGCAGTCATACATACCTTTTCATACTGTACAGGCATTGGCAGATGGTAGGACCTTAAATTGCTAGGCAGATTGGTTGTGAAAGCCCTTTCATTTGACTCTCTATTTTATGTTATGTGGCACCTAACTCAAAGTCATTGATTAACATTTTTTCAATTAATTTGCCAAAGATATTTGTAGTCTCAATATTTGAAGACAACGGATTATTTTTTTCTTTTACTGTTATCTTTGGCTCATTATTAAGTTTTTCATTGTACTATAACTTAAGTTCATGGAATGTTGTAGGTCTCGATTAGGTTGGCTCATTGACACTGACGTTGCTTCAATGGCACTACTTGGGAGAATATAAAACTGCTAGGCGGCCGTACATATTTGTACAAAATTGCACGCACTTGAGATTTTTTCATGAAAGCTGTAATGTTTGAATTACAAGTAGAGACCAAGGAAAAGAATTTAATTTGGAAGGGAGCCCACGAATCTCAGTGACCCGGCACTTCTCAAGTAGTCAATTTTGAATTTGCTCCTCAATTCACTTCTTGGAAGGCTTTTTGAGCTTCTTCTTTGACCTTCTGGAGGGGAAAAAATTAAAATAATAAGTCATTATATTGCAGACAAATAACAAGTCATCTATGGTGAATACGGTCTCCCACTGCATTAATTTGTAAAAACACTTCAGAATATAAGAAATTACCTCCTCCTGGGTTTATCACCAACACCAAGCATGCCCTTCATCAATGAGCTTACATCCACAGAGCGTTCACGCATGATCTTGTCATGGTACATCTTGCTCCCAATCTCACATATTTGTTCTTCCACCTCTTCTAAAGTTTGATCCACATTCAGCTGTAGTTCCCCTTTCTTGATCACAGTTACGCCAAAACCGTTTGCTTTGGCTTCCCGAAAAGCATCCTAGTAGGAATTGTTGAACGTTAAGAACAATTAGACAGCATTCCAACCTCAAGAGGAACGAAGGAAAATGAAAAGAAAATATGATCACTATCAACTCTTTATGCTTTTTGAGAAGGGATTAAGGACTACATAATCAACAGGTGACTGAATGGTCATTCTTCTTTTTAAATACTAAAGAGATAAAGGGTTTGACCAGAGCTGTCCTTTTAGGTCAATTTTCAGTATCAGATCAGGAGATTGATTATATTCTTTTACTGCTAGGAACATCAGAACAACAAAATTTAGTTTGAGCTAGTAGATGATCTTCGGCATGCGACAAGTATGTTCACTTTATAGTTGGACTAGAATGTCCCTGGTTTTCTCAGGCAATCCTTTGACACTTAAAAGTTCATTTTTTCTAAAAGACAATGTGATTGACACTATTTCATGGTAGAACCAATCAAAATTTTACCTTAGGTGGCTGTGGAACAATAAAGGCCCTGCCATTTCCTAGCATATCCAAGTGAGCCTGCATGATGTAACAAAAGCTTTTGCAATCACCAGTATCTTCAAAAGCAATCACATGGTGTGGTTTTGGCTCAATTTCAAGATCTGCTGCCATCTCCAGTGCATAAAATCCTATCCTCTGCTCCTCATTTTCAAATGTGTATAATTCAATACACTGTGATATAAACAGAAGATTACAGTGTATTCAGTAACCAGTACCGTGGGCAAATAGGCATGGTACATGCCAAAAGTGCATTTTGAGAAACATACCACAAAGACCTTACGAATGATCTTCAGGAACCATACAACTCATGCATTAGGGTTTAGGATTTAGAGAAAAAGGACTTGAAAGTAATTCTGAATGAAAGCAAAAGCCATAGCAGAGACTAAATATACATACTCAAAAAACTTACCAGTACATGTGGAAGATCTAACCACCACAAATAATCTTCCTCCTTCTCCTCTGCATACTCTTGATACTTGCTAACAACAGCTTGTGGTCCAAATAATTCCATTTCTCTTTTAAGCTTGTTGAGTTTCTTTTCCATGAACTTTTTGTTTCTTTCAGGAAGTTTCTTCATAAGATCTGCTGCTTCTTGTACCTCTTTTTCAGTGATCCATCGGTCCAAATCCTTCCCCATATCCTTCATAATGGATTTGACTTCAGGGTCAGTTTCTGCATTATAACATTCCAAGAACCCACGGGACCATTTCTTTGTGTGCTGCCAATACTCCTTTCCAGATTTTTTACCAGGTTTGACAGAGCCATCACTGCTTTCAATAACTATCTTGGGATCTTTTTTATCAGCATCATGAACTTTCCTAGTCAAATCTGGTTCTGATGAGGAAATAGCTAAATCTTCATTAACGGGGGATTCTGTGGGTTTCTGCAGGAAACTTTGCCCATCTCTTTTTGCTGGATATGTCATACCAACTTTTCTGGTAAAAAGTGCTTTATGCTGTTCTTGGAAGTTGCTGAGGGACTCAGGACTTTTCTCTAACGGAGGCCCCTTCCAGCGTGGTATAATTTTTTCTGGTGGATCATGCAGGCTGATACCATCTAGAACAAAAGCCAAAGATCTTATTAGCATCATAGTGTCATTAACTATGTCTAAAGACAACAAGTGACTAAGAATCAATAAATCGAAACAATTTTGGAGTTGTTCTACTTAGAAGATACAAGTATGGAAAGGACATGCCTGAAGAAGGATTCTAGATTTATGAAGTGTAAGTCATAAACAAGTGCTGCTATAAACAAAGATTTAATTATATGGTGCAATATTTCTGCTTCAGAGGGTAGAAATAATGAAATAATTATGAGTTTAGAACAAGTACCTGCTCCGTAATCAAGGTTTTCAATATTTGAATGAAGCCACTCATGGAGGTGAGATAGTTTTTCATTTTCTTTCTCAACTTTCTTCTCCAGACCTTGGAAGAATGCAAGTTTCTCTTCAGCATCCATCAAATAAAAGGGATCTCGGCCAGCCAATTCATTTTCTCGGACCTGAAAAACAATGTCTCTAAGTCTATCATCTTTCATCCACTCGAGTTCATTTTCATCTTCATTGGAGCGAAGTTGTTTAATCTCTGCTTGCACATTTAATTGTTCACCAACTTTCTCCCTAGCAACCATGTAATTTTCTCTAAATCCATCTCCAATCTTTTTAAGTACAGGCTCAACCTCATGAAAATTATTCTCTATCCAATTTTCCCTCATTACTGATTGCCCTTGTTCTCTACTCATACCTATGCTTTCTTGAGAAGAAGATAGAGGTTGTTGATGAACCTCTTCTCTGCATTCCGTATCAGAATTTTCTTCATCATTTTCCTTGCTAAGCATAGATTCCTTGTCCCCCTGAATAAGACTTTGACATGCATTTTCAGAAGCTGTAGACTCTGAATCTCCACGGGATATGCCATGTGGGAACATTTTGTCCTTCGCATTTATTATCTGCTTTGTACTTGTACCTGATCTTTTATCAGTCAGTAGGTTTACATCAGGAGTACTCTTTTGCACAGCTTCCATTGCAGGTTCTTGGTTAAGTTTTTCTTTGTTGGATTTTGTGGAAAGGAACTCTCTAGCTTCCTTCACTGACAGTATGACCCGAGGTTTCTTTCCAAAAGAATTGCTCTTTGCAGAATATGATTCATTATCAGTAATAACAGGGAATTGGTTACATTCTCCTTTGACTAATAAAGGTAAAGTACTCCCCGTATTTTTTAAATCCTCATTGGTGCTTTGCTCGTCTTTTGGTAACTGTACACTTGAAGCATCAGTGACTAGCCTAACTCTACTATCTAAAGAAGCTACTCCATTGGGAAATTTAACACCATCACCTTTTGGTTCATTTGGAGAAATTGGCTCCACTGCTTTGTAGCTAGCTTCACCTTGCTCTGAATCATCTTCAGTAGAAAGGTTACTCAAGAAACTCGCGCCATCTTTCCTACCCTCTTTGGTTGGCTGCATCTCATCAGTAAATTCCTTGTTTGCAGCCTGGACTTCTCTTTCATCCTTAGCAACAACAAATTGCTCTCTATCCTCAATCCCCCGGGCTTCATTGGCCATCAATTTGATATCCTGGATTTCACCTTCAAAATCCCCAGATTTGCTACTTTGAGAGCCAGAAGAATCCGGCAATGCCAATTTATCCATTGCAGCCTTTGCTTTTAGTATATTATTCATAACTTCTAGCTTATCCAGCTGTGGCCTTTGAAAAGACACACTCGGCGGTTCTTCAAATGCTTGAACAACTTCAACACTACCCTTCTCCAATATCTCTTTTCCTTTCCTAGACCTTATCTTTCTCCTCATCATTTCTTTCTCCGATGCTGTGTATTCCACCTCCTTTTTTCCGAGAGCAAACAACTTCACTGCCCAAAGTAAAATCAAACCACCAAGCACCAAAGTTCCAAAGCTTGAGAGTTCGGGGATAAACCCAGGACGAAGAATGACCCCACGAATTCCACTTATGAAACCAGACTCCTCACCGGACACCACAAACTTTGCTACCGAACTAGTCCTCGGAATCACATTTTCACCTCTTTCCATCTCTCTAGCTAAATTCCTTGCATACAAAACTTTAGAATTTACTTTCTCCATGTCTTCAAATTCAAGTCTTTTCAAAATCTCATCCTCATGAACTGTAACCCCTTTTACGTTCCCTTCCAAATCTTGCAAAACCGTGAAAACAGGACTCGACCCAATACCCCAAAACTCAGCATCTTTTTTGTACTGGTCAACCCAATTCTCTAATTTACTCAACAAAACAGATTCACCTAAACGCTTTGATTTTAATGTATCGTTATCTATATCACTCTGTTTGGTGCTACCAGAATTAAAATTCTCAAAATTTTCCAAACCGTCATTTGGGTTCTGAAAATCAGGACTTGGATTTAAAGGAATGGGATTTTCACGCACCTTTTGATGATCGACGAGTTTTTTCCTCAGAGAGTTGCGGCGGCTAGTTTTCCGACCAAAATGAGCTGAAACACGAAAAACGTTGGTCCCTCGTGACGGTAAACCGAGAGGAAATGAGGGTACTATGTGTAATCTATGCAGGGGCTTTTTGTTGGAAGTTTTGATGGAAAGTCGGGGAGTGAAAGATGAGAAGCTTGAGAAAAGCTGTGGGGTTTTAGAGATTGGAGGATTGAGAAGCTCCATCAAAACATTAAGCAAATGTTTCGACCTTGAAGAACTAAAAGAAAAAAGGTTGACAATTTTCTGATTTCTGCTGATAACATGGAAGGACGAACAGTGCTTTCAAGAGTGAAGAGAGGTTTTGTGTGAAACACTGGAAACTCCGGGAAAATGCTAAAACCCCTTTGGAGTTGTAAACGGCGTCGTTTTTCTTGAAAGATGGCGCCTACGTTCGACAGTCGCGTCATCATTAATAAGTAAGGTAAGAAAGCATAACTAATTCTTCGAGTTGACAAAATCCATTGTTGTAGTTGATTACCACACAAATTTCTCAGGGTAGGAAAGGAAATTGACGAACACATTTCGATTGTATTTCTCACTATTTTACAGCATAGTATGCAAGAGTGCAGACTGTTTATAACTTTGTTTTTACAATTGAGAAAAGGCTTAGGCCTCCAATATTCATACAGAATTCAAGAATTCTCACAACACTAACAGCAGGCTACTATGAATATTACAAGAATATGCAGCAAATGGCATTATAGGGTGTGCCATCAGGGATCCAATAGGCCTTTTCTTTTTAACTGCAGAGGTTGGGTATGCAGGCACCACCTTCTGGGTTCTGTTGTTCTTTCCATATCCGTCCGGTTACTCGCAGCTTCAACTCTTTCCTATCTCCTCCGGAGAAGAAAAGTGCCATGTTACGCTGTATAATAAGGCCGTCATGGCTATCCCTGACCTTTCGGTGGCTATCTCTTATGCTTCTTGGAGTGCCTTCCCAAATGAGTTTCCTGCCATTGCCCCCAACTTCTAGGCTATAACTGTAGTTGCGGGCTTCAACCTCATCTCCCATGAAACGAAGGAATGCCATATAAACAGGGGCCATCCCAAGCTGGAAGGCTTCAAAATGGAGACAGAAGTACTGGCCATAACAGTGGAATACCTAGTATAGATGACAAGATACAAACCATTTAGTGGAATACCTAACATAGATGACAGAATTCTACACTATAAGTTATTTAACATGGATATTAATTCAACTCCTCACACTTTTAAGAAAGGATATGGCTACCTCCTTGTTAGTATAGATAGCTTAACTCATTGTCACAGGAACTTGACCGTCTTTCATTTTCTTAGACTTATGTTAAGACTGTGTTCCATATATAAGAATGAAATAAATTACCATCAAGGAGCATATCTCATTTATTCCTATCCTTCATATATTAATTCAGCTCCTAATCAGAATGAAGGTGCTTAACAAGAGTGTGCTTACAGTTAGCATCCATGTGGCATTTTCTACTTCCCGCGGATTGGACTTCACATACCGATGGTTAAATGTGCATCCAGAATGCATGTCAACCTTGTGGTCATCCCTTAGATGAGCAACAAGGAATGGAATACCACCGACAACAGTGCATTCTGATCCAGCATATGGGCAATTGTACGGCCTGAAGTTGCATAGGGCCTCATGTTTGAGTTTACTGTAGTAAGGAAAGATCTCCGGGCATCCAAGTGATGTATATTTGCAAGGCAGTTCAAGTGATTCAGCTACCTTCTCTAGTGCTAGACACCTAATATCACCAAGCTCCTGTCTACAAGTAGGGCACCGATTGTGTACCCTTGTTTTACAGGTCGAACAGAGAGTATGCCCATTGTGACACTGTGAAACAACATACCGTTAAAACAAAAATTATAAGGTGAGAAAATACTTGGAGCAGCAAGATTCACTGAGCATAACAGTATGAGAAACCCAGTCTAGTTGTACTAGCATTCTAAGCATTGCAAACTTCTATTCCATTAAAACCAACGGTTCAGAAAATAAAATCTAGCCTTTAACATGTAGAACTACAGAAACTAGTAATGACTTTGGGAACACTTTCAGAGCAAAACATACAAATATATGGTTTTATCAGCACACAACAGAGAATCATAAAAACCATGCAGATCATTTTTTGTCTAAACAAAACCGTACACGTGGCAGCCTCATCCCCCAAACCCCAAAGAAAGAGGGGGAAAAAAAGAAGAAAAAAAGCTGTCCTCTATTCAAATTTGCTTTGGTTAGCAACCATTTAACCAGCCACCTGATCATGTGGAGGCTAAAGATATGTGCATGAACACATATGGAGAAAGAAAAACGGAAAAACACACAAATTTACTTAATACCAAGTGAAAACCCATCTCAATTTAAGTCTTCACTGTAAGAAATACATTCTCGTGAGGAGGAGAACAAAAACAATATACCATAAGGCACTCTTCAATTACTATTGCTATGAAAACAATCTTACCAGCATTATTTTTTATTCTGTAGATTAAGCCACTATTCAAATGCTTTTTCTGTGAAATTATGCAACTTAAGAAATATTAGTTTCTGATTTTCTTGGTTCCCAAAATATGCTTGACCGGATAGTGTTTTAAAAGCTCTTTAGTTTCCCTTTCACTTTGCCCTTCTTAGCCTCTTCAGATTAAGAGAAAATGAAAACCAATGTTAAAAACACACTTTTCTAATATCCTTCTTATAGCACAAACAGCTGCACATGTCTTACAATCCACAATTCACTGTGCCTGACCCGAATATAAGAGACATTCTCATGAGTATAGGGTAAGGCTCCAGGCAATACCAACAAAAATAAACTACAAAAATTGTAGTTTTGGTTTCTAACATTACAGTATGATTACTCCATGATCTTCTATTTGCTCCCCACCCCCCCCCCCCAAAAAAAAAAAAAATATATATATATATATATATATTTGCTTCTTTATCCTACTCATGGAAATGCTGCTATAATTATATCATTATATGGAAAGGATTCTTGTACTGTGCTGTAATTCTACAGTAAAACCAAACTACAGAAATTTCAAAAATCAAAATCCCAAAAGATGCAACTTTAGACTCATGTCTTCCTCTAACCCGCAAAAAGGTCTTCAACTTCAGCATCTCCAACACAACACAACACAACCCAACATCCAACAGTCGGTTACAAAAAGTCACCACAAAATAGCATCCCTGCAAACCAAATTTCTCTAATCTATAGTCCTAATTCTAACACTAAAAGAGCACAGATTCAACACAGGAGACTAAACCTCAAACAAACAGTCAAAGCCAATAAATTAATGTTAAAAAGAAAGACAAAGAAACAAAAATTAAACCATTCAAGACCCCAAAAGGAAAAAAGAAACAAAGCAATTGGAATTAAAGACTGACCTGATGGATAGGAGGGTACATGGAATTGGTACAAACAGGACATTCCAGAAGTTCATGGACACTGGTGGTGCTTGAGTGAACCGCAGGTGAAACAATACTGTTGCTGCTCCCATTGTTGCTATGGGACTTCAACAAAGAAGACAACTGATTATGATGATGGATCTCATCATCATCATCAATCACATCTGAAGATGTCATACAATCAATGCTATCAAATTCCATACAAAAGGAGATAAAAAAAAAAACCCTTATCAAAATTGACCGGTTATTTTCCGATGGGTATTATTCCTTTCTGGAAAGACAAAAACTTTGGGTGCACTTTAATTGATGCGAAAAAGAAAAGAATGAAAACTAGATTAAAACCCGGATCAGAAAATGAACTGCATCAAACGGTTGCAGGTTAAAGAGAAAGCACGGTTAAAAAGAAAATGAAAGTTGATAAAGATTTAGGGGATTAGATGGAATCATTGAGAGGAAAAGAAACCCTTTTTAAGTTTTAACGATGGAAGTTGGTTGCTGCCCCTCGAGTCTCGTCGCTTATTCATTGGATGAAAATTTATTGGGGAGGCAATGTAGGGCCAGGGCCTCATATGCTGTAAGAGATGACCTTCTTTCTACTTTCTTCCGTATAACGTGCACATAATTGTATTGTATGAGCTACTTGTCGGGCCAACCGCCATAACTGGATAATAAGTTTTTTTTTTTTTCATACAATATTCTAGTTTTTCAGGTTTTAAACATGTTCTAACCCTGAGATTATATCAATATATATGATAAAACTTGCAAAAACATAAACTCTAAATCACTCGGCTGGAACCAACCCTCCTTGTTTGAACTTTGGACAACAGGTGGAATATGTATGAGTCAGGTTACTACGGATAATCTTTAAAGGTCTAATTTCACTTTTAGTCTCTATCTTTTCGTATATTTAATATTTAGTCTCTCCACTTCTAATTTTAAGAATTTAATTTCTTTATTTTTTATTTAATAATTGAAGTCCAATTACTAATATCATTAAAGCACTTTCATTAAATTGAATCATGGGGTTTTTTATTGCTAAAAATTGCTCACTTAACCAACTTTAAGTCATCTGAGAAAAAATAAATTAATTTTCACTCTATTTCTTTGAAACGATGTTGAAGAATCTTATAATTCCATATTTAATATTTTTATTTACGTATTTAACCTATCAAGTATATAATATTGGCTACACGAGCAATTCTTTTATACGCTATATTATTTATTATTTAATTCGATAGAAATTTTTTGATGGTGTTATCAATTGAATTTTAATTATTAAATCAAAAGATAAAATATTTAAATATTTAAATTCTGACTTTAAAAAGAAATAAGAGTGGCTGGTATTCATGTATGGTAAAAGCCATCATCTGGAACGGTTTGTTTAGTATTGGAAAACGAAGCTTCATTTTATAGCCGAGTCCTGCATTCATCTTTTCCTTATGGAAATTGAACTTAGAAGCAAGATGTGTCTAGTCAACATCTCCTTACGTCGTCGTTTTCATATGCAGTAATTAGAACGTGGGAGGGGAACTTGGCATTTGCACCTTACTTTTTTATTATGGGTTATCATAGTCTTCTCCTTTTTCCTACCATGTTGAATTATTTAGTTGTTAAGCATATATATCTTATATGATTATGTTAATTTTCTTTAAATATTATATATTTCAAAGTTATAGAAAAAAATTTGAGACAACAAAGATTATATTAGTCCTAAATAAATATTGGGATAATAATGGCAGGAGGAGGTGACTTGTATCCAACGTTACTTCAACTTGAAGAAGAAAATAGAGCACAACAATTCTAATATATTTTGTTGAAATTGTATGTAGAGAGTGGTGACTAAATTATTAATAATTTTTTATCACACAATTATGAAAAGTTACAAATTGATTATTAATTGTTTATTTTTTTGTCACTCAATTATTTGAATTTTTTTTTTCTGTCATCGACGGTTAAATTACTAACGGAAAGATAACTTAGTAGCTTTTAAATAATTGCAACTTTAACTCTTAATATTTACACATTATTTAATTTGATCTTTTTTTTTCAGTTTTACTTATTTGTGACATTCAGGATTACTTTTAAAAGAATTAGAAAAGATTAAAATTATTATATTAGATTTTTGAGTGTTTTCATTTTTAGTATTTTTCGATCAAATTTAGTTGATAGATTTTTTTTTAATTTTTTAGGTGAAAGGATCTAAAAAAAAAGCAAAATTAAAAAATAAATACATATCAAATTACACAATAAATAAATGTTGAAAGTTAAATTTTTTAGAATTAAGATTAAATCGACATAATATATAAACATTAAGAGTTAAAATTGTTATTATCATAATCTTAAAAGCTACTACGTCATATTTACATAATCATTTGGTGGCTGGTTACCAACAAAAAAAATTTGAATAATAAAATTATTATTTTGTAATTTTTTATAGTTGAATGATCAAAAATAAATTTACCAATAATTAGATAACTATAAGCAGTTTACCTTTTTTCTAAACTTTGAGAACGAAGGATCAACCCGCATAGGAACATAGAAAAGAAAACATAGATCTTGTTTTCTCATGACCTTATCTGTTATTCGGCTGGTGAAACAAATTTTGTTGGTAAGATCATGAATAATACAGTGAGCCCATAGGATTGGACAGTCAGAGGTTAGCCCAAATTTCATTTTGGGTTAAACCATAAGAACGGGAGTAGTATGGGCTGGGTTTTAGAATCAACTACATCTCTAAGCACATTGAACCCAATTGTTGAGAAGTGTTCTTTAGAAAGATAAATTCATTAATTATTTTATTAATGGAACTATACAATTTGGGGAATAAAAGTTTTGGTTTTAGTATAAATGGAACATCATGGCATTTTGACAATTGATTCTGTTACAACTCAAATACAGTATATATAGAGTGATTGCAAGCATTTAATACGATAAAGAAATCAACCTTGAATAATCCAAAGCGGTGAACAAAAATCAATAAAAAAATCGAGCATCCACCAAACTAGAGAGGACAGCCACAAAACTATCCCTAATTCATTTGCAGAAGCAAGACTACGTACATAAATAAGACTAAAAAACGTACTATAAGAGTAGACAAAATTTTTTTAAAATGAAGACCTATTAAACAAAAAAAAAACATATAAAACTTAAAATAACATGAGTCTAAACTGACTCGTTAAATCATTTATTATTTTGAAATACGCCAAAAACATAAATAAATTAAGAAGTTGACAAAGAGCCACCCACTTTTTTAAAAAAATTATTGGTGACTGGAGAAATTTCAATGATGATAAAAATTATCATTTGTCCATCACAACTTATAAGAACAGTAGAAATACCTACAAAATATATTTATAAACTGAAAAAACTATTGTATTTGTCGGCGAGGGTCCAATCTTTTAACATGCTATTGTTTCAAATTATTATTATTCTTAACATGCTGTTGTTTCAAATCTTTCAATATCGTATTTGTCGTGATAGGCATGTATGATTCGTAAAGAAGAAAGAGAAACCCTGGCATGTGCACTTGTATTTGCGTATACCATCATAACCCTTCGAAATCAAAGAAGAAATGTTTATTATTTGATGTGCTATCGTAGCATAGTGAACAATACTTGAAATGACCCATCCATAAAATTAAATAAAACTAAAACAAGTCAATTAAAAGATGTCTGTTCGTAAAATTTGAGATTCTATCACCACGGATTAAATAATTTACTCCAGGCAAATAAAATAAAAATAAAAAATAAAAAATAAAAAGCAAAAGATTTTAAGGAATATCTCTTTTCCCACACAACAAGGTTCCCAGTGAGTACTTTATATTCTTTTACTCTGTAAAGAATGTAAAAAGGGGATAATTGCACCTTTCCCCCCTGGAAAGCACTGCTTTTCTGTTACATGATTGCTTGATGTCCCACTCCCTCATGCCTGTGCTGTGCACGTAAAACATAACAGAGTGGGGTACCCATTTTCGTTGACTTGCGCTAAATTGGTACTCACCGTCAAACCCGCGGGCAGCCCATTTTTATGATTTCTTGTTAAAACTTAGGTGGTAGGACCGCATGCACCCAAAGTGCTGCATTATAGGGTAATGAACCGAAAAACTATGATGAAAAACAAAAAGGCAGAGGGAGCCACCAAAAATGCTTGCTTTTGGTGCATGAACTCAAGTGCTAATTAACATATTTGGCACCACCATCTCTCTCTGGCTTGCATAATTGTTGGGAAAAGGATAAATCCGTAACAAGTTAGGAAGAATTGATAAATAGCCCAAGCTATGAAAGAAGGTTAGTGCGCCTAACTACTTAATAGCGGTCCTTTGAAAGAGATCCATCGATTTTGGATTGTGGTTGGTCCTCCTCCATTATCAGGCAGGATGGCTACCAATTCAGCACACATCACTCCAAGCTCCGATACATTTTGTATTTTTGCAGAGCATCAAAACGAAATAACTTTGCTTCGATTATTTTAAATGGAAAAAACAAAGGAAAATGCAGGCAATAACTATGGATTCTATGCTGTTTATATTCTAGAAATTGAAGTTATAATTAATTAAACGGGTAATAAACTATATTACCCGTATCTTAAAGTAACGAGAAATCGATCTTCATATTTGAACAATATGATTGATTGATAACACCTGAAAAACCGCAAAACAACGTTGATTCGCTATTTCTAACAAACTACCCGCCTTTTATCATCTCCCTCTCCTACTGTCTTACATTCAAATCCATGGAAGATCGTTTTTGTTCTTCCCTTCTTACCCTAAAATAGAGGCAGGGAAAGAGATTTATCCCTTACCTTAGTAAAAATAGATAATAAAAAAAAAAAACACAAACCCATGTTTAAGCGCATCCACGGGGAGCAAACCCGATCCGAGAACCCGCTGAATCGAAAGCCACCCGGAAACTCTGCTGCTGAATGTTTCCAATTATGGACAAACCACTCATGGTACCCGCGAAAGCAAAGCAAAAGGTTCCGCTGCTGTCTACTGGAATCAAATAATTCGTCGCCGGCAATGACACGTCCGCTCCTCTAAAATGTAGAACAACCGTCGGTACCTTAACGGAAGTCTTGCCGGACAGGTCGAAGCATGTATCGAACAATGAGAAATCAGGCGCCCGCTTCAGATTCGAGGCCCCGATACGGAACGCATCCCTGATTGCGATGTAAGCGGGTCGGGTCAAGCGGGTGACAGACGTGCCTGAGTCGATAATGACCCCTCCGTTCCCAGCTGGATCCATTTTGAATAAAGAAGGCCTGATCCCTCGGACACGTGTCCCACCGACGCTAAACCCAAGCAGCTCAACGTAGTAGAAAGTGTCGAGCTTAGGGTTTGTAAGCAGAGGAGTAAACACGGCGGTGCGGGGAATGGCCGCATCACCAAAAATCATGGAGGACGGTTTCGAAGAAGCGGACCTGTCGACCAAACAGTAAGAGAACTTCCGGTTGAAGCGGCGTCCTGCTTGGGTTGGGAATGATAATCTTCCCCGACCAAGGCCTAACAAGCCAGCTGCACCAACAAACAAGCCCTCATTGTCGTGACCACAACCGAGCGCCACACGTCCCACTTTGGTTCTCCTAAACGTTAATGTTTCAGTGGAGAAGTCGCCGAAAGTAACCGAACCGTCGCCATAGGATACTTGGTAAAGACACATCCGGCGCTTATTACATCCCGATGAATCTAAGCTACGGCAAAGCGGTGACCCACAAGGAATACCAGAGAAAGAGCGGGATTTAGTCGGGTCAAAAATGGGGTCAGATTGAGAGTAGCAATTCTTACATGGTGAACACTGAACCCACACCACATCGCTGCCGGTGTCGAGCACCATATAAAGATACCTCGGAGGAGTACCGATCCCTAAGCGCGTGAAGTACTCCCCACTACCTTCAGCAAGTCCCGAAATAATGGAACTGCTGAACCCAGGACGTCCAGGCGCGCGTGGACGATTACGCGCAACTGCTTTCGAAACGAGAGAGTAGATTGTTTCGGCGCGGAGTGCGTCGCGTTGCAGTCGAAGGTCGAAGAGTCGCTCAGGAGTCTCTTCCGAAGAAAAAGCATCTAGGTGATGCAATTCTAAATGCATTTCCAGTGTAGTGTTAGAACTTACTGCGTTGAGCTCGGATATTTCGACCAAGGAGTCGGAGTCGGATCCGGGTTCGGAGTCTGTCCATGAAATAGCGGGCGGAGAAGGAAGAGAGCGGAGAAGTAAAGTTTGCAGCTGTAAAGGGTTGGAAACAGCGGCGGAGAGAGAAAAGAGGAGAAGGAGGACGGAGGAGGAAAAGAGTAGACTGTTTTTCGATTTTTCTTCCATCGATTAGAGTGAGAGAATCGAGTATGGAGTTGGCAGCGAGAATTTAAATGTTAAAACAGGGAACGCTCTGGTTGAACGACAATAATTACAAATACCCTTTAGTGAAAGAAACTGAAAGGTCTGTTTTACCCTTGTGGCCAGGATTGTTTTACCTGTTGATGAACACCATGGCACGATGCTCTTCTTTTCGTGATTTCATATCTCCTCATCTCTTCTCTGCTATTCTTAGGCTTTGTTTAGTACTTTTGACGTAAAAAAAAATGTTTTTGAATAAAAATAATGTTAAATAAATAATTTTTGAAGAAAATTTTTAGTTTTTTATAAATATTTTTTATAGGAGAAATTTAATTTTTTAATTTTTCTATTTGAAAAGTATTTTTAATAATTTAATTACGTTTTCATCTTTGTATTTTTTTTATTAATTGCTTAAAAGATATTTAAAATTTATATTATATATATATTAAAATATTAATAACAAAATATAATAAATTATTTTTTATATTCTTATTAAAATAATATAATATTAACTAGTTTAAATATTATTTAAATGTTTATTTATTATTTTGTAACACATATTTAAAAATATATATTTTATTTCTTAAAAATATTTTTTAACAGTTATATTAAACATTTAAATCTTAAACTAAACTTTTCAAAATCACTCTTCAAAAACAATGCTAAACTAGCCATTAAGTTCTTCTTTTAAGTTAGTTTTCCAATTTAGCATATTAAATCGTATTTGTGTTAAATATTTTTCTCATTTTTTATATATATCTTATTATTTGTTCTAATTAGTTTTTTTCTCCCAATTTTTAGAAGTTCATTTTTAAAATTATTTACGAAAATAAGTAATTCTAAAAAATAATTATGAATATGAGCTAAAAACACAAATGCATTTACATGGAGTCGTTTTCAGGGGATAAATTAGAAATACTCTTCCACATAAACACTTTTTTGTGTCAGATAAAAACACGTTGACATGGAAGTGCTTTATAAAAAAGAGTCCACGTGAACGTGCTTTTGTCCGTGTTTTTTTTTAAAAACCGTTGAGGGAAGTCGACCGTTGGAGAAATCACAAGCAAAAGCGCGTTCACATGTGCGCTTTTTTGAAAAACGCTTCCACATTAACATGCTTTTGCCTGACAATAAAAAAATCTTTTTTTTATTTATCTTCTGAAAATAATATTACATTGACATGTTTTTATATTTTTGACCTATACTCATAAATAGTTTTCAGAATAATTTATTTTCGTAAATAATTTTAAAAATGAGCTTTTAATATATTAAACCCTTTTTTTATTTTGTTGTATTCGTAATTCGTACTTGTGTACAAAGGTACCCAGTCTATTGACAACGTTACAAGATTCTTATAAGAAGTGACACGTGCCTTAGATTACTGGCTTTTGCGTTGGTTACTTGCCACAACACCCATTTTGCCAAATGCAGTTTAGCGGCAATGCAAATGCTACTATATATATATATATTCTATATGCTAGAATTTTCGCACTTCAATTTAAAATTTCAAAAAATATATACAAATATTACATTTTTTAAATTTCAATTTCAAATATCAAATTATAGTATGCATTTCTAATATTAAATCGATAGTATCTATTTGGATCAAATTTAATCAAAACTTTTATATTAATATATTTATATAGATTTTATTAAAAATATGTATATGTATATAATCAATTGCATATAGAAGATGACTCGGATTTACTATATAAAAAGAGCATGGATGAATTACCACATGTTTTAAAACATTGGGTGTGAAATAAATATCTCATCTTGCTTCTTCAACAACCTTATATAAATGGACTATCATTGGGTAAAATTTCAATACATACATGTGTCATTTAAAATATAATTAAATAAATAAATATTAAATTTAATAATTTAAATTACTGTTCGAGAATAAGAACTTTGACCAGATGGTATTGAATAAATCCAAAGTGATTAAGTAGGGGGGCCACTGCATTTTGCAGCACATGCGTTGGAAAGGGATGTGTGTAGGTTCATGTCATCAACTTTGGTACTAAGCTGTACCATATAATATAATATAATATAATATAATAAACAAAGTAGAACACTTTTTCAACAGGCACGGGGCACGGCTACATGAAAAACTAAACACTTTGCTCTAAATTTTGAGAAGCATAATAATTAAGAATTCAGATCTTTGATCATTGTCGTTAAGAGAGTAATATATAACACAGGCATGTGGAACTTGGAATCAGGAGATTCTAGTTGGGGGTATAAAATATAAAAAATGATCTAAATCTTGGTAACGTGGCTTATTGTTAGTGGTGAGATTAGATCAACATATAAGACGGACATAATCAAATCTTTAAAGGATCTCGTTTTTGGTCTGACTTCCCACAGACATACTTTGTTTTTATTTTTATTTTTTGCAGAAACATGTCCTTCCATAATCTCAGTCTTGGAATTCAGAACCGCCTTATTAATTAACTAATTAATTGAATTTCTGATCAGCTCATAGAAGAAGTAATGTGGAAGGGGAATTACATAAATGCTCCTCTAGGCACATGGCTGGGCTTTCTAAACCCCCTCGATTTTGTACTTCCTTTCACAAATAAAAGGTTAAAATATATTGTTAGTTTCTGTACATAGAACATTTAAAATTAGTGTTTAAAAAAGTTAAAAATTAGATTTTTTTTATTTAAAAACTACATTCAAATAAATAATATTGTCCCGTCACTATTTCCTATTTGACAGGTTGATTAGATTTGTTTATTAAATATAATTGATAAAAAATAAATATATTAACAAACAGAAAATTACAAATCACGGTAAAAACTGGAAAAATGTAAGTTTTTAAACTTTTGAAGTAGAAGACTTTTACCGCAAAGAAAAATAAAAAACTTGAAGCTGAAGCTGAAGCTGAAGCTGAAGCCATCCATGGTGCTGTTGTGGTTTACAGAGCGGAGCCTACTTTTGTTGATTAGGTGGTGTTGAACATTCATGGGGTCTTCGTTTCTCGCGTGTGCTCTTTTTTAACGGTTGTTGACATGGCCACTGATCTGGCACCTACTGGACTAAAGGCTGCTACACCAAAAGAAAACGAAAAATGAAAAAGGTTGTGAGGAGTGAGGACCAGCACCAGCACCAGCACCAGCACCAGCACCAGCACCAGCACAGCAATCACTCTAATAATAATCTAACATCATGTACAATTTTATGCTTTTGTTTTACTTAAAATAGCTAGGCATATTCAGGCATGAAATTACTTTGTTACCCTGCAAAGCAAATTAATATTTTAATAGCTAAAGCCATTACAGAGGGTTTTTTTTATATATAAATAACTCCAAAAAAAATTATTTATACAAGTGATACAAATGAAATAATATTCACTTAAATGACTTAAAATAAACAGTAAAAATTGAGAAAAGTCACTCCATGACCAACACCTCTTAGATTTTCACCCCAATTATTGGTGTAAATCATAAAAAATGAATTTTTTGGATATCTGTCACTCCATGGCCGACACTCTTATATTTTTTTCAATCCAGTGTTATATTGGTATACGAAAATATCATTTTTTAAAATAATTTTTTTGGGTCTCTGACATCTTATGACCGACACCATTTTTTTTACATTAAAAAAATATCTTTTTGGGTGTTTATCAAATCATGACCGACATCTAAAAAATACGAATAAAAAATTATTTTTTTGGTGTCTCAACACCACAAAAATATTTTTAAATTTAAAAAATGTGGGGTCAATCATTGGATGCTAAACATTCAAAAAATTATTTGTTATTCGTTTTTTTTGTGTCAACCATTGCTTGTTAAACCCCTAAAAAATATTTTTAAATCTGAAAAAAATGATGTTGATCATTGAGTGCCAAACACCCAAAAAATTATTTTTTTATTTGTATTTTTTAGGTGTTGGCCATTACTTGCCAAATACCCCCAAAAAATATTTTTAAATCTAGAAAATATGGTATAGGTCATTGGGTGACAAACAATCAAAATATTTTTAAATATGGAAAAGGTAGTATAGACCATTAGAAGGCAAACACCCAAAAAAATATTTTTAAATCTCGAAAATGTAGTGTAGGCCATTAGGTGACAAACATCCAAAAAAATATTTTTTTATTCATATTTTTTGGTTTTAGGCCATGGCTTGATAAACACCTAAAAAATATTTTTGAGACCTGAAAAAAAAATGTTGATCATGACTTAACAAACATCCAAAAAAATAATTTTTTATTCGTATTTTTATGTGTCGATTATGGCTTGACAAACACTCAAAAAATATTTTTTAATGTAAAAATAATAATATCGATCATAAGATGTCAAGGCCCAATTTTTTAAAAAATTTGATATTTTTGCATATTAATATAATACCGGATTAAAAAAATATAAATATGTCAATCATAATATGACAAACACTCAAAAAATTCATTTTTATTGCTAACACTAATGATTAAAATGAAAATCTAAGAGATATGATCATGAAGTGACCTTTTTTAATTTTTACTGTTTAATTTTAAATTATTTAAGTGAATATTATTCAATTTGAATTATTTATGTAAATAATTTTTTTCAAGTGATTTATATTGCCGTTGGTTTGGTCCTGTAGGGGGCTAGGGCTATGCTGGCTTAGGTCTGGGTTTGTCCTATCAAAAAAGCAAAGGTAAATGGGCAATAAATCAAATACCTCCCAGTGGACCATACCTACCAGCTTCATGCAACTTTCACTTTTACCTTAGCTGATTGGTTGATTTAATCATATATGGTATACTCTGCACAGTGAGTAGCATAGCAGCAGCCAATGCCATGGCAAAGCAATGCTTGGGCCTTTCAAATCAATTATGGCATCAACTTCAGCTTCAAGATGAGTGATGTTCAAATCAATTGCCAACTTAAACCCACAATTCCGCCTTGATACTACTGTCCTTAGGGATGTGTCAGAAAAAACCCTTAATCCAGTTTCCCTCATTAACCTCTTATAAGTGCTCCCGCACCTGCCTTCCCCGTAATGCCACACGTCATCTGCATTCAACTTCTTCCATCCTTATGCGTGTGTGGGAGGAAGGGGGGTTGCCATTTAACCATCACGGCTGAATGTGGGTATCTGATTTTGAAAACAATGCAGTTACGTAACAGCCATATTTCCCATAAAGCGAAGGAGAAAGCTAAATACCACGTAATTAGTTTTTGAACATAAAAATGGTGCTTCCAAAGATTAATCAAGAGTCCTAGAGCTAAAGCATGAGGAAGGAACATGCAAGTTTCATAGGCATATTGTTTTTCAAACAAACAGCAAAAACCTTGTCAGAAGAGAAATTAAACAAGTCATTGGATTCTCTAGTAGATGAAGCTATAAATCTAGCCAGTATTACGGAAGATACATATTTATGGCCAAAACTTAATGTGACAAGTAGAGGATAAAGAAAATAAATGCCTGAATAGGCTGCAATACTAGTGGCAGAATGGCAGCTATGTCTAATAAATGCACATCTCTTTATCTTCAAGAATAATGTGTGCAAGTTTTCACCATACCGCACTGATTTCCACAACATATAACATGCTGTTGCATATCCATTTCTGTTTGAATCGGGTGGCAAATAAATGTGAATTAGGAGAAAATTTAAGTAGTTTTAGCACTTGGCCTTTTGTCAGATTTACTTGAATAACATGAAGTCATTAGCCAACCACTGTATTTACATTATAAACAATAGAATGGATGCAACATGAAGAGACAACTTGGTAACTGACATAAATTTACACCGAGTATACCTAACAAAAGGGAAAGCATTAGCAGATAGACATATTACAGTAGAAAAAAGAATTTAATGAATCGAGAAGGGGGTGGGAGGAGAGAAGAGAAGGATAAAGAAGCCCACAACTAATTTAAAGGACACACATTGTTTCATAAGAAACAAAAAAAATTCATTGGAATGTGGGTTTAGCACAATATCATGAGAAAGCACTAACTTTTTTCCCTTGCACAAATTGTAACCGTGTGGGGTTCTAAAAAGCCAAAAGCAAAAAAGATGATAACCTGAAAATAATGCAAAAGTTGAGGAGACCCAATAAGAAATTGCATAACAAAGACATTATTATTAGGGCAAATCATGGGGCATATCTTAGTTTTTCCCAGCATAAAACTAAACAACATTGCCCATGTTCACAGTCCATGATGTCATTGTCATCCATTTCAACCAGTTGTGACTAAATATAACATACTGATGCCATGAAAAGTGGATCCTAGTTGCTTAAGAAAAAATCAAATAGTAGTTGCTAAGAAAAAAAATATCTAAACAAAGCATCATGTAAAAGCTGTAAGGGCTTTGGATTTCACCTTTGCTCGCTACCTTGCAAGGCAGGGGAACGGGGGGAATGATTGATAGTGTATAATGCTATCCAATGACATCCTTAAGTAAACTTCAAGGTGAAGAAACTAAAGAATTAAAGCAAACTCTTTAGATTCAACAACTAAGCAAAGCAATCTGCCAATTAAAATGGGAAAAGTGATTTACAAACTTGGCTCCCAGTAAACCCAAGAAAAAGAAAAGGTAGTCCATTTGAGTTATAATTATTATAGTATTAATCCGTAGTTGAGAGTTATTCAATAGTTAAAAGCTAATTCTGACAATAATTTTCCTTTCACTGTTAAATTTAAATGCACTTACATATTGCAGGGAACTTGTAAACTGTAAAATAATCCTTAGAATTAAATGACTGGACCTTGAATAGTTGTACCTGTTAACAGTTTGTTCCTCACATTTGTTGCTGTTTCCAAACTAGTCACATAGGGTCTTTGCCCTCAACAACTTTCTGCCTCTTGTAAATATAGAGATTTATGGTTTCCACTTGGTCAGCCTCCTAAGAGTTGCAAATCTCAATAGGCTCAACTCTAACATCCCTATCTCTATTTACTTTATTCCTTCTATAGCCACACAAATCAGTACATTCCACTTAATAGCCTTCTGAAAAGGTAGAACATTTGAATCTTCTTACCAAATAGATACATGTGTGCTTAAAACTTTAGGAATATTGTGTAGAACAGGTATACATTTTGAGAATTAAAAGGTCCACAAAATAGCATGAGTAAGATTAGTTTAAAATGCATATAGGTTATACATTATGCCTCCTTTTATTGTAAATTTAATGAAAACATGAAATAAGCCACCAAGTTTCATGTTTAAAAGAGCAGAGAATACTACCATTCTGATAAAAAAATGCAAATATCTACTAAAATACTAATACCCATAACATTTTAGCAGCCCAGTCTCAAAATCTTATTCCTCCTTGCACCAGTATCCAGTCTTCCCACCAGTTTTACGCTCAAGTCGTATATCTGTGACCTGGATATCTTTCGAAGCGGCCTTGCACATGTCGTACACGGTTAATCCCGCTATACTCACAGCTGTTATTGCTTCCATCTCAACCCCAGTTTTACCTGTGCTAGCTGCTTCTCCTTCTATTTCAACACTAAAATCCTCAGGATTGAGTCCTAGGTCAACACGAACATGAGCCAAAGTGATGTTGTGGCATAGAGGGATGAGAGTGCTGGTGTGCTTAGCCCCATTTATGCCAGCAATTTTTGCCACAGTAAGAACATCCCCCTTAGCCATTTGGTTGGCCAAGACCAAATCAAACACCTTTTTCCCCAAAACTACTTTACAACTAGCAATAGCAGTTCTGCTACTATTTTCTTTAGGTGAGACATCTACCATTTGGGCTTTCCCTGTACTGCCAACATGAGTCAGACCAGGCGTATTTTCACCTAAATGATGAGATATAGAGCTAAGTTCTTGAGCTGCAAACTTATCATTAGTAGAACCCACGATAACATGAGAGTTATGGTGGGCATCTTGAGCCATGCAGCTTCTATTTCCAGAATTGGCTAGTCCATCTGGAGGAGGTTCACCAAATACAGATTCCATTTCCTGAAACCAAAATTTGGACATAACCACTTGCATTCTAGTTTCTGTTGAGAGCAAAGTATTTGCAGTAGATTTTGATCATAGGCTTAGCACTTGTCATGGTGACACAAAAAAAAGAGGCATTGAACCGCGGCTTCAATTAGATTCATCAAATCAAAGAAAAAACAAACAAATCCTAATGCTTTCAGTTCAATAACTGTCATATTGCCGCAAATGTTAATTACGAACAAACAAAGAATAAGAAAACAATGGATTTCTTTTACTTCTTATAAACACATAATAGCAATACCTTATTGAGTTCAGCTATGGTGCTTGCAAGGTCAAGGCTATCTTTACTGCTGAAGAACCTTGTAGAGCGAGGAACTATCACAGCAAGTCGACGAAGAAACATGACGCCAATAATCAAGACTGCAACAAAAACAATACAGCTTTAGGATCTTAATTCTCAAATGAAAGCAGGTTCTTATTCAGGCATTTTCACAAACAAATTAGGGTTAATAATGGGAAGGGAGAAAATGACGATATTTTATGTTTTAAAATTTGTGAAAATAAGCTGAAATTATAGTATTTGAAGGTGAAAGAAGACAAATTGTGCAATACAAAACTTGAATTTTCTGTAGATTGCAGTGACTAGTGAGAGTGTCAGTCAGTTCGAATCTACGACTATGAGAACGTAAGGTAACGGCTAGACTGAGACCTGATTGCGAAATGAGTCAAAGACAATCGGCAACTCAAACGCACCGTTCGAACTGTAATTGCTAATATAGTCATCTGTTCTGTTTTTTTTTTTCTGCTAAAGTATTAAAAAAAGATTAAGTCATTTCTTAAAATGTCGAAAATATAAAAATAAATTACAAGATTAAGTCATTTCTTCAAAAAATTATGAGACTGAACCAATTTTACGAAAACACTTTCAACGAGTAACGTTTTCGTAAAATCCGTCTACTTCTGTCATTTTTCAGAAAAATGGTTTAATGTCGTCATTTTTTTTAAATTTGACAATTTTAGGTAAATCAGTGCTGAAAAGTCTCTTAATTGAAATTTAAAAATCAATCAATTGAGCTCTTGTAATTGTCATTTCCATTGAGGCCCTAATGGGCCGTTAACTCCTGAGTTGTTTGATTAATCCATAATTTATTTTATTATTATGTTAACTAATGACATGGAATTTAAAATTAAAGAAATAAATTTATGAAATATGAAATTAAAAAAAAAACTTAATTTTCCGGCAACCATCAATCAAACCAGACCACCTCTTTGGCATCAACTACCGGCAACTATTAGGCCCCACACGGCTACCATTACCATTTTCACCATTATCCTTTCGAATACTCCACCATATGCATTCATCACCACCATTAACCCATCATCATCAATCACCTTTAAACCCATCACCCAATACTTAAATGATTTGATCTAGTTTCATTTTCAAATTTATAATAAATTCTTCTTTTTCTTTTATCTATATTATATAATTTATATATAATAAAAAAATAAATATTCTATGATTATCAAAAAAACTATAAAGTAAATATTAAAATACGCATTTGGTTATTTACTTTTAAAATTTTAATATAATACAAATTATTTAATGATATTGAAAAAAAATTGTCTATATAAAACCATTAAATATTAGTAAAAGTCATATAAATCTTTAAAAAAATTAATATGAATAAATTTAAACATATTCAAATTAAACATTTACAAACATAAATGAAATTGCATAAAATCGAATTTGATTAACTATAAATATTACAATGCAATACATGAACTCGACTTAATTAACTTGACATGTTCCAACACTTACTCCATTTATATATGTCATATGTGAGGGGCAGGTAATCATAGTTGAATTTCAGTCCTAATCTAAATTTATAAAGAGAGAGAGAGAGGGAGAGAAGAACTGTAAGAAATTAAACTGGAGCAAGAAGGGCGTTGCAAAATACAGATAGAACAAAAAAGCTGGCCAATATTTGTATTGTTCTATCATGTCTACTAACCATTAACATTCTGCCTGAGAAAACATTTACAAGGTGATTGGTGCAATTTACATCTTCAACCTTGAGGAGCTAAAAAGGCCAGTAAAACAACCCCATCCATCGCATATTTACAGTCTAAACTAACAACATAATAAGTTTGGATATATCTTACTCCTGATTCGGCGTCATCAAACTTTGGGCCTCTTTCACGGTTGAACTAACAGCATACAGCACCATCTTTTTCACCTGCAAATGAGAAAACCCGATGCAATCTGTAACATGATTACTCACTTTCGTCTAATACAATCTCTAAGGCCAATTCATTGTCTACGTTTTTAATTTTGACAGATCACCATAATGACTGCAGTGCGTTATAATCATCTTCTTTTTAAACTTCAAACAATTCAGTTGATGATACTTTGTATGCATGTCAAAATTCAATGATGAGTGCAAGAAGAAATGATTAAGAAGATTGGAGATTTTTCCTTTAATTCTGAAAATGAATTTACCTTTCTTACAAAAAGCTGTCAACATGAAACTAACTTCTTTTACCAGTAGGTGCAAAACCAAAAAAAAATAAAAATTGTAAGGGTTGAAATTAAATTGTAATTTTTGCAATAGTAAATATATAATTTCATCATTTTAATAGCCTATATCTATATAAATTTTTAAAAAATTAAATCAATTTTTTTTATATTTTTGAGAAACATCTTTATTAATTTAAAATTTTAAATAAAAAAAATTCTATTTTACAGAGAGGTCGAATCTCATACCAATCCCTGTTTACTAACTAACTCAAGTATTATTTAAATTAATTGATTCTCTACACTCTCCGTCAAGTTGAAGGGTGATAGATATCTTTTACCCCCAACTTAGAAGTAAAATAACTATGCTCCTGCATGTCAATATTTCTGATGAGATGATTGCTCGACTACTTCGCATTTCCTTAACTTAAGCCCAATGAGAGGCATAATCATCTATGCTAGCCGTTTAGGATACAGGTCCACAAGGCGATAGTAAAAAAGGAAGAAGGAGAGGGCTTAGCCTCATAGAACCTACTGTGATAGAAATGGGCACATATGTGACACTTGTTCGGCTTTATATGGGAGGCCCTTTTGTTATAATCCGCCCATTGCGCATGTAGCCCAAGTTTAAGGAGATAGGCTTATTCCTCTTCCAATTTCTCGTACACAAGGATGAGCCTAATCTATCCCGTTGTCTAAATCAGATTATGATGAGTAGTGTATCAAGCTTTGAAACAACAATTGGGTAATTCTTTTGCTGGTCTAACTCATTTTTCCTCAAATGGACCTTAGTTAACTTAGATGTTTTCGATCATATTTCTGGTAATAAAAATAATTTTATACTCTTACCCCTCTTCTTTTGCTTCCTTCACTATAGTTGACCGTGAGCGCACGTACGCATAAAACAAATGATTTGATCAAACAAATTTAAAACGTGATTTTGCTACAAACGTACATGTCAATTGTAATATTTGTATTGTTACAATAAAATATTAGAGTATTTCAAGGATTGAACCCAAAAGAGATACGATTGAGTGATAAATAGCGTACACTATAAAGTTTAAACGACTACTGATATTATTTTATAGTACAACAAATCATAACAAGAAAGTTTTGCAAGAAAATTAAATATGCTAATCTAGGGACCAAATTGTAAAGAGTACAAAACTAAGAGATTAACTAATAAATGACTAATGGTGGGTGGTTGATTTCGATGTGATTCGCCAGTTCTCGAATGAGGGACTTAAATCGCTTAAATTACTAAGTGTTTCAATTTTAATCTTGATCTCAATTTTACCAACTTAAACAAATTAATCTAACTTATCTCTTGATCTCACCGATTAATTCGAGACTAATAAATTGGTGCACAACAAGATTACCTCTCGATTTCACTTGTCTAGATATTCCCTTAGAAGCATCAATTCTAAGTTTTTAGATCTATTAGATTTAATCCAATTTATTATGATTTAGTCCCTTATCCAAAAAAATCAACTTACCCACATCTCCATCAGCCAACCTCCTTTAAGGTTTAGCTACTCATGCTAAAAATAAAGATAATGGACATGAAAATGAAAAGAAAAGAAAACATTTAAGTAAAGATTCAGAAAAGTATAAAAGTTTGGATTTTTACGCAAAAAAACTTAAAGAACATGAAACTAAAGGCATTCAATAAGAAAATTTAAAGCAATAAATATAAAAAGAACAAACTTTAGCTTATTTAAAGTAAAAAAAAAAAACTTAAATACATTAAACTAAAACTAAAAATGTCTTACAATCAAGGTATAGGGACTGAAAGTGCAAATAAACTTAAGTTATAGTGATAACTAACTTAACTAATACTAAGAACACTAAGAACAAGAAGTAAGTGCAAAAAAAAAAAACTCTAAAACTAAGAAAAAAGAAGAGAATAAAAACCCTAGAAAAGTTGTAGAAAAACTAAGAGAAAACCTAAAGAAACTAAAGCTAAAAACTAAGCTAATATGTGTCTCTCCTATTCAGCCAAAATTGATTGTTTTAGGCTTAATGTTGATGAAATTTCGTTACCAAAATTGCCCCTACACAGGCCTTGTGTGATTGGTGCATCGGGTGGACAAAGACTATCCTTTTTATCCAATTTTGTCTCTCTCATGATATCGGTGTCTCAATGCCTTAGTCAGTTTTGAACTTTAGGTTTTCTTTGAGGGTGGATATCACGATACCCAAAGTAGATATTGCGATACCATTTAAGGGTGGTCTCCAATCTTCAAACCTGTTGGAAGTATCGCGATTCCAAAGTATGGATATCATGATTCCAAGGTATGGATATCACGATAGCCTTTTCTTTGGTTTCATTTTCGCTCGTTTTCAACCTTCAACACGTTACTACACCACTCAACCACAAGTTAGGCCTCCTAATAACACTATCATCCAAATTAAGTCACAAAATGAGTAAAAACGAGACATTTACACTTATTAACTTAAAACTAAAATTACAAAAAACTACAAAAAGTACGCTGCTTTACTTGAGAATAAACTCTTTAAATATACCGAAAAAATCTAATTTATCATATCAAATTATAGCAGATCAATAATTAACTTAGCTAATGGATTTAAAACTTTGGTTAAAGGTGTCAAAATTTTTACCCATCTCCTCTTTGCCTTTAATATTAGTTTTATATGCTTCAAAATGCCCTTATAACTTCATTTTCATTAATAAACTCTCTAAGAAACTTAATTGTCAAGTCACTTTTTATTCCCACTCTGTTTTAACAACCCTCTAACAAGTGTATGTTTTTCATTCAAACACTCCATTATATTGTGGATTATGAACACAACAACTTTGACGAATTATGTCAAGAGAAGACAAGGGTTACTTTCTAAATTAAAATTTTCATCACTATTGTCAATTTTAACAATTTAAATACAAGCGGAACTATAAGAATAAATGGTTTTAAATAAACCAATTATATCACTCTTGAGTATCCATGTAATCCTAGTATGATCATCAACAATGGTTAAGACCAATTTATGACATTTATGGGTAGATATACGATGTGGACCCCACAAGACAACGTGAATAAGAGAAAAAACAATGTCTCAACATGATTAGCTAATTGGAAAATGTAGAAAAATTAAACAACAAGAGGACAAACAAAATATTAACTAAGATGATTTTGGCATAATGATAAAATTTGCCTCCTAACATTTTCACTTTTGTCATTTTGGCCTTATTTTTTTTCACTTTGGTCCTCAAATTTCAAATTTTAGTCAAATCATTTTTTTAAAGAAAAAACTAATGGTACTTTTAAAATTTTAATGGCATTGACGTGACAACTCACTCGATAAATAATGTATACTTCATAAAAATTAAAAAAATATTAAAATATTCGAAAAAATTCATAAATGTTTTTTAAAAAATTATTCAAATAAGTAATAAAGTACATCTCGATTGTCATACGAATTGTCACATATTCAGCCAACTATTAGACAAAAATAATAATTTGACTAAAATTTGGTTGAGGATAAAGATGGTTTTGCCAAAATAGATAAAATCAAAATGAAAAAAAAAATGTTGAGAGCTGAATTTATCATTATGCTAATGATTTTTATTCAAGGTTTTATTTTGGAAAAGAGACATTTAGTTCATTTTTGACAATGATGCATGTCTACATCCATTATGCCAAAGAGATGATTCTAATTTTTATAAAAATAAATAAAAGATACAGGAGCTAACTTAGTATATGAATGCTTTTGATATGGCAGACCTTATTCTTTATCAGGATCAAATGAAACAAAGCAATTTAGATCTAGGGTGCGTTTTGAAATAGAAAGCAAATCGAAATGAAAATATGGTATGTAGAGAATGCTGGTAAGATTATCATCAATTGGAAGAGCCTAAGAACCAATATGTGTAATGGGAATTGCTTCACCATTAGACTATTGAACAAAACTTGATTAAGAAGAGCAAGAAATTTGGAGATTTTGAACATTGCAAGTCAGATATCATATGATTAGTAGCCCGTGTGTTCAAGATCCATTCTAAGGATGATGTTTTGATAGAGGTGCCAAGATCTATTCTAAGGATGATATTTTGATAGAGGTGAATCTAGAAACCATACCTGTCAGAAATTTTTGATACTATGCTTGAGTAAAGACTAAAGCCTGTTGAGACGTCAAAGCGTCATTTCCATCTAAAGATTCCAAGGCAATAACATGATTTGTTGAGGATGATAAACTTAGATTCCTTTTCTCTATAAAATAGAAATCTGATGGGTATCCAATCAGTTAGTAACTATTCTCTTTCTTGTGCACTTTAACTTTACCGTCGTTGGCTATGCCATTGAACTTTTTCTTATTTGTTGAGCATTCGAAGATTACAAGGCAGCAGGCGCAAACATGGCTTTGGAAAGCTGTAGAGTGTTTCCTTTGTGACTCTTCTTGGACAAGCATAGAATATGCTTGATTAATTGTTGGCAAGGGCTGCATTAGTAAAATACTAATCCTAATAATGTTATGGGTTTCATTTAGAAACATCAAGCCTTTGTTGAGTAACATGTCGAATGTTTTCCTTGACGCATCACGAGAACAAGCAGCATTAATGCATCATATTCAACCCATAACAATATGATTGGAGTAAAATAGATAAAGATTGACAAGATACCTTGCACATGAGAAGGAATTTCTTGATGGAGAAAATAAACCCGAGTACCATCAACCTTATCCTGCCTTTCTCAATATCTTGCCAAACTATAGAAGCACTTGATACAATGACGATACTTATTAAAAATTCTTTGTAAACTGCATTCAAAATCCAAGAAAGAACAATGGCATTACAGCGCTCCAATTAAGGATGAAAGATGGGATCATAAGATTCCTTTTGGCAAACTCCATCAACAAAGCCCAATTTATTCTTTGCCAACAATGTAGAGCGCATCTAATGCCTCCAAACATTTGTATTCTCAAACCTCAATAGTTGGTTCGAAACAAGAAGCGTTCCTAGTGTATTTGACAGATGAAAGTACAACAAATGGTTGGAATCAATAAAGATATAGCTGCAAAACCTCCATTGCTGAATTCATGCTCTTTCACAATTGTTGCAAAGTTCCCAACACTCCAATTTGAACCAAGAAAAAAAAAACTTAAAGAGACAATAATGAATTTGATAAAATCACAGTACCAAAATATATAAATCATATAACCGAAAAATATATCAATCAAGAACAGTGAAAAACAAAGAAAATATGAAGGTAAAGCGGAGTGTTTGGTAGGCTTTGATACCATGTCAGAATTCAACAATGAAAGCAAAAGAGATGATTGAGGCAAGAGGATGGGAAATTTTTTTTTAATTCTGAAAATGCATTTACCTTAATTACAAAGAGCTATAAACATATATAGAATTCTATCATCTAACTACCCTGAACCTAACTTACTTTACCAAGTAACCCTACAACATAAAAACCTAACTTAAGAAGGAGAGACTGCTAAATATGTCCATTTCAAAGGCTTTTGAAAGTTAAGCATAACATCATTAAAACTGGCTACCAAATGCATTCTACTCAAACCTATTCAAACAAATAAAGAAACTAAATTCAAATTTCTTACCTCTAACTTGTCCTCCTTGGCTCTATGGTTCTTTGGGAGCTTACGGAACTCATTAGTTAATCGAAGGCATTCCTCAATGTTGTCGGGAGAAACAAAATCCAGTGCAACCTTAATACAAGACTAGTAAAAGAGAAAAGAGGAAGTCAATGGAATTAATAGTGCAAGATGAAATTTAAGACATTCTACACATAAGATTGTTAGTAGCCAAGGGATTACTTGTCTATTTCTCACTTGATGAGGGCATCCAGCAGGAATGAAAACAGCCTCACCAAGGTATTGCTCAAATGTCCAAGGTTCCACATCTGCATTCAACACCAAATATTAATGACATTGTTGCGGTATGAATGATGGAACATTGTAGTGCTGCTATTGACAGATAAACAAAGAGTATTCTTACCAAATTCCTCTTTCAGTTGCCTTTTATGCCTCTCATTTAAGAAAAGAGTCTGATCATGAATGGGATGAATGACCTGAGAAAAGCACAGTGTAAAGTAGTTCAGCTCTCCAGAATAGAAAACATACTAAAAGTTCAACGGTAGCAGTAAGGGTACTCACCGAAATTACAGGAAGATTGTTAACATGGCGAAATTCCTTCTTGTGCTTTTCCAAATACTGAATGATTTTAGGAACATCCTGCTTGCGAAAGATATCCCAGACAGAACCACCTTTGACCAGTTCTGAGTTATCATCATTTCCTATATTTTTGACAGGCTCTTGGTTTGATTCTTGCGAAACAGGGCCACTAACTGAATAATCACCAGAGAATGAAATCCCAGATTTGTCTTTCTTCGTTACCACCATGTCATTTGAACATTTAATCTTTTCCAGGTAGGATGCACTCAAATCAGCTAAACCTTCGCTCTCAGTTACCACTGCACTGACATCAAAAATTGCATAATCAGTAAAGATAGTCAATTTTCCAACAAAGAAATCTCTTTTAGAAACATACACACCATTAGAAAAATTGCTTCCTCCACCTTTAGATTGGTTTACACTTTGCTCGTTTAACTTCACAGTCACGTTTTCTGCTATGGCAGCATTTAACTCTGAAGAGTAGACATTTTCATCCATTTGGTCCTTTCCTGAAATATTTTTGACCTCTTTCTCCAATCTTAGACTATGATCCATTCTTCTTGTTTTCAAGTAATCCTTATCTACCATGTTGCTTGATGAAGAGCTCTCCATTTCAAAGTTTTCCATTTTTTTATCAGTTCTCCCTTTGTCATTATTTTCTGGAAATGACTCTGCTTCTACCTTCACATTATGCTTCAAGATGCTTGATTTATTATTCAAAATTTCAACGAACAGGTTATCCCTTTCATCTGCACTGCTAGACATAAAGCGTTTGTTTGGTTCAACTTTCGGCTTATTTGAAGTTATTTTTCTGTCACTATTTTCCTCAAAGGAGCCTTTTGCAGGGTTATTATTACACCCTAATGATTTTGTCACACCATTTTCATTAAAATCAAGAATGCGATGATTTGAATCATTTACTTGAAGCAACTCTGTCCCAATACTATTGTTTTTCCAATTTTCAGAGGGAATAGAATGCCCCATTCCAGGCTTTGTTTCATTCAATCCTGCAATCCTTAGATTCCTGAAATCTGGAACAGGTGGATTAGCATTTGATTGTTCATTATCCAATTTCCCTTCCTTTATGTGTTTCTCTTCCAACAATAAGTGCCCATGCTCCATGCTTTCATTCTTTGAGCAGTAAGTAACAAGGACGTTGTCCCCATGTGTTGTCTTCAATAATCTTTCTTCCATTCCAACCTTAGCTTTATCTACATCCCCATATAGCTCTTGCATGTCTTCAGCAGCATGCATGTTCTGCATGCTTTCTATCTCTTTGCGTTGCCAAGAAGCAATTTTCACCTTAGTTGTGTGTGTCAATACATTTACCTATAATCATATCTACAAAACATTAGAAAATTGAAGTCTACAGAGAAAAATGCTAGATATCATTGTCTTGCCACATAAGATGAAAGTTGTAGATGAAACAATACCGCATCAGACATGTCGCAATGCAACTTTGCCACAGAATCGCCTCTACCAAGTTCTTCAGAGAATCCGTATGCAATATATGTCTTGGGTCCCATATCTGGCTTCAATGATCCCTCTGGAAGCCGTGCAGCAAGGTTTAAAAAGCCAAATTTTGGATCAGCGTAATCACTGAAAGGGAGTGCAGCAATAAATTCAGCATTATGCCTGGGCAAACGTTCTTCAAATAAGGTTGATGAAGGCCAATCCTTCAATTTCAACATTTCTGGCCAGCAAGTGTCATGCATACGACCCTCTAAGTAGCCCATGAAAAATTGGTGAATATTAATTTCGACCTACATGACAACACTAATAAACATGTTAGATCTACAGAAATTAAAACATTCAACAAAACTTAGAGGTTACGTAATTAATAACTCACCTCACACCAGTCTAAGCAATCAATAGCCCTTACGCTTCGAGTCTCTTCTTTGAATTTTACATTGGAACCTGTTTCTCTGAAAGCCCTCCACATGACCATGGGTTCCCAACTAAGACCAGATGTTTTCTCTAGAACATTACGGACAATCACAGGTTCACCCCTCATCCAATGCCTCTGAAAATGCTCAATTTCATCGTCTGATATATCAAGAGCATTTGGGCAGAATAAGTAGTTATCACAACACTCTTTCCTGTTAGCTGCATGCCTCACATTAGAACTATTGTTGATGTTTCCATCTAAAGCATTTGGCTGGCATGAAGAACATTCCATATAGAAATCAACATCAGGTGGCTTGTATTGACTGGTAATGTCCTCGGCATTATTTATCAGCTTAGTTACCCAGTTAGCTTTAAAAACACGCCTCAGCTCAAGTGTAGAAGCACCACAACCTCCATAGTCACTTGGAGGACATGGAATGCTACCATTCGCATTAGCTCGCCAATCAGGCAAATGAGAAGATGTAACAGCTTTATCGTTACCGGGTGAATGCACTTGGCTTTCCCATCCATGTCTTCTCCTTGGTGCATTACTTTTTTCATCCTTCTCTATAGTTTGAAAACTAACTCTTTCAACTAACTGTTGCTTGGATGTTTCTTCTTCATTAGCACAAGGTTGGAGGCCTTCTCTTAGCTCTTGACAACAGATTAAGCATAAATCATAAGAACATTTGGAGCAGCTTCTGTGAAAATTAACAATTGATGTATTGCAGTTGTCACTGTCATACAACAAAATGCACATTTCCTTCGATTAAGTTCAAATTTGATAACTAAGTCTCAACGGATTTATTTTTAAAAGTTTGAAAACATACCAATACAAACGTTCGCTTTTGTCCAACTTAGACCTTGTTATATCAATTTCTGTCAATTGAGATCCTAACATACAAAAGCCATACGAATAAGGAACATAAACTAATTTCATTTACAAGTGCTTTGTGTCATTTTTTACCTTTTATGTCTGCTTCAATCTCTATTTCAGAGCTCTGCTCCCTGTATATATGCTTAAGAACTGGGAGAGCTTTATGAAGCAAATATTTTAGCCACTCCAATTTGACACTGGCCTTTATATCCTTGCAGATATCCTGTCAAAGAACAAAAAATAAACAAGAATAACAAACACAAAAGAAAGCAAAAACGGCATGCACAATAGGCAGTTAGTTACATAGAGAAAGAAATTAAAGGCTTCTACCTTGACAACCAAGACTTCACGCAAACAAGCTTTACAATTGCAATTTCCACGACAATATGGACATACAGCCTCAACTTCATCCCTTGTTTTCTCTGGATACCTATTTCATCCCAAACAATTCAACTACATGTATAAAAAGGTACCCAAAAGGGAACTAGTGCCTAATATGAGAACCCCGAGCATGTTCAAGCATGGTCTTGTCAAAATCTGTATCACAAAACTTACCACTTTTCAATACACTCATAACAATAACGTTTCCTTTGACAACTGGAACAAAAAACAACACCGCTTTTATCGTTCCTTTGGCACTGATGACACATTAAACTTCCAAATTCTTTGCTTTTACTCGTCTTATTCTGCAATGCAAAAGTTATTCTTTTGAGATATAGATCAATTTTGAATATGATGCAAATACATTGGATATAAAGCAGTTACTGCTTCATCAATACAATTTATTGATGCACAAAACTCCAATGTACTAATTTCTGTTGTAAAATATGAATGAAGTGGAAGCAGAAATTAAAGTACGCTAGCAATTTCAAATTTAAAATGGTATATATATGTTGAAATAACCTTCTCGATAGATTTTTTCTCTCTAGCGGCACCATTCCTAACAGCTTTAATGGAGGCTTGTTTTTTACGGAAATTAGCTTTTCCTTCACCAAAATCCATTATCTCCTTCACTGAATTTCGAGAACCAACCTTACTCCCCTTGATATCTTTCTCTTCCTTTTGGCGCTCCCTGGACATCATCTCTGTCAAGACAAGTTCGTCTACTTCTTCCGATCCACCGCTCAACTCCTCCTCTCTCCTCTTCTTCTTCTTGTTCATTTCCAATCCGCTGATTTCACCTCTCACACTGCCACTTCTCTTTAACTTGCGGGATTTACAGTGGCTCTTATTATCTCCATCTCCGCGAATTCTTTTCTGAGCCTGTTTATTTCTTTGCAAGTGCTTCTCGCAATACGAGCTTGAAGGCAACGCCATTTCGCTGCATCGCCACTTACCTAGACCGGCGCTTCTCTTGCAGCGTTGACCTGACGGTGAGTCCATGGCTAAGTAGGTAGATATTGTAACCTCTCGCTCAGATTGCCATTAGATGAAATATTCGAAAGTCTGATTACTTTGAGATTCTTTCACAAGTTGATATGCGTTTTATGGTATACAGGCGGCAAAAATAAGCTGAGAATTTATAAACATCTGCTCGAATTTCAATGCACTTTTACGAACAAATAGGCAAGTCCTGAAAGCGATGTGATTTGCCAAATCCGCTAGAGGAAAAGTTTCCCCAATTTCGGTTCTTTTCTTCTTTTCATCGTTCTCTCGTAAATGTTACAAAGGGTTTGTTTGGAAAATAAAAGATTAATTGAATGAAAAATATCAAACTGTAATTATATATTTACATAATATAAATAAATTCTAAATAAATTAAAATTAAAATTAAAATTAAATTTTATATATATATTATTATTATCTTAGTCTATAAAAATAATTGATAATACGATTATCGATAAAAATATTATTTTATATGTAATTTTATCTAGTTGTTCTGGTGTATATTTATTGCATTATTCTCTCTTTAATATTTAACATATATTTTTTATCATCATCTATTAGATACACTTCGAAATATGGATCATCTCAATTTTTCATATAATTGAAGTTATCATATATGCAATACACTATTACAATCTAACTTTTTTTCTTTTGTGAATTACAAATAGCTATTAGTGCAACTTAAACTCAAGTCACACCTGAGACGATGAACACTCTTAACCATCAGGTTAATACACGGGGTTTATCTAACTTTATTTTTTATGTTATACTAAAATGATGTCGTTAATATGAGAAATATTTTTATAGGACAACAAATATCTTCTTAATCACATTTCGAAATCTTGTATGTTTCAAATAATATTATGAGAAATGATAGGGAAGGACCTTGACTCCTTAAAAATGAAAAATTTTCAATTAAATCTTCTTATAAATAGAGAAACCATAAATTAATATATAATTAAATTATACTTAACCCCTAAAAGTTTTCAGTTTAATTTTTTTATAAATAAAAAAATTATAATTTAATATATAATGAAGTTACATTTTAATCCGTTAAAAATAAAAAATTATATTTAATTTTTTAAAAATAATGAAATTATAAATTAAAACATAACAAGCTTATTAAAAGAATTTATGAATTCGCACCTAGGGGCATACCCTTGTGAATATTACCTGAATGCCAACATAGTCACTAATCTTATAGGTCTTGGGACAAGTGGACAAAGGAGTATGAAATTGAGTTCTAGGGGCCTCCATGACTATTTTGATTACCAATTATTCACAAAGAGGTTCCATCGAATCAATTTGGCCATTAAAAAATTATTTAAAAAATCAATAAAATTATGTATTATATGAGATATATTTAAATGAAAATTGTATTTTAAAAAACAACAACAAATAATCAAATTATAATAAAAAAATAAAAGAAAAAAATCTTTATAATCCCCTAATCCATTTAAAAAATAGAGTAATTTAATTTTTATTAAATTGAAAGTGAATAACAATGACTATTAATAATGGTGTTAATGTCTTTAGTCAATTATACATATTTTTATTGGTATAATAATAAATTTAACTCTTAATGTTTACATGTTTTATCAATTTAATCTTGATTCTAAAAAAATTAATAAATTTAGCCTCAACATTTACACAAATGTTGCAAGTTAAATTTGTTAAATTGAGACCACATTGATGAAATGTCCAAACTTTGAGATCTCAATTTGTGACTCTACCAATCAAAATTACGTACAATTGACAAAAAATATTAACGTTGAGATTAATTGTCTTTAATTACTCATTTTCAAAATTGATAGGAATTAAATTGCTCCAATTTTTTTTTAAAATGATCAATTTGCTCAACATCAATATTAAAAGAGATTGGAGAAATTTTTTACCAAAATAAAACAATCACAGATGAATTCATATCGAAGTGAAAGTTGTGTACAATATTCTAAGTTTATATATTTATAATATACATAACAATAAATGTAATTATTAATAATTTGGCATAATAAAAAATATTATCTTTCTAAATTTAAATAATTTTGTTTTGCCAATTGAGTCTTAGCTTAATTGGCATGAGTATTGTTGTAATGCACAAGGGCATCGGTTCTAGTGTGCTGAAGCACATAATCCTCTTATTTATGAGTTGGGGAAGAGTTAAGAATAGTTCCAGACCTTGTATTAAAAAAAACAGATATGATCTTAACTTATAATGAAATTATTAAAAAAATGTTTTAACCAATTGTTAATAATTTAGTTTTTGACTTGAAGAGGGGTTATGGATATTTGTTAAACTTTTTAATGGAAAATTTGCACTTAGGCTCCGTTTGTTACACTGAAAATGGTTTCCGAAAAATGATTTCTGAAAAATGACTTACTTTTTTGAAAAAGTTAATATTTTCTAGTGTTTGTATGAATCTGTGTAAAATATTTTCTGTTGTTTGACAAATTTCCTGAAAATATTTCAAAAAATTTGTTTTCAATAAAACCAAACATATATTTGATATTTTCTTGACTTTTTATCTTTTGTTTTTTTATTGAGTTTATTTTACTGCTATAAAATTATATTTTGTAATGCTTTTTGTGTGTATATATAACAATGTTTTTATTTTTTTATAAATGCTATGGTCGTGCAGTGCAATTTCCATTTCTAGGCTAAATTCCAATTCTAATTTTAATTTTTTTATCAAATTTTAAAATGTGAAGAATGACAAGCTTACCTACATTTAAAGAAGCTATATTTGATGCTTTAACCAAATACACAACATATCTTTGAACTTAGAAACAATTGCTTCAATTGCACATGAGAAAATACTCTCCACAGCGTTTGCTTACAAGACAATAATTCTATTACAATTGAAAACTATACTCTGTCTAGCATAGACCAAAATGTATGCTTCTGAAGAAAGCATTTCTTCAACACTAGTAACCTACAAAAGATAGAACATGACAATTAAATCCAAGAAAATATATTTTATTGTCTTTATAAGAAAACATGCCAATACTATATATATAAAAGGCTCAAAATTTTACGATGAACCAACCTAGAAATAGAAATTGCACAACCATAACATTTGACTAAAAGATAATCTAACTTTTAATGGAATTTTAGGGGTAGGAAGTTACTTGTGTATCTTATACATTACACATAACAGCATTAAAGTTTTCTTTACTCCACTTCAACCACCAAAAAATTCTTATTAGTCCTACTTTTACCAGTCAAGAACTCTCCTTTATCCCATACAATTAGCATTCCTACGGCTTGTATCTAATGCATTACATATAGCAACACATGACAAGGCCATTTGACAATAGAACATCCAATCAATAGAAGGAGATCCATAGTGCCATTGTCAGTTTAGACTTTGATGATCCAGTGGGCAAATGAAGAACAAATAGGCATCTACACTCTATGGAGACTATTTTTCAAAGAGTCTCTTCTCCCTAGTTTAGCTTTCTTACAGACATCATAAATTGGCATGAGTTGAAGTGAATAATGGCTAGTACATGGGATCTAAAGTATAAGGTTGCAGTCAATTTGTTAATATTTGCATTAACACATTGCATTCTTGTAACTGGAACAAATCTGATCACTTACTCTACTTAAGCATACTAAAATGGTGCATTATACAAATTGAGAAAAGTATAACAATTGAAAGCTTTCTATGATATATTTGCATATAGTGAAGCATAAAGCATTAAGTTTACTTGGTTTATATATGCTTCTCTTGTGTTAGACAAACAAAATCATGAATCAAACCAACTGAATATCTCTTAAATCCACACCAATTCAAACTCAAACCAAATCGAAAGCTCCTTAAAAGTCAAACAAACTTTTCACAACCTCGCTATTCCAAAACATTGAATACAAACAGAAATTCGTCTACAGAAAAAGTTTGATCAAACCTTGCTATTCCAGGGCAACGAGGGCGTGCAGCCATGGATTCATCCAAATTAGATGGAACACCACTTGTTTGTTCCTATATTTCTTTTTTGGCTTCTATAACAACACAAACACAAATCGAAAAATTGAATTCATGTGAATAGTTACAGATTAAATTTTCCAACAACAATAATAATAATAATCATAAAACAAAATTGAGCAGCAAACTTACATTGCACATCAAAAAACTAACTTCATACAAATAATTGCAAATTGGATTTTCCAACAATAATAATAAACAAATACATAAAAAGGAAATTGATCAACTTTGCACATCGAACCGCTAAGTTCATAAAAAAAATTACATATTAGATTTCTCCATAATGATTTTTAAAAAAGCCGTAATTGATTTACTTTGCAGTTTGTACATCGAAAAGTTAGGTTCATAAAAATATTTGCAGAAAAGATTTTCCCACAATGATAAAAAGAGGGGGAAAAAAAGGAGCAATTGAGCAGCAAACTTAACATATCTAAAAGCTAAAATCATACAGATAATTGCAGATTAAATAAAGCAATTGAGCAATGAACTTACTTTCAATCCTTTCAAAAGCCATAAAAAATTCCCCGAATCATTCAATTTATCGATGTCTAAACTTGGTTCTAAACTCACAGTTGACTGACTACAAAAGATTAAAGAAGTAAAATTAAATTCAACTATACTAACATTAATCAGAAGAAAAAAAGAATTAAAATGAACCAAGCAATAGAAGAAAAGAGAAACATTATACTAACTTGGGTTTTGGTTAATGGAGAAGAGATGAAATGTTGTTAACTGGCCTGCAAATTAAAACAAAAAAATTTAGGGGAAATGTTTTTAAGAAATTAGGAGAATAAACGAAAATGGTGGCTCTGCAAAAGGGTTTTGAGAGTTCCATTTCTCAAAAGATTAGAAATGGCTAGGACTTTTTTCTTTTTTGTCAACAAAACTACTACCGGTTGTTTTTGATACAATCCTGGGTTGGGGACGCAATGAAAGGGGAACGGGAAGGAGAAGGAGAAGAGCTAGGATCTTGGGATATGAAGAGGAAAAATTTTGAAAAATATCTTACCGAAACAAAAACAGTAAGACATTTTCTTTAAAAGAAACTCTTGTTTTCCGTGTTTTGTAAAATATTTTACAATGAAAAATCCATTTCAACGAAACAAATATTAAAAAAAACTGGAAAATTTTTACGAAAAAACTTTTACAAGTAAACAAACGAAACCTTAATCATTTATCACTAAGCCCATAGTTCACTAAATGTCATTCTTACACTTTAATAATTATTTCCAACGTTACACTATACTATAAAATCTCTAACTAATTTAAATTTTTATTTTCTTGGAATTTGATTACTCTCCCCGAAATAATGCCACTTCAAACTTGCAATTTTAGAATTATTATATAAGGTTATATAAATGTAAAGTATCGTAAACCAAAAAAAATGTAAAATTATCTCTTTTCACTAAATAAATTAAAATAATATTTGATTATTTAATAGTACTACTGTTAAAAATACTATTTGAAATATTACAGTAAATATTTTTCTAAAAAAAAATTATTATGGTATTGAAAATTTCATTGATAAATTTTATTAATATTTATAATAGAAAAGCATAAATAATAGTAAAATAACTTTTACAACAACTTATACTATAATAAAATATATTTATATTTTAAAAAATTACATAATAAATTTATCTTTGAATTTTTATTTAATTCCTAAAAATCCATTTAACAAAATTAAATTCCTTATTCATAAGTGTGGTAAATTTTATTATCAAAATAAATTCATTCAATAAAAACTTTTCAAGAAATAAAAAAATATTTAAAATGAAAAAAAATGTACTACGTAAGTTAATTGGTTAGTTCATTTTTTTCCAATAACAGGGCAAAACTCAAAAAAAAAATACGATTAACACGACTTAAACCTAAATCACACTTAGGGCGATGAACACTCTTGACCATCAAACCATCACATGAGATTCAATTCGATTCTTTTCAACCTAGTATATATAGAGAGAGAGATTATTCGTTAAGTAGTTGTCAAGTTAAGAGTTATAAATTACCTAAAATAATAATAATTTTTTAACAATAAATAATAATTTATCATTGTAAATTATTTTGTTATGAAATTTACAAAAAATTAGGGTTTTCAAACTTTCTCTCTACGTCGTTTTATTTCTTTCTTTCTTTCTTAATTAGTTAGCAACGTCAGTTCTAATGTTGATCGTTAACCGTCGATATTCTTCCCCCTTAATTTTTTTATATTCAGTTATTATTTTCTTTTATATTTTAATTTTCTTCTAATTTTTATCTGCCTTTGTGGCACGCTTTTCCTCTGTCTTGTGACACGCTTCTGCCTTATGATACGTTTTCGTCTACCTTTGTGGTAGATTTGCGTTTGTGGATAGTTTTCTCACAACGCTCAGCTCCGATTTGCGGTTATTGGTGGTCTTTTAGTAGTTTGATCCCCTTTTATGGTTCGTTTGCCAATGCAATCAGATTTGTTTTGCGAAGCAGCCTCCAAGATTGTCGGTTTTGCTCATCACTCATACTTCGATTCTTAAGCTTATAGATGGATAGAGACAATGAGTTTTGTTTCGTGCTTCTTTTCTCTAGTGTTTCATCTTATCCCTGTTGTTGTAGCTCATTGGACGTGTTTTGTTGGCCTGATGTTTCATTTTCTAGTTTTTTTAGTTTCTCATTGTTTTGTTATTTTTTTACAATATTTTAATTTTGTTTGGAATGTTTCTCTATTTTAATTTCTAATAAATTCAGTCGATATATTATTAAAAAAAACTATTTTGTTATAAAATTATAAACATAATATTAATATTAATATTAAATATTATAAAGCAAAATTAAAATAAAAAAATAAATACTATAATAAATCGAAGCTTTCACATTAAACAATGTAATGGTATAGTTCTCTTTGAAATTATTTTTAAGAAAATAACAATCATTTTTAGCAAGTGCTCCCCCCACCCCATACATATCTAATTAATTAATGCTATCAATCTTCATTCTCTTCTTAGTGACATTTTTATGTTGTATTTGATTAAAAATGTCTAAATTCTAGATGCTATCTATAATATTATGTGTTAAGTTTAATTTGTATATAATTATAACACTAATTAAATGATAATTAATGTAATCTTATATTTTTATTTTTATCACCTCAGTTAACATGCTTTTATCTATTTTTAATAATTAATTAATGTATAAAATTTAATCGTGATAACTAATATAATATTTTTATATGAATCAAATTAGTTTATATGATTTTAATTATTAATAATAAATTAATATTACAATCTTACGTTAAATCTTTGATGTGGGTTGATATTAATAAATTACTTAAAAATCCTTTTTTAATAAATATTTTAATATTAATATTTTTTTATTTTATATTAAATGTTTAAATAAAACAACTAAAAATACAATGCTTAATAATTGAACCTAAATCTATGTTTAATCATAAATATTTTACCATTTCACCTATAACTCAATTATTAATGTTTTTATAAATATAATTTTAATATCAAGGATAAATTTTAATATTTATTAAAATAAAATTTATAAAAAAATTAAAATAGGTAGAATGATAAAGATACATATAATAAATCCTCCAAATGAATAATAGATTTTGAAAACTTGATAAAAAAAATTAACAATTGAATTAAAATAGGTAGAATGATAAACATGCATATAAATAAATCTTCATTAGTCTTAAGTTTAATGCCTAAAAAGTTGTGGATGAGTGTAATGGTAAAATACAGGTGCTAACAAAAGTGTAACAAAGTGGTTCCATGGTCTAGTGGTCAGGACATTGGACTCTGAATCCAGTAACCCGAGTTCAAATCTCGGTGGAACCTAATTTTTTATCTGTTACTCTTTTTCCTTTCCCGGAGAGAAAGATCAAATCCCTAACTTACCACTCTTCTCGCTGTGCACCCTATGGAACCCCTAAATTAATCTTTCCTGAACAACATCCAAATACCTTACGTTCTCTATTTATCTCATTCTGGCATTATCTCATTTTCCTTCCCCCCCCCCCCCACCCCCATCCCAACACAATATGGAACAAGAAACTCGGCAAAAGATCGAGGAAACGGTGAAGGATATTCTGAGCAAAGCCGATATGGAAGAGATGACTGAGTTTAAAGTCCGAGTCACGGCCTCTCAGCGGCTTGGAATCGACCTTTCTGATTTTAGTCACAGAAAATTTATTAGAGAATTAGTGGAGTCTTTTCTTCTCTCCACTGTCGAAGAAAATGTGGATGGAAAACAACCCAATACTAAGCCCGTGGAAGAGGAGGCTAAAGAAGCTGTTAAGGTTAAGAAAGAAATTGAGGGGGACGGAGGTCGCATTATTTGTAAGGTTCGAATTCTTCACTTTCCTTTGGGTTGATTAATTGTTGAAATACTTTGGAAATAGAAGAAAAGTTTTTTTTTTTTTAATAGACTAGTAATATGGAGATATATATACTTCGTTGTTTGGCAACTGAAATTGATAATAAATAAAGGTTTTTACGATCTCAGCTATCTGCCTCTGCTTATTTATTAAAGCTTGAACTTCTTTTGTTGAAGTTTTTTTCAGTGTATTAATTATAGTTTAGTGTCCCTTAAACTTTTGTTGTTGGAGGGACATACAGTAACAGGTAAGTAGAGCTGTACAGAACCCATATTGTATCTGATAAAAAAAAAGATTCCACGTTGTAACTTGGTTTTCATTTACTGAATCCTTGCTTTTGTTGAAGATTTCTTATTTTTGATTCAGCTAGCAGACAAGACGAATGTGGTTGTTCATGATTTTAGAGGAAAAAGTTATGTATCCATTAGAGAGTTCTATGTGAAAAATGGAAAAGAGCTCCCATCTGCCAGAGGTAATGATATATGTCCTCTCCCCCTACCTTCGTTTCTTTTCTTCCAATATCTATTTTTGTTTCCATTCAAATAATAAATGCACGTCATGGAAAAGAAGAGCTGTAGTTTGTTTGGTGTTGTCGTTTATAGCGACTCCTGTGTCTAGGTGGATAAGAAAATTTGATTCTTGTTACTTACTCCATTATCATTTTACTGATTGTATTGATATTTTGAACATCTACCATCTACCGACTGATTGCTCATCTTAATGTCTCATGGTGTTTTTATTATTTCGTGTTTCTCCTGTTGCCATAGCTGTTTGTTTTGTCATTGCTATATTCTGTATTGGGACCAAACACTTTTCTCTCAACATTCATTTCCTTTTTTTCCTACTGCAGGAGTTAGCTTGGTAAGTGAAACCTGGTCAACTTTAAAGAATAGTTTCCGTGCAATTGATGAAGCTATCACTAAGATGCAATCAAAACTAAGGTGGGAATCCATTTTCAGTCTTGAGCTTAGCGTTATGGCAGTTTCTTTATTGTTACCTAGGCTGTCAATGATATACAGGAAGTTTCCAGTAGTGCCTATAACTATGGTAAATGTAGAGTTGCCTAAATCTAGGTTTGCAGGGTCCTTGCTCTTGCATGCAGACTTAACTCTCTCTCAAATATTGTTTAGCTTGATAGCCATTTGTGTAATGATGTACTGACTTCAGACCCTTGAATAAATATATGCAGAGACAAACTTGATCATCAACATAACAGAGATGTGTCTAACTCAGGGACTGCTTTTTCTCATGAATTTCCCCCAATTGAAACCACTCGTTTCGATGGAAAGAATTACCATTGCTGGGCAGAACACATGGAACTTTTCTTAAAGCAATTGCAGATTGCGTATGTGCTTACTGATCCATGCCCTAGTCTCAATATTAGTTCTGAAGCAACCAGTGAAGAACTGGCTCAAGCCAAAGTTGCTGAAAAAAAGTGGATGCATGATGACTACCTGTGTCACCACTGCATTTTGAACGCTTTATCTGATAACCTGTATTATCAATTCTCAAAGAAAGCTAAGACTGCTAAAGAGCTGTGGGAAGAGCTAAAATTAGTCTATCTTTACGAGGAATTTGGAACAAAGAGAGCTCAAGTTAGAAAGTACATTGAATTTCAAATTGTTGATGAAAGACCAATTGTTGAGCAAATGCAAGAACTCAACAACATAGCTGATTCTATTATCGCAACTGGAATAATGGTTGATGAGAATTTTCATGTTAGCACCATCATTTCCAAGCTACCACCATCCTGGAAGGACTTCTGTGTTAAGTTGATGCGTGAAGAACACCTTCCTTTCTGGATGTTGATGGAACGAATAAGAGTTGAGGAGTTGTCTCGTAACCGAGTCAAACAAACTGAGCATTTGAAGTCTGCAAACTTTGATCCACCCAACAATCTTGTGCCAAGGATAAGAGATATAAAGAAAACAGGTGTGCCCTGGAAAAAGCGAGAATCAGAAATGCATGGTGAGTCCATACAATGTAACTATTGTGGGAAGAAGGGGCATATTTCCAAGTTCTGCCGTAATAGAAAAATCGAAAAAGCTGTGAATGGGAATCAAAATGGTGAGAATTCAGCAATACCTGCTGGTGCAGAGGTAAACATGATTGATAGTAATGTATAGTTAATGGGAATGGATGCTGTTTTGGTAGCTCAGGTCTTCTATTCCGTTGTATTAGGTAATAAACACTAAATCGTTTTAGCTTGTAAGTATGGATTCAACATTGTTTCTTCTTTAATTTTATTCTACATGCCCATTCTATGCAGGTGGAACATTTTGTAAATGGTTTCAGCTTGGTTAACATATTACAGATCCTTTGGCACTGTCAGTTGAGTGCCTACATTTCTCTAATTGTGCCAAATACTGGCCTCTATTGATTGGTTTTAGTTGACCGAAGATTAGATGACCTCACAACATGTTGTGGAGTTTTTTAGACTTCACCACAAGCAGGTTTAGGTTGTTTTATATAGTAAAAAACATTAAATATATATAAATAAATGTGACGTTTGTCACATTCTTAATTTACTTGTGGAGTCTAAAGAACTTCACATACGGAATCAAATATTTTAAGTAATAATTTTAATTTAAACTATAACTATAATTATCATTTTTTTTTCTATAATTTATGCTTAGAGTTATATTCAAGTTAAGTAATAATTTTATTTTAAAAATGGCACAACTTTTTTAATTAATTTTAAATATGTAGTCATCTCAACTTCTATTAAATATAATTATTTTAAAAGTATAATTATCAAAAACTTTGTTTTTATTTCAAATCTTTTATTTTTAATTTAAATTTAATAATATGATGAAATATATATTTTTTATATATCGATTTACTAGACCAGCAGTGGGCATCACTCGCGATTGATATGGAGGTGGCCCACTTTGTTTGTCGAAAACCCACATTTTCAGCTATAGCAACTCTCAGCCGGCCAATCAAGTCCAAATGTATTAAAAGCCAATTAAAATAAAAATTTGAAATTATAAGAATCAATTTTCTCCCAATAAAATAATAAAATAATAAATACATGTATCTTTCAAAATGGAAGTAGGTAATTGGAAAACATAAAAGTGGAACATATTAATGAGAAATGGGGATTTTTGCTGTGATTCTAGTTTTGCCAAAAGTGTGGTTTACAAAACACCGCGTTTTGGGTTGGGTCCTAGTGTTTTACGTGTTAATGTCAATTTTTTCTTAATTTGTTTGAACACTTCGTAAGAATGTCCCAACAGCTGTTGAGGGGCCAATAGGCATCGTGTTTGACCCTATTTCTGCCTTACAAAACTCATCCAATTTTACATTTATTCCCATTTCTGATTTATGTGATTTTTTTTTAAAAAAAGTTGAAGGATACTTCAAAACTTCACCTGTCCTAAAAGGTAAAGTAAAGAAAATTTCAAAGTAATAAATAATATTCAAGAAATGGGGCCTTAAGATGTGGACTGCAAAGCTGCGTAGGCGATGGGATAATAAGGCAAAATAGAGAGCAAAAGTTTGAAGCAAGCTTTAATGGCGGTGGCCCCCCTCATTTTGGGCATATGTTTCAGCAGTTATCCATTTGTTTCAATTTTCAGACAAGGAAATTATTTAATAAAGAAAAGAAAAGGGTGCACATGGGAGCATTTTCAAGCCCACGTTTTGAGTTATGGGCAGATAGATGGAAGTAATTAAAGGGCAAAGCAGATAATAATGTGGGTTTAAGGAGGGTAGTTAAGAAATGGTGCAGTAGATCCACTCACGGGCACTACAGGGGGTCTGGTTTCATCAGCAAAAACACGTGTGAAGATGTGCAATTGTCAAGCTTTTTGAATTATTTGTCCCCAAAACATATATATATATATATATAAAAGAAAAGAAAACACATGTACCTCATGAAAAATGTCAAATATTATTTGGTTGGCTGGAAACAGTGGAAGGACGCGGATTATCAAGGACCACTTCGCCGCTATCTTCATCCTTATTCAATAAGATTTGCTCGGTTGATCAATGGTCAATAATTATCCCATCATTTTTTTTTTTTTGACAAGATTAGAGGTACCTCAATTAACTTTGTTAAAAGCAGAGATTTAAAGGGATGGCCCTGAATTTCAGAAAAGAATCGGTTCTCTTCCCCTTTTTATTTTGCTCCCCTGCATTTGAGATTCTCATCTGCACTTCCTCTTGTTTTCTTGATTTCCATATAATAAAAAAGAAGATCCACACAGACAATACCCTGTTCTATATCTGCTTTGCTTGGTCGTTAGAATTTTTGTCTTCTTAGGAACAAAAGATTCAAGTTATCCACACCCTTTATTGTTTTTTGCAAGGAAAATGTTAAAACTGGTGCTGCAATCTACTCCAATTCAACCATTTTACTGTTCATCTCAGGGCTCCCCAAATCTACATGTTTTTATTCTTTAAGTTGCTACAAACCCTTTCTTTTTATATAATAGATTCTGGTGGATTGCTGTTGTGAAGTTTCTTTTCTTTTCTTTATATACATATATTGGCTTTCACCTGTGAGTTGGCCATGTTTGACTAAGGACTCCAAGCCTACATGCCATGGTGAAATAGGTGTTTTCTTAAAAAAGTAGTAGTAATAGTGGAAATCTGAGTATATAACTATCCAACCTACCAACTCAAGGGAGATCTTAAATTGACAACACTCCCGGACTTCTTCAAGTACAAAATTCCATTAAGATCTCAAGTATCTCATACTCTATTTAACCAATAGAACAGGTCCATACATAGGCATACAACACTGAGAATTAACAACCCATTGCAGAGAACTTGCACAAGGGAGAGACAAGTTCATAAAAAACAGAAATAAGATGCATTTAAATCCATCTTTTAACTCCACAGAGTTGTGCACTAATGAATTGATATATGATGACTCTTACGAAACAGACAACAAAAAACTGGGTAAACAAAAGATATTAAAGAACTAAAAGAAAAAAGTAAAATCAGTTCCTAAACAGACAACTAAACTTGGGAATTTAATTTATGTTGCAAAAAAGACCTCATTATGACAGAATATATGTATATAATATATAAACAAATCACATAAAACTTTGCTGCTCTACTTGGTCAATAAGTAGTTATTATCTACTCCTAGCAGGCCCTTCATGCTCTTTTAGGGATCCTCTTGCAGTATTATAAAAAACCCTCTGAAGAAGCTTCAAATCAGGTTCTTCACATTAATTTTATGCCTATGGACAATGTTAAATGCAATTGTGTGCTATCCAAGAGATGATAATGGCTGTAACGAATTCGGTTCGCACGAAAATGCTGCAATCAACTTTTCCCTCGTAAGCTGCTCAGATCCTTGAGACTTGATAACAAATGTATGAAACACGGTATCATCTGCAGTAACAAGCTTTGACTCGAGTACATTGATATGTGCATCTTTAAATGCTTGGATCACTCTTGATGCAGGGTGTGAATCTAGAGGACAGCTTACTCTAACAACAACCTCATCGTGAACGGCTTGGACATCTATATTAGCCGCTCCGATGTGATTCTCTGAATTTATGTTAGGATCTAGCCCTGCCAAATCTCTCGAAGTACTACCAAACTTTTCCCTCTCTGATTCCATGACCTTAAGTTTTGCCTGAAGCTCATTGATGTAAGCAATTGCATCCCCTAACAACGAAGCTTTGTCCATCTTGGATATGTTGGGCACCACAGCTCGTAAGGCATAGAACCGCTGGTTCAGTTTCTCACGCCGCTGCCGCTCGGCTTCAACATGATTAAGAGGTTCTTCTCTACCATTAGCAGGCTTCCGACCCCTTTTCCGGGGCCTCCTTTCATCAGCTGGACTCGGCTTCTCTTCCTTGCAAGAAGCTTCAACATCCGAGTGCTCAGACTCAGCACTTAATGGCCGAGTAGTTGCAGGAGAAGGCCTTGAAGTAGCCCCTGAAAAATCAATCTGCATTTGAACCGGCTTTGGTGACTGGTATTGGTTAAGCCGAAACTCCTCCCGAGCTCCATTAACAAGCTCCTGAAGATTATTTGCGGTGTTTTGAGAACCATAAAATTCAGTCCCACTCCCTTGTTTCACACCATGAACATGTGGCCAACCTGAAGCATGGATACCATTTTGATTTCTTGTAAATGGGAGCTTAACCCCATTAGCATAAGCTGCCCATGTCGGTCTATCTTCCATCTTCCTAACAGCAAGTTTCTCCCGATAATTGGAATGACCATGTGAAGCATTGTTCAGATCCTGCCCAAAAATCTTGGGGATACCTTCCACTCTATCAACAATCCCCAAATTCGAAAAGTGGGAAGGATTTTCTTGTTTCTTCTCGTTCACCACTGGTGCTGCCGGAACCATTTGCTTTACCCTAAGCAAAGAGGAATTAGATGAGAAGGAACTTCTTATAGACTGCAACAACTCCATGCTCTCAGGCACAGATCTCACAGATCCCAATTCAACAACACCAACATCAGTAGGGACCAAAACAATGGTTTGAACTCCAGCAGACTTTGTCAAAAATGACCTAACGCAATAATCCGAACCCGATTTCAATGCATCGGAGAGCCAAACATGTTTCCCAGACAAAAAACACTTCCCAGGGCCGCCTTCTCCTTGAGGGAAAGAGAAATACATGGAAGCTAAGAAGAACATCTCAGTATCAGTAACTCTGTCCAAGCCAAGGGCATAATTATCCTCATCTGATCCACCGAACAAAGTATGCAATTTCTGCAAAACCCTTTTCCTCATCCTCTGCTGAGTGTCGTCTTCGAGGCGTAGGTTTAGAATCCGAGTAGCTTCCGATTCTTCTCCTTCTTTAGGCTCCCTACAACACCCGTCTCCCCAACCGAGGGCCCAATCCCCGGATTTGGACCGCGAAATTTGCCAGAATATGGCGTAGTTCCAGCTAAAATTAGAGGCGTTTGGCCGGTCCACGAGATCTGAGAGCTTGTTTTGAAGATTCTCATCACTGCTTACGGTCATTAAAAGGTTCTCATTTGACACTGAGCTTGATATCAAGTAGTCAAATGCCCTTGTTCCTAATACAGCGGCTACCATAGCCTTCTCTTCATCGTTCCAAGCCCCACCTCCCATACCCAATTCTATTTTCATATCCTAAACCACCCCCAAACAACCCAATCCACAAATCCCAAAAAGAACAAAGATGAATAGTTTTCGGAAAACCCAGATCAAATCTCACCCCTAAAAAGAATATAATCAACGCATTTATAACTAACCTAGAAACACCCTTCGGTTTTCTTTACATGCACAGCATAAAAGCATCCATTTCTGATTTCCCTCCTTTCCAGATCTTACTAGTCCTAAATAATAAAGAAAACCCAGAAAAAATAAGCTAAAATTAAAGCGAAAAACACATAATAATTCAAGATAAATAAAAATACACACCCGTTTAGATGGAAAAGCAAATTTGGGATCAGCAGAAGAGTGTTCAAAAGTCACAAGGCACTGTCAAAACACACCCAAAAAAAAAACCCCCCGGAAAAAGAAAAGGATCAGTTGGAGAGGAAAACATAAGAAGTAATAAGGCTTTCATTCAATTTCCCTTTTTGAAGCAAATCATGAGATAGAAAATAATAAGAGAGGAAATTGAGAAGGGATTTTTTTTTTTCCTTTTCCTTTTCCTTTTTTTCTAAAATCCTAAATGCGATAAGTGGATCATGGTTAAGCAATGAATATTAGCGTTAAATACTAACCATGGTAAAATTTTGGGTTTAATTTTAATTGGTCTGAAGTTGAGGGGTAAGGGTCGGCAAGGATTTTTTCTCTTTTTTTTTCTTTTTTAAAAATATTAATAATTATTATTATTATTTTCTGTTGGGAGAGAATTTAGTAATGTTTTTAGACATCATTTTTCATGCTACTTTTCTTTTGTTTGGCCAAAAAATTTTCATGCGACTTTAAGCAGAGTTTTTATTAAATAATAATAATAATAATAATAATAATAATAATAATAAAGTTTGAAGTTTCCGGTTTCTGCCTTTAAAAAAAATGTTTTCGATGATATTAATGTGAAGGGCAATGAAAGAGAGTTTTTGTTGTAACAGATAAGGGAGACATAAAAATTGCGTGAATCTCATGCTAAACAGTGGCACGTAATAATAAGTTGGACTTGCAACACGTTCTTCCTGTGACCCTAACTAATATTTTTATATCTAGCAAATTATTTGTTTTACTTAATTAATGTCCACATATATCTGATAATAAAATTTCTAAATATATTGAAAATTAGGAATGCTTATATGTTTTAAATTTTCAATACAACTTATTTATTTAACCAAAATTCAAAATTACAATTTTTGACTAAATATCTATTCTTTTCCATCACTCACTTGGGTAACTTTTTTCAACTTCATTTTTAATTTTTTTTCATTTTAATCTTTAAATTTAGTATTATTATTTTTATTTTGATTCATATAATGATATGATACTCGGATATTATGTTATTGTATAAAAATTATATTTTTAAGAAAATTTAGTGATTACATGAGAAAATTTTAAAGTGCCACCTCATCATGTGGATCAAAACTTTGACTTATATGTTACTTTATCTATTCTCATAGCTACTATTTCAGCACACTCATAATTTTGGGCCATAAAAAATCATGTACCAAGTTTATAAAAAAATTATATGAAAATTAAATGTGATTTTTGTTGAAATGATAAAGTTGAAATAGAGAAAACTATTATGTTTTGGATTTAAATCTCATAATTTTAATAATTTTATCATTTATTAAAATATAAAAAATATAAAACCCTCAAAAAATATTTTTTATTTTATAAAATGAATGAGCTTTTAATAATTTTACAACTAAGGATATGTTTGATAAATTGAAAAATGAAGTGTTAAAAATAAATAATGAAAAAACATGTGTTAAATTGAAGTTATAAAATATGTCTGGTGTAATACGATAAATTATTTTATAGACTCAGGGTGAATTTAAGGGGATTAGCAAGGATCTTGGCCTCCCAAAATTTTCTATCTAAACCTTTTAAATTTTTTTAAATTTTAAATTAATAAAGGTAAATTTGCACTTGGTCCCCTTGAAAATGATAACATTTTGATTTAATCATTTAAAAATTACATTTTACAATCATAAAAATTACAATTTAATTTCGGTCACCCTAAAAAAATTTTCTAGGTTCGCCCCTGTATGGATCCTTCCCACTACATCATCCATGATCTCTTTCTAATTATTTAATGATATTTCAATAATTTTTTTTATGTTATTGACACATAATATTAATAATTTTTTACCCTAATTCTAAACCCCAAACTTCAAACCCATGAACCTTGACATTAAACCTCGAACTCAAACTCTCAATCTCGAATCTTAAACCCCAAACTCCAAACCCTAAGCCCAAACATGAACTCTGAATCCATTCAGAATTCAAGATTTGGGCTTCAATTCAAGGTTTGAGATTCAAAATAAAAAAAAATTATCAAAATTATATGACAATGACATGGAAAAAAAATTGTTGAAATGTCATTAAATAATTTGAAAGGGACTATGGATAATGTGATATGAAGGGTATATAAAATAATTTCTCAGTGTATTACTTAAAACTAAATACTAATTATAATTAGATTATTTGATGAAAGATAATATAATCTTAAAGAATAAAAAAAATTAAAAAATTTTTATTAAGTGATAAGTAGATAACTATTCACTTATCATTTTTCATGCTTATTGTTGAAAAATCTATTTTGTAAATCTCATTATAAGTTTTTAAGTTATTGAAAATATTTATTTTAATTATAATAAAGCCTAAGTTAAAAATACTAACTTTATCAAATATATTATAATAATATAGGTATAGATAAAAATAAAAATTTCATCGCGAACGTGTTATAATTATATTTGTTCTTCTTTGTGTTATCAGATGTATGAGGCGAATTCAATAAGAAAACATAGAAGATGTTTACTCCGGTAACTTTATTTATTTTTAAAACATAACTTTTATAGTAAAAAAAAAAGTCATTTTTATTGAAACCAAACATAAGGAGACAACGACAACGTTAGAAACAACCAAACCAAAGGACCAAACGAGAAGTTCCATTTACGATTCCAAGTTTTGCCTTCGATTAATGGAATCTTATTTTTTCAGTGGTAGTTTAAAGTCTTAACAGAGTTAATACATCATTTATTTTCTAAAGTTTCATAAAATTACGTAAAAAAAACAAACAAACTTTATCTTGATCCTTGAAGATGTTAAAAACGATGACGTGGTGTGCTCTCAACTGACCGCATCATTTAGTTTAATTTTTTTAAGAGAATAATTTGATTTATGATATTTTTTAATTATTTAATAATTTTTAGTTATTTTTTATATTATTGATAAATAATTTTAATAATTTTTTTATCTTAAACTCCGAACATCAAAATTAAAACCCTAAATCTTGAATTTTTAATTTTAGGTTCGAGGAATTCAGTATTCAAATTTGAGGTTCAGAGTTTGGGTTCGATGTTCGAGGTTTAGAGTTCGTGTTTTTATTTAGAATTCGGAATAAAAAGATTACCAAAATCATGTGTTAATGACATGAAAAAAATTACTGAAATGTCATTAAATTATTAGAAGGGACTATTGATAATGTGGTGGGAAATGTCTATAAAATAATTTATCATTTATCTTGACCCTTATAGATGTTAAAAAAGATGGCGTAGTGTGCTCTGAACCGGCCACATCATCTAGTTTATATTTATTGGAGAATAACTTCGAAAGGAAAAAAATAAAATTAACCCCAAAATCAAAAGAATATAAAAATTCAAAAAAATATAAAAAAAAATTGTATGAAATATCCACAAATTAATTAATTTAATATGAGTTACTAAATTCAAGTAATTAATTTATAAGTTTATGATCTTCTTAAATTATAGCAGAATATTTAATTAGATAACATAATAGTTTATTGAATTAATATATTTAATTCCACACATTGAAGATTATTTTCATTTAATAAAATATTATTAATAGATTTTTTCATGTGAAAATTTAATCATTTCATTAAAATATTATTTTAAATAAGATCATTTTTATTTAGTAAATTATAATTAATAGGCTTGCTTATATGAAATAGCTATAATTTTACTTAAAAATTTAGACCATATGCTATCATTTTTATTGTATGTAGATTTCAAAACTCTACGTAATGCTTTACATTTTAATAAATCTAGTTTCACATTTGAAATAATATTTAATGATATTGTGCTTATCATTAAATGTCTTTAATTATATTGATATTGTGATTAAATGTTTTCAACTCCTTTTTTTTATTTTTAAGTATTCTCGAAGATTGCATTATATTATAAATACTCGTTATCCCTTAACTGGTCTCTAATTCTTATTAATTTCTTTTGAGCAAAATTATTACGTAAATTTTTATTTAAATGAACTAAAATCTCCTCTTTGCGCAAAAAGAAAAAGAAAAAAAGAGTAAGATAACAAAACATCTAGTTTTCGTATAGCGTAGTATTTTTCCTTTTGTAGATGATGCAAATGCGAAATGGAAAGGTACAGGGAGAGTACATGGGTCGGTCTGAAAGAATGTAAGTAAAACGAGGCGTTGACCATGGTAGGGTCCTAATAAGTTTAAGCTTTTCTTATACACCTGAAATTAACGATTAATTAGACCCTTAACAATTCAATCCCATGCCCCCCTTACCCTTTATTGAGTGGAATCAAAGGCAAAACCAATGTTGAAAGCGATATCCAGCCAAACACGTTTTTCAGAAATAGATTTTATTAAAAAAAAAAAAAGGTTATGGGCTATTTTCTTTAATTATTAAGATATTTTATTTTACAACGGACCTAATTTTTGTTTCTTTTCGAATGTGCGCGACTCCATTCATTTCTACGACAAAGCATTTTTCTCTTATTAATTTGATGGTGATTTGATTTTTTATACTAATTTGATTTTTTAAACTAGAATTTTATCAGATGTAGGTAAAATAAAATCACACCAACTCAATAAAATTATTAAATAATAACATAAGTTATTGATTTTAAACGATATTCATAACCATTCAAATAACCTCATGTGGTAATATTTTTAGGGAAAAACTAAATTAAAATTAATTGATTTTGTCACACCTTTGTATGTAGGCGAAAATACAAACTTGTAAAGAAATATATTTATGTTTTAAATTAATAATGAAATTGAAATTTTATCATATGTTTAATTTAATTAATTTTAAGAGTAATTTTTTGATATATTATCTGTAAAATTTTTTAGATTTTACAATTAAATTGAGAACGTCACAAGTATTTTATTTATATATTTAAAATTTTATTTTTTATCACAACTTATGATATATTTTTCATGACTTCAATCGGCTTCTAAAGTTTTAAAAACTCCACAAACAATGTGGAATAATTTTCTATTTTGTAAAGGATAAATATATGATATATTAGCAATGAAAAGTTTTAACTACACAAGTAGATTGAGATTTTAGCATGTGTCCTCAATTTTTATTTAGAAAAAATAAAAAAAGTAAATAGATAAGATGTGTCAAAATTTTAAACCCGTTTGTGGAATAAATTTTTTTTATTTCTTATGTACCAAATAATTAATCTTTTTTAAATACAACTTAACGATGCATGGTATGAAAAAACTTAATATCGATTGTGGAGTTAAAATTTTCTATTTTTTATGTACCAAATAATTAAATTTTTTTAAATACAACTTAACGATGCATGGCATGACAAAAACTTAATATCGATTGTGGAGTTAAAATTTTCTATTTTTTTTGCACCAAATAATTATTCTTAAATTAATCATAATTTTAAAAAATAAGTAAACTATATCAATGGCTACTCAACTATTAAATTATTTGTGCTACGACAATAATTATATTAATTATTTGTGAAATTTAAATATAAAATTATAAAAAATCAAATTAAGTTGATTTACCCAACAAGAGTTTTTATAGTGCACAGAGAGATAACAACAAAAAGCTAAATTCTCGACCGCAGCGTAAAAATCACCGCCCACTAGATAGTCGACAAAAAACAGGAATATTTATTCGTGTTAACGCGTGGCGAATAGTTTTTAAGATTAATATATTCATATTCATATATTATTAGAACAAAAAGAAGTTTTTAGAAATGATAAAGACTGAATTTTTTAATGAATAAACAAAAAATCACGTCCATCCGTCACTCACGCCTTTCCGAAACTGAAAAAAGGAAACACGTTTAACAAAGAATACGCGTGCCACGTGCGTTCTTTTTCTGATCTCTCATACGTGTCCTAACAGCATGCTGTTCTACTCATCTTATCCACCAAACAAATTGATCGATTTATAAGTATTTTCTAAAAGTTTAAATTTTGAACGTAATGAATTATGAACTAAAATTTATAAATTTTTAAAGTTAAATAATTAAAACATAAATTTATTAATAATTTAATGATATTAGATTAATTTACACATACCGTAGTAGAAATAAAAAGAACTACCAAAGTAACCTTGGGGGGGGGGGGGGAAGAAATGAAAGAGACGTAAAGCTCGTGAAGAGCACGTGAGAAATAACGTGAATCGAGGTGGTCTTTATAGAGTGAGAAGAACGTGATGTGCATTTAATTAAATCAACTAATTCTTTATTAATATTTGTACAATTATGAATAACAAAAAAATATTTGTACAATTATATTTTATTATTTAATTAAGTCACATTAAAAAATTAAAAAATTGTATCGATATTTTAAAATTTGTTAAATTAATTATTGAATATATTGTTTCTTTGAAATTTAGGTCATGTCACTTTTACGTTTGAAATCGAATGAATAGAACAAAAGATAAATTGTCGTTTTTCAACGCAAATCTTACATAAAATAATTAACGATAAATTAATATTTTCCCTTTTTATTTTAACTATTACTGTAATAAGATTCTTAAATAAATAGCAATTTTGGAAAGTAAAATAAAATAAAATAAAATAAAATAAAATAAAATAAAATAAAGTAAAAGGAGAGTTAAAAAAAGAGATTGGAATAACGTGATAGACGTGTGTGAGTAATTGATAATCCCACGACATTTTGGCTCTGCTCCTACTACTGAGCTGTCAAAATCATTTTCGTTTTGGTCCACTCCCATTTTACCATTTTCAACCGCCTGCCGCTTCCAGCCGCACTGTTTTGGCTGCGTCGGCGTTCATTGCCAATCAGTCAAATTGAAACCAAATACCGACATTGCATTGCAATTTGTTTTTCACTGATAAATAATTGTTGAAATTTTGAAACGGATAAAATAAGATTTTTTACAATAATAATATAAAAAAATTTAAATATCAAAATAATATACTCATCTCATTATTTATCAAAATAGTATATTTGGAGTAGTGGTACCTCCTAGATAGACGGCACCATTTTAAAATTCTGATAATTTCTTTTTTTATTTAATAAAATATTGAGGGACTTGAGATGAAATTTATTAGCAGCTGAAAAAGTGTCAAAGGATGTCGCTTGACAGTATGGCGGCACCAAATTCTAAAATTTGATTAATTTCCTTTTAAGCCCTTTTTATTTACTATTTTTTATTTTCTTTCAACACAAAAAATAGAGAGATATCAGTTAGTCCAAAAAAATTTCTATCAAAAAATATTTTCGTAAAGAATTCAATTCCAAGTTAATCTAAAAAATTCAAAAAATATTAACATTTAAATTATTTAGGTATATATAATTACCTTGTATATAATATTAAAAAACTCTAAAATAATGTATCAAATAATTACTCGAAAATAATTCTCTTTTTTTATTTTTTTACGAATCAATGCTATCTTTTAATTTATTTGAAAATAAATATGCATTTTCAGGTTTGATTTTTTTTTTGAATTATTTCAGGTTTAATCTCGATTTAGTTCGATTTGGATTTTTTATATACAAGATAATTATATATACCTAAATAATTTAAATGTTAATATTTTTAAATTTTTTTGGATTAATCATATTTCCAACTGGAATTAAATTTTTTACAAAAATATTTTTTGATAGAAATTCTTTTGGACTAATTGGTAATAGATCTCTCTATTTTTTGTGTTGAATGAGAATAAAAGGAAATAATAAATAAGAAGAACTTAAAAAGCAATTAACCAAATTTTAAAATTTGGTGTCCCCTATAACACTTTTTCAGCTGCCTCTAAAAAATGGATAAATTGCATTTCAAGTTTTTCAATATTTTATTAAATAAAAAAAGAAATTGTCAGAATTTTAAAGTGGTGCCGTCTATTTAGTAGACATCACTCCCCCAAATGTATCATTTTGGTAAATAATAGGGGAAGTATATTATTTTGATATTTAAATTTTTTTATATTATTATTGTAAAAAATCTGATAAAATAGTTGCTTTTTTAATAATTTTCAAAATGTAAATTTTATTAATAAATTATCATTAGTTTAAATATGATCTGATAGTTGTAAGTGATGTTTAACGATGAATATATTATTTTAAGTTAAGTTACAATGAATTATTTAAATATAGCATATCGTTTAAAATATCGTGTCGTCAAAATTAATATTTTTTCAACTATCAAATTCTACAAAAAGTAAGAATAAAAAATTCAAAATAAACTGCGCACGTTAAATACAAAAACATGTACAATGCTTGTCTTTATATATGGCGCAACAGCTGCTCTGTTAGGCCCGTAACATTGGCCCAAATTACTACGGAGCTTTAGACTTTAGCTTCTTCTTTTTGTCTTTTTCGTCAGCAACCTATCTATTGATAATAGATTGTGAGAAATTAGATTTAAAAGTTTTATAATATTTAGTTTTATATTAAAAATAATAATTTGGATGTGATTTTATGAAAGTAGGTGAGTTGGAAGATAGAGAGATTAGGGGAAAAGAGGCTAAAATTATAGAAATTAAAAAGAAAAAGATGATTAGCGTTAAGAAGAGATGATGGATGGGTGTCCAAGCACGTGGGATGTGGACGTACATGTGAGAGTTGAAATTGTCATTTGTAAATGAGTGACGTCTTTTGGTGCAACCAAAAAGCAAAATGTGAAATGTCTGTCACGGGGCATCACATGTCTTTAACACCGACTCCGGGCCCACTCATCTGATAAAGCTAATTTTGTTATTCAAAACTTTTCTTCTCAACGGAGAACAATTTCCATTTTCTAACACTCTCCATGCTTTTTTTCCCCTTTATTTTTAGAGAAGCAAATACTTAAAATATATATGATATGACAAATTATCTCATATGCATTTTATGTTTTTTTTAAATTATATAAACCGATTAAATTAGAGGTGTTTATAAATCGAGTCGGATTTAAGCATAATAATAGTATATTTTATGTTTGCTTAAGTTTGACTTGGATCAAAATCTGAATCTAAAATTTTATTCAAACTCGTTCATATTTGCAAAAAACTAATTCAAACTCATTTTAGACCCGCCAATATTATTTTTTTATTTTTTAATATTTATATAATTTTATTTTAATATTTAATAATTTTTAAATTTTTATTTATTGAATTTTTTATATAGTCATCTAAACATTATTTTAATGTTTACATTAGAGTAATATTATATAATTAATATATGTTTATTTTTTAATGTGTTCTAAATTACATAATATAAAGTATTATTAACTTACAAATGGTTGGGCTGGGCTTGGACCTTTAATGTTCAAGCCCCGAGCCTGATCCATATTTTAAAAGGACCTAATACTTTTGCCCAAGTCCATTTTTCAGGTCTTTTACCCAAATCCTCCCATATTTCGAACAGATTTTAGGCTTGAACGAGTAACCCAATCCTTAAACAGATCTATGTTAAATATGTGACATGTGCCTTCAAAGATATAACAAAACAATTAAAATATTAAATTTTAAAAAATAAGCTTAAACAAAATATCTAAATCGATTTAAAATATGGGCTTAACTAACGATTGATTTTAAGTTTATGATATACTATATTTTAATTTATTTTAAATATTATATAATTTATATAGTATGAAACTTAAATATACTATACTATGATATAAATATTAATAATTATATGATTAAATAATAATATGAGTAAATAGAAATGATTTTGATTTAGTTATTTACTATATAAATAAACTTTAATAAAATTTAAAATCTATATTTTAGATTAAATTAAACTTGAATAATTGTACATAATATTGCTCCAACTTGAGCTACAAACCAATTCTATATTTTAATATTGTGATTGACATTTGTGTGCTTCCAAGACTACAAAAGAAATGTCATTAGCCGATTTATTCTTTTATGATCAATTATGAATATTCTCTACCATCATTAGCTATTTAACAAATATTTGAATTAGTCCATAAGGTGTGATTTTCTCAAATTTTGATTCAACCTGTTACATGAGTAGATTCAAAATACAACTTGCACATTAACTCAAATTGTATGTACAATTAGCAATTTTTTCTTATTACATTGTAGATATAAATTTAAATGTATGACTTTGAAATGATTTATCTTATTTTTGAGAAACAACACCTTGCACACGCAGGTGCTCGAACCTGAATCTCTTAAAATGAACTACATCCTCTTAATCACTGAAGTCACTCGTTAAGTTCAGCAAATTAGTAACTTTAGAATAAATGAGTTCTGCATAAATAAATAAATAAATAAATAAATTTCTACACACTAAAATTTTGTTGAACAAATTTATTATAGGTTTTGATTATATCTGTACTTTTTTTGACACACTGCTTAGAACAATCCATAATATTTCTCCAACTCATAAATAAGAGAATACTATACTCTACTACACTCGAACCCACGTCTTCTTATATTGATAACAATAATCGTATCAATCGAACTAAGACTCAATCGATTTTTTTGAATAACATACCATCCAATTAACTTTTTTTAAATATAATTTTCCCTCTAAAGTTGAGTTTAATACTAACATCCCCTCAATTTGAATGCAGGAAAAAAGAAGTCGCTATACCAAAATTTCACGTGCTAATAGGTTTGACACTACCTATGCTAATTTCACTCCCTCTCCCCGATGAATCTGACTTTCTTTTCCTCGTTGAAATGAATTTGGATTTTTTTTCCCTTTTGGATAGGAGAATCCCTACCTTACTTTTATGAATATGCTAACATTTAAAGAATTTAATTAGTAAAAAAATTTAAGCTGTAGAAATATATATTCCTTTTTAAAGTAAATTTCTTTTAAAAAAAAAGAAGGGTTGAGAAGCACAACATATGACTATTATAAGGATGACATATACCATATAAAATATGCTGTATTTTAGAAACTAAAACGTCAAGCAAGCTAATTATGTGGTAACCCCACTCGGTAGTTGGAATCAGTGTGTTGATTTCATAACTTTGTAATTCGAGTTTATGTTGAATAAAGGGTATGCAACATCTTCTTCTTCTCTCTTTGTTCTACATGTTACAAATTAGTATAAAACATCTCTATTGAGCGTGGCTTTTGTATTAATTTGGGTTGAAATTATAGAATCTAACATAACATGACAACAAAACTTGTTGTCCCTTTTTTTTTTTTCTAAAATAAAATATAAATATTAGAAAATAACAATAAAATTCGCCACATCATTCATATGTGGGTTTTGAAAATTTTATTTTATGAAATTTTTTACCGCATCATTCATGTTCTTTACTAATTAAAAATAAGCACATCACTCTTTTTTTTCATATTATATATACAGCTGGTAAAAAGAAAAAAATCATGCATGATGTATTTATTTTTAATTGGTAAATACCATGAGAAATGTGATGAGAAAAATTATTTTATTCGTGGGTTTTGATTATTTCCTTTATTTATTTACAATTTAAAATCCGCCTACAGTGTTTTCCATTTAGGATAGGAAAGAAGGTTAATAATAAATAATGATAACGCCCTTTATTTGAACGTTGATACGATACAAAGCATCTGAAAATACACCAATTTTAGACCAACAACATACGGGGGAGTGAATGTTTTGTATTGTTTTAGATTTTGGCATATTCATTTTTAAAACAGGAGAGGCTGAATGTGGGCGCATCATGAATTTGGGTCGTGAAGAGATGTAAAACAGGCCACCAGGCTTAGATTACGGCCCCCTTGCTTCCCTTCCTTAACTTTCAACCCCAATTTCGGATGGTCCCTTATTTCAATCCAAACATTTGTGATTTAATTTAATATACCAATTACTAATTCAATTCAATGTAACTTTATAACATTTATTTATGTACTTTATTAAAAATATGATGATAATTATCAACTAAAATATAAATCAGTTATTTTGATGTTTTTAATAATTTTTATTACTAAAAGAACAGTTCATTTATGTATATACGGTTCATAATAAAAGTAGGAGGTTAGAAAAACTTTAAAACTCATGAAATTACTTTTTATTATTCGTTAAATACTTATATTATTATAATATTTGTTATTAAAATTATAATAATATTATTTGTGCTAGTTGCATAGACGGTTGTGAAACTTGCTATATATATATGATGCATATTTTTTTATCCAAAAAAGTCGGTTTAAGCAAAAAGGTAAGGCTAGGCCTTACAAACCAAGTTCAATCTAACGAGGGAATATAACACACCCTTTTTTTTAAGTCTTCGATTAGACATATAGTCGCAAAATTCTGACGGTGGATAAGCAAATCTCTTGATCTGATAGTCTCGAACAGAAGTATTTTCCTGCCTTCAACAACAATGAAATTTTTTAAAGGTTACTCCAAATTGACCTGTATGCAAAACCGAGCGTATTTTCCTCTTGAGTTTTCACTAGTGAAGTTATCAACACTGAGAAGACACCCCATGCTCTTTCCTAACTTACCCAATTTTTCAGCATCATAGTATTCAATTGGCAACTCAGGCAGTCTGACCCAGACTGAGTAGCATTAAAGAAGGCTTGAGATGCTCAAAAATTCGGTCTCCATTTCCTCATGGTGAGGAAGTTCCCGTTTATGAACCATTGCTTTGATATAATCTTCCAGGCAAGCAAACTTCACAAGGAAATAGTCCAAACCGAGGTCGATCGGTTGAAGAAATCCAGCATGTTCCAAAAGTTGGTTTCACTTATAAGGGAGGTGTTGAAAGCCAACACTCTTATCAAAAACTTTGACTATGACTGTTGGACCATTTCTTTTTGATCCTAAGCTTTTCCTCTTTAGTAAGCTTAATACAGATATTTCCTTCAACATCTGTCTCATCCCTTGGTGATTCACTCTCGATTTCATCCTCTGAAACCTGATTTTCCTCTTCCTCTTCCAGGACCATTTCCTCATAGGCACCGAACTCCGTTCCCTCCAAAGTATCTTTATATGATATCACTTTATGATCTTTGGTTTTATCTGATTATCTTGTTTAACCTTCTTCGTGCTACGATTTAGTTCATCATTTTCTTCAGTAGAAAGAGAGAGATGTTCCTTCGAGAGTTTCTCCATCTCGTTGACTAATATTAACTGTGACAAATTATTTTGCAGTATACCTAAAAATTCAGTGGAGATTAGCATTGTCAATTGCATCAGCCGAAGTATCCACAAATTGCTTCAACGTTGACAACAACCTGACTCATTGGTTAAAAATGGATCTTGTCACACTTGGAATGGTGGTTCTTTGTTGCTGTCCCAACGAAACATTGGATGAATGCGACATTCATTCAGAAAGTGGTCCCCCCATCTACATTACTCAATTGCTTTGTAAGCTCTCGCCATGGCCAATTGTTGTGCGTGAGTGAGTCCAGTTAAACCTCCAACAATCTTACATTTCAAGAGTTTAATCGATCGTCTTTCTCCAGGAGTTGCCAAACCAAACAAGTTGTTGTGGCGTTGTTTGGAGTTGGCCGAATTTCCCCCAAAACAGCGTAGGGGCTAGGGCTACACCATTTCAACACACATGTGATTGATAGCAACAAGTTGCAATTTATGACAAATTATCTTTGTCATGCATGTGCCCTGACAGGTCATACGATTATAGCAATCCTCGAAGCCAAAGCTCGATGAAAGTAACATAAGACAGGATTTATATGCTGCCTCAAGTTCCTTCATATATTTTTTAATTTTTTATGTCCGTTTTACGGTTAATATGTGATGTAGTCGAAACTTAACTAAAAATATGACTAAAACAAGTACACCTATTAATTAATAGTATAGTTACGGTAAGCACAGATATCGTTCCCACGAAGACTAAAAGTACTATTAATAGTTGTCTTTCTATTATCTAACTGATCGAATAAAGTGATTGTTTTAAACTAATTTAACTAAATTAATAAACTAAAAGTGTGACAAAGATTAAAGTAAGAAATGATAAGTGTTTTTATGCAAACAATACCCAGGAAAAATTCCATCTAGATTTCATCTGCCATTATCATTCTGAATTAAGCAATTTATTCACTTAGTATTTTGTTCCGTAGAAATTCCTAAATTATGCTAATACCTCTATTCAAGCCTAAAAGCAACTGGCTCTAGGTTGATTAATTGAAATTTCTTTCTAATTAAAACCCCTATTATCGCATTAATTCGATCTATGGATTCTCCTATTAGATTTGACTTTAATCCGGTAGATTTATGCCGTCCTATTTCTAGGATTGCATGCAACTCCACTTAATTATGCTAGATCTACTCTTAAACAGGGTCTATTCCTCCTCTGATTTAAGCACATCAAATAAGAATTAATATCTCAAGAATTTAAATCAAGAATTAAGCAAACATAATTGAGAACAAAATCTAAGTATTTATTGCTTAAAATCAGAAATCAAATGATAGAATTCATCCTAGGGTTCATCCCCCTAGGTATTTAGGAATTAGTTCATGCTAATAAATGGAAACATCTCAAGAACAATATAACCACAAGATGAAGAAAAACTCATAATAAAATCAAAAGAATTTAGAAAGAGGTCTTCAATCTTTGTGGAGATCTGCTTCAAAGATGACTTCTGTGGTGTTTTTTCAGTTGTTTCCTTCAATAATCTTTGATGGCTAGGATTTGGGGAATGAAAGATTTTGTAAAAAATTGGAAGTCCCTATTTATAATACATGAAAAAACTCTAGTTGGATCCAAATTAAATTTTAAAAAGATAATTTGAATTAAATCTAAACAATAATTTTCTAATTGGATCCAAATTAAACTCTAAATTATAAAGCCTAAAAGATAAATAAAAACAATATAATAATAATAATAATAATATTAATCCTAAAAAATAAAGTTTAAATTTAAATAAAGTCTTATATCCAATAAATCTCTTCCTAACTCTTCCACATTCACACTTTGCCCCAGATTTTACTTTTTATCTTCGATTTAGTCCATGGTCATGTGTCCAGCTCGTGTGGCTCCTAAAATCTGCTCTTTTTGTCCGGTTTTCGCTTGTTTTTCGCTCATTTCTCTCCCAAATGCTTTCTTAAGTATAGAAACATGAATTTAAAGGATTATGATCATGAAATTCATTATTTTAAATAGATTAATCATCCAAAAACGCATTAAGAATGAGGTTAAAACATATTACTTTTGACACTTATCAATATGCAAAGTTCGTGATTACCTCTCTAAATGATATCTTCTCCAAACTCAAATTTATATTTACTTACTAAGAATGTAATATACTTCATCATTACTTTCGGTACTCATAATATAAATAGTTTAGGATTTTAACTAATTCAACAGTAGTAAGGGGCGGTCAAATTATAGCAGTATAGGCCTATGCACGATTTCCTTGCATGTTTGCTGGGAAACCAAGTTTACATAGCACCTATCACATTCTCAACAGCCATTGGAACTATGAAAGCTCCGAAGATGTAAAACGTGTATATATATGAGACCAAATCTACTGTGAGATTGTTTACTTTTGCTGCCATTTCCAATTTAAATATAAAAAAATATCTAAGACCCAATGGATGAAGGATATACATAAGATGATAATTGCTGGTTGTAGTGGCTTCTGGATTAGCTTTTAGTATGGCTGAAGCCCTTTACCTAAAAGCCACCTCAAAGGGGAACAAAAAGAAGAGAAAGGAACATATGATATTGATGAGGCACACATGTTTCATCCTATTTAAATTGACTCCTACATTTATCTTTCGGAAAATAATAATTTATTCATTTACTTTTGTATGCATAATAAAGATTAAATGATATTTGAATATCTAATATTTGTTAAATTCAATAAATTATATATATTTTTTGGAAAATGTATTTGTGTTCATAGTTTATAGATGCGAAATCTAGTTTGAAACTACAGCCTCATGAAATGTGAACTTGTTTCAGTTAGTAAATAGTGCAGTCCATCTTAAATTTATGCCATTTGAAGAAATTAATGCTGAAAATTGTGATAACTAATTAATCGATATTCTTACATCTGCACCAACCGTTGAACTTGCTGCATGCTCATGATTTTAAATTTTACGGATCTATGTATATTATTAAAGAAAACATTAAAAGACAAACATGGGTCTCTAGTGATTAGCGAATATCTGTTAAAATTAGCTAAAAAAATTGACCAAACGGACAATCAAGAAAAAAGAAAATCACATCTGAAGAAGACTTAACAGAAAATGAAAAGGGGTGTCACGGAATTCTCGTGTTATAGTTTCACCTTGTGAAAGACTGAACCATCTCTTAGAAACTTCCCCACCGCATTCCCTTTTCCCTTTGGGAGCTTTAAGGATCCCGAAAGGCCAACTTGCTCATTATCCTGCCTTGGGGAGCCCTCCACTCTTGGTCATTTCATCTTGTGTCTATACCATCGTGTGATTTTTATTTTCACTTTTTGTCTTAATTTTTGTAAAATTTTCAGTTTAATTTTATTTTTTTCCCGAGTTATTTTAAATGCTTCATATGTTCGATATAGACTTGATTATGATCGATTTTTATGAAATGATTATAATAATATTATGTTATGAATTATTTGATTATTTACGATAAAATAATAGATAATGCTGATGTTTTACAATTGTAATACCTAATGATTCGGATCATATGATCAAACTGAATATAATGTTTTAGGTTTAATAATTTTGAACTCTACTTTAATTTCTATTACCTACGTACCAACAAATAATAATAGTTAGTTTAAATATGGACATTTTTGTAATTTACTTATCGTTGAGACATCTAATGCAGCTATAAATGCCCAACGCACACTCGTAGCCTCGGTTTTAATGCAATGGAGCAAGCTTCGTACACTGAAGATGACTTGAACTCTTCTTCCACCACCACCAGCGAAACTCACCAGAAACACAGTTCGAAGCGGGGCAGCACGCGGCATGCTGTTTACCGAGGTATCCGGAAACGACGGTGGGGCAAATGGGTGTCGGAGATCAGGGAGCCACGCAAGAAGTCACGCATTTGGCTAGGCTCCTTTCCCGCGCCAGAAATGGCCGCTAAAGCTTACGATGTAGCGGCCTTTTGCTTACGTGGAAGTAAGGCTCTGCTAAATTTCCCCGACGAAGTGGAAGATTTACCGAGACCATCGACGTGTACGGCTAGAGATATTCAGGCCGCGGCTGCCAAAGCGGCTTATTCGGTAGTTTCTTGGAATAAAAGTGAAGTGTCGGCCGAAGAAGGGAATGGACACAGCGGTGACGACTTTTGGGGGGAAATTGAATTGCCAGAACTAATGAATAGCGGCTGTCAATGGAATTCTTGCGGGTGGACATTCGCGGCCGATTCCGCCTGGCTAGAAGCAGAGGCTCAACAACAGCAACACTACTTCTTGACTTGTCTTTAATGGTGTTGTAATAGAATAAAGTGATTCATGTTTCAACGAACCTCTTCCCATTGCTGTATAGGTACTTAATTTTGGCATGCTATAGTATAGTATTATGCTTCAAGTTTTGTGATATGGCATTCGCGAAGGAAATTAAGTAGTGCTGCACCAGGTTCGGAATTAACTCACTGCTGTTTCTGCAACTTTTACGGCCACACCTCTAGAAGAAAGTGATTTATATTTTGTATTGTTTTTCCCCTTATTTCATTTATTGCCCTATCTGTAAAAGAGTAAAGCTTGATTTAGTAAGAAGAAAATTATAATATCAACCAGCAGCACTAGTTGTATTTTTGGAGACGAAACTTATGTTCTGATTCTGAATAAAATATTGTTGAGTGAACTCTATAAAATGTTGTATTTTAATATTTTTTTTAATACTTAAAACATTAATCTTCTGATTTTTATGATACTTGACATTTCACAAACCAATCATATTGAAATCCACTTCAACCCATCACCAAAAAAGAAAATACACTTAGTATTTCAAATACTAAAAAGAAACTGAAAGAAAAGTTAGTCATCAATTACTTGTTAGAAGTCATCGTCCTCACCCTTGCGATTCCCTAGAGGTCAACTATACGTCTATACCACCAAGTTCGTTCGTTATCCATGAAACAGTAAAACAAAAAGTTTTAGTAGTTTTTCAATTGTTCATTTCGGAATACTAATGCGAGTGGAGCTCCAAAGCAAAAACATGTTACACAGGGATAGGTCTTTCATACATCACACTTATCGCCTAATAATCCAACATATATAATGTGCTCCAATCCATCTGGTGGCTGCATGTGCAACCCAGGTTCTTCGTTAATAGATATTGTATACATTATTTACTACTCACTTAATTATTAATATTTTTTTTTGATAATTCAATTATGAAAAATTACAATATTATCATCTAATTATTTAATTTTGATGGTTAACATAAGAATTGAAACACCCTAAAATTTAATATAATTAGATGACAAATAAAATAAAATTAAATAATTGAATAATCATTTTGTAATTTTTTATAATTGGGTGACTATTAGTGTAATTTACCCATAAATATTTTAGCAAGACAACTGGCTGCTTTATTTGCTTTGTCTATAGATGTGATCAAAGTGTAACTCTCATTGAACCCGTTGTGTTGGCCTGATGGTTAAGATATTTAACATCTTAGGTGTGAGTTGAGTTTGGATCGCGCTAGTCGTGTTGTTATTAAGTCTTTGCCCAGGTGTGAGACAATCAATTATGTCTCAAAATTATATTTTTTTATATAACCTATTTTAAGTTCTACCTAATCTCGGATTAATAATTCGGATGAGCCTTCAAGTTTAGGCCAAATGTTAATAGCACAAGTGTCAATGTCAATATCTTCCCCAATGTCCCAAGTAATTTAATGGTTAACCAATTTGCTACTCAATATAATGTGATCACCGGAGGATTGTTTTCGCGAAACTAATGTTTGAGTAATTGTTCCAGGATTTGGTTCGGTGTTTAGGTGCGGAATCAAATATCCCTTCACTCTGATGCTGCTAGCTGCAAAGAGAAACTGTTGCTTGTCAAGGATGAAGGGGGAAAAAGCTAGATATGCTTCAGCTGATATTACTCCTTGTGTGCCAATACTGATGAACAACCTTCTCATACTTTGAAGTTTCCAGAGTCTGAGGAAAATCAATATGTAATGAAATGTATAATGCGTGCTCTTGGGATTGCAGACATTTCCAATGAGATTGCAGGGCCTTGCATTAGTTGGTTAACCTCCATTCTCAATGAAGTTTGCAAAACCTCCTCAAAAATCCTCCTTTTTATCATTACCGTGTTAAGTCTGTGGCTGTTCTTATAAGACGGGCATGTGAGAGGGATGCCTCTCTTGTATTAGCAGATTTTTCTGCTTCTCTTCCCTGATTCATGGAAGAGATCTTCAAATGTTCCTGCCCTTGTGCGTTTACTTGAAGCTTTTATTCAAAAGGCACCGCATGAGCTCAATCAAGAGGGAAGACTGAGCCAGGTGCTTGGCATATTCAATATGCTTGTCTCGTCCTCTAGCACCGACAAACAGGGCTTCTATGAGCTTAACACTGTTATAGAGAATCTTGAATATGGTGTCATACCTCCCTACATGAATCATTTTTGGAAGGTTCTTTTTATGCCCCTGCAAAACCAATCCTACTGTAAAGTTTCAGAAGTCTCTTGCGATTTTCATGTCACTCTGTTTGGTAAAGCATGGGGCTCAAAATTTAGTGGGCACAGTGAACGTAGTTCAGGCCAACATATTATTAGTTGTCTTGGAGCAGTAATTGAGCGTATGTTAGTTGCGGGTGCTTCGACCAGACTCGTCTGTGAATCTCCAGTTCTTTTGGATGCTGCAGCTGCTAGACATTGGGGCAGAAGGACAGAGTTGAGGAAGAACTAGAAATGCCAGAAAATGTGGGCTATACAGCCACTTTTATTACATTTAGATTTCGGATTATTACTTGTTATGATTGTACTAAACCAAACGGACCACATCATCTCTTCTCTCTCTGTCTCTGCATTATATCATATGTGTATGTACAGTCTTTTCTCTGGTTGTTTTCAGGTTTTGCTTTTTATGCACAGAGCTTACGAGAAATTTTCCTTCTTACCCACTTTCTCTACACCATTAATTTTTTTTTTCAGTTATTTCTTTTGGAATTAATATTTATTAGTACTAATAAATATGACGGTGATGATGATGTTTTCCTTTGACCCTACCATCCTATTCATACTGGTACTTCTTGCCTGCACTGCATATTATTATAGCCATCAATCTCATGGCATCCCCCCATGTCTCCCCATTTTCCCACTCACTAATCACTATTATATTTTATTATGACCCCAAATGATTATTGGCAACTTTTCAGAATTTGAGTTTAGCACTTCTTAACCTAACCTGTTTTCAAAATAAAATAAAAAAAAAATCTTAGCATCACCTTTGTCTGTGTTATTTCAGGTATTTACTTGTAGAAATATATTTCTCTCTCCCATATAATAATCTACCAAAAAAATAATCCTCTTGTTGCAAATTAGAACGCCATTTAAGCTAAAAATATATTCTAAACTTGATTGATGGAACTTGGCAACAAAATCTGTCCATCTCTCACATCCTCCTTTTAAAAAAAAAAAAAAATCATTTAACAAAAAAATAAAACGTATTATCAATATGACTAATTAATCTAAAATATAATAATAATAATAATAATAATAATAATAATGCATGAGCTGACAGAAAAAAGAAAAAGAAATAATGTATGAAGTGAGACAAACATTATCCAAAGAAAAAAAATGGACATCAAAGGATTAACCTCTTTGGTTTATTTGCCAAGAATAAGCAAACGTGCCTTGGTTTATATATACAAGAAAAAATGAAAACAAAAACGGGCATCGAAGGTGAATGAATGGTCCAACGGCAGCTTCCAAATAGAGATTCTTTTCAAAGAGTTATAAGTACAATGGGTAAAAGTTAAATACAACCAAGAATTATATATGTCCAAAAATTTATAATTAAAAATATTAATATATCTCTTAACAAAATTTGGAAAAAAAAATACACTTAATTTCTTTCAAAAAGAAAGGGTGGGGCGTTGGTTTTGACAAGGGAACGGAAAACAAGGGAGAATGGAATGTGATGTCAAGATTGAATAACGGTGTCCAAATGCGTCAAATAATTTGGTCGCTGTTATTGTACGGACAAACTTTAGGAAGAACCAAAATCCCCTGATCTCAGCCACTTCTGGGTTTAAATAAATTAAAAAGTAGATTGTCCCAATTTTGTTATTTATTATAAATGCCGGCAGGCTACATATTACTTCACATGTTTCAACATTATGAACGTCTCAGTCTAAAACATAAAAATATTAACATCTCCGAATTGATTTCTTCTCATTTAAAAAATCTAACTCTATTCAAATTAAATTACAATACAACTACCCAAACATAGAAACCCTTCAAATGCACTAACATAAATTATAACATCTCAAAAACTCACTCTCTTTATTTTATAACTTTCAAGGGTGGCCAATAATTGGTGGTCTTTAAAGTTGTGAGGACCCTCATCTCATCTGTTAAGATATTTAAGCTCTTAATCAGTAGTAATAGTAGGCGTAGGCCAAGACCAAAAGAAAACACTCGACGCAATTTGGTCTCCACATGGGCTGTCTCTCCCCCTTTCCCATTAGGAATTTTCAATACTAATTATCTTCCCAAGCTTCCCCATTTTCTTCGCTTCACATCACAACTTTTATTATTATTTTTAAATATACATAACTAATTTTCTTTTTCCTTTTTTTTTTAAATAAAAAAATATGAATTTACAAGGAAAAATTCTTTTGGATTCCAAAGGAAGAAACTGATGATATTTGACAGAATCTTTTTTTCTTCCTCTCAAGTTGGCGATGAAAGATATGATTCAATAATAATTAATTAATTATTAGAGTTAATGACTAATGTATAATTAGCAAAGTTTAGATAACAGAATGAGAGCTAAGTAACAGAATAGAAGTTGTTAGCAGCGGTTTAGTTGAGCTATGTAATTATAAATACATGAATGGTCAACATTCAATGTACGTGATTTTCATATAGTAAACTCTTATACAAAGTTTAGAAATATATTCTTTGTGTAGATCTTTACATTTATCCACTGAACTTAGCAATAATTTTGATGTAATTAACAAAGTTTTGTGGTTAATATAACTTTAGCATTTCAGACATCAAATCTTTCGTCTAATTTCTGTAGTTGTCACTGTTTTTTGTTAAGGAGGCAGCTTGAAATTTTTGACCACTTTCTTTTATATAATATGTTCGAGATTGGAATAAGATTTTCTTTATTTCTTAATTAATTAAGTCAAAAGAGTTTCTTCTGATATTGAAAATATGCCTAAGTCGGAACAAAATCTTCATCCTTACCTTAATTTAAAGTTTTGTTATCCTGTAATCCAAACATGCTTAAAAAATGAAAAAAGAAATTGTAATTCACCGACTAAATCATAAGTGGAATAGTAAAAAGAAATGTATTCATGTGATTAATTGATACCAGTCTCATATTCTAACCCTAAACAATCCTTATTCCTTACCCTTATAAAAAAAAATCATAATTCAATCCCTTTTGAACATTTTTATGCCTAATTAATCAAGATTTGGTCATCTGATGATAGTGGGTATACATGGAAAATTGAGGTTATAAGCCAAAAAAAGGGGGTTAAACCAAGTTGTTTACTTTTGCCTATGATTGGCTTAACAGAATAGTGGTTTAGTTGTTTAATTATAACCATAATTAAGGTTAAGTATATGAATAGGATTCCACCTCCATCGCTAATCTTTTTCTGATTCTCATTCCGTACATCCACTTATAATAAAATAACCATTATTTTGTGTATATTATTGGTTGCTTTAAATGAATGGTCCAACATTAGAGACTAATAAATCATTCTTCATTTCGTTTTCTTTTTCCTTTTCTTTTTTGTCAATGATAATTAAGAATTTTTTTTTTCTTAACATTACAAAGTATTTTTTTTTAGAATATATGATCATGTTACGTCATCCAAAGGTGATGAATGTGCTTTAGTTACCCATTTAACACATGTAGAAAGAAATAGTGAAATGAGAGCAAAGTTTTGCCCATAATTAAGACGATTTTGGTTTTACGTGAAAGAAAAATAATAGTAACTGATTTATAAAATATTTAATTATGAATAAAAGATAAAAAAAAGTTCTATAAAGAAGAAATAAAAAAAAATTAAGAGATGTTGATTTAGAATTGAATAAAAGATTTCATATATTTTAAATTCATAATTACAAGTTGAACTCGTATTGTTTTCCAACAAAAAGTAAACATTTCACCAAATGAAAGATGCTTGAATGATGAGAATATGATTAGCGAAGGTTGTTTTCAATGGAAATTTTTTCCTTTTTCATATTCTCTGATGGTGTTTCAATCTTATAATCATTTCATTCTTATGGAAAGAGAAAGGTCATGAAATAGATCTAAATATGAAATTATTTTATCATTAAAATCGCGGGAAAAGAAAATCCTTGAAGACACCTTAGATTCATACAAATATAACAAAAATGGTTGTATTTATTCTTTATATATAGAGTTGTACATAAATAATTTAGTTTCTATTTATGTTATTAAGATAAATAGATCAACATGAATAAAATTTAGTTACTATTTATTAACTATGAATCAAAAGAGCTAATGTCTTAAAAATAATAATTCAAAATAAAAGTAAAGCTTTAAACAAATGAAATAAAAATACAAATTTGAGTAGAGGAATCGAACCAAAAATTCAAAGACAAAAATACTAATGTTTAGTCATCCAACCAAATGAGCTAATATGTCAAAACACTTTCATTGCACGTCAGTGAAAACGCGTCACGTAAGACTCACTTTTGCTTCTCTTTTCAAAATCGACCTATGTTCCTAAATATCCCATAAATCGACCCAAAACCTTATTTTTTTAAATGAATTTTTTTATCAAATTTGGCCATATATATTTAGCACAGTGTGTAGGGGAGGCTTTGACACTAAAGAAAGGCTTGAAGTGGGTTGTTAATAATTTGAGATAATAATGAAATAGTCAAGGTTCATTTAGAGATTTTTTAGCTCAGACCCGACTTGAATTCCATATCATCCCAAAAATATTACATATACACACTTTAATAACAAAAATATTACAACTAAAGAATAATATTACATATACACACTTTAATAACAAAAATGGTTTAATTTGTATGAAATTGTAATTCCATATCATCCCATCCCTTCTCAATAAAAAAATGACAAATACGATTTTTCGTCTTGATTTTCAGCTTTTTTCTCTTGAAAATATTCAAATACAACTAAAAAATTTGAAAATAAATTCTATTTGAATATTGCTCGTGTGTAAAATATAAATGTGTTTATTCGATATATTTCTAATAGATTCTTTTTTTTTTGTTATACTCTAGTCAATCAAATCTGTTGAATTATTGTTCATATTAATAATGAATCAAAATTGATAAGGAGTTGGTCAATGATGCTCGAACATATACTTGTTTTGAGTGCCTATTTATTTTCTATCGGTATTTATGGATTGATCACGAGTCGAAATATGGTTAGGGCCCTTATGTGTCTTGAACTTATACTGAATGCGATTAATATAAATTTTGTAACATTTTTTGATTTTTTTGATAGTCGGCAATTAAAAGGAAATATTTTCTCAATTTTTGTTATAGCTATTGCAGCCGTTGAAGCAACTATTGGATCAGCTATTGTGTCCTCGATTTATCGTAACAGAAAATCAATGCGTATCAATCAATCAACTTTGTTGAATAAGTAATATTAATAATATGGGAGAAAAAAATTGATTTGTCATTCATTTATTGGAAAGGGATAGAGATTGACATAGAATCACAATTTTATACAATCCATTCTCTTCATTTAACACATGATAATTGTAACTTAGGTAATGCAAATTTATAATTTTCTTTCATTTGCTTTTATTGATTTTCTAAAATACATTGTCCAAGAATTCGGTATGTTAGCCTAATGGTCAAGATATTATCACCTTAAGTGTGATTTGAATTCAAGTTACATTGATAACGTTGCTGTTAAGGCTTTACCCTCCTCAATTAAAAAAAAATACTTTGTCAAAAAAAAAAATTAACCAAATTATCCTTTATTCTAGAAATAAAATATTTTAATATGGGACTAAATTAACTTAAACTACAACATCACCTTCTTACAAAATTGGGTTAACTTGAACTTAAATATAATGATTCAATTATTAAATCAATGTATTTGAAGTTGAACACTAGCTCTTTTAAAAAAAAAGAAAGGTTGATGATTACCTCCGAATTTAGTATTAAAAAAATATTAGTTCGAAATCTTGTGTATTGACTTGATAGTTAATGTATTCGTCGTCTGTAATTTGAGTTCGAGTTACGTTAAATATATATTCATTAGGGTTTATTCTTCTTTTATAATTCACCAATATATATATATATATATATTATGTAAAAGTCATATAAGCTTATTATATTTTACACGTAAAAATTAGAATACCATACAAACAATTTTCCTCTAAATTTAATCACTAAAACAAATATCATGCATAAATACATTATGAAATAGAATGTGAAATAAATAAATAAATATAAAATAAACAAATAAAATATTCTCTAAATTGAATCAACCACAAATGCATCAAAATTTACAAAAAAGAAATTATATCTTATAAAAAATATAAATTTATAATATTCTATATGTAAAGCTAAAAACGTAAAAGAAAATAACATAATATCTAAAAAAAACTTACCACAAGAAAAAAATCCTATCAGATTGTAAAAAAAAATAAAAAAATTCTGATACTTTTAGCCTTATTACTATATTTGAGTCCTTTATTAAGTTGGGATACCAATTCAATTAAAAAATAATTAATTATTTATTTAAAAAATAAAAAATATTATTATATGAGTATTTTTATTTTTATTATATTTTAAAAAAAATTAAACTCAAAATGAATTCATGGTGTATTTGATTTTTACATAATTTTTTAAAAATACTTTTACATTTTTTTTTCATTTACACGCATATACCATAATTTTATATATATTTTTTTCAATATTTTTCTTTCCTACATTATGGACCACCTAATCTAATTTCTGTTTCTCTTAAAATTTGAACGAACGTTTGAACGTTTCTTTCAAATTGACAGACAATTGGAACAATTGTTAATTGTACATAAACTTACTATGCTGTATTGAAAATTGAAATATATATTTTTAAAAATCACATACTTAACATTGATTCGATGGGTTCCAACTTCCAAGGAAACACAAGCACGATGGGTGAACCACCCATCCATATCCAAAACTGACCAAAAAAATTCATATTTATGAAGAAATTGAAAATAAGACCCGAAATTCTCTGCCGGGTCTGCCTGCCATGATCAGACAAAGAAAGAGACGGCGAAAAGCCGAGAAAATCAAAGGACACAAAAAAAAAAAAAACAATTAAATAAATTAAAATCTAACGGCGCTGTTAATTGTCACGCCCGTTCTGCTCCCTTCACCTTTATATCTTTTGTGATTTTGATCCTAGTATACTGACATTATTAACTATTTTGATTAAAATAATAATATATTTTTTTCTTAAAAACACCAATTTTATATCACAAATTTATTACCAGCATAATGTGTTAGATTTTATTATTTCAATCGGGACAATTAACGGTGAAAATTATTTGAACCATTTGATTGATGATATTATAAAAATAAAGAAATCAAATTTATCAAATTAAAACATATGAATTAAGTTTCAACATCGAACATAATAAAAGGACTAAAATCAGAATTTGACCAATATCTTTTTTCTGTTACGTTTTTTTTAATGTGGTGTCAAACGAATCAAGATTATCCTTACGTGATGTACAATTATTAAATTGAACGCTGTCCTTATCTGACGGCTTATATTCACTCTTAATTTACAAAAGACAATTACGGTTACATTTGCTCCTCTATCGATATTTTAAATTTAATCAAACGGTAATGAAATAATTTTGGTTGTTTGCTAAACTTAAAGAACCCATTTTCATGCTTAATATCACATTTAAAATCAATTGAAAAATATTAGAAAAAAGACATGACCTTTAAATTATAATTTTTATATAAACTTTGATTCAAATATATTTTCAACCAGATCTGTCATAAATTAACATTTTATTACAAAGAGCAATCAAGCACATTGAATATTACTAATATAAGTACCGACAATTAAACAATCATGATCAAGATTATACTTGTAATCACATGTTCTTTGAAAAAGAGTACATCTTTTGTGGTAGATGCATTTAGAGAAAATAAGCGTGTAAAAATGAAATAAAACCATAATTAGTAAAAGAAAGTAAATAATTGGTTCGAAGTTCTAATACAAGGCAGCGAAAATCACATGATGGGAAGGGAGAACAGGCTAAAAAAACTCAAACTTTGATAGAAACTAAAATAAAGAGAAGTCAAATGTGGAGAAGCTATTGGGTGAGACACAAAGAGAGCCGGTTTTAGGGATGTCGTAACATTGATACAATGTCTCTAAGCTCTGATTTAGAGAGGGAATGGAAGGGGCAAACAACAACGACAAGAACAGCGAGGGAAAGCAACTACACATTATTACGACTGCTTAAAAAAAAAAAAAAGAGGCAAAGCAGTATTGGAGACTTGAAAAGGAAGGTGGTTTTAAGGGGACCAGACAAAAGCAGAAAGCGGTTTTGTAACTGAAACGGGGCGTGGCCAAAGATTATTAAAAGAGGGAAAAGAAAATAAAAGAATCCTCACTGTCGTTACACAAAAACTACCAACAATGAATTCCTATATAACCGTCAGGTCTAGTTAGTCTTCTTTTTTTTTTTTAAATAAAAATTTATTTCTTTCCTTATTTCGACTCTTCTTGGGATCTTCTCTGTTTCTCATTAATGGGGTAGACGCTGCCACTCTGCCTGGCTTCAAAGACTTATTTTTTTGTTTTTGCTTTTCTTCTTTTGTGCTTTATTTTCTTTGCATCGTGGATACAACCTTGTTCTGATGGCTCATTTAGAAGGTAATCAAAGGGGTTCCTCGACTGCTCATGCGGTTTCAGGTGAGTGTTGAATTACATAAAAAAAAAAAAGGGTTTCTTTTGGTGTCTATGAAAATGGCTTTGTTTGGTTGCCGAGAAACTAGAATAAAGCTAAAAGAGGGTTTGTTTAGACTGTTGTATCGTTGCGGTACGGACATTGGTGTTTTTGCAAGAGAAAATGAACTTAGCTCAACTTGGTTTTGTTTATCAGCTTTAATTTTGCGTGGGTGGAAGCTTTAAATCATGACAAATCCTTGAAGGGTTGTTTTTGCTTGTTTTTACTACCTATATGCATTTTTCTTGCGTTTTCTCAGCAACCAACCGGAGCTCAAAGTTAGAAAATTTCCTATATGGTTTCTGTTGGACCTGCTTTGACCTTACTTTTTCTCTTAACTCCCGACTTCGAGAGATTTTTTTTATGAATTTCATTTTTTATATTTTGTTTGATAGGTTCGGCTGGTGATGATCTATATCAAGAATTATGGAAGCTATGTGCAGGCCCCTTGGTGGAGATTCCTTGGGTTCACGAGAGAGTCTTTTACTTCCCTCAGGGTCACATGGAACAAGTAATTCTCTCTTTTTTTTTCTTTAAGAAATTTTTGGATTCTTCCTCTTTTTTTTTTGTTAAATTGCTTCCGATGGAAAATTCGAAATCAACCATGGTCTTGTTTATAAAAAAATTCTGCTTTTTTTTTATTTTTGAGTTTGTACTGATGTGTTCTGCAGTTAGAAGCATCGACAAATCAGGAACTTAGCAACCAAACCCCACTGTTTAATCTTCCTTCTAAGATCCTATGTCGTGTTCTTCACGTGGAGTTACTGGTATTCTATCTCTGATTTTGTTTCTTTTTATTCCCGTACGTTTGGAGCTTGAAGAGATCATCTTATTATTATTTGTATGTTCTTTTCCCCTTTCTAAATAGGCAGAACAAGAGACAGATGAAGTTTATGCTCAGATCACTTTGCAGCCTGAAGATGTAAGTAAATGCTGTGTCGTCCTTATGTCATGCCTTTTCTTTTTCCGGTGGATAGATTTGCCGAGGGTGAAGAAGGCTAGAGAAATAATGGGTTACTCTAATTGTTTTTGATGCATCCTTATCATTACAGCAAAGTGAGCCTACAAGTCTTGATCCCTTCCCAACCGAAGCTCCAAAGAGGACAGTTCATTCCTTTAGTAAGATTCTAACGGCATCAGACACTAGCACTCATGGAGGGTTCTCTGTTCTTCGAAAGCATGCAACTGAGTGCCTTCCTCCTTTGGTGAAAACTTTGCTTCATCCCTTTTTTTTTTTTGCTTCACCTTTGCTTTATGCTATTACTAATCATTGTTATAGACTTTATACTATAGGATTATGGTACTTGATTAAATATCTTTTTATTTACTTTTAAACAGGATATGAATCTAGCAACTCCAACTCAGGAGTTGGTTGCCAAAGATCTTCATGGATATGAGTGGCGGTTCAAGCATATATTTAGAGGTAATAGTTTCATCCCCTTTTGTGATTTACTTTCTTTACATGTGATGGTTTGGAAGCAGTAAATAAACCTCTTTTGTAGAACATCGGAGCTCTAATTTTAACTTGTACTCACAAATGATCAGGGCAACCACGGAGACATTTACTTACAACAGGGTGGAGCACTTTTGTCACTTCGAAGAGATTAGTTGCTGGAGATGCATTTGTGTTTCTTAGGTACTTGGACATTTGGATTTTGTGTGTGTGTGTGTGTGTGTGTGCAGGTTCAGGTGTGGCATTTTTGCATGACTTTGGCTGTAATTGCACTTGCATGTCCTATTAGAGGTGATAATGGAGAACTAAGAGTTGGGGTTCGGCGGCTTGCTCGTCAACAGAGCACAATGCCTTCATCTGTGATATCCAGCCAGAGCATGCATTTAGGAGTGCTTGCTACTGCTGCTCATGCTGTTACAACTCATACCCTCTTTGTTGTGTATTACAAACCAAGGTTGAATGTTCTCTCTTCATTCACAGTGCTAATTTTGTTGTTCTGGTTATCTCGAAACTGAGTTTCTTTCCTTTGCTCTTCTTCAGGACAAGCCAATTCATAATTGGAGTAAACAAGTATCTCGAGGCTATGAACAATCGATTCTCTGTTGGCATGCGTTTCAAGATGAGATTTGAGGGAGAAGACTCTCCTGAAAGAAGGTATGTTCGCATGTGTATGTTATTGACATTCTGTTTATCTTTTGTTCTTCTTATCCTTTTTACCTATTGGGATTTCTTTTTCATAATCAGGTTCACAGGTACCATAGTTGGGGTTGGAGATATTTCCCCACATTGGTCAGAATCTAAATGGCGGTCCTTGAAGGTTGAATAATTAGTGATTTGAAATGCTACAATAATTCTTTTCTTGCTTTTGATGGTATTTCTTCCCAACTATTTGTTTTAGATTCAATGGGATGAACCTGCAACAATACAAAGGCCAGAGAGAGTTTCTCCTTGGGAAATAGAGCCATTTGTAGCTTCTGCTTCTGCAAATGTACAACCCAATATAATGTGCAAAAGACCAAGACCTGTCGATATTCCAGCTTCTGGTGTGGGAAAATTATTCTTTCAAGTGTTTTTTAAATTGAGTCTGAGTACTGACTTTATTAACTTTAATTCATTAATTGAAATTGTAGAAATTACTACCAGTTCAGCTGGTTCAGCCTTCTGGTGTCGTGAGTCAATCCAGTCTCATGAACTAACACCAGTGGGAAGCACACTTGAGGTCCAGAGCAGTGAAAACCAGGTTATGTGGCCTATGAGGCAGAAAGAAGCTGATAATTGTCTTATCAATGGTAATGGAGGTTACAAATCAAGGAGTCCACCTGAAAATGCCTGGCCACCTTCTCCTCTTGCGAATGTATCTTTGAACCTTTTTTCTGATTCAATCGAGAACAACTACAAAACAGGAGCACTGCAAACTGCTCTCACTGGTTATGCCAAGGGCCTAATGCATGATCAAATTGAAAAAAGAAAAACTGAGACTTTCACAGGTTGCCGGTTGTTTGGGTTTAATTTGACAGATAGCACTGGTGTAGCTGCCCCCCTTGACAAGGAACAAACGAGCACAAGTATTGACTACAATGGTGTCAGAGGGCCTATCCCTGCTGCGTTTCATGTTGATCAGAAACCAGAAACTTCAAAGGAGCAGAAGCAAGTTGCATCGGAGACATCAACCCAGGAGATGCAAGCTAAGCAGGGTTCTGCAACTTCCATGAGAAGTCGTACCAAGGTAAACTTCATGGTTTCTGCTAGCTTAGACTGCATTCATTGTTCAAGCTCATGATGAAAAATATTTGTGGATACCAAAGGTACATATGCAAGGGATTGCAGTTGGCCGTGCTGTTGACTTAACTGCACTGAAAGGATATAATGATCTCATAAATGAGCTGGAGAAAATGTTTGAGATCAAGGGAGAGCTTTGTCGTGGTGGTCAGTGGTCCATTGTTTTTACTGATGATGAGGGTGATATGATGCTCGTGGGTGATGATCCCTGGGTGTAAGTAACTTAAAAGCACCTCTGCTATATACATATATTTATATATTTCCAGAGCTGGTTATCAGTAAACTGTTTACATTACTTTTAATTGTAGGGAATTTTGTAAGATGGTGAGAAAGATCTTCATATATTCAAGCGAGGAGGTGAAGAAGATTAGTACAAGATGCAAATTTCCAGCATCATCTATGGAGGGTGAAGGGACGGTTGTAAGCTTGGACTCAGAGCATAGGTCTGTTTGAAAACCCTAACTTAGCTTTATTTTGTTGTCCTTAGTTTGTACTGGTGGAAGAGAAATGTAGCTGGTTTTATTTTGCTTAGTTTTTTATTTTTACTTTGAGAGCTTTGCTCAAGGACAGTAGAAGAGTGAATGAAGTGCAGAAACTAAACTCTTTAGTTTAATGGTAAAAAGGAATAGGAAGACTTTGATTAGTTAGAAATGGAAGGGTTGAGTTTAGCTTTTGCTTTGTTTGGGTGGTAGTGTGGTTTCAGAGACACAGTGAAGCAGCCTGTAAAAATATAAATGCTTGCATTTAGTTGTTGTTGGCTGGTTTCCCCTGGATGCCATATTGTAACTTGTAGCCTTGAGATTTCTGTTTATTTCGGTACATTTTGGAACCAATCTCGATGACTCTGACACCTCCTGGCCAGAGGACCCCAATGTGCTGTCATAAAGATTGTGATGGCCTAATGCCATGCTGCTGCTGGTCCCTATTACTCAGGTTTATCCACATTACATGTCCTCTCATTTTGTAAAGTGAGTGGTCCCCCAATTTTTTATTTGGGACAGGGCAGGGCAGCAAGTTAGGTCCGGTCTCAGGCATTCATGGGAGCCGGGCTAGTACTTAATCTTGTTAGGTTTGGCTTCATTAAAGGTGCCATGCTCGCTTATTACTTACCCGGCCATAACATTAACTAGGTTTTACAAGTAATCGGTTTGCGCTTTACAGCACACATACTCAATGTTGTGAATCACAATCTTAGCCTTTCCAAGAGCCTAAAAAAAAGAACCCAGTGCGTGTGAAGAAAGAAGGTGGATTAGCTAAGCTGTCCCTTTTGTGACAAGTTTGTAACTTAGGCAAGGGTTGTTTTCGTGGAGATATCTTTGCTTCTCCTAAAGGTAGGCACCCAAATTAAGGACCGGAAAAATAAAGACTTTTAGTATTTGTCGAATATCCATTTGATAATGACATTCAAGATGTAATCCTTTTGATTTTAATGACTACGTGGTTCCAACTTTCAATCCCTTTTTACTATTTTTCTAAGAATAAATATTTTAATATTTATATCCAATTTTTTTAGGTGCGAAAACAACCACCAATCAGCCGATACAAGTCATACAACTATGAATTCAAAATGGAGCAAAAAGATCCTGGCTCTGTTTAGCATTGCTTCTCAAAAATACTTTTAGGACAAAAAATATTTTTGAGATAAAATCATTACCAAACAAAATGTTTTTGAATTTTTCAAAAATGCTTTTGGCACTAAAAATACTTTGAAAAGCACTTTTTTGACCAAAAGAAGATGGATAAAATTTTAGTTTTTCTCAAAAGTGCTTTTTAGCTTAAAAATAATTTTAAAAAGTATTGCTAAATTAACTCTCCGTCTTGTGTTAACATGTTTGAACTTGTTTGTCCAAAACAAAAGCATTCGAATAAAATGAAATTAGAGTCACACTGACACCAAACAAGTGAAATGAAAATAATAAAGGCCGCCTTTATTTGATGAAAAGGAAACAATGTGAAGAAAGTAGGAAAGGGCATTCAATCTTAAACATGGTACCCGTTTTCTTTGATTAAGGAAAGCCCAAGCTTTAAAAGTGGTGCAGACAGGGCCCAATACCTCATGATTAAGTTGTTTATAGGCCCCTTGACCCAGGCAATTATGTTTACCCACGTGACCGCTGTGGTCAATGTTGCTACCTTCGCAAAATGGCTTGAATTTGTTAAGGTCGGAAATACTGATTAGGGATGGCAGCAGAGACGGTTTTTCCCTCATTTTAATTTCGATTTGATTTTATATTTTTTTTTTGCTACCAGCTTAATTTTATTTAAAATTTTCATATTTGACTTTAACCTCGAAATATATTCTTCAATTCTTACTCAATTCATCTCAAAATATTAAATAAAATACATATTGTAAATTCTTATAAAAATTAATACTTTTTAACTAAAATATATAAAACTAGTTATAAAATTAAAAATGGTTTCTCGATACAATGTTTAGGGTTTGATCAAAACTGGACCCTGACCTGAATTCAAAAATTCTAATTGAAAATCTGTGCACCTTGCCCGAAGCCAATTTTCCGAAGGAAAGAAAAAAAGCACTTGAAAGTCGGGTTATTTTACGGTCCCGAAGTTTGGTCAAAGTTAACATTGCAGAAATTTCTGAAATAGGTTGAACCAGTGATGATGGTAATGGGCATGGGTAGCAGCCTCGTAAGTCGTTTCGTAAGACAAATACAGTTGGGCCTAAATGGTTTACTGTTGATGGGCCTATGAATTATTAATGAAGAGCCCGGAAAGATAATTAGGCAAAAGCTGTTTCACGCCCTATTGCTCCTATCCTACTTGGGAGACGAAAACATTTCCTTACACTACAGCACAGTTGGGACTTGGGAGGGTCCCATTTCTTTATATTTTATTCAGTGATTAGTGGAGAAAAAGAAAATGGCAAGAATTCAAGCTGGGAATTTTGATTCCAAAGTTTCACGGCATCATTGCGAGCTTCAGAGGAAGGAAAATGGTTTGGGGAAAATTGACTTTCCAGGAGTTTGGCAGTTTGGTTTAGTGCCGAAATTCAGAATGGAATTCGTCAAGTGTCGGCATTACCTAAGTATTCTGTTACTATAATCTTGAATCCTTTATCTTAAATTTTTATATTTAAAAACAAATTAATATTATTGATTAAGATAGAAGCTTTAGGTTTTTGAGTACTCAAGTTTGAGTTTTATTATGTGTAATTGTTCTAGTTCCATCATATCTACATATATCATGTATGGATTTGGTTTGTTTTTCATTTGTTGTGCTATGTGCTTATTTAATTCTACGTTTTAATTACTTAAACATTTTGTATTTGTATAAAATTAAAAAAAAAAAAAAACTTGTTTTTAAGATAATACTTGACTATATCCTTTTTTGGATAACATACAACATAAGAGCATCTACCAATCAAGATACCTCATTGTGTTATGATAAAAAATAAAAAATAAAAATACGACATTTTCTTGTAGCTTGCATGAACCATGTTGAGTCACTGAGAAGCATATGGTTTTGGGGGCAATATTTTTTAAGTCATTTTCAATGAATTTATTTTGATAAATAATGATCATCTCTTGATGTGGAGGTTGAAAATGCTTACAAAATTGTCGGTGCTTTAAACTGTTGCGGAGCCTAACCTAATAATTAAGAAAGAAGGCAGAAAAAGAATAATGGTTGCTTTGTTGCCTTATGGGTAGTGGCGGCCGGCGTTTTCAGACATGATTAGCTGCTATGCCAATTTTATTAATGGAAGGTTGTGTAAGACCAAAACCCTTTGCTTCATTAAGTTTGAAATAGTTTTATTTATTAATGGAAGCATATGCTAAACTATTATAGACATCAAGTGCTCCGTTAATCCCTTTGCTCTTTTTGTTCCATTGATTCTTTTACATCATCTGAAAATGTTGCTCCTAACATTTTTCTAGATTCCCAATATTGCTCGAAGAAATCACACATCGTACATTTTTATGCATTATTGAATAACAATTGATTTCTTCTGATTATAAATTTGAAAATGTTGCTTCCTAATAGCAATACGATTAGTGCTATTTGAATGCAAATCACACCTGAATGATGAATGCTCTAACCATCAGGTCAACATACAAGATTCTAAATTTTGAGAACTCTATTTTTATATTCGGATGAACATGATAAACTAATGCTCATGCAACACTATATTAATGTTATTTTATTATAGTAATATTATATAAATTTTCAAAAGAAGGATTAGCCTTTAAAATTAACTAGTTTAGATATGATTAATATTTTAACAAATCAATAATCATATTTCATTCATATAGATAATATATATAATTGCTAAGTTATTTTTAATTATTTGTTTTATGTAAAGAAAAAACTTTTGAACCATATAGATTATTTAAATAGTAATTGAAATCAATACGATAAATATATCATTTTAATTCAAAATTTTACATATATGACAAATATAATATACGGATAAATTTAATTATTAGATTGTTAAAATAATAATCATATAAAAATTTATGAAAGTAAATAATTCTTTAATTTTACCCGTGATGTAAATGAATATTTTCTCAAATTTTTATAACTATCTTAATAACAAAGCCTCGTTTGAGTTGAGATTAGAGGTGTACCATTATAGTGATTTAGGGGGCCTTGGCCTTCCCCAAAATTTTGAGAAATTGTAATTTTTTTCTCTTGAAATTTCTAGAAATATTTAATTAACTTTCCAAAAATTTTCGAAACTTTTCATTATACTTTTTAGCTTTTTAAAAAAATTTAATAATTTTTTTTATAAAATTTTCATTAATCTAACGAAAATTTTAATCATATCCCAAATTTTTAAGAAAAAATATTATTAACTCTTAAATTTATTTTAAATTTTACTAAATCTCCCAAAATTTAATCCCAATATTCACGTTGGTATGATGGATAAAAACTCAATTGGCAAAATAAATATAATTACAATAGTAACATCAAAAAATAATGATCTAATTTAGTCAAATCCGAGTATTAAGGGGATGAGGTTAAATTGGCATCCAATAAACTCAGAGCAGCAATCATATGGACTCAAGATCACCGTAGTTGCTTGCACCCAGGTCTTTTATAATGGTAAAAAGTAAGAACATATTTCCCAGAATTGTTGAAGTTGTCGTCGTCGTCCTTGGTGCCACATCTCTTAATTTCAATGAAAGACAGCGCATGCAAGGAGGAACAGTTGAATAAAGCTGAAATCACCACAAAGTTGATTCTCGCTCTTAGGTGCTTTCACTGTTCTTGTTAAATCATTTCTGTTTCTTTTTTTTTACCCTTTTTTTGTTTCATTTACAAATGACAGAGTTAGTCAAAATGACTTTTTAAAGGCATATATGGACAGCATGAGTAGTAGAGAGTTGATTGCAAAAATATGAATAACCTTTGCTAGATAGCGACGGCCGACGAGCGATGATTGACTTCAAACACTGCCTTTTTTCTAACTTTCTACCTTCCTTCCTTCTCCCCTTTTTATACGTTTCGTACATTAAACTCTCCTCTCTCTTTCTGTGTGTATTTGTAAATGGCATATTAGATAAATAGAGGGTAGAGAAAGAAAATTATGGGATCTGAGGAAGAGAAAGAGTCGAGCTACACACCGAAGCTGCCGCTGTTTTCAGCTTCACATGCACACATGCAGCCGCCAGAAAGATCAGGGATGTTAACCCCACCACTACACGCCTCGGCCTCGGTCCCATTTCGCTGGGAAGAGGAACCAGGGAAGCCCAAACCATGTACCGCATTCACCAGTTTTACTAGCCCAAATGACTCTGCTCCAAAGTGTCTGGAACTCCCTCCTAGGTTGCTACTAGATGCCAAGATTGCCAAACTTTCCTCACCCTCCACAGTCTTGGAAGGTCCCTACACGGGCAGGCCTAGGTTTCAGTCTTCTTCTTTCAGAATGGGAAGTGAGTGTTATGGATCATTTCGTGCTAGTCCTGAGACGCTGCAGCTTGGGTCCATGGTTCTTAACAAGAGAGGGTACAAAGAGAAAAGGTTTCTTGGTTTTTGGAGGGGAAGGTTCTTGAAGGCTAGACCTAGAAGAGAAGTTAGCGGGAACAGTTGCGTTAGGGATAGTGAATGCTGCAGAGACGGAGACAGAGACAGAGACAGAGACAGCAGTGGCACCACCAGTGTTAATATCACAACAATTAGAAGGATTGGTAGCTCTCCCAGTCTCTCTCGTTCCAAGTCCCACTTCTGGGTAAGTTTCTCTTATTTCCTTCACATATATATTCGGTACCTTTCAAGGCAAGGGCTGGTTGTGCCGCTATGCTACTTTTATGGTTTTCGTCAGGACAACTCAACACGCCCCCATTTATTTACTTCCTAAACTTTATACGGAAATTAACAAACGGGGGAATAACTTCGGTTCCTGATCCATTCATGGCACTTTTAGGAACACTAAATGAACTTCCCATTTCTTGAAGGCACAAACAAGCATTTAATTAAAGCTTTACTCTTGAATAACCTTTCCGGGCAGTTTATCTAACTCCTCAGTCCTCACTCCGTTTCACCCTGCTTTGTTTTAATTCTTGCACTACAACATCCAAGAGAGTTGTTTGATTTGTGGTTTTGGACACGACAGGAAAGTATCTATGAAGGCTTAATGCAAGTGGTCCCATGGACTAAAAAGGATGGCTGACTTTTCCCTCTAGGCAAACGCTACTACATGATTACAAACAGGGGATAAATTACATGCACTGGCACTGCAGGCCAGGCCGCTGTTTCCAGTCCATCCGAGGCAGTTGATGGGAATGCGTGATCGAAGCCCAGTACTATTTTTTGTTTCTTCTCGAGATGTGGGGTTATTTTCAGCTAACCTTTTTTTGGGATGCCATCTTTATATATCGATGTGAAAGTTGGCAAATCCAGTTGGTAGCAGCAATATATGTATAAAGAGGCCATCATTATCATACCCTCCGCAGTGTAAATTATGGCTTAACTCTTGCCAGTCTTACATTTACGATTTACTAGTAGCTGTAGTTTGTTCTCGTCTCATCAATGCATTCTGTTGTGTCTTTATTTAAGATGGCGGCAGCCTGACAGACGATTCACTGATTAGGGGTTACGTAGACAGTAGGGAAACTTCAACACCCATAGCAAGGTTTTGTTGCATCCAGCCAGGAAAAGAAATGAACCAAACATTGCCCATAAGATGGAGAGAGGTTCTGTAAATAAGTTGCCTAAGTTTCGTGTCCAGCTTTATTTTTACAGCTGCCTTTAATAAGCTATTTAAATGTTTTTAGTAGCAGTTTTAAATATAACCTTGACTCTGTATCTGTCTTAGTACTTATTCAGAAATTAACTGAAATATGGTACAATTCAACCATGTCTGCAACATATTTGCACATTGTCAATGTCCATGAAAAACAACAGAAAACGGAAGCAATCAACCAAAGAAGCAACTTTTAATTGTAGGGAAACAAATTAAGTAGATGATATCAAATTCCAGTCTGATATGAATTATCCATGATTTTTGAGTAATCCTCCACCACTGAAAATCAAAACAAATTAACACTCAAATTCTCATGCTAAAGATGAAGTTGAAGGCGCAAGAGTTCAACTTTAAAGTCAAGTTTATTTTGTTGCTGATTACTAGCTACATTTGAGTTTCTGCTTCTTCCCAACCAATAAATCACATCAGCCCTGCTTTTTACCGGTCACACCAGCAACCACCTGCAACAATGGAAGCACATCAGTGTGTTGAAAGCCAGAACAAAATAATAGAATGCCCGAAGCATAACTAAGCCTATAAATGTCCTTGGGAGTACTTAGAGCTCTACTTATTAGCATATGCCAGTGTTTGGATATTCAAACTCAGAAACAACTTAGAAGTATATACAAGTGATTTGTATGTAGCAAGTTTAGTTCATTGGCATGTCAACTCCAACAATACCAAATGAAATCGGTATCTTTTCTCCAAGAGATGCATCAAGTGAAAGAAGCAGCATAAATCAGATAATAAAAGCCTATAATAAGCTTCTCCATATCTCATATGCAAAGAACAATACAATCTGCAAAACTTAGGCAGAGATCTGTATTAAAATCTTTTTTGTCTGCTTACAACTAGATGAGAACAGGTTTATTACTTTCTACCAGCAGAAAAGTAGCGAAGGTTGACAGGTACAAACAGTAAATTTGTCACCCGACTAGAACAAGCTAAACTTAAGATAAACTGAAAACAAATCTCTTTGCTACCAGCTAGAATGAGGTGTTCTTAGTTGTGGAAGGATGCCAATGACATAACCCATTGTCATTTAATGTGGAAATTATCCATCAATTTCAAATAGTCTTAAAAGTGCAGCCATGGATTAGAAATTTCTATATCACGAGAAAAAAGTTACCCAGTAAATAATTAAACAGTACCCTTCACTGATACTCAGAAAACAATTGCAAAAGTTCTTGTAACATGTCCAACCCGATTTTATAGTTGGTATGTACTAAATACTCAAACACCCCCCCAAAAAAAAGACTATAAAAATATCCATATTGCTAAGTGCAATACTTACATCTCTTAAAGCTGGCTGAGGGACTTGCTTCGATGATTCTAAGGAATCTAGAATGGGCCTTACAACAGCTGGTAGAAAGAGACCTGCATATTTTTACAATAGTGTGAGTTCAAAAAAGAAAAAAAAAAGGTTGCAATCTCCACACAAGTCGCAGAAACAAATGGAAATTCAAAGCCAAACTTGATAGAATAAAGAAGAAGGAATGATGCAATAAAGTATTAATTTTCTCTTTAGATAGAGTCGTACTAGCATCTCTGAGAGCACTTGAGTCTCAAGCATTGCTTCGCAAAATAAAAAATTGCCTTTAGAATTACCACCATTCTTTTGATTATGAGACGTATTATTGCTTCAAGCACATTGGTTTCTAACATAGAATGTACCCACTCTACACAACATTCAGATTTAGAATCCTTTGTGAAGTTGTCATATGTGAACAGATCATACATCGGGTAATCATTTATAAATTGAATTTTAGAACTGCAGCAATGTCTGCTGACACAGTCAAAGGGGCATAAATTTCTACAAAAGAAAAAAAATCTAAAGCATTAAAATTTGATTCCTCTTTAGCTACACCAAGGATTATAACCAGATAGTAACTAAGTACCATCAACAATGAAACCAAAATTGAAAGAATCCCTTGTAAGAAATTCCAGTTAAAAATAAGTATATCTGATTAAAACCTTATACGATTCAGGAAAAAATAAAACCCTAAGTTTCTCCCTAATTCACATAATTGATAACCGAACAGAAAAAAAATCTAGGGATTGGGTAATCAAATAGAAATAAGGTAAAGATCGGTGTTAAGCACAATAGATAATGAAACGGATGATGAATTAGATTAAAAGAAAGAGAGGAGGAAAATTCACCAAAACCAGCAATAAGGCAAGAAGCTGCGACAACTGGCTCTTGCACCACGAATATTTTCAGCTTCTCCATCACCGCCATCTCTCTATCTCTTAATCGAGTTTTTTCCTGCTTTCACTCCTTTTCGAAAAGCAACTTTGTGACTGTTCTTCGATGGATGCAACAAAAATTAAAACGGATAATCCAGATGATCCACCTCTTAAGAAATAGAACATCGGGTATTTACGGTTCGGGTCGGGTATCAGAAATAAATTGAATATTCTTACATGTTTACTTTTCCACAAAGGCCCCTAATTGCTTCTGAAATTACGTTCGGTCCAAAGTTTGTTGGACTGGGATCGTCGAAGTTTCAAAAGGGTAAAAAGGCAACAAAAGAATGTAATCGTCAATTGGCTCCGGTCATATCAGTCAGTGCGTTTCTAAAAATTCGCGTACTAAGACATATAAAAATTTTGATCTATACTGATTAGATGTATTTGTTTCATTTAGTTTTGATTAAATATTGTAATTGATGCATGAATAATATTAAAAAAATAAAATTATTAACTTTTTATATTTATAGAAATAAATAATAAAAACTTTAACTACAGGTCTACAACCTTTAAAATTTACCCACGTTGAAATTTTAAAATAGACAAATAATAAAATAAAAATAAAAATTTATACAACAAACAAACATTTTAAAAAGGAAAATCTTTAAAAGCTTCACAAATATATAACTTCAGGTTTTGATGTAATGGTTTTTGTTTTTTAAATATAAGAAGTGATATTTTTTTATTATTTATTTTGGATTTGATAATGATTGATTTTTATTTTTGATTTAATTTATTTAATATTTACTTAATAGTTTTTTATATATATATTAATAAATTCAAGATGATAGTACAAAATAGATCTAGTAAAAACAGAGTAGTAAGGTAAATATCAGTACATGTGTTGAATTAAGGTCCAATAATGTGCCATCTATCTTTAATTGGTAAAATCATAAGATTGTGCCTAATGCCTTGGGTTCTCAAAAACAAAAGCAAAAAAATGAAAAGGGGGCTCAGCTAACCCAAACCCCTTTTTCCCACTCCCTCAGACAGCATTTACCATCTTTTTCCTAACCCTTACACACCAATATATTCATAAGCCACTTGAAACAATTTTCGCTTTGATTTTACCAAAGATAAATATATTGAGAAACTCATTTGTCTCAGCACATTTTCACCCAATATATATACAACAGCCACCGCATGATTTACGTTCCCAGAAGACACAGACACTACTAAGAAGCAAAGACCTACAAACTTGACAACAACTACGAGAGGGGAAAACAAAAACTACTTACATACAACATACAGGGCCTAATACATGTTAAATAAGTAGAAAAGAACTTCACATACGCATAGAAAGTATATATAATCCCAAGTATTCGACCATCCTTTTTGCCGCAAAACAATTTTTACGACAGTGAGGGGATTAGCTGAACTCTCTAGTTGTCTAGAAAGGTAGCATCCACCCCACTGTCCATCCCAACAGCAAACCAGCACCAACGAGGCTGAGTCCCAGTGCTAAAGCAACAGCATACTTGGTTATGTCAGGTCTAGGTTGGCCTCGCTTCCCTCGTCTCTCTTTTCCGGTCTTTAGCCAGCTCTTCCGAAATTTCTGGCTTTTGTAGGGCGTCCGTGGAAAGACTACAGGCTGCTCGTTATTCTTCATCTGGTGGTAAAAGGATTCTAGCTGCAGCATTTGGAACCATTGTTTATAGGCAAAGAGTTGCGAGGCTTGTTTGAAGAGAAGCTTGATGACATGCTCCTTCTCTTCATAGGCTTTATGTGCTGCTTTCTCAGCTTCCCTTGCACGTGTTTGCGAGTGACACAGTGCTTCTAGTAGCTGAGCCTTGGTAGGATCAGACTCTGTAACTTGCTCTAACATATCCTTTTCCGTTGTACTTGTACTATAAAAATGAAGTAAATACAGTTCAACAAACAGAGATGATAGTTTTACCATAATGGAAACTTTTTAAACCTATCCATTCAGAGAATTAATCAATGGAGTTGATAATAACACCACTTAAAAGGCCCAAACCATTGCAAAATAAATACCTGGACAACGAATTGGAAGCACATTGCATCTTCCCTTCTCCAACTGAAGACATGTGTCTTCCATGTTTTCTTACGGAATCAAGAGACATCTGTGCATGATTAACCACTGGACTGCGAATTGCGACTGTCTGGGACTTCCAAGCCAAAGATGATACTTCAGCAGTGTCAAAAGAGCCAGAACAAGCCTGGGAGTACCCCCTCACATGCACCTTCTGAGGTGGGGGAAGATCACAATTCTCAATAAAATCTAGTGACTTTTGTGCAACCAAGGAGGCCAGCTCGTCTTTATCTGTTGTGCGCCACCATGGCTCAGCCTTCCCACCCCCGGACCAGGGAGACTCTGGTTCATAACAGAAGTCATTGGTTTTCATGGAAGCTCGGCATTCAACAGATTCCATCTCCAAAAATTCAAAGCTTTCCATTGTTTCCTTTGAATCAAGAGAATAGCTATTGTTCCTTTTTCCATCAGTAACGGAAATATCATGTGCATCCTGCAGAAGATCATTACTTACTTTGGAGGAGTTTATTTCAGCTTTCAAGCTTTCCACTTCATCCACCAAGGCATTCAGCTGCTCATTTGTTAAACCCATTTGGGGACCATAGTTAGGTTGCAGCTGAAGCCACCACCTCGTATCAGGGGGTAGATTGGAATAAGAAGGGTTCCTGTTGAGAGGCATGAAACCTATTGCAGGGTGATGATGTGTATCTGCCACGCCACTGGGGTTGGAATCAGCTTGTTTGGTGGAAGATGATGATTGGCAGCAAGCTAACTTGGGAGCTCTTTTGGCATCTTCTTGGACAAAGCAACGATTAGCTGTTCTTTGCCAGGCCGCCCTTGCTTCCGCTGCTGCCATTTACAATCCTTCTCTGCTACACATTTAGCTGTTTAGAAAATAGCTACCACTCATTAGAAACGAGATTATTAAGCACTAAACCAGTCAGTCACAAAATCACCATCCAACTGAACATGTTTAAGACAAATTACTTTCTAAGTTGACATACATAAATAAAACCAATCCAAATACATGCCGCTACAAAAGCTTAAAGTTCTATCAATGATTACTAAACAAAACAATAGATAACCCAAGTCCTTGTTCCTGTAAGAACTACACAAAACTTTACCATCAGAAACGAATAGGCAAATCTGAAGTTCTTTCATCACCTTCAATCAAAATCTGAAAGAACATCTATTTCAAATATACACCATATTTTCAAGTATACACAAGAACCGTGCATCTAGAAAAGCAGGGCAATACAACTCATGAATAAGACTTGATTGAACTTCAAAAAGTTGATTTAACCCCACCGTCATTCATGAGATCACCCAAAAACACATAAAACAAAAGATAGAATGTCAAAAAATATGCAATGTAAATCGTCATCGGATTGGAAAGTTATAATAATAAAAAAACAGATAATTCGATAATTATTAGTAGAAATGAAGCATACAACAAAAACCAACTACCATTCAAAACAACCGCGAGATGAAACCATAACATAGTTAACAAATGAAAATGAAAAAACAGTTTAAGGGAAAAAAAAGACCATAATTCAAGAACGAGAACCACAAAAGTCCTCATAGAAAAGAAGATTAAAGCGGTGCACGTAACAAGGTCGAGTAAAAAAACAAACTAAACATACCCAATAAAAGAGAAAAATAAAGGTATAATCAATGAAATAAGAGAAAGATGACAAACCCAGGAAGAAGAAGGATAGAAAAGAGGTGGGTAAGCGGTAACTGCATAGATCTAGTATAAATTAGGAAGTAAAGTGAAAGAAAATCGTTCTTTGGACAAAAAGGGAAGGTCAAAGAAACCGTTTGATTTCAATGGATAAGAGGGATACAAAGAGCAAAACAGGACAGTCTTGTAGAAAACAGTGTTCTTTTTTCAGTTATCAAAATTTCCGGTACTTTGGTTTTTCTGCACTAACTTTTACGGGCTCTCTTTCTCTTTCTTTTCATTAAAACGGGGGGTGAAATCGAACGGCAGCGTTTCCATTCAGACCTTGGCGTGTCACTTCCATGGAGTTCTGTAGGGGGCACGTGGCGGTGGATTAGGGGAATGAGGGTGCTGGTAATGGGTCCCAATCAGAATTTTTAAGATAAGGGTTTCCTATCTTGATAATATTCAGGTAACATTTTTTTTCTTCTTCTTGTAATATAATATTTTATTTTTATTTCAATCTTGTAATTATTCAATAATGGCAAAAAGAAAGTTAGACATTCATTACTTATGAAATGGAAGATTAAAAAAACACACATACTCTTTAAAATATAACAATAATCATATGGTAATTTTTTAATTGAAATTAAAAGATTTTATCGTCAAAGTTGAATTTTTTACAATAATAATTAATAAATTAAAATACAAAAAAGGTATGTGATATAGGTTCCATATTCAAGGATTCAAATCACACTTTTGATTCTTCCTAAGATAAATAGATACAAAGAAATAAAAACAGGAATTAGTATTTTATAGAAAGGAGGGTCCATGCCATACAATCTCTGCCTGCTTTTGAAAGCAATGTTGGGGTTTTATTTAGATATTTTACGAGGAAAAAGGTGGCATTTGGTATCTTAATAAGGTAAGCACTATAGGTGAATTTTGTTAGTAATGTAACGATTCATTTCATTTTATCAATTAAACCAAACAAATGAATAAAAACTTACATATATGGTAAATTTATAGGTTTATATTAAATTTTGATTTTTTTATAAATGTATTCTCGTTACTTAATTTTATTTTTATTAACTATTTATTTTTAATTAATAATTAATTATTCAATTCAATACTTATAATGGTTGATTGTAATAAAATGAAAAAGAAAATCTTATTTCGATGGTAAAGTTAAAAAAAACTTTAATACTAATGAAAATAACATATGTGCTAGAAGAAGAAACTGTGAGATTGAGTTGGGTTGATTTTGATTTTAAAAAAATTGGGGTTGACTTTCTCTTAATATTCAATGTAAATGTTTTACAAAAAATTCTCTTATCAACCGAACAGAACTCTTGTTCGCGTATATAAAAAATCAGCTGGTATCAACGATTTCATCGTGATGATTATCATTAAAGTGATGTAACACTAGAGAAACAGAAGTCAAGTTTTTAACTTTTGACATAAAACGGTTGTCTATTGAAGTAAACAATGGAAGCGCCCATTGATTTAATTGGTTTCTACTCTGCTAGTTTGGCAATTGCCAATTGGCTGTAATTACGTGTTAGTGAAAACGAGGATTAAGGCTTGGGGACGAAGTTGCTATGATTGGAACTTGACTTAATGGTAACGCAAAGCTTAATGGCTTGTACTTGTTCAGTCGTTCCCTTGCTTAACGCTTGAAATTGAGTTTTTAATTATAATAAAGTCTGATTTCAATAGCATTATTTAGATATCTTTATTCATCTATTTATTTGTAAGTCAATTTCATAAAGATTCAATCTATGAAAACCTTAGGGACGGCCGGGCAATTAAAGGAAAGCCTTTTAATATTAGCATTTGAAATTTGAGCCGACGGCATACAGCACAGCCAAGCTTTGGGTTAATGGTTTTTTTCTATCAGAAAAGGGCTAATTAAGAGTACATAAATATCACCACTTTGAAATAGTTCCTTATATGCAAGTACATTTACAAGAATTAAGACTCGCTACTCTTCTTTCTCATATATATACTGCAAAATCACACAAAAATCTATCCAGGGTACCGAGCCTGAGAAAACCCAGATCGGAACCACGTAGAGAAAACAGAGTGGACCATCTACAACACTCCGGCAGCCAGAAAATTAAAAAAGATGTATAGAAACAAAAATTGAACTGTGAACCCAAAATTGGAGCCTCACATTCAGCATTTGTCTCACCAAGGGGATAATTTTTCCTTCTTTTTTTTTTTGTTTTGTTCAGAGTGTAAAGCACAATGGAAGAGAGATCGAATGACTTTAGCAGACAATTTTTCTCTTTCCCTGATGATTTTGGTTTTCATTGCCCGGCGATTTAACAACTCAGCAGGAAATATGTTGGTGATGCCAAGTGAGTGCAGGAGATATCAAAGGCACTGGCACTGAGCTCATAATATCAACCAAGATCATGAAACGCAGCTTTCTTTTCACTGTTCTGAAAGAACACAAGACCAGCTTTTGTTCACCTAAACTGCTTTTGGAGTCGGATAAGTTTCATCTTGATGTCACGTCACAAGTCGTTAATCATTGAGTTGAACCAGTTTTACAGAACCATCTCCACCACATGAAAGAAAACCATGTGACACAACTCGAATATCAGTAACAGCAGCCTGTGACATTTAAGCAAATTATTGCATCAGTGCAAATTCAAATATTGCATTAAAAAGATTTAACTCTTTTTAACATCAATAAGTAAAAACAAAACAAAACAAGGAACATGAAGAAACTGGATGCAAAGGTTCAAACATGGCTATAATCATAAATGATTACCCGCACAACGCCACCGAAACCACGGGAACTTGGTTGCAAAAAGGTGTGCCTTTCATGCAATTTTGACCAATGATGAACCAGTTTGGCTGCTTTGGCATCCCAAAGTTTAACATCTCCATCTTTGCTTCCTGTTAAGAACAAACTGGTATTTGGGATGGTAGAAATTTTGGTGATGCTACCTTCACTCGTACCAATTGATAAAATAAAGATTAGATTAATATCAAATCATACGTACGTAGCACTTGAGGGGGGCAATAAGAAAAGCATGTACCTAAGTGAGCCTTTGGTATGTACCAAAGCATCCCGCCGTGATTCTGGTCCCGTTGTTTACTAGCTCCTGTTTTCATGTCAGCATTAGAAGATGTGTTGGTGCTTATTTCAACACTATCATGGTGCCTGTGCCTTTTAGTCCTTCCAGTAGCTATGTACCGGAAGTCATGAAGACCAACATCACCATTTTTTCCACCGGTTACTATTAGGGGAGAAACAGAACCACTTCCGATGTCATTGTCAAACACTGCAATAGAGCGGGCACCACCTGCACAGAGAGATGCATAACATTGGTACCACAATAGATTGAAGTTATCAAGTAAATGCACAAAACACTAAGGTAGTAAACTAATTAAGACTAAACAATCAATAAAAACATTGAATACATATGTAGTGAAGTTGATGCTGCAACAATGTAGCACATTTATAATCCAAGTTACTATGCTGAGTTGTCAAATTCTGATTCACTTCAAATCAGAACTATAGCTACTCTGCATATGGTTTCACTGCATAACACAGTTTCTAATGAATTTGATGGAAATAACTTTTGTATGGGAGATTGTGAAGGGGGAAACTAACCTTCATGGCAAACAATGGAAGCTCGAGAGGTTGCAGACGGAGCCAATGTATCCCATATAACCACATTAACACCATTGGAGCTACATCCAGCAGCAGCAATGACGGATCCGCTTGAAGTAATGTAAGTGACATCCCTGCAACAGAAAATAGCTTATTGATCGCAGTAATCAAGGGCCCACAGAAGAAGAAACACATTATAACATCTTAGTAACGGGAAGAAATCTATAACAATATACTCATGGTGGAAATCTAAGGGGAAAAATAGGATGAGTATGAACTTTGGACCCAGCAAAACCACACAGGGCCATATACAGTACAATCCTTGGACTGTGATAAATTATTCTATCACATAAGCATGTAATACATGTTAAAGTAGGGACAGCCAACGCTTGTTTAAGCATTTAAAAGCAGAATACATACGATGCATGGTTATTAAAGCAGAGAGATGATTCGGTTGGACGGATATTGCTCCTGCCTCCCACCTCTAGTTGCCACGTGCAAACAGTTCCATCAAGAGCAGCAGTAACAAATCTGTGTCCACAATGGTCAAACTGCAAAGCTGATATTGAGGCAAGAGCATAAGGTGGAGCAACATTTGCAGCAGGCAGCACTCCATAAGTTGCTGTTGCTTTATCCTTCCCAAACTGCAAGCATTAACATTATACATGGGCTAAATGCCTTACAAGATAGCCGAAAAACGAAATAGAAGTTCATGAATGCATTTTGTTGGATGACTAATATGTTGCGTTTTTAAATCTGGTACAGTTAAAGCCACTTCAGTGCCTCCAGGAGGCACATAAGTCCTATCTTACTTGCTCCATTTCTAACGCATTCAGAGACAGTGTCTTAAATTGAAAGATAAGAAACTCAAGATCAAAACTAATACATGTCCAATGAAAAGATTATGAAAACAGTATGCAAGATACTCTTAGAAAGATTGTAATTTTTACTGTCAAAGGTTCATACCTCCCATAAGTAAATATGTGTATTGATAGAACCAACCAGGAATAAGGGCCTTGAGGGATGACTAGAGAAAGACCTCGTACTGATGTTTTCCACAGTGGCAGGCAGATCAACAAACTCCTCAAAATCCTCTTGTGTCTCCCAGCCTAAGCCAGAGGCTCCGATACCAGCATAACCTGGAATTCCAAATGCTCCACCACCTGTTAGGTGTCTCCCCGGTCTAGAAAAAATATCCACACCAATGGTTGCCCCACCCAGTCCTAGGTGAGCCCCTTTCTGATTACCAAGACCAACACCAGGAGATACACAGGTTGGAACTGGGGTTGATTCACAACCAGCCCAACCATTGTGTGGCCAATCTGCACCAGACCAGATATAATCTGATTGGTCTTTGTAAGGTATACCATCTTCCCAGTTAAAGAAAATTATGCCCTGAACCGGAGAGAATTTAATGGTTAAGTACTCTTCAAATGAACACATGCATGTAATTTATTATAAATTCAAGGAAATTAGTGGAGGAGAAGAGAACTGTCTTCCAACATTGACCAGCATCACAATGATATGACCACATGGTCACCTTTAGGGTATAATTGGCCTACAACCAATTCCATGATGAAGAAAAAAATCTAAACATTTGAGGTTTTCCACAACAAGAATAGCCAGCAGGGAGCACAAAGAAAAACATGGATATCACACGCTTCACTAAATTGCTAACTTAAAGGTGTAACCTTGCAACTGAAACCCCTATCAAATATTCTCATAAGAAAGTGTTTTCAAGATTAAAAACCACATCTAATGGTAATGGAAAATGGGGCTGAAACACATGGACTAACCTTTCGGTTGCTTGCTAATGCAGCTTGCCTTTGATTAATGGAGTTGACACACAATGCCTGAGGAAAACACAGTTTTTAGTTGTAACGAGAACTAAAGATTTAGGATCTGGAAACACATTCTATTCAATCTGAAATAAGGAAAAGGAAGTATTACCTCTAGAAGCTCCCCATTTCTCTTATATATTTCTTTAGGGTTTTGGAAAGGTATGACCTCCTTTTCCATGCTTGTTCCTTTCTGCCAGGAACTTAAAAAAGCAGGGCCATTCCGCAACACACTCCTAGAAGGTGATCCAGCTTCACCACCAGAAGAGCTATTGCTTATTTTGCCTTCATGATTTTGGGACTCATCACTTTCATTCTCCCTCCTAATATCTTTGTATAAATCATCCCATCCTCTGCAAGGCTTAAAATTAAGAAAACTTGACCAATTTACTTTCTCTTGTGCAAAACTTTCTGATATCATAGTAGGATCAGCACACATATTCCATAAGATATCAGAAGCAGAAAGCTGATTTGTGTTGTTTGTATCTTTAGTCTGACCCAGATGTTGATGTAGAGTCCTAGAAGACAATCTATACTCCTCCAACCAACCAAGAGTAGGAGGGTTAAATCCATTATCTATTTTCTGCTGCAAGAACAACCCAAGTTGTTTCACATGGTGAGAAGAAATATGTTCAAGGGCAATTTTCAGTAAGTTGGCTAATATCCATGATGCCAACCTAATGTTTTCTCTTATGCTTCTGTTACCTAACCCAACATCCAATGATAAAGGAGCACAAGAAGAAAGTTTATCATTGGAAAAGCCAGAAAGATAACTGTCATCAGAAATGGCTAATGAGTTCAACTTATGTTTCATGAATCTGAACATGTGTTGCCACAGAAAAGCCCCTATAATATGCCATCTCTCATCCTCTGGAATCAAATTCAATAGCTCTCCAACTTGTTTGTCCTCAGCACATCTATCAACCTCAAGGCCATCTATTAAAACATCAGTCAATGTATCCGGAACCTGGTTTAACGTTTCCTTCAAAGCCGTCATATCAACTTCGTAAGGAGTATGCCCATTAGTATATGTAACTATGAGGGGTTGCATCATCAAAACTAAACCTTCTGAATTTTTCTGAAGCCAAGCAGATGCAAAATTTGCATAAAATTCATACAAATCAAGAAGGGTGAGAAATTTTGGGGCCATGACCTCTTTGAAGATGCCAGAGTAGATCCTCATAGCTGCTCTTAAACTCGACAGTGATAGTTTGACCCCTTGAAAATAAAACCCCCAGGTATCCCCAGAGTTGGATCTACCTTCATGGGACATACCATTTTCTCTATAACATAATTTTGATGGGGAACATGTTGTGCTGCAGACAGCAAGAAAATGCGAAAACAAAGAGGAGATATCCTCAATCAACTTCAAAAGTGGCTTGTGGAAAAGAGCATACCAAACGGCATTGTCATCCAAATGATTCTCATGCTGGGAGTGTTCACGACAAAACCCATGTAACATATCATATCCAAGGAACCAGAACCCTTTATTGCATAAGGTGACAAAAATCTGAAAAAAGGGGGAAATATAAACAAATCGTACATAAAAATTAGCCAAAAAGAAAAGCAGACAAACAGTGAAGAAACAACATACCATATTAATTAGGTGGGATGAAACCAACGAGAACTTATGCTCAAACTGTGCAAGTCCTGTGCGCAACTTATGGTGAAAATTTTCAAGTAGTTTATCATATTGATTCTCGTAATCCTCAGAACATGAGTTCGTTCTAACAGATCCAAAGGAGGTTATAGGCCAACTGGGATGCTCCCTCATCAATTTTGAGATGTACTGGAGGGCCAAATCAAATTTAGCATAGGACTCAAGATGAGAAGCAACACCACCCAAGAGCCAAGGAGGGGAACCACCAATAGAAGGTTTCAAAATTCCCAGTGAAGTTTTAGAACATGCAAAATCTGATACGTTCTCTCGATCTGTACCCCCCAGAATACTCAGGGAAGATGAAAGGCACTCCAAGGCTTCAAGCTTAAAACAAGAAAGCAGGGAAAAAATCAGTTATGGTTTCTCATCCATGAGTAGTAACATGCTCAAAGAACAGGCATAAATATAAAAGAAACAATTAAATACCCTACTTTTCATTTGATATTATTATCTTATCCCAACTAATCAAACAGGCAGCAAATCAAACTTACAGGAAGCCCACATCTGTTCAAGGAAGTAGCACTCATCAAGGATGCCCATCTAGCAAGAACTCCAGCATTCTGGTCCCCTGCAGCATTTCTCAGGCTAGTTTTGTTTGCAAGCGTGAGGCAATACAGACCTATACTGGGGTCCATGAAAGCAACATGGCAGGATGAAAGAGTGGATGAACCAATAGCAGAACCCACTTGTAAACCAAGCATGGTCAGGAAAGATTGAGAATAATTCCCCAATTCCCACTGCAAACCAAGAGTCTTCAAAGTCAAGGCATGTAAAATTTTATGCATTCAGTAAACCATGGAGAAGTATCCATGTTTGGAGGAATAATGTGAAAATTCAACAGTTCATTTTTAAGCACCTCTAGAAGGCTTGCAAGCCAATAGTCACTTCTCTCAATTGCAGATGGAAGTATAAGCTTAGTAATCAAGTGACGCTCTAATGGTCCACCTCGCCCCTCAACAAGTCTACATATTATTAGTGCTAGCTGCTCATCCCCAAGGTTCTTTGCACAAACAGTAACTGCAGAAGAAGTATCACCTCCAAGCAGAAAAAAAGCAATAGCCAACTCTAGTTGATGTCTCCCCATCAAGACATAAGCATTTTTCAAAGCTGCTGCCTTATTTTTCTCCTCCTGTATCAATAACCAAATTGGATACAGAAAAAAATTGATACAATAGATATATTCTACCAAACTGTTCTTATACATTCCAACAAACTAAATCAAGAAATCAACAGAAAAAATAGGAAAAATACCTGAAAATTGCGTGAAAGAAATCCAACCAATGGTTTATCCTTCTCATCCTTGCTAATTTTAAATAGACCAGCCAAAACCTGAAGTCTATTTAATGCTACATACAGCAGCGTACAATCCTTGGGATCTTTCTTCTTAAGATATTGCACTCTAGCCAGCTTCTCCATCTGCAGTAGATGAACAACATCAGAGTCAACTAAAGTACACTCTTCTTCTTTTGGTGGGGAGGGGGAGAATGCAGAATATTGTGTAATCTTATGCTGAACACTGTTCCATGGAATTCAACAAAATGCAAACCCGCCTTTTGCCAGGCATTTCAGTTAGCCTCCTACAAAGGGAGTCTTTTGGCACAACTAACAATTCACTCAACTTGTGACTTTTACATAAATAACGGGGTGATAAACAGTCTAGCAGTACTAAAATTGGCATACAAACTAGCAATTGAGTACACAGATCAGATTCCACTAGCAAATAATCGTTGCAGTACCATCGAAATAGACCACCTAGAACCCATTCATGACAGGATCCTCACTTTTATGTGTTTTTCCTGCCTGCCTGCCTGCCCTACTCCACTCCACTCCACCCCCTCCCCTCCCCTCTTTTTATTCTTTTCAACCGTTAAGTGGAATATATATGGTGCCACAGTAAAGCATAATTGATAAATGGTTGCCAGATTGTATTTAGATATTAACGAACAAATACTACTCCAGCAGAATAAAAGACAAATCCTTATTTGCAATTGAGATGAGATGTTTCCTAAAAATCAGAACCTCAGACAATTACCCTTGTGCGCAGTTGAGTTGCATTAGTAAACCAAAATCCAATGCCCAACGACCGCATTGCTGGCCAAGATGGTTCATTTGGTAGAAAGGAACCAAACAGAGTTTCCTGGCAATCAGAGTGGAATGCCCATGCTATAAGCCCTGAGTCAACCACAAGATCTTCCAAAGATGCTGATCTACCAAACCTTTGAAAAAAAAGCAGCTGCTGAAACCTTAATGTGACCCAAAACCTGCAGAATTATATAAAAAAGGAACCGGTCAGAAAACTTTCAGGAAAGAGGATGTTGAAACTACAATAAATATGAAATCTATTGCCAGTAAACAACCTCAAATTTCCTTAGGCAACAAATAAACTTCAGTATGGTACTGTTAGTTAATGTCATAGAGGCATGAGCTAAAATGAAAGGTAGTTTGTACTACGCATTTGTACAATTGTTATTATAATAGGTTCAGTACCTGTATCTTTCATTTTCTTTTAACGAATTCCCACGAACAACAAATTGATTCATATAGACAATTCAGTGCAAACCCATGAATTCAAGTAAAAGCTAAAAGGTACTTTTCTCCAAAACTGAAGAAAAACAAGATATTCAGTGATAAATATAATGGCTGAGATATTTGAAGAGGGAAAACTTTCTATGAAGCATGTTCATTACAAGTTTGCTTAGCATCCCAGAAAGACTCATTACTGGATTCTTTAGCTTCCCAAGTAAAACTCAATTTACCGGGTTCTTTAAATTCCCAAGTTTTTTTTTTTACTTGAATGCATGTCTCCATACTTGGAGTGATATTTAACAGACTTGCTTTCAGTTTGGCCCTTCAAAGGTTTAACAAAGTTACAAAGTTTGAATTGACCCTAAGTTAACCTCCATAGGATAAGTACATCTTTGATGCCTAGTGCTTCCAATGATCCTAGAATAATATCCACTGTAGGCACCTCTACTCTTAGATATCCTAGCTACAAAATTAATGCAATTAAGAAAGAAACACGTTTTCTTTTGAGGGCAATAAGCAAAATCAGGGACCTATATCCAGTTCCACCTCACAAGCTCATTCACTGAGATGGAGCTGAATATAAAACTATCAAATAATTATAATATTTCCAAGAATAATTTATAAAGATAGTTAAGGTTGAACACTACCTTCGACCTGGTTCATCAAGATTTTCATAAACAGAAGCAGACTGTGGATTATTAACTTCATTTAGAATATCTACGATTGCAAGAATCTGCATCTTCTCAGTGGCAGTTATAGCTGCCAACTCATGCAACTTATTGATTGGTTCAAGGAAGTCAACAAGTCCAGATTTTATTGAAGACGAGCTGAATGCGTTGCTGGAAGCATTAGGTTCAAAATTATAAGCAAACGGCACCAAGCCACTTTGAAATTGTGAAGACGAAGTCATCGAAGTAGCATTCTCATTCCATTGGAATGCATTACCAGTTGAACTTTTGGAGAGAATCCCTTCAATGTAATCAGATAAAGGCATCTGTGGAACAATGTCACTGATATTTGGATGGTGACCTCTCTTCTCAGAAATATGACTAGAATTAAGATATTCAACCAGATGCTTCACAGAGATGTATGCACGTTTGAAATTGCCTAAACACATTGAAGATGACATGCTTTAAGTAACCTGAAATTAGCAGCCTGAAGAAAACAATTTATAAAAGCCTACTCAAAGAACAGCTTTGCCAAATTAACAAACAGGATATTTCAAGTGCATAACCAACAAAGGTCTGCCGTTCACTATTTCAGATATATTTATCATCGTAAATGGGTTTTAGCCAAAATTAGTGCAGTGGTTGTCATTTGCCTCCGAGATGTCTACCCATATATATCATATAATAGACAGAGGGAATGCACAGATAATAAAATGGAAAAGAAGCAGAGAAGAAAAAAACTCATTTCAACCTAAAAAACAAACTTCAAAGACAGTTTAAAAATATAGAAATATTATTAGTTATTGCTATTCTCATCTATCACAGAGTGACAAATCTTAACCAGCCAAGTCATTGGGAGGTTTGAAAAATAAAAGAAAATGAGTATAAGCAATATTATAGGCTGCTTAATTCTTCCACAGCCATATTGGAGGAGAGAAGAGAAGTACAGTCAGATGCGCATGAGTAATTTATTTAGTAGAAAGGCATTCCACATCAAATTAAATATCAATTCTGTGGAAATTTTAGCCAATATCTTTATAACCTTCTTAGTCAAGTGAGAAGTAACCCCAGATGTACATTAAGAAACAAAAGTAAATGGAAACGCACAATACCATTCCAATAGTGGCATAGTAGTAGCAATAATCAAGGAAAAATAATGCAAAAACCTTATTATTCATCTAAGCCTCAAGCATGAGAATTCAAAAATGAAAGTGAACTATTACCTGAATATATATTTGCAAAGAGTGACTCCGGGTGATAAACAGGCAAAACTCTGGCTAATGTCTCCACTATGTCTAGCATACGCCAGTAACCGAGTAAAATCTTTGACTTGCATTTTATTTGACCCCTTCCAACTAAAAATGCACTGGATAGGTGATCATTGTTGGTATTTATCTTCTTAAGAAGGTCGGACTTGCATCCTCCATCACTATTTGCAATTAATGTTTCTTTCTGATTAACAACATCATGATCACTAAAAATTTCAGAAAATGTGCCCTTGTCCATAGCAATATCAGAATCAAGAAGGCTTTCTGGGTTAAATTTTTTATAGAAATCAGTCTGATGTTTGTTATCTAAAAGAAACAGCCATGGACTTAAAAGACTCAAGTAACTAGCATGCATAACCACACCTGTAATCCTGGGGCCCCACAAGAAATCATGAATAGCAGAAAAAGTATGACTGATCCCGATGCAAAACCAGAATTGCAAACCCGGAGATTGTTTAGAGTCTAACAAAGCATGACCACCACATCGCTTCTGAGCATATACACGCAACTCATTGTGCATGCAAACTGCAAGTAAGAACTGACCATTTCCTAGGGCTAACCAATTTAAAACAACAACGTCTTCATCAAGTGACAATGTGTCTTCCAACATAAAAGTCCCCGAGTCTGGTAGGCATATAGAGTCCCATATACGAAGACTGAAGACAGTATTTGACGGACTATCTGAGCCAACGGTTGCAATCTTCCTACCACAATTGGTCAATCGTATAGCAGTGACAGGTCCTTGATGTGCACTAAACATGCCCACAAGTTCCCATGATTTGTGAGAAATTGATGGTTCATTGGGGCTACATCTCCACAATTTTATACTACCATCAGAGCAGCCTGTGGCCATAACATATGCAGGACTTCTACAACTAAAGGAATCTTTATCAAAAGGTAACTTTTGATGCACAGGTGTCAAACCACCAGGAGAGATCACAGCAAAACTTGTGACCAGATCATGAAGATGAGGTTCAGGCAACTGTGCTGATGATGGAATAACATGAAGACAATATCTTGTGTCAGAAATAGTTTTTTCAAATTTCCTTGCGCTGCATTCAACAATATTATCATCATTGAAATTACATTCAGAGCAGCTTCTTGTCAGATCATAAGCATGCATGGTTATTTCCCAGGAAAGAGCCCGAAACTCTTTCATCCAAATGCCCAAAAGTAAAAATCCATCACACATATAAGTTTCATTACAAGACAAAGACAATGGTACTGTATATATGTTGGTTGGACCATCCTCGTAAGGACCATGACCTGCAAAAGGTATAGTGCACATGTAGTAACATTCTATGCCATCTCCTTCACCATGAAAATTCTTTACTGCAAAGCAGTCAATTCCTCCAACATGTCCCAGAAGAAGAAACCGATCTTCAGTCAATACTAAAGGTGCCCAATTCAAGCTTGAATATTTAGAACATTTACCGTGAGTTACATGCTTTCCACTAATTCTCCATGCAGGAATCAATGTTGGAAGGTCAAGAATGGCATTTGAATTGTTAGAAAGTGACCAAAACAGAAGTAGCCCATTAGAATCCAAAGAAACAGCCAAATCAACTTCACAAACATGGGGGTGTATAGCAACTTGTAAGATTTTACTGGTATGACCATCTATATCTAAAATTCCTCCAACTGAACATGATAATAAATTCTCAGTCCCAGATTCACTAGATGGTGCATTCTCCGTATCATTTGTCATTTGGGTATATAACATTGACCAGGCCAAATATTTACACGGATATAAATGGATAGAAGAGCATACAGTTGGGGGTCCAGACGCACAATTTCTCATGATAACAACCTTTTTAAGAAGCAATTGTTGCTTTAGAGTTGAAAGTCCATTTCTATTAAGATGTTCAACTTCAAGGCCCTGAAGCTCCAGTCTCTTCCACAATGTAACCCGGGGGAACCTCATTGGTGATATGTCATCAAGACAATGGATTGCCCAGAAAGTAACCAATTTTCCAGGGCCAAACCCTATTAACCACTCGCAGCTGCCAACTTCATTCTTATGTTCTTCTCTAAAGAAGTATTGGTTATTTTCTTCAGTGGTTTTAACCATACCACCGATTTCCATTGCCCATGTCAAAAATATATCTGCTCCCAAACTTCCACGTAATGCATTATCTATCTCAATTACAGCAGCAACACAAAATGACCTCCTTGTAGTTTTCTGATCGTAAACACTGCCTGCTTTCTTAACTCTAACATCGTCTATCTCACTCCATAATCTTATAGTTCCATCTAAACAGCATGTTAACAATATATGTCTCCGCAAATGTTTTCCATCTCTCAGCAGTTGTTTCCCTGCCGATGGCCTCCATTGAAGCATTGAAACAGGTTGAGGATGGCCTAGCACAGTTTTTGCAAATCCAGAACTTCCATCACTGTAAAATACCAAAACAGACTTGCTTGGCTCATTGACTCCAATTTGCAAATCCTTTGAAGAAGATGCAGCTGCGGAAGGGCCTTCTATTGACCAGGAGGCAGAAACCATATTTTGAGGCTGATCTGCTTTGAATTTCCAAGCTATTTCCCAAGATTTACACTTCCTTTTCCACAAAACAACCTCCAGTCCACCGGCTATTATCCCATCCCCAGAAGCCGTCCATCCAACTGCCTCAACTTTTGTAGAGTGTAAAAGAACTGCATTCTGGCTCCAACAAAAAGAACCTGGATCAGTAAAACAGGAAATTCCATTTTGAGATAATCAAGCCATTTATAACTTAAAAACAACTATAAAACAGTAATTTTTATAGCTCAATATTTACAACTGCACGACAACCCATTAACTCAACAAGCAGGACTAGAATTGCCAAACTTGAACATTGCTAGTAACTTCAAGTACCTACCAAAATTGACCTCCAAAAGAGATGCATACCTTTGGAATTGGACGTTGCTGAGTCATGAGAGAACAAGAAAATGCAATTATCCGAGGCCGCTGCGAGCTCACCAGCAGAAGGCGTGACCGGAGACCAAGAAACGGCGGTAACAGGGGAAGAAGCGATGGATGAGATCTCGTAGACTTGACGGAAAATTGGACCCATACGAGTTTGTTCGGAGGAGAGAGGAGAAGGGAAGTGAGAGATCACGAGAAGGGAGGAGGATCCGTAAGCTACCCATGAGTAACCGGCAAAGTCAGGTAACCAGTCTATGGCGGATTCGGATCGATTAGGAGCAGGCGGGATGAGCTCAGATCTAAGGAGGGAAAGCGGGAGGTGATCGGTGGGATCCACCTCGGAAATGGAGGTTGCGTTTTGAGAAGTGGAAGTTGCCCCTGCCCCTGCCCCTGCCATGTCCTTCCAATGCTGAAGAGGGAACATAATGAGTGATACAAGAAACAGCTATTTATAGTGTGTATGTTCATTTTTAGGTTAAACTGCCAGGTTAGTCACTTATATGTGCTTAAATTTACATTTTGATCATTAAACTTTTAAATTTTACTATATCGTTGTGTTATAATCACAAAACCGTTTAACTCACATTAATTATTGTAGCTTCAAGCTATTAATATTATTATTTCAAATAAAAATTTTGGGTGAATATTTTTTTACCAATAAATGCCCGAAAGCACTGAACTATATTAAAAAGAATCATAAATCATATGTCATGAATTTCTCTAGGATAATCCATATTAAAAGAAATAGAACATTGATTCCTAAGAGCTAATTCACTCAACCGGTCAGTAGCTCTATTACTAGATCGGTCACTCCACATGAATTTAAGATTGTGAATGCCCTTAGTAGAAATTCTAATTTCTTTGATATAAAGCCCAATAATAGAGATATCTTCCATTTTATTATTGAATCTGTTGATGATATTTGCATTGTCACCTTCCAGGATAACATCTTTCACATTATTATCCATAATCCACTGACAGCCGCACTTCACAGCTTCCACTTCAGCCCAGGAACTATTCACCACATCCTTTTTAAACATCATAGAACCACCAATTACAAAGCCGTCACTATCTCTTGCCAACACACCAATACCAGCATTGTTGTCGCTCCATGCAGAGTCCACATTAACCTTTATAATACCAATAGGAGGTTTTTGCCAATTAACCATCTTGATGGGCTTGGGAATCATCGACTCTTTATATAAATTGTGGATTCTAAACTCTGTAAAATGTTTAGCGTTCTCTCAGACTCTCTCAATTTCTTCATCGCAACCCTTGAAAACAAATTTGTTGCAACTATTCCAGATGTTCCACAACGTAATAACCAGACTTTCGTTAGCCAGCTTATCCAAGAAACGCATAGAGCTCTCTAACCAATCAATACAATTATCCCATTCATCATCAATCAACCTACCATCGATATTTTTGAGAGTCAAGACATTTCTAGCTTTTTGACAAATTTTAGGTGAAATTAGATTGCTAATCTTGGTGGTTTTTTCTTTTTAAACAATTTAATTATTTTTTTATTGTCTTCTTTACTTCTCCCTTTCCTTTTCTCTCTTCTTTCTTCTCCTTCCAAGTAGTTTGTTTGGTCTTGGCATTGAGGTTGTTACTTCTCTCTTTTGTTTCTCACTTTTAAAAAAAAAAATTATTATTATTTATGATTTGACCTTATATAGTTTTCTTTTTGTGCTTGTTGATACCATATATAACATGAAGGAGCTTAAAAAGTAAAATATGGTAGTGGATAGAAGATTGGTTCACTTAACAAGGCGGAGAGTCAAAATAAAACAAGAGAATAAGTTGAAGATTAATAAGAGAGCTGGAGAGAAGTCATGCTTCAAAGTTGTTGGAGATACTAAAAATATCCCTTTTTCATCGTTTGGGAGGATGTATATAGTGAAGGTTCTCTTATCAATTAGTGTGATATGGTAAGTCGTTGTGAGGAGTTGCCATCAAAAAATACGTGTAAGGGGTGCAAGACATGTAAAGCATGCACCATGGGTCTCATTTTTTATGAAAGTACGAGATTTTTACACTCAAGTGAGATCCAATAATCATCAAAGACATGTTCACACCTAAAAAGCAAGTGTCTCTCAAGGACACTTGTTAAACGGGTGGATAGTATATATAGGCTTTTAAGAAGGAAGTGAGTAGTCTAGGTTTCATGCTGAGGCCAAGGGATCCAAGGTAACTAATCGTAAAGATGCCGGGTAGAATCGAAGGACTGGCCACAAGTACTTCTTAAATACCTTGTCATCATGACACGTGTCCAAGTCTAAAGGAAGTAAAACAGTGCTAATCCAAATCTCTTGGATGCCATTCAACTCTTTATGTGCTTATAGGATTCTAACTCCATTAATGTGCATCTCATGTTTTTTTGGGTATTAAATTGCTCAAAAAATAAAGGATAATGTTATTTTGATATTTGCATCTACAAAGCTGATCAACGGTATTGGTATATTTCCAACGTGAAAGGCCTATGTTTTTTTTATTATTTTGCTAAAAGAAAAAATATTTTTTTTAGTATAATAATGATTAGAACTCAAATTATTTTTGGAAAAGATGAATTGGGTTCTTAAAAAATATATGTTAACTTTTCAATTAGATGGATTTTCCATATTTATACAATGGAATCATTTCAGAAATTTTGATTATTTTTAACTAAACATGAGAGTAATATACTTTTTTGTCTCGACTCCGGGGAAAACCGGTGATTTTGGGACATTCCCTTTTTAAATGGCCTATCTTTCTTTCTTTTTTTTTGACATAATGACTTATTTAATCTTTTAACTTTATAAAAAAGTAATTATAGAGGGTTAAAATAAAACATAAAAAACCGATTCTCCTATAAACTTGGTTGGTATAACGGGTGGTTGTTATAGGGAGGTATGACGGTATATTATAATTAAAATTTAATTTTGCAAATACAAGATTGTGGTTTGATAGGTGGAGATGGTTCATTTAGAAGGCTAAGAGCCAAAAGTGACCAAGAAAAGTGAAGACAGGGAGAAAGAGGGAGCGCTTGGAGAGAGTTGAGTCGAGAGAGATGGAGTGGACGATTGATTTGCGTCCCTTTCTATTATGAGGACTTTTGTAAGTTACATATCTTCCTTGAATCGATAGGCTTGTTATTCGATGTAGGACGTTGCTTGTTAAATGGATTACTGAACTTGATGTAACAAAGTGGTATGTTGATGATGCGTAATTGTAGTTTTGTCAGGATGGTTGAATTTGGCCTTTATCATGACCTCGATGAACTGTCATGTTTAGCGTTGTCTATTATTTGATAGACACTAACGAAACGGTGAAACTTAAATTGGACGAAACAACCCATGTAACAAATTTACATGAAGATAATTGATTTTTCTAATTTATATTTTAGATACCATTGATTTTCCAATATTAAAAGACATAATTGAAACATTATTTTGAGTAAAGGAAAACATGAAAGAAATAAGTGAGCAAGATTAAACTTTTTTGAAAAGCAAAAATAACCGCAGTATTACAAACAAGGCTTGGAGGTGGGCCAAGTCGACCAGATACTAAACGGGGATATGGGCCATGAAATTGGACAAGGCTTCTTTCGTAGCCTTCCTTCTTTTTTCCAAATTTAGAAAGTGACAGAAAGCCATGTGCCTCTCGTGGGTGTCATCATAACATAAAATTTCCACTTACAGTGTCTCCTTTTAACTTTTCAACATGCATCAACATCAGTAGACGGTTCCTAGGACAAAACGCCAGTTTGAAGCCAATAAAAAAGGCTCTTTGACTGGTGTTCGTTAGAATCATCTTAGGGAAGTGTGTTAATTTCTTATCAAGTTCCTTTTTTTTTTCTTCATCACCATTGATTATAATGAAATTTCTGTTAAAAATAGAGCTTAGAAGAATAAAGACCACCAGAAAAATAAACAGCAAAGCCTGTGATTTGTGAAATCGATGACACGATAGGAGTGATGGTAAGAAGTTCTTCTCAACTTAAATTTCTCTTTGTGTGTTTATATATATGTATTCCATTAAAATTATACACTTCATAAGCTTATACTGAAGATGATACCTTGGATATACCGACATCTTTAGTGTTTTTTTAAGCTTTAAAAGATCCAGTCACCTACTACAGGGAACTTGTCTGGATCATAGGCTATAGAATAATCGTAACCTAAACAAAAGTTGTCACCAGCATTAATGGGAGAAAGAAGATCAAGATGATTAACATTCATAAGAACGCCCCAAAGCTGATCTTTTTGCTGTTGCAGTTCCAACACTCGAGCTTTTGTTGATTCAAGTTGCATCTTGAGTTCTTGCACCATCTTCTGCAGTTGGCAAATAGCTCCAGTGCTGCCATAAACAGGGTCTCTCATCCTGGCTGTTGCTTCATAGACCAGCGCTTTCACAGCATCCTCCCTGTTTGTTTCCTCCACCATCTGGTAAATATTATTGCAGAAAACTCATAAAGCCAAAATACCACAGATTTACAAAACAAACAAGGACAAGAGAATGAGCTTATTATTACCAAGTACCAACCTGAATCATTTTGATTACGTTGCTGGCACCAAAAACCTTGTGCACCTTGGCAAACTTGTCCATCTCCTCACATGGGAAATAGGGAGCCAGAATGCAATTACTGTCGCATCTCCTGCGTAGCATCCTACAAGCAGCACATGGTTGATGGGTCCTGGGTTTTGTAACAATTGGAGATTCTAAACCCATTTTTTGAGGACTATTACATGGGGTGAAGCAATGTGTATGTATATAAGGGAGAAAGAAGGTGGTGTAGGGAAGTCAAGAAGGGGGATAGGGCACTGCTTTGTTTGTTTGTAGGGAGTAAAATTTCAAAGGTTAGTGCTGGGAAGTTGGTGAGGCGGCCACTTGAAGACAGGGTCACGCTGGTTGCATTGTTGAAAAATGTGGAACTCACTGTTAGACAGTGGACCTAACAACATCCTCGTTGTTGGGATTTTTCACGAAACAAACTATAGTTTTGTCCCTCTTTACACTTTAGTCATTGTCTGACAGGAAATCTCATTCCAACTTATGACTTGCGACTTACGAGCCTTGTGTATTCCCTCCTAATTCTAGATAAGCTTTTGATGTAAGTAATCTCGTATTCAGATAGTAATGTATGATTTCCCAATATATATTTTTTATTTGTATTTTGAACATTATCTTTGAATAAATAAATTTTTAATAGTGTCAAAGATTCTTATATAAAATAGATAATTTTCATTACCAAGTAATATAAAAATTTTAATAAATTTATCCACATTTTTTAATGATTTTGATTATTTTATTTAAATGAGAATGAAATAATTAATGAATAAAAAATTCTCTTTTTTATATATTCTTCAAGCAATATTTCAATCATATATATACTATTATTAGTTGTGGACAATTAGCATTTTGTCAATTATAATACATTTTGTCGGGTTGAAATGTTGCATTTATAACATATTTACCATTTAAAAAAAATAATTTTAATCATATTTATCCCTAATCATAACAAATAACATATTTTAGTAAAAAAAAATCATTTTTATCACTTTGATCAAAAGATAAACCTTTGTCGTTTATTAGTTTTCCACAATTTCAGTTTATTTATTTAAGAAAGGAGATATAAATTAATTTACTAAAGAAATACATCTATTTATTATTAAAATAAAATATTATAAGCTTCGATTTGTAGTAAGAATGAAAAAGAAAACCTCGCTGTGGATAGTTTAGTAAAATAAATTTTTAAATAATTTTACATTTCCTCAATCAAAATACCAAACAATAAAATTTTACATTTCACCCAAATAAATAAATTAAAATAATGTGTTAAATAATATTAAAATTTGATAATTATTACCAAAATTAGTTTTAGCACCAAACTCTCACTATTTCTTTTCGTTATAGGATTTGATAAAATATGAAAGGCTTTTGTAGCCATTTGCATACGGTGGACTTTCTAAAAAAAAAGGAAGGATAATTTGGACTAAAATGGTACTTGATCAACCAAAAACGTGTTGTTTTTCATATGTTATGACAAGGGTTATCATTGTTAATGCAGAATTTGAATCTATATAGAATAATTATATTTTGAACGCCCACGTGTTTTTATTCCTTTTGCTGACATACATTTATATATAGTGCTTTGAGTATTGCCAGAGTAGCTTCGTTAAGAAATTAAGAAACTTTCGATCTGTTGGTGAGTTTTGGCATTTTATGCATGGAGTCCAAGTGCGGATCACCAACACTTTGGCGTTACCTGCCTTGTTTATTTGACCGGTTCGCCAATCACTGCCATCTTATCTTAAGCTGCTCTTTTTTCCTCCCTAGCTATCCAGGCCTCCCACTACTATAATACATTCTTTAAAATTTAAATATCCATTGGCTGTTAAGGTTAGCGGCCTCTCGCGTGGAAAATCTTCTACCTAAAACCAATTTCATCGGCTGCTTCCACAAGTATCTACATCATTCTTTTCTTATTATTAACTTTTTCCTTTTTGAGCCCACGACTTGACAGGCAAATCCAATGCAGATCCAGTGGAGAGTTGCGACTCTTCCCTACATTTGTCTGGTCTCGGACACGGGGCTTTCCTAGAAACAACTTCTTTGGAAGTGGCGGACGTGGGACAAGGCATGCATGTATCTAATGATCTCCAAACCTTTAAAACTTGCGTGCACGAAATTATATTTTCTTTTAAATACTATGTACGACAGTAATTTTTATCAGATTAGGATAGATATGCTATTTTGACCCTAAACGACTAGCTTACATGTTCACATTTGTTGTTTCAATGCCATAAGAATAGACAACTGATAATTGTCAAAAAAAAAAATTCTACTCCAATGGCACTAACACTTAGATGAAAGATTCAATTAAAATTTGATAAGCTTCTAAGCATTTTCATTGGTGGAAGCCTACTACTCATTCATTTCCTACCCAGTCCAAATCAACAATAAAATTAGCTTTAAGAAAAAAGAGAAAAACTTAGACTATAGGTATCAAGGAGCATGAAGGCTCCACAAAGTTGAGATCCTTGATATTTAGCTTTTTTTCTACGTTAAATACATAAAAGAAGCGTGGATACCACGTGTCATGGTTCAGTCAAGATCTAATATCAAACATGGACCACTTCCTTGTACTCTCCTTCTTGGTTCCATAGGAGTTGGCGTCAAGAAGATTCTCAAGTGATTTTCCTTTTCTGTTCTGCATCGCAACCAGCCTTATCTTTTCATCATCAACATTGGGGTTTTCCATTCCAGGCTTTTCTTCTCTAATCTTAAGGATGTACTCCAATATCTCAATAGCATAGAAACTTCGGCAATGACAGATTCCGGAAAACTTAAAGATGCAGTTCAAGTGTTCAACCATACATAAAGAGTTCAAGATGTAATCCCAGGACCCTTTTTGCTGTGTCGTGCAAATGAGCAATTTGTAAATGGTTTTAATAAGACTAGTAAAATCTTAATTAAGAACCATAAACCGGTATTGTCATAAATAGGGGATCAGCCTCATCATCATACTTTCAACAAAGATAACTGATGCGCATCTAAAAGTGATTTTGACAAGATAGTAAGGTACCCTGGCTGGTAGATCTAGATATGATGTTATCTAATATGAGATGGTTATTGTCAATAAAAATGAAAATGCTTTTCTTAGACAATCTGCCTGTGCAACGAACGGTTAAAACAAGTAACCAGAGCAGTTCAACAAAATACAGGGATAACATGGTTATTATAACATGAAGGAATGTAGAACAATGCTAACCTTCCCATGTCATCATAGGTTGCAGCAAGGTTGCTATAAACTCCAAGAGTGTCTAAGTGACATGAGCCACGTTCTAGTTCCAATATCTTTCTTGCCTCTACAAATCACCCAATGGCCTCATCTATTCTGTACAGTTGCACATTTGCTAATCCCATCTGGTTCAATACAATTCCAAAAAAGTAGATTTACTCTGCCCACTAGCATGGAGCTTTGCCATAGCACTCTCGAAAGAGCTTCGAACTTCCCCATACCTCCCAACCAGGTAAAACAGCCCACCCATCTGTGCTTCAATTCTGGCAATGGTGCTTGTGTTGCCATGGGTGTCCTCCAGTAACTTCATCGCCATTTCAAGGAGCTTCAGAGCCTCTTCAGGCTAATTCAAAGCTTCATAAATGGCTGATACTTCAGTCAATCCACTGGCAATCTCCTCTGGTGTAGTTCCAGGAACCTGCTTAGAATATATCTCAAGGCATTCTCGGAATAGAATTTGGATTCCCTTAGCTTGCCTGTCTTGTTGTAGGGATCAGCAAGACGAATGAAAACTGATGCCAAAGTTAGGGTGACTTTCGCCTTTTGTGGACTTAAACTGTAAGTGCCTTCTGATAGGCAAAGATTGCCTCATCAAATCTGCAAAAGGGACAAATAAATGTTGCCGATGCTAACATCAATATCAGTCACCTCATTTTCTTGACCATTAGCAATCATTGACATGCTAGCACGGACAAGGTGCTTAAGGGCAGATTCATAGTCTGCCTTTGCTTCACACACAAGAGCCATAAGCTGGTGATCAGCTGCTTCTTCAAGGGGTCCTGGTGCACTGTGCTCTTTGTGCAAAGGCCTTCTAGCAGGACTTTCTGCCTCGTCAAATTGTACCACTTGAACATGGGCCTCAGCTAAATACCTGACAGTTTCACTCAGTTGAGAATGCACTTATGCTGATTAATGTAACAGTTTCAAGAAAGCAAATTGCTACATCTAGTATATATATTTCCCCCAGGTTGCTTAGTTACTCTGTGTATGGCTTTATTGTTTTCACCAAGTGAATTAGCATTAAGCCATTAACCGATATGCAGTGTGCAGAAGACAACATTATAAGATAGCCCACTGCACCCAGTTTGTTAACAACAAAGGCAGACCAGGAACCAGTTATTTTTGGAATATCCTTTAGAAATACTATGTGGTAAGGCTCTAACAATCAGGTGGAACCTATAATCTGGTTCACAAGAAACCATGTCCTGCCTGCAAGCAAATCTTTAAAACACTAGTAAATTATAATCGTCATCAAACACCAATTTTTATTTCTCTGTTGCAGCAATGGCCTTATAGATCACCAGTAAGCAGAAATTTTATTCCTAGTTTCTATCATGAAGATCAAGGCGTCTTAAGGCTCAAGTTACACCTCAGAACTAAGTCAGCAACAAAAAATAGCAACTTAACCAATTAACAAGAATTTCAGAAAAACTAATGAGAATAATTAACTAACCAGAACACAACACCATACATCAAAAGGTTCAAAGAATTAAGAAAGCAGAAGCCAGTCTGCTAACTGCAGTGTGCGTATTAAGAAGGTTTCAAACATGGCGCTTGGATTCTTAGCATTTCCAACCTCCAAAGAGAACATGCACCCAACTCGCCAACTAAATTGTAAAATCACTAAATAATGGAAGGTTAGTTACCTTACCTACATGTCTCAGCAACTCTAGGATCCGAATCTCCGAGAGCTTCAATCTGGATCCTTAAGCAGGACTCATAGGAGTTAATAGACCGGTCCAACTGACCCATCATGGAATACGTATCCCCTAACTGCATACAGCCAGAAAACTTCGCCAGAGCATGATCCGACCCATTTCCAAGAAGCGGCCCCTCGATGGACTGCTCCAAAACCGGAACCGCTTCCTCAAACCTCCCCAAACCGCCGCCAGAACGTGCAAGCTCATAGCCAGCTCCAAACCCGGTCCCGAACACCTCTCGAACGATTTCGTGGCTCGGATGGCGTAATCAAAGCTTTATTCGGGTTGTCAGCGGAAGCAATGGAGTATCGGGCGAGCTTGACGAGAAACGGACCCAGATCCGGATTGTGGAGGGAGGATTCAGCAATGTGGGTTTTATCTGGGGTCCTTTTCGTTGGATTCGGTCGTGAAACCGAAGGTGATAGAGATGGGGATCGCTTGGAGCCGCTTCCATTTTCAGTTCCGGCTACGTGAACCCGCATTTGGTGGAGTTCTAACGGAAACTTGACCCGGCATTGGGTAAGAAAATTTTTCTTAGCAACTGGAAAATCGTTGGCTCATAAAAAAGAAACAGAACATAGAATCTAAAGAAGGCCAAAGAATGATCAATGGGGATAAAAAGATGGCGATGGTGGTGGAGGGTTGCTTGGAGGAAACGTCTCATGATCAAAGAATTTGGATACTTTAATTTAATAAAGAGTTTGAGGAAGAAAAAGGGAATGAAAAGAGAGAAGAAATCCATTGGATGAGAGAATTACAGGTTCAGTGGGTGGGTTTAATTATCAATGAGAATGAAGAGTTCATTCGTTTCTCTTTCTTTCTTTTCTTTGTAAAACGTAAAATTTTTACTCTTAACTTGCGAGAGAAGGGAGGTTTCGCTTTTATTAGCTAGCTACCGTTGTCCGCTCCTTTGCTTTGTTGCTTTTTTGTAATGTTTTGGCTGAGTGTAGGAAGGTGCCGTCTGGTTGTTGCACGACAATATATTCGCCATTTATTTACGTCCAGCCCTTCGCGGTAAAATTTAAGTTATTGTAACAGTAAATTGGCAAAAGTAATATTGTAACTTATTTTTATAAAGCTAAAATAAATGTGGGAAAGTAATTAAATAAATTTTAAATAAAATGACAAAGAATAACTTTACGGCTATAAGAAATTCAGACTAGATATTGATTGAAAAGTGAAAAAAAATTCACAAGTTACTAATTTTTTTAAAAATGAAAACAATGTTCAAATGTAAATATATATAAGCTATATTTTAATAATTTATTTTTAAATAGTTCAATCTTTTTGACTTTATAAGTAAGATTAATGAATTATATTTAATCTTTTTAATTATTTTAGAGTCTTGTAAAGACATAACGATATTTTAAGGAAATTTTTAACTCCTGAGTTAAATGAAATAACATTGGTCTATTTCTCTAAGTCCAAGAAGAATTTTAGTCTTCTCATACAAAAAAAAAATTAGTCTATTTTTATTTTAAAAAAATTGCTTTATTTTAATTTTTTTAATATATTGGTGTGATTACATCATTATAATATCTGTTCATATTTTCTTAACTTTTTGATAAAACACACACACCTTGCACACATAAACGCTCGAACCTAGGACCCTTAAGATAAACAAAATCTTCTTTTTCACTGAAGCCACTTGTTGGGCTTAATCTTTAATAAATTTAAGATAAACTTTCATATTTGAAACTTTAATTTTTTTTAAATATTTAAATACTTAACATTTTTCTAAATTCAATATTTAAATTTTTTGTCCATTTATATATTTAAGCGTGCCAAACATTATACAAACTATTTTAATGTACCAACAATATTATTATTTTATAAAATAGTAAAAATAATCAATATATAAATGATATACGGCATATGACATGTAATTTTTTAAAATTTTGTTTTTTTTTCAGTATCCATTCTTTAATCATAGATCAAAGCACAAATTTTAACATAGTTTTCTTTTGATTCTGAATATTTTTGTGGAATTTAGGGACTTTTGAGGACCATGCCATGCTTTAAGCATGAGGTCATTTTTGAATTATTTCCACCATTAACAATTAAATTAATCTCAATTCATATAAAAATTAAAATTTGAGCATATTATTTAATGAAATAAATAAAATTCCAAATAAATTTATATCATTTGTACTATTAAAATTTATGCCTTCTGCTACTTTTGAATAAATCCATTTGATAATCGATGCAAAAAAAATCAAACTTTCATTTTAAGTCTCGGGTATTTGATGTTTCCTTCAATGCTTAATGGCCACCAAAAACACATGTCATTACTTCCTCTTCTAGAAAATTAACAATTTTTATTATATGATAATTACATCTATCCATAATACCTAATACTTCAAGTACAAAAAAAAATTAATTAAAAGAGAAAATTAACAAGTTAAACAATATTTTTGTCTTTAATACTATCATGGACTTCATCACTTACAACAACTAATCGCAATCTTAAGTCGTAAAACCCGTACTTTTTAACTAATAAAATATTTTGTAATTTATATTATACTTAAATAGCAACAAAATTAAAATAAAAAGAAAAACTTATAAGCAATAAACCGTTGATCTCAAACAGGGTTCCACTCTACGTATGACCAAGGCTTGAAACCAAAAATGGCATACTCGTAAATAACTCATATGTGAAGACCTAATTGCCGAATATGAAACGCCCACACAACAAAATTTTCTCCCTAACCGCTAAAACAGAATTACAGTGCGCAGTCACCACCAATATGGTTTCCAGTTCTTTCACTGCATCCTTATTATATATAGTTCCCGCTCCCTCCCCATTTTCTTGCTTCATTTTTGTCTCTCCCTATTCTCTGTAGCAATTCTACTTTCCTATTCCAAACGACGAACGAAGTGCTTTGAAAGGTATATTTCTCCCTCGCTAAATGGCAATGTTATTTGTTTTTCTCTCTAATGAATCTAATCTAGTGCTGATCTTTTCCCTTTAGAATGTCATCTTTCACATCACTGAACTTTCTAGATGTTACAAATGAAGCAGGAGTGGCTCCTCGTCCGCCTTCTTCGACTCCGTTTTCCGAAGATAGTGAGAAAGAAGTAGAAGCTTCGTCGGGAAACGAGATGGAACCAGTGGATTCTTTGAATTTGATCAGCCTTCAACAGAAAGAAGAACGCACTGCGCTGATTGAGGAGCAGCTATCGGAGACTCTGGAGAAAGAAATTGACGAAGTGAGCGAGAAATCATCTGATATCGTGTTTCGGAAGTATAAGTTCGCTGAGAATTCTCTACTCTCAGAAGAGAAAAATATTTTCAAAGACGACGGGGTTTCTGAATATGTTGAGAAACCTTCGTCAGGTTCTTTAGAAACTGACCACGTAAAATCAACTCATAATGGTGAGGCATCCCTTGAATCAAGAGAGGGAGAAACTCTATATACACCAAAAGAGAAATGTCAAGACTCTGTTGGAAACGGAGAGTCATATACATCGCAGGAAGAAAATGAATCGACTGAGAAACCGGAGGACAAGCTGAAGAAGACGGTGAGAGTTCAGAGCAACGAGAATATCTCTGATAACACCAGCGTGGCTCATACGTCCTTGAAGTCGTGTGCTAGCGTAGGCACAGGTTTTGAGAAGAACTTTGAACTGAATAGCATACTTTCTGCTATTAGATCGAACGGCTTTCTTGAGGGGAGCGCAGAGACTGGTGCGATGGTGGAAGAAGCGTGGGAAACACTCCAGAAATCTTTCGTACATTACAAAGGCAAGCCTGTAGGTACCCTTGCGGCTATGGATCCTACTGCCGAGGCTTTAAATTACAATCAGGTATAATTTGTTTAGTTCTTTGTTATCGTTTTTGTTTCATCAAATTCAGTACTTCCTTTGTTATAGCATTATTCTTTTCTCTTTTGTTTGATAATGTTGCAGTAAAATTTCATTTCTCTTAGATGGTTTATGCGCTGCACCTTTATTTAGTAGGCTGGGTAGGAGCCTATTGTATATTTAGGTTTTTTAGGTTAATGAAGTTCTTAATTTGGAATTCATGAAAACCATCTATCTAGTTCATTGTTATCTTCTTTACTAGTTTATCTATAGTTACACTTCTTGTTATTTTACTTGCGATGAAAATAGGCACTTTATGACCTTCCCTACGTGTATCTGCAAATTTTGTGGGAAATAAGAAGGCAGGGAATTGGAGTTGCAAGATAAACGAGTTGAGTTTCCTTTTAAGTAGTTCAATAAGATGTTTGACTAGTTGTTGACGTTACTATTTTTAGTTGAAACTTATTTTGAGTGGCATGAGTCGTTACTTTTTTCTAATTTATTTCAAAACAAACGAGGAAGGGATTTTTCCATACATGTAGAAGTTGACACTTGTTGTAGAAGCCAGTACTGGGGGAAGTTGATTAATGTTTATTCTGCACCCACTAAAAACAGAGACTAGTTTTATTTTTGGCTAAACTATTATTCAATCACAGTATCTCATGTTGAACAAATTCATAGTAATGCTGTTTTTCTAGTTTGATAACTAGACCTTGCCCCATATGTAATGAGTTTAATGATGTTGAATTCCTTATTTCAGAGCTGCTAATTGCACTGAACCATTATCACTGCACCATTCTTATCTTGCAGGTTTTTGTAAGAGACTTTGTTCCAAGCGGTTTAGCCTGTCTAATGAGACCAGCCTGTGCTGGTGGTGATCCAGTAATAGTGAAAAACTTCCTGTTAAAGACTCTTCATCTTCAAGGTTGGGAGAAAAGGATAGACAACTTCACACTTGGAGAAGGTGTCATGCCTGCCAGTTTTAAAGTTCTTTATGATTCGCATCGGCAAAAGGAAACTTTGGTTGCAGATTTTGGTGGCAGTGCAATAGGAAGAGTTGCTCCTGTTGACTCTGGGTTCTGGTGGATTATACTGCTAAGATCATATACCAAGTGCACCCAGGATTATACACTTTCAGAAATGCCTGAGGTGCAAAGAGGAATGAAGCTGATTCTTAACCTTTGCCTTTCAGATGGATTTGACACTTTTCCGACACTTCTGTGTGCAGCTGGGTGTAGCATGATTGATAGGAGGATGGTGAGTCATTCCGTTATCTTAAATTTATCCTTCGACTCCTCTGTGGTATGCAGAAGCAACTGTTTGAAACAAGATTAGGAGTTAGACTGGTTCGTTGTCACGGCTCTAATTGTTTAGTATATATAGTTTGCCAGTCTAACTTGGCAATGATCTATTACCCTTAGAACCTCTGGTCTATCTGCATGATTTTATACTGGCCCTTATCTAGTAACAGAGAAGGCATGTTGGTCATTTTATTATTTTCTTTTGTTCTGAACCTCGTTTAACCATGCCAGTAATTGTGCGAGCTTTTAGAGCATAGGAATTTTTGCTTGATTTTGTGGATGGGAATGGCATTAAATCTCCTCATATATTATTGTATATATTTGTCTGAACTCATTTTATGTACTGGGAGTTGCGTTGAGTGTTGGTTGGTTAGTGCTACCTTGGGATTTTATTGCACTGAGTTTTCAGTGTAATTTCTGGAAGTTAATGTGCTTGCACTTTGAGCAGGGAATTTATGGATATCCAATTGAAATCCAAGCGCTCTTCTATTTTGCACTGAGGTGTTCAAGGCAGATGCTGAAACCAGAACGAGATGGCAAGGAACTCATTGAGCGCATTGATAAGCGCATCACAGCTCTCAGTTATCACATCCAAAAATACTACTGGCTAGATTTCACACAGTTAAACAACATATATCGTTACAAAACTGAAGAGTATTCCCACACAGCAGTCAACAAGTTCAATGTAATCCCTGAGTCCATTCCTGATTGGGTGTTTGATTTTATGCCCTTACGAGGGGGATATCTGATTGGTAATGTCAGCCCAGCTCGAATGGACTTCCGCTGGTTTTTGGTTGGAAACTGCATTGCAATCTTGAGTTCACTAGCCACACCTGCACAAGCAACTGCAATTATGGATTTGATTGAGGAGCGTTGGGAGGACTTGATAGGAGAGATGCCTTTGAAGATCGTTTATCCAGCACTGGAGGGTCATGATTGGAGAACTGTTACTGGATTTGATCCAAAGAATACACGATGGAGTTACCATAATGGTGGAACATGGCCAGGTATGTGTCTTAACTCATGAATATGTCATTTGCTTAGCTATATTTATTTCTTTAAATAATCTTTCCATTGATAATGAAGGTTGTCTTATTGGTAGCCGGAGACGCATGATTGATTTAGAACTTCAGTTGGGATACAAATGTCCTTAGTCTCATACTTTATTTTATCAGGCTTAGATTAAGTTTTATTTTGTTTAGTTGGATCGTGCATTATTTCTCATGCATAAAAGGCAATTAAGGTTTCTATGGCTACTCAAATTGCCTGATAAACTAACTGCATAGGTAATTAACAGTTTTGGCTTGGGTTTTTATAATACAGCTTGACCTGGTGTTTTTGAATATTGTAAGCAGCTCTGATATGGCTACTCACAGCAGCATGTATAAAGACCGGAAGACCTCAAATTGCAAAACGAGCCATAGAGCTGATGGAACAACGTCTTTCAAAAGATGGATGGCCGGAGTACTATGATGGTAAGGCTGGGCGTTATGTTGGGAAACAAGCGAGGAAATATCAGACATGGAGCATTTCTGGCTACTTGGTCGCCAAGCTGATGATTGAGAACCCAGCCAACCTCCCCATTATCTCTCTTGAAGAAGATAAAAGGATTTCCAAGCCAAAGCTCACCCGCTCTCTCTCTTTCTAAGAAACAAGTGGTAAGGGATATTCTTGCAAATTCTCTGCATTAGCAATTTCTTTTTTCTTTTAAAGAATGACGGTGAGAAATGAGAATGTATCCAAATGTTACAATCAATTGGCCGTATAATGATTTTGAAATGATTTTGGGGTCATTATGAAGGGCTGAAATCTGTAATTTATGATTCCAACCGTTTCGGCATAGAAATTATTAGTAAAGAGCGTGGGCCAAAGATTAAACAATGCCCATAAAACCGAGTCCATAGCTGTAAAGGATAATGCCAAGGCCCGAGCCCATGGCCCCACTTTCTCTCTCTCCAGCCGGCCTAACATTATACCAACGGGTGGAATCACAACTAAAAATCCGTTATTTAAAGAAAAGAAAAGAAAAAGAAAAAAAAAGAAAAGAAGAAGGCCAAACAAATGGCAAGAAAAGGAATCGTGCGAGGCATGACGAACACCATTCCCCAATATTTAAAAAAATAATAATAATAATAAATAAAAGCAGCTCATAAAGGAAAGTGTCGCGCCACCTTACAACTAACTGTCTTCCTTCTTTCACGAAGCTGATTAGCAAAACTTCTGCGGTTAAAAATCTCATCTGAATATTTGATAAAATAAGGCGATGGAAAACAACTGCAGCTTCATGTCGTGCGACAAGCTAGATCGTATGGCTAACTGGGTCGGCACCAGCATGGCCTCTGCATTTTTCGCATCATTGGAGCGCTGCTCCTGTATTAATCTCAGCACCACCGATTTTGATGACGAAGAGGAAGCCTATGACCGCCCTCTTGTACTCACCAAGCCCCTTATCCACGACGAACCTGAAACTGAACCACAACCCCGTCCAGCCGCTTAGACCCTTTTCACTGTCAATTTGCTCGACCTTCATCACTTCGTCTTCTAGGGTTCGTTCCTTATGTTTATGTACTTTTCTTTGTAGTTTTATACGGGCCGAGGATATTGTGAATCAATTCTCGCACAGTTTGGTTTATAATTTGAAGTAATTTTGTTTCTTTTCTTATTTATTTAATGGAACTCCCTTGGAATTTGTGGGATTTCTTTCTAATTTTTAACTTTCCCTTTTTTCCCCCCATAATTTGAAGATGACGCGGCTTTACAATTCTCAACTCATTTGCGGATAAATCATATTATTGTGATCTCACGAACTTTCGTTCTTTTTCATCTGGGACTCTACAAACTTAATGAATGAATCCATGTTCAATGTTGATGAATTTCATTCTTGATGTCTTTATTTTTGCTTTTCTTCTTTTAGTTGGAATTTCAAGCAGATTTATTGGTACGTGTAGGTAAGTGACACATGAAGGGTAAATGCGAAGCGCATAAGTTATATTGTTCTTTTAATAAGCTCTCTAACATGTTTTCTATATCTTATTCAATGAATGAAATCAGGAGGGAATAGGGATGGGATGCAGTGATAAAAGTGTTCTGTAGTTTTTTGTTGTTAGTAACTTAGCATTGTTTTGTCATTGGTTGCTGTTGATTATGTAAACCACGGGATTAGGAGCATTTCTTTCTCCACGTGAAAGGCCGCCATGTTATCTTCAGCTAGGACCCTAGTGTCTGCCTTGAATTCAATGCTTTCAGTTGATATATTTCTTAATTTTGAACACAGATACCGAATTCATAGCTTCTTCTTTTTGGTAGAGAATTTATTGTAGCTATAGTTTAATTATTTATCAATGATGGGTAGATGAAATCACAACTTCTAGATATTTGATTTGGATACTTTGATGAAAGGTCTTTTCACTCTCAAGTATCTGGGGAAATATTTCAGCTCTTGTCTCTTTAGGCTGTTGATGCTTTCAATATCAGAACATCGTAAGCCAAAAGGTTATGCTTGAGCACACCATTGAGATTACTGTTGTAAAAATATTTTAAGTTGACGTGTTACAGTTCTAATATTTCAGATATTGTTTCTCAATTTAGTGTTCTTAGGAAATCTTTATTGTATAGTTTTTATGTTGTAATGTTAGGTGTCCAAAACTGTATTTATATCTCTGGAGCCTTAACTATGACTCTGCATTAGTGTATGCACCGCAAAATTGGGCCTTCTTGACAACATACAAGAAATATAAATTAAAGCACCCGAGAGTACTAGCACTTTTTCGCTTATTCCTCTGAATGGGCATCAGATATTTGGATGTCTACTTTCCTGCCTACTCTGTTGGGATTCCTGGTGGTGCCTGAGCATGCAATTCTATGCAGTAGGTGCTCCTGATTCAAGATAAGCGTGCTGTGTGAAAGGAGTAGTAAATAAATAAATCAAAAGAGCAGAAAGGGAAAAGAAATTTCTGCACAGACCAAAGGTGAGTTAATTAAAAGCAATCTGACATAGAAAGGCTAAGTTCAGTGCTTTGAGTTTGAAATTTACAGTGCCAATCTCTTGATTTCTCATCTATGCCTCTTGACAAAGTCTGGTGAATGAGGCAAAGCTATTATTTATCCTTGGGGTCTCTCCAGCAAATGAGCATCAACACACAGCGATGGATTATGTACAGCCTTGCTCGCTTCTGGTTTAAGATCCTACTTCTTGTGAACTGAACGTTGCCTCGTTTCCTCACTGAAAAAGCCATGAGTTTTCTCTGTTCTGCTTTTTCTTCAATTGCATGAGACTTGAAAGGAACTAAGTGTGGTTCTCCTATTCTCTGGTAGTGGATAGGGTGGTTTCTTCATGAATAAAATACATACTAGAATTGAGGAAGCTACGAAGGTTGGCTACAAATCTTTGTCTCCTGGTGCTGTAAGTTACATGTATGTTTATTAAATCTTTACGACCTGGAGCCCGTGGTTGTCCTTGGAAGCTCTGCTTATGCACCATGTAACCAGATTTTGGCAATGAAATGCAGTGGTTTGCTACAATGGAATAAATTTTATGATGGAATGAGCAAACCAAGCCAAGTGTTTTTCTACAATTGGGCACCTTGAAGCTCATTTGTTTTTATTGAAGGAATCTTATGTTTCAACTTGTAGGTCCAGTGTAAATATATTGGAAACTGATGAACCATTTTAAACTGCTAATAACTGCCTGTATTTGTGAGAAAATGGATATTGGGTGGGATTATTATCATTATGGAAATGTTTTACCATTGCAGATCAATAACTGAACAGGTGGTGACTAGAAATTAGCTTTCAGAATAGTTTCTACTAGTTGTTTGCAGTATGAGGTTAACGTTCCCCTTGGAATTTATTGCAACCCAAAGCAGAGTTTGTTAATGATGATTATTTTTGCTGTTTCTTCTTTATTAAGCTATTCCCTCGAGTTAACTTTTATTTTATGTTTTGCAGAATAGAAGCTTGCCATCAGTAAGGATTAGTCAACATAAAATGATTCGCAATTGAATTGGATTATATCAGGAAAGCAAGCAGATTGGGACAGCTTTCCCGCTTGTGTTTGCAACCATAAAGACAAGGACCCTTTCAAGAGAAACATGTTTTCCCCCCTCATTTGTCCATTTTCATGCAATTTTTTTCCCTTTTGAAATTAATTATACATAAGAGATTTGATATAGATTTACTAGTATCTTCGAACATTCAACAAACAAGTTAAATGATGGTCATGATAATGATACTGCTGCTAGGGTTGCTGATGGCTCTTGCTTGTTGCTGCTGCTTCTACTTATTACACACGGACAAGGAATCATTTTTTATCACTTTGTCTCATCATAGTTTTCCGGTAAGCTGAAAGTTTCTTCTTTTAATTTTATTGTATTTATTAAGTTAGTTATGCTGTAGCATGTAGTATCCATTTTACAGAGTTATCAAATATAAAGAATCAACTCTATGGAGCTAAACTTTTTGTCTCAGAGGCCTTGAGAATCTGAACAATCATAAATGTCCTGCAGGAAAACTAAAACAAATTAATGCATGCATGTCTTGTTGACTGAGATTGCGATGTTGATAGATAAACTTGTGCCATTTTTTTCTTTTTCTTTTTCCTTTAATTAAATAACTGAGTTTAAGCTGTTGCATAGGAACATTCTTTATACTACAAATTAGATGGCAGTAGTTGAAAACTTGAAATTGTGGTTTAAGCCATTTTCCCTTGTTTTAATTGGACACTTTAGGCCAACTGCTCCTTTAAAACCCATAACTCTGGTTTGGTCTGGAGATTTAGATTAGTCAAATCTCAGAATTTTTGTCACAGGTGAAAACAAAAATTTAAACAGAGCAGCTGCTGAGCAAATCTTTTGAGTTTGAGAGTAGCGGAGAAGATAACAGCTTGCTTGAAATTTGTGAATTGTGAGGAAAATGACACGTTTCAGAAACAGGGACTGCCGCTGATAGATCGAATTGTTCTGTTACATCGAAGTTCCAAGATCATGCCTTTGTGATGCGGCAAGATCATCCTATGACTCCAACATACCCTTTTTTTCTTAGATTGAGATTTGAGAATTGTCTGTCTACACAACTGCAAACTTATCACCTCTAAGCAATGCTCTATTTCTTAGTTTCTGTTCTTCATAATCAAGAATTTCTTACTTCCTTTGAAATCAATAATAAAGTATTAGATTTTATGTGAAAATTCCGGTTAAACTTGATTGGGAAAAAAAAGGCTACATAATATTGTTAATGAAGTGATTACTGTACAGAGACAGCTACCAAATAACCAATGGGGGAAAAGAAATTCATTCCATAATCCCAAGGATCGAATCATATATTGGGTTCCATTTCCAGTCATGTATGGGTCATGTATGGTGAAATGGTGGGTCATGTTATAATTAAACGTGCCAGAAAATCATATCCAAGGTTCCTAGCCCAATAATAATAATAACTCTGAAATAATAAATGTGAAACAGTTGAAGGCAAGTTTTAGCAAAGTTAACAACAGATAATAAGCAATTAAGTAAAAAAGATAAAAGGCTTATCTATTTATCTATGTATTTGGGGGAGAAAAGAAAGAGAAGGATAATTAGAAGACAGCTTAGGAAGATCATGCAGCTGTGGTCTTCAGGCTTTTGCTTGAAACAAAAACATGTATAGGAAGGCGTGTTCTAAGTTTGCTTATGATTGTGTAAAAGGCAAAAATGTCTGAAAAAAGCACAACCAACCAACAAGCAAACCCATCCTATTCTCGCCATGGCCAGCTGAGCTTTGTTTGAGTACTATAGACTACAGAGTTCACATAATTGGTCCAATCGCTTGTCATTGCAAGCTTTTCCTTCCAACCGGCATTCATCTACCTTGATACCTTTACTGGAAAGGACACAAATGTATGAAATATTTATACCTTCAATAACAAATGATATATATGGATGCGGGAGTGCATATTTTCTCAGTCTAAAGACATAAAATTACTGGGAAAATGTTGATAGATTATGAATCAAAAAGAAAAAAGACAATCTGCTTTTCCCTGATAAGACAAGGAGATGACTAAAATCCCTACCACACAATGGGGTCACACTGATCACGCCCCCAACATATTATCATCACCAAACCATGTTAGAGGAATCATGAAAGCTGACAAACATAATTCACCTACACACACAAAAAAATTTCTACTTTAGCTTCCATGGTTAAAAGCTTAAAATATTTTATGGCTGCACCCTATTAAATTGACCCTCCTTTCCACCCCTCCCTAACTTCAACTCTCTCTTAGCTTCTCACTCCAAATGGCTAACTTAGCCACTTCCATGTTGCTATGCTTAAGCTTGTCAATGTCATACTATCTCCAAGCTTTCCATGCTATGGCACATGAGTGGCCTGGAGGGGGGTCGACCAGGTTCTATGATTTCAAGGTCAATCCATTTATACGTTTCTCTCCAAACAATGTGCTGTACAATTACCTCTATAATGTCAATTCTGTTTTTCTAACTATAAAGGTCTCTCATTGTTAATAGATGCAAACCTTGAGAGTTACTAAACTGTGTAACACCAAAGAGATTGTCACCATTAACAGAATGTTCCCGGGACCTGTCATTTATGCCCAAGAGGATGATAGAATCATCGTCAAGGTCACCAATGTGACCCCTTACAATGCCACAATTCACTGGTATCTTCTTGTAATTTATGAAGAGGATTACTAATTAATCAGAAAAGTCCAGTAACTCCATGAATTATATGTCATCCGGCTTATTTTTCTAGGCATGGAGTCAGGCAGAAGCTATCATGCTGGTTTGATGGTCCATCGTACATCACCCAGTGTCCCATTCAAGCTGGCCAGACTTTCACATATGAGTTCACATTGGTGAAGCAGAAGGGCACTTTTTTCTGGCATGCCCATGTTTCTTGGCTTAGGGCCACCGCTCATGGTGCCATTGTTGTGTATCCTAAGACTGGGATCCCTTACCCTTTCAAGCAACCATACGAAGAACATATCGTAATCCTAGGTAAAAGCTCTGCTTTAATGCAACATACTGAAATACTCTGAATAATGTGATTGAATATGTTTGGATATGATAATCACCTGGAAATGTGGCAGGAGAGTACTGGCTGAGAGATGTAGCGCAACTCGAGCGGCAAGTTTTAGCAAGCGGAGGAGCTGCCCCACCAGCTGATGCATTTACCATAAATGGTCACCCAGGTCCTAACTACAATTGCTCTAGAAATGGTATAAAACATATTTAAAAACTCTAGTTCTTTGCAGTATTTAGTCAAATTTGATCACCTGCTTTGATTACGAGTAACAATTTATATGGTGTGCAGATGTTTACAAGATCGAAGTAGTTCCAGGGAAGACATATTTGTTGAGGCTAATCAATGCAGGGTTAAACATGGAGAACTTCTTTGCCATAGCTTATCATAACTTAACAGTCGTGGAGGTCGATGCTGAGTACACCAAGTCATTCACCACGGACAGTTTGATGCTGGGACCAGGGCAGACCATGAATGTCCTTGTCACGGCTGAGCAGCCCATAGGAAAGTATTCCATGGCCATGGGACCATACATGTCTGCCCAGAATGTTTCATTCCAAACATATCAGCCATTGCTTACTTCCAATACTTAGGTGCTGCCCCTAACTGTCTATCGTTACCAGCTAAGTTACCAAGATTTAATGACAGTCTAGCAGTAATGACTGTCATGGATGGTCTTAGAAGCCTTAATCCTGTTGATGTTCCTAAAGAGATTGATGCTAGCCTGTTTGTCACCGTGGGATTAAATATAAACAAATGCCAGTCCAAGACACCACAGTGGAACTGCCAAGGCACGAACAATGGGACTTTTGCAGCTTCCATGAACAATATAAGCTTTGTGAATCCTACCATATCTGTTTTGGAAGCTTACTATAAGAAGATTGGTGGTCATTTCACAGAGGACTTCCCTGACTCACCCCTTAAATTCTATGACTTTGTCAATGGGGCACCAAACAATGCTCCTAATAACACACAGGCCACCAATGGAACTAGGACCAAGGTCCTTGAATACGGAAGCAGGGTGCAGGTTATCTTCCAGGACACAGGCACAGTCACCACTGAAAACCACCCGATTCATCTTCATGGCTACAGCTTTTATGTTGTTGGATATGGTACAGGGAATTTTAATCCGCAAACAGCAGACTTCAACTTGATTGATCCACCTTATATGAACACAATTGGAGTTCCAGTAGGAGGATGGGCAGCAATTCGGTTTGTCGCTGACAATCCAGGTAAGAAGTGTTTTCATTTTACAATAAAATTGTGATATTTATGAATATTATATTTTGCAGTTAACTAAATAGGTAAGAATCGGATTGCTGTGTTGGTAAATAGGGGTTTGGTTTATGCATTGCCACTTAGACATACACCAGTCATGGGGATTAGGGGCGGTGTTCATAGTGGAGAATGGAAAAGGAGAGCTGGAGACTTTGCCTCATCCTCCCGCGGACCTGCCCCGCTGCTAGACCCCCTTCCCTTGGATTTCTTTTGATGTCTCGCTCAGGATTGTTTTAGGCGCAAGTATGTTATATATGGCCTGCTCCATTCCGTTTAGATCATCATATTTTTTTTAATCGAAACAAGTGAAAACTGGAGGAACAAAACCCCAAATTTCTTTCTTTTTTTTTCCTTTGATTTTCCATGTTGAGGCTATTTGGCTACGTGTTTGGTGTTCCATCGAAATGATTATATACCTTTTAACAATTTACAAGATGCAAAGGTATAGTTGCTGTGAGCCAAAATACAACTGGAAATAGGACCATTTTCTGAATAATGTAGAACTGTATGGGCAGGGAGGGCAGGGACAGCCCTTCTATGGTCCAAGAAGATTGGTTCGTACGTCATAACTCCTCTGCCACTCGCATCCTTTAAATGATGCATTGGTAAATCCAATTATCTCTGTTACAGTTTATTAGACTTCTACTCTTCAAAATAACCAAACAGGCGGCTACTAGGAAGTAAATAACCCCGTTACCGACCTAGCTCTTGAATGCCTTAATGAAACCCAGAACAACAGCCCCTTTTTCAGTTTCGCCTCAAAACAACCACTAAGATTAGAAAACTTACTGCAACATCTATTTCTCATGGAATTCATCATCAAATTTCAAAACTTCAAACTGTACTTAGCCATTAAAATTTTAATGCATTTTCATATAATGTACAAATCTCGGCTCCAACTCGAACATTTGTAATTTTCATTTTCTTCTCAAAAGTATATTTCACTTGCAATGGCGAATGGGTTCCTTTTTCACCAAACAACAGAAGATAATTTATATGCAAAAAATTTTTCTATAATCAACCCTTGCAATTGGTTCCCAAGGGCAATGAAAAAATTAAATACAAAGCTTGTTAATTACTACTAAAGTATGACTACTTAATGCTTACCTTCATCACAAGGGGTTTGAGGCTAACAAAGCCAATGTTTTCCAGACCAAATACCTCTCACAGGTTGAAGACAGAAGACTTGCTTTGGCTTTAATACCCACAAGAACAACAATCCAAATGTAGCATATCAGTCGAATATGGAAATAAACAGACCAGTGATTTGACAAATGCAAGCAGCAGCCACTATGGTCCAAAACCTGTTAATACACCACTGGCTGCCAATTCTTATTCAATTACCCAACAAATCATGAAAGTAAACAAACCCCATTGGCTTTTCCAGAAGTCACTCTTGACCACCAGCTATAATTCTCCTCCTTCCATACCCTGACCGAAGAGTCGTCTCCTAAAGACCCCATCAAAACATCTCCAGTTGTATAGCAATATAGAAAACTTCAAATAGGACCGATGGCATGACCCTGTAATTTGGATTTTCACTTTACCAAATTAAAGAATGATATCCTATTAAATCCAGCAGCCCATTTTCGAGACATCCAGTTCAACTAAAGCACAAGAAAAGAATGTTGATTAAACTAAGATTTAATTCCACTGTAACAGACCTGACAACCTTGGTTGGCGGGGAAAATGGAAAGGATCGCCTTGACATCAGATCTACTGCTCATGCTTACATATGTCAGTTCAATACCACATACTGGGAAATCAACCAAGCATAAATATTTTTAACCTGGACAACAAAAGCTTCAACACCTGTGATGTAAATCTTAAATCAAACAGCAAAATTTTGAAGTCATCTTAACAAAGCTAAAGATGGATTGGTAACCCATAATTTTGGAATGATCTGATCCGTCCATCCCAACCAGCTGTTACAATTACGAGGCCCCATGAATGAGAAGAACCAAGTGCACTCTGACAAGAAGTCTTAAGCAACTTATACTGAGATTTACACATTGCAGAAGACACAACCAAGGAGTTTGGAGGGGGGAGCTTTTCCTCTGGCCAGGTTGCAGTACCCCTGGACAAAGATTCTGAGAAAAATCCATGGCCTAGAGAAGAACGCTCAGAAGTGGAGAATGGAGATTTGTGTAGAGAGCTCTCACCCAACTCAGATTGCAGTACCCCAGCACTCCCATTACATGTCCATGTGCTAGAAGAAACTTTTGGGGATGGCATACCTCCTGCCATAGTTGAGAAAATAGAGTTTATAGATGTCATGCCACACCAAGGTATGGCTACTGATGCATTATTTGAGAAAAATCGTTCACAAGACCAATTGTTTTTTGCTTGGGGAACTGGACCATCCTGGCTAATGTTGTTCCACACATAGACATTAGAATCCTCACTTGCTGAAACAATCCGCATTCCATCTGAGGTGAATGATGCAGATATCTGGCTCCCTGCATTCCGCAGGCCTGTAGATAGAGAAGGCAATTTAGTGGCGATAGCACAGTCATATATCTGAGAGATTCAAGCAAATAAAAAGGGTTCTTAGGTTTAAATAGTAAGGAAAGTGAAGCTGGCTTCCACTCCAGTACCCTGTTCATAAAGTTGTTATCAAGGCAAGAGTTTCAAAGTGAACCAAAACAACCAAATTTTACCTAGTAAATTTCCTCAAATATTTTGGTTAGCTTTGCTCATGATCCATTCTTGTTCTTCAAAATATAATTTAGAAAAAGTTCAAATCAGGAAACAAAGGTACTAATGCCTAAGTCTTAATTTATTCCCTCTCCCCCCCCCCCCCCCAAAAAAAAAAAAAATAAATAAATAAAACATGTACACCTCTATCTTTACTCTCCACTTTCCTTCGACCTCAGACCTAAAGAGTTTGAAAATTTTTCCTTCAAAGATCATAATTTTGGTAGTTAGAACTTTGATCTTTTTTTTCTATATCTCATAATTGCAGCACATTTTCCATTCAATACATCATTATCATATCCAATTAAACCAGCCAAACAACTACCTACCTCGAAATTTGCATACCACATCAACATCGTGGAGGATTCGAACTTGTGAATTAGCAGATGTAACCATCAATTTATCTGGGTCCCCAGGTGCAAACTACAAGATAATCCCTCTATTAACTCTCAAATGCTTGGAAGCTAGCTTGGGGACAACGGAAAACGGAAAAATAGATGGTAATTGTCAATACCTGAAATCCAGTTATCCTACTGCATGCGGATTTCTTCTTACTCTGTAAGCAGATTTGAGCCTTAAGTTGCAAACGGTTATCTGATTCATGTAAATAGACCAGTTAGTGTTTTCCAAACAAACTAACCTCCAAAAGGCATCTACTATAGGTTTGGTAAAAAAAGCTTTGAGTTTGGAGAAAAATAATGTAAAACCGCTTGCCAGCACTACCCTGGAGCCAATCATAAGCCCAAAATTTCAGCTTGCATAAAATGAAAGCCACAAAAATGAAACAATAAGGTTCCGCTGAAAGTCCAAAGAAAGAATTTCAAAAGGAAAGTTCACCAACATTCCCCTTAAAATTGCAAAAGTAAACCCAACTTATTAATTTACAACTTTGATGATACAATTTTAGAGGGTTAATTATTTCATCAAAAATAAAACCAAGTGTTAGTAGCAGACAGCAGATAATGTTTCATTTCCTCTTGATCTCTGTGGGCCTCTGAACTTTTAAGTTTCTGACGCAGATTGTTCGACAAAAAAGGATAAAAATTATAATTTTTTTTATTTCCTACAGCAAAGCAATATTCCGATTGATATCCTCAAGACATTCTACTTCAATATATTGAAAATGCTCAAATTTAACACAAATATGATAAAACTCCAAGCGGCTAGACAAAGAGTAAAAATTGCCAGATCCTAGAAAAGCATTATTAGAGATCTTGAACAATAAACCAATCATAAAAGGGACCAGGAAACTAATGGTGTACCTGAAGCATCATAAAATCGACAATCTCCATTCATTGAGCCAATAACTGCACCCTGTAGAGAAAAAATGAATGAGCCCAAAATTCTAAAACCTGATTGCTAAATAAAATGGATAAGAAAAAGTTCCATTGAACCTTTCCATCAGGACGATAACAAACAGCGGTAACAATATCTGTCACGTCAATCCAGTCAACAACTTGACCACCAGGAATAACCCAGATGCGCACTTTCCCATCTATGGAACCACTTATGAAGTAATCATCATCCACAGGATTAAACTGAACACATGTCACTGCATCACATAGCAACAAGAATATGGACCAATTATGATAGAATAAATCACAATGCAAAAGTGATTGCTTGGATAAATAGACATTTCTATAACAAAAAATAAGAAATAATAAAACTCAAGCATCAAATCAAATATATCACCATAATTATTGTGGGAAAATACTTTTTGACATTCGTCATATCCAACTTGCCACAAGCGAACTGTCTTGTCAACAGAGGATGAAAGAATATGCTGCAATACATAAATTTTAATTACAAACCCAAATAGATTCCAGCAAATGACAGCAAGTTATTTCTGACTTCAGAGCAATTACTGACCTTACTCTTTGACCAAGAGAGGTCCAGGACCTCACCACAATGCCCACAGAACTCATGGATAGGTTTATCCAAAATTCGAAAAACTTTCTGAGGTAAGATGACACAAGTTGAGTCCGAAACTTTCTTCACTCTCTTTGATTTGCCATTTTTCTCTTTGTCTACGTGAAGAGGAACTAACTCAGAAAAGTTATTTACTGTGAAATAGACACATGAAGGATTGACATCATGAAAGTCAGAATTCCCTGATAGTTCAGACTCCAAAACTTGCCACACACGCACAACACCATCTTCACCTGCACTTGCAAGATACTGACCATCAGGGCTAAATTTCATTGTTAAGATTGACCCTTCATGGGCTTGGATCTCTTGCCCCTTGTAAAGAGCTGAGAACTCCTTTGACCGCTTTTTGTATGATCTAACTCGAACCAGTTGAATCCTAGCCTCTGCATTCGGATAACAATCGTTGGATATCGTACAAGAAGATTCAACCTGCCTATCAACGACACAAGCAACAGTACCTAATCGCCTAAGCCATCCCCGTTTCCCCTGCTTTCTTTCTGGCCCTAAATCAGAAACATCTTTGACTTCCCGCCGCATTGCTTGTTGAATAACAGGGGATAAGCCAAGCTTCCTTTCAAATTCATCGACTGTAAGCAAATGATTAGACCCTACTTCCCGCAGTTTCCTAAACTTGCCATCCTGACTAAGCTCATCCACAATGAACTCTGTCCCATCATCCAAATTCTTAATCCTACGCACAAGATTATCATCCAATGCCCTATCCAACAACTCCCTGGCATCACTTGACGAACAAGATACGAAAGGCTGACTGGAAGAAAAACCATCATTAAAACTTGATGATCCTAAGTCCGCTCCACTCTTTTCCAGAATTCTATCAGTCTCCACTTCAATTTCATCACAACACACGTTAGAGGCACCTTCCCTTGCAGTCTGATCTAAGCTTAACCCCATCCATTTTAGGAATTTATCACGTCGTTCCCGAATACTACTCAGGTTTCTAACCCAAATTTCATATCCAACGTTAGAAGGCACTGAATTCATGGATGTAGCATGTTCAGAATCAGAATTCTCTGGGCAATCGGATCCTGAATCAGATACAGAAGTGATATCTTCACGGGTATCGAAAAATTGATCTTCCTCTTCAGTTAAACTCCCCATCATTATAAACTCTTCAGTTCAACCCATGAAAACTCACCCTCCCACCTAAATGGTCTTCTCACAAAAACCCTAGGCAATGCTCTAAATTCCCTACAAGGATGACATGAGAAAACAAAACATCAAAACCCGGAGAAAAAAAAACACATTTATTTCATATTTAGAACTATAAAACTAAAACCCAGAAACACAGATCCCAACTAAAACCCACCATAGCTAATAGGATAATATAATATTTAACAGCTTTAACCAAAACTCAAATCTCAAAAACAATTGTTCACGCACAGATCAGTGCCAAGTGATGTAAAGCAACAAACAGGAGACATTCAAATGATAAGAAAAATAGGCATATGATAAACAACAAGAAACTCTAAATGAATAGAAAATTACGATTGGAATTTTTTTTTTTCCGCTTTTATGTCTGAACCAAAAAAAAAAAAGGTGATTTAATGGGCAATGAAATGGGCACCTTGGGTTTTTGTTGGAAAGTCCGTCGACCCCAAGATACGGCTTATTCATATCTCATCATCATCACCTTCCAAATTCCCATAAGGATTTCCAGTTCTTTCTCTCTCTCTTCTTCCTATGTTGAGACTAGAGAGAGCGGAGAGCAAAAATTACTTCTAAAAAACAAAACAACAAAAACTCAATAGAAAGTAGTCAAGTACAAAAGTTGAGAGGAAAAAAAAAAACTAAAAGGGTAATCTCGAAAGGAGTGAAAACGGATGGACTATGGCCCGAGAAACAAGATTTGGAGAGGCGAGCAGTATTTGCCTTGCTGTCCTCCTGCCCGTACTATTTCCACTGGTGGACGGCCTTTACTTGTTACAATCACTAATTAACCATTTTTATCTATTTAAAAAAAATTCTTTCACTTAAACCAGATTATTGCATTGTATGCTTCTTCTTTTTTAATTTAAAAAAAAAGTATGTGTTAATTATATTTTATACTCTGATGATATTAATAAATTTTATTTAATATTACTTCAATATATATGAGGAGTTAATAATTGATTATTTCTATATATTTTTTCTTCCAAGTTTATTTCTTTCTTGAGTATTTGGTTATTTAAGTTGTCTTTAATTTTACTATGCTTTGAATTTATGTTGTTTTTACCTAATTAATTATCTAAATTTCTTCTCTGGATTTAAGGGGAAAAAGTTTACTTAAAAACAATATGCAGTACCATAGGATTGTATATAAACCAACAGCAAAGCTAGAAATTTGTAATTAGGAGACCCATAAATTTGATATTAAAAGATTCTAGATTAAATCACTAATTTCTTATAAAGACTTAAAATACTATATAATAAAAAAAATAACATGACATTCATTTTGAAAATTAAAAAGAAAAAAATTGAAGGAAAAGCAAATATTGAAAATTCATTTCATTTTATTATAAAGTCCGGTGTGAGATATTTTTTTTTCTACGTGTATGGTTGGTTTTTCTTCCCTTGTGCATAAAGACATAAATCGTACCTTTTATATAACATGAAAGGTATTCTTCCTCTTGATAAATTTCAATGGGAAGGCGGCTTCACACTTTCAATGACAGCGATTTTGGAAGTTGGTTGAATTCAATGTTAACTTTCACAAAATTTTAGGAATATTTATTTGGAATTTTAAATGTTATAGTTATATTTTCATTATTAACTGCAATTTTTAAATTAATTTATAGATATAATACTAAAATACTCATAATAATTTTGTTATGCAATAATTGTTACCCCTTCACGTTGCACTCATCTAATATGTCTTCAATTTGCATGTTTTCTACACTTGAATCTATATGCAAATTAATTTTTCTATTCGGATTTTCGAATAACTCGAATTGTGTAATTCATAATCGAGTTAAACTGAAAAACTTGATTTTTTTATTCGAATTGATCTGAATAACTCAATTAACTCGAACTATTTAATTCAAAATATAAATTTTTTATCGAGTTGAATCGGATTTTATTTATCCCTACTTTAAAGTAAGATTATAAGGTTGTTATTCCCTTTAATATTAAAAATACAAATAAACATACGAGAGCTTTATAATTAGAATATAGCCAAAGTAACTTTTAGTAACTTTTAAACGTAAATGGTTTAATTTAATTTTTTTTAGCTTGTTTAAATTGAAAATTTGTAATTTTGATATCTTTCAAAAGTTAAAAAAATTCAAATGAAGTTATTTTAATACAAAATTTTTAATTTTAATCCCTCTGTTTTTTTTTATTATTTTATCTTAATCCCCATCATATAATTCCAAGCTTCGCACCTATTTATAATATCGGCATATAAAATAGGTTTTGTGGTATAGACCTTCTTTCTTTCTTCTTTTTTTCCCCTCAGTCGAGTAGTGGAGCTTTTACTGAAGGAAGTGTAATCCAAACAAGCAACCCCGCGATCACAAATGCAAAAAACATATTTGGAAGTTAAGGTGGTTGTTTTTGTTTGCGTCAATATGTATTCTATTAATTAGTTAAAGAAATCGAAAAGCGTGATTAATTATCGTACTAATGTAGGAAATTTCGAATGCATGCATGCAGCTGTCTGCTGATGAAGCAGCAATTAACCCGAATTTCAAGCTCTCACAACGCTTTATAATCACTATTTAAATGGATGTCTAATACTAATACAACAACACGAAACACCATATTACACAACCTCAAAACTATATTACAAATTATAGCTAAAATATCATAATTTATAAAACATATAATTAAAAAGTATACAAATAAAAATATAATCTTTTTAAGTTTTAAGCGCATGTAACATTAATTACTGCTGCAATTGTAGTACTACAAACAAGACATAATTCTTGCTTTCTCAATAAAACGCACCATTTCGCTGTTCGCAAGTTGACTTTTTTTTTTTGTATATATTTTCATTGTTTTTATTCAACGTATTTTTAGAGAATTATGTGATTTATATGTTAAATAATTTCTTTAATTGTTAACGATTTTAATTATTTATATTCCTATGAGGGGTTTTAAAGAAGTGTTAACCAATGATAAGTTATTATTATTGATAGTGCATTAAATACAATTTTTTTTATTTTACTTTTTTCGTGTTTGAATAATGAGATTATTGTTATACTATGGACAAATGCATAAATGCAAGATGATTTTAAAGTGTGCACACTTACATGCTTCTCCATCATTGAGTGCCATTATAGTTAGAGGCGAATTGGAAGGGTTCTAGCCCCCTAAAATGGGAAACTGTGCTGTAAACCGCTCAAAATCTATGTACTTTTTAGTTGATACATAGTAAAATTTTAATTTGACTTTTAAAATGATAAAATTTTAATTTAGTTCTTTTAAAAATATAAAAATATATGCCAATACAATATGAAATTCCATTTTTATTCTTATAAAAATACGCAACTTAGTCGTGCCCAAAAAAAATTCTAACTTTACCGTTGATCATAATTGAGGATAATCCAAAACATTTCTTTAGATTTGGTAAACCTTGATAAGTTTCATCATTTTTATTTGTGTTCCAATATCGAGCACAACCGAGCGTCATTCGTAGCGCATTGAGTTGCTCATCTTCAGTATACCAATCAAGTTGCATTGATTATGGATGGTAATTTCCATCATCCATATCTTATTACATTGGTTTAAGATCCACAATCCACAATTAATATCTATATCAGTAAGGACAACATCCTTAACTTCTAGCTCAACAGATTAAATTTCATCGTAAAAAAGAGAAATTTGCCAGACTGCCAAACCTGGTGAACAAAGAAATATGCGATAGCATGCCCAAGCTAACTAACCCTCTCAAAGCAGACGAACATGCCCAACCTACATAACTAGCTGAACTTATCCAACTCCTTCTTTAATACAAACACCAACATTGGATATGATACAAGTCGACCTCGACTTTGCGTGAGTGTTTGCAAGTCTACCGAGCTCATCCGCACTTGCAATCTCTTACAGTGTCCTAGCTGGTCTGAAGCTCAAGATCTGATGTAGTCACTAGACGACAAATGATTGTATACATTCTTTTTATCACTTTGATTAGATAAATTTTATGTTACGACCTTTGATTATACATTTTCAACAACGTTTGGATTGGTTTGGTTTTTAATGTCCATTTTGATGCATATTCAGGTTAATTGAGGTTGATATATTGAATTTCTATATCATTGCAGATTTGAAACACAATTTATAAGCTAGTGAGTTCAACGACCAATACTTCTTATTGGGACTTGGGAGTACTTGAAACTCACATTGATAAATATTGATTATATGATCAAACAGGAAATATTATCCACGTATTTCATGCAATAGATATTTATTATATTACATGCAATAATCACATGTGAATATGAATATCTTTTTACTTAAATATGGTCCTAATTACACCACCTATCATCATGAATTCATGATCGACTCTAAATGAACTCGTGTCACTTTTCAGACTAGATCAACAAATTTTTTAACCTTAAATGCTTATGCAGTTCGAATGGAAAAAACTAATTACGCGATTAGAGTTAACTGCCCTATAATTGTGTAAAGCTTTCGTAGAAAATATGTTTTGCTCCTATCATGTCAACTTGATTCTTCTTTCTTTTGACAAAAAGTTCATTAAACTTGTACTAAGTGGATTCAACTAATGTGATGATGGACAAATGATATGAGTGGTCTTCAACACCACGTTAACAAATTCTGTAAGGTTTGTTGTCATACGATCATAGTGTTGCTCTTTATCATATGACTACACCTACTGCTTCATCAGGATCTTTTCATGTCAACCTCCCGCAGCATCATGTGCTACACATATAAGTATCAGCTTATCATGAAATCGAGGTCTCCTAATACCTTGTTCAACCAAAATATTTAATAATTGAAAAAAACCAACATGAATAATAATTTTTTTTAAAAAATAAGGTTACATACATAAGTTTAAAATTTATCGGCACAATTCTTTTATTTTTTGGTATAATTACAGGTGTTCTCATCTCTTTTATAGTTTAATTATAATTTTGTTTGTAGCGGCGAAGTCACGTTGAGGTTCAGGGAGGCCATGGTTTAATTTTTTTCAATTTAGTTCTTTATAAATTTATATTATGGTCTTTCTAAAAATATAAGTAGCCCCTCTAAGATTTAAGATTTTTGTAACTTTTCCCTTTGTATATATATATTATTAAAATTTTAATTTAGGCTCTTTATAATTTATAAAATTTTAAATTAGTAATGGTAAAATTACACTTTGGTCCTCTGAAAAAAATTTAATTTAACCCTTTAAAAATAATAAAGATATAAACTATTAAAATGATGAAATTATATTTGTACTATTGTAATAACAAACAATTTAATTTCGCCCCTCCTAAAGAAAAGTTTCTAACTCCACCACTATTTGTTTGAGTCAGAGATGATATTCAAGTAAAATCCTCTCAACAATATTGTCTCCCAAATTTGAAGTTGGTTCAAATGCCGGACAGAAAAATTCGCTTCAGCTTCCTTTTCTTCTAACTAGTTGAGGTATCGTCACAATTCTTTATTACAATACTCAGTCATGATATTGTGTGCAATGTGTCGAATGCAAAACATACTATATACAAGTGGTTGGGTTTGCCTATTGGCTAGGTAACTCACCAAAACTATGATAGAATGAATTAGTAATTTCTCATTGTATTTTCTCTACAAGTCAGCTACTTATTATGATGTCACATCAACATTTAATAGAAGAAATGGATAAAAAAAAATAATCGAGGGACCATTTTCATTTTACTCCATACAAAATGTACATAGATTATTTTGCTCATATTTTTCATTAAAGTGATCAAAATGAAACCTAAGATATAATCCAAGGGTATTATAATCTTTTACCCACTAATTTACTACAATAACATATAGCATATTCAACAATTAGTAACAATATTAATAACATAAAACTAGAAAAAAAAAAACACATAGATATTTTACCAATAAATTTTTAATTTACCAACATATAAAAATTGAATAATATTTAATTACGTATGATAATTTTAATAACACTAATAACATAACAATGATAAAAAAAAAATCTTTCATGATAAAAATAAATTGTAGTAAAATTTGGAGCACATATACAAGAGTTAAAAGCAAGGGCACGAGCAAAATAAGAAATATGACATTGATACTCATAAGTGTTGAGGTCAGACTATTTAAAATTAAATCTGTAGCAGTGCAATTATAAAGTTCGTGGAAGAATTTTGTAAAATATTAATATGACCATGAAACTGATAAGTGTTTAGGTCTTTGAAAGGTTATTTCATCATTACCAAATGATAAGATGTTGATGGTTTCGACTACATTGCATGGTCATATCATCATCCCCAAATAATGAGACTTTAAATTCTTTTAGGATTCTAGTAAGAAATGAAGGATTTTGACATCATAAGCGTCGAGGTGCCCTTAAAAAAATTATAATAAATAATCCCCAAATAATTTTAGTTTGAAAATAATTACTATAGAAATAATACTCAAATAAAATCTTAAATTGATTTCTCAATAATTTTGAGATTTTAAATTCGAGTGTACACATGTGTAAAAGAATTGTTCTCCTAACTTTATTATGATTAATTACATTAGGTTAAATTGATTTAATTATTTATTCTAATTGTACTTATATGTATATTAATATAATTGTAAATTAAAAAAACTCCAAATATAAATATACTCACATATATATATATATATATATATATATCTTGTAATCAAATTACATCTTGAATATTGTTTGATAAATAAAAAAAATAAGTATTTAAAAATTATAAATATTTTAATTATATTTTTTATTTAAATATATTGAAAGTTTAATTTTATGTTTGATTGGCGTTTAAGTGAACGCCATTTTTTTCACACTGCCACCTAATTATTTGATCGTAATAAATTTTAATTTAATTATAATTATTTTCCATGTTTGATGCTGCCTGTCCCATGCCAATTGCCAAAATCCACTTTCACACAATAATAATATTCCTTTCATCAAAATAATTTAATTGATAATAATATGCTATTGCCCACCAAATTTGAAAATAACTTTTAAAAAAAAAAAAATTAAACGTAGTCTATCTCTCATAATAATAGAGAAAAAGCAAGTAAGCTAACCCATTGGTTAAAAATATTGGTATACGATATGTATGCTTTATTCCTTTAATGTTATGCCCCCAACAAATGTCTCTTGAAAATTCCAGATGCCAAATGCTCTGCTTTCTTAGCCAAAAAATAATGAAGCCGTCCAATTAAATATCAGAATTATCCCATCTTGTGGCTATAAGAGTTTTGAGTTACTTGAACCATATTCCTTTTAAGAGACATGTCTCAAGTCTAATCAACGGCCAAAGTCCACACCATTAATCAACTGTTGTTGGACCCTGCATGAGATCAGTGCCATTTCAAAGCATGGCCTGCAAGCTTACAGCAAGTGGTCATATTATTTTATATATATTGCCCTACTACACCTCCTTTCATTGACGTATTATTGCGTACTTTTTGATAGGGAATAAGGATCAAATTCATGTCATCCACTTAATTCAAATGCTTCTATGCATGGAGGTCATATCTAGTGGATGGTGTTAGTACAAAAGATCATGCTTTTCATTTTATTTTTTCGATCAGTTTGTCCAAATTGAATGATTGTGTTTGAGTGTTACTGCATATTGAACTGTTCCTACTTGGATGTTATCTCCAGGATGTCAATGTCAATGTCAATGTCAATTTGCAGACATTTGTTAGTTTCAGACAATAGTTGAAATTTGCTAGAGTGAATTTTGTCCCAGAGATTGGGAGTCATTGAAATGACTAGGAATCTACTCTTATAGTAAAACCCTAATGATTTTTGTGAGAAACCATGTAGTGGTGAAGCTAGTGAACTTGATCTGTTACCACCATGCAACAACGAAGATACCCCCAAAACCAGAATGATTGGACCAATTCATGTTAGCTCCATCAGTGAACAAGTTGTAATGACCTTCAGATGGCTGGCCAAGGATATATAATGAAGACGTGACTATATTCCACTACGATTTGCATTATCTTATTTGGGGCAATAATTAACTTACATTTTGGGGATACATTAAATTGTAAATATCAATCAATAAGTGATTGGACATAATGATAAGATATATTACACTTTTAAAAAAAGGATATAGATTCGAACCTTAACGGTAACCACAATGTTGGTAATGCAAAGTGAGTGTATTCCACATTGGTTAAGTATAGATTACTAAAAAGATCTATTACCTTCATTGAGTATTTGGGATAAAGGCTTAATTTATGTGTACTATTGTTGTTGCTTGGCCCTATCCATGTTAACATGTATTGAGTGCATTTCTTTTTGGACAAATTTTATCAAATGTATTTTATTTTACTATATTACTCTCCAGAAAACAGCATATAGTCCATCTTTCACCTCTTATACAACAACAAATCTAAGCTTCTCTCATCTTTTGGTTTCTCTCATTCTTCTCTAGCATTTTATTGAAATTACATTAGAGAGAAATTCTATTTAGGAGATTGGATCTTAAGCAAGATCATCTGTGAACCCTCCAACCTTTCTTGAGAATTGAACTTAGTGTGATTTTTCCAACCAAGTTTTTCGATCAGCTTTAAACGCTTCGTTTTTATCTTATTTCCCAATTCTTCAAAGATACCAATTGTGTTCCACCTTCCTTTTTTCGGTGTACGAATATTGAAGTTTTATATTAACTTTGAAGGGGCGACGTCACTAATCGGGGAGAATTTACTTTTAAGACAATGGTTCTTCCACGATACAATAATTCTTTCTTTTATTTACGCTTGGTTTATTTTCCAATTAATGCTAATGATTTTGTTTTCCAATAGTATATTTCTAACAAACACGAACCTCAAACATGAAAGTAAATGGATATGTAACGTAAAGAAATTGGAAGTATTTTTTAAAGTAAGAACAGCGAAAAAAAAAAAAAAAATTAACAAGATTTGGATGCACTAGAACCGGAGGACAAAGCCTAATTACCTTTTTCGCAATCCATTGTCTCAGAGCAGGGCCCAAATCCAATGTTATATAAACCAAAGCCTGAAACGTATACAAGCCTTCAGGCTTAACCCATTGAAAGCCTTTTAGTTACGAATTGCACAGCAGAGCAGGTTAAATGAAGAGTGGAGATAGGACCCAGCAAAAGTACTAAAATAAAAAATAAAAACCGAGTCGAATCATAGCGCTTGATTCCTTTCGATTGGGTTTTATTAAATTGAATTCGATTTTGATTTGATTGTGTTTACGTTCACAAGTTAAAAATTCAAATTGAATTGAATTAAATTCTATTGAATAGAATTTTATTTTTATTTAATTTATAATTATTATAATATAAAAATAAATATTTTACCTTTAAATAATGAGGGAAACTTGAAAATGCTTACAAAAAACCTTTTTTAGAAATTTTTTTTAAAAAAATTTAAGGAAATAACACTCTTTTTCCCATTTATTATTACCAAATTTTTCGTTGGCTTTTTTCTTAAACCCTTATCAAGCATCAGAAAATTTGGAAAAATATTTTTTGGAAAATGTTTTGATTCAAAAAAAAATTAGAAACCAGAAATTGATTTGGACCAAAAGTATTTAGTTTGGATTACGAAACATCAAAATTGTGATAGATAAATTTTGATTTTGATTTAATTGTATATATTTTAAAAAATATATACATTGTCGATTGAGTATTAGTTCAATAGGCATGGACATTGTTGTCAATGCAGGAGGACGTGGGTTCAAGTGCGTTGAAGCACATTATCCTTCTATTTATGCGTTAAGAAGGGACTATAGGTAATTGTAAGCATTGTGTAAAAAACAATACGATTAAAACATTACTTGTTGAGCTCATCGAGATCACATGTTAGTTCTATTTGTTAATTGTATTTTGACATGTACATGGAAGCTTAGACTATTATAAGAATTTGTAAGTGTTTGGATTCGTGAAGTCAAGTATCATTTATAACTTTTTAAATGGGTAAGACAATTTTTGACTTATATATTAATTTGAACATGTGTTTGACTTGAAATTGTGTTTAAATATGATTTGAAAATGTTTTTAAATGATTTGGACCCATGGGGGTATGATTTGATGATGTTTTAGAGTGTTTTTGAAGTAACGTCACAACCTTCACCTCTGACGTCACAACCTTGCCTTTACCACGTTGTGATGTCGAGTGTTCCACGTTGTGACCTTGCGTGCTGTCCTAGACTCCTAGCATGTTTCACAACTTTGCCTCACTACATTGTTTTGATTCGTTTTGGTTTTCAATGGCTTGATTTTGACCCTAGACACCTTCAATCACCCAAAGAATGTTTCTAAATGGTTTTAAGATGATTTTATAGCCTTGAAAATGTTTCTATGTTGTGATTTTATTAAATTGTTTAAAGTATTAATTTATGAAAAAAATTACTTTTCTTAACACAAACAATCTCATTTTAAACTTAACCAACTTCAAATACTTGATTTGTAAATTGGATTTGTCCACATATGTATTCAATGACTCAAAATGATTCAACAACCTATTTGGATCTTTCTAACTTTGCGAATTTAATTTAAAGAAGATTAATAGATTACGAATCAGATAATTTTTATAAAAAAATTTTTTGTACTAACTAAGAAAGTATTTTGATAACATATGAGTCACGAGTGTTACAAACATGATAAATATTTTCATTTTTTTAGAAGTCTAGAATAAGAAAATATAGTAAAATTCTACTGTGCGTTTTAAAAAATACCAAAATTATTGACTAAAGCATTAAAAATTTTGATAAAGGTTAAAAAATTTGATATTGGTATACTGTTAATAATTTTAGTATGACGTTAAAATTTTGGCATGTCTTTTTTTTTTTTTCCGAGCGTATAGTAGAAGTGTAGAACCTCTTGAAAATATGTGACAAAGAGCTGCCCTCAATTTGGTATACAAAACCTCCCATAACTCAACCCCATCTTGAAAAACTAAACAAAACAAATGAACTATCTTTTGTTGTTGTTTCTTGTTGATATTGTGGGGTGTGTATTTTTTTTTTTGGTATTTTAAGTTTTATCATGTTTTGCAATGCCTTTGAACTTTGTTCATCAATTTAGGGTGTTTCGATGTTTGGAATTATATAAATTTAATAACCTTTAATGTATTGTTGCATGGCAGCAGGAGTCATAGGTAGTTTACTATATATTTTCCCTTTCAATCAATTAAAAAGAATAAAATACAACACTGAAAAAGGAAAAAAGTGAATAAAAAGGATTTTACATTAAAAAAAGTAATTTAGAAATATACATATGATGGAAATGGTCTCAGATAAAATTAAATTCACGTTGCTTTGTAGATTTTCCTGTATGTTTTAATCAGATGTCATAAGAGATTTAAAAATTATGAAATAACAACGAAATAGAAATTTTAAAGATATACTCTACATGCATTACATTTCTCAACTGTATAAAAGATGACTTTATCAAACTTATTATCTTCTTTCATGAATTTATGATTATGAGAGATTGTAAATGAAGTCAAGAAACTTGGTAGAAAAATGTTACACCTTCAAAAAGTTTTTTGTACAAAGATATTCCCATTTTAACATACGGGAAGAAGTGGTGATTGTCTCTAGCCAGCATAACCAACTGTTCTTAACAGGAAACCCACTCAATATTCTGAATTGATTCCAAAGATTCGAACCTTGTGCATGTTGGGGAACTTGGCAACAACAAGCACAACCACTGCAATTGTGTTGAAAAAGAGCATAGGATGTTGGTAGTCGGTTGTATGTGAGGCTATCAAGTACCTGTCAAGAAAAGAAAGAACAATGTCCATCCACATAAATACAAATATACAACACAGAATAATGTGATGATCATATCAACAGACTTACAATGTAACAGGTACAACAGTCAGAAATTTTCTATTGGGTGTAAGTTGCTTGCCATTGTCTATCTGCTCCCACCAAGTCAACCCATTGTACATCCCTTGATCTTCAGCAAATGGGGTTCCTTTCTTCCAATGAAAGAAATGACACGTGATCTGAAAATATGACCAATCTCATAACGTTGGTTTAGATACTAGTTAAAGCAGATTGGTCATGCTCTGTAAATAAATTCAAAAGTTGGATGGATTAACACATAAGAGGGAGGGGGTAATTTACAGGCATAGAATGAAACCCAATTCAAAATTGAATACAATAAGAGAGAGAAAAAAAAAAAAAAGAATAAAGAGGAATGGTACGAAGAAATGAAAGAGGTTGATGATGGTCCAAGCCGTGCCAGGAGAACAACCGAAGATGGAGAGAACAAGGAGCCAAGCGAAGAAGAGGATTAGAATATAAATAGTCCACACTCCAGGGTACATAAACCAATCCGTGTTACGATTCAGATCCGCCGGTGACTCCGCATTCACATACAAACTCGCCATTTATTTTGAATAGCCACAAAATCCCAACCAGCACCCGTTTCTTTATTCTTCAATTTGACTGATTTCCTTTAGTTATTATTATTTGATTTATCTATAAACTTAAAATGCAAAACCCCAAGGAGCACCACAAAGGGTTTTCTTTATCTTAGAAAGAAAGATGATCATGAATGATGTCGGAAAATTTGACAAGATTTTTCGATTAATTTTTACAAGAAAAAGCCAAAAGAAGCTGACTTATGCCATGAACCTTTCTCTTTTTTGAAAACTCCATATGTCACAACCCCGTTTGCTTTGTTTAGTTTTCGTCTAACACCCACATATTTTCTTTTTCTCGCAATACATATATTTCTATTGCTTTTGATGTATGATTAATTACTATATTTATTGCTTTTAAAAATGGCTTTATTTAAAGACTCATCCTTTTTCACGGGCTTTCTCTTGTTTTAAAAATACTAATAGCATTTGAATCTCATCCATCAAATCTATGTCCATTACTACATTCTAAAAATCATTCAGGAAGTGGAGTCATATGATATGAGCCGAAAAAAGAAAGAAAAATAAAACTCAAGCTAGGGTAATGACTTTTTAATGCATTCTAACAAGAAATCATTGTCCCTCACTTCATTTTAACAACTAGGAAATGATGATAAAGTTATGAACTGAAAGAGACAGACTTGGAAGAGGCTAACATTGTGAGTTCAACCAAATAGGAGTAAATTATATTTTGATAGTTTGTAGGGAAGTTTGTGTTTTTCCTTTGTTTTTTACTAGTTTTAGATCATGGAGTTTTAATGGAAGCATGTTTGATTATGTGCAGTTGTTGAAGACGGGTTGAATGCATCAGAAGCTGAGGATTGTACAAACAAAGACTGATGCTGCGGCATGCTACTGCTGGACGTCGCGATGCGAAAGATTAAGTTATTAAATAGGAATTTTTTAAATATTTAACTTTTCAATCTTCATTAAGTCAAATTTTAAATAGGAATATTTTGACCATTCACCTACTTAGTATATATACTCTATTGCATCAGAATTAACAGGAGAGAAGATTTTGTAGAAAGTTAGAAAGGATTGTTTACCTTTTCTCTTTAAAATTTTTGTAGAAGTGTTCTAGCATTAAGTTTAGCTTTTGATATTCTTGAATATTGTGATTTACTCTTTCTTGTGCTGATGGTGTAAGGTTGGGAATTATTTAAATTTTGGCTTCAAGCTACTTTGGCATAGCGCTTTCTAGACTCAAACTATATTTTTCATATTCAATTTATGTTTAGCATGAAGATTTGTGATTGTTTTTTTACGTGGTTTTATAATGTTTGTTTTGACTTGATAGTATTGATTGTTTGATTGTGTTAATGGATTTAATAAGTTAAAATTGATAATTTTAATAAAAATCTAGATAAAGAAGATCAAGAGGAAATTTTATGGATCAGTAGTGGAGTCGGAGGTTGGTAGGAGCTTTGTTTTCTTAAAATTGAAAATTTTACTTTTAGACTTTTTATAATTTATAAAATTTTAAATTAAGAATAATAAAATTACACTTTGAACCATCCAAAAATAATAAAAAATTAATTTAATTTTTTTAAAATTATAAAAATATAAATTATTAAAATAATAAAATCATATTTTTATTATGATAAAAATATATAATTTAATTTTCATCCTCAAAAATATTTTCCTCACTCTGTCACTATTATCTAGTAATCATTGGTATAGAGTATACAGAGTGGAGCATGTTTGTGAGATTAAAACAAAGCATATGGTAAGGTAATTAACATAAAAGTGTTCCCATCCCATCGAATTGACCAAAATAATGTCATGATCAGTGGATTGGGGAGACTGAATAAAGAATGATATCACCAGCAGTGGCAGCAGGTTAAACCAGGAAGTTTCCTGGAACTTTGTTTCCCCACATACAAATGAAAAAAAAGTAATTTCAGTAAAAATTAATTATTTTTTATAAAAGCAAATGAAAGACCTTGACCATTTGACTAACTAGTAACTACCTAGATAGCGGTCACTCCGTTTAACTATTCTAATGAATTAACTCTTGTTTTCGGAAGGTGAAAAAAAAAAAATTCAACACCAAATTTGATTGCCGAAAACTCTAAAGAATACTTTCGAAATTGAAATATTCATTAACAAATATGTTTATAAGAATAAAATAACTTAAGAAAACGCCTTTGTTGAATACAGAATCATTCTTGAAAGTTGACTTATTGATTTTTTTAAAATGAATCAATTAAATTGTAATATTAATTTATGCATAGACATTACAGAAATTCTTGTTAACAGATCCCGAGTTAATTTGCTAAAAATGTTGATTTTAAAAATTAATTAGAGATTTAAGCTGTTTTTTTTTTTCAAATTTAAGGTAATAGATTAATTTTGAATAGAGAAATATAAAACACATCCTATTAAATGTGTTTTTTTTTTCAAGAATTAGTTTATTTGTTATATATCCGATTCATTTTATTTCTTTTATATTTAAATTATATTTTTTAAAATTTCTCAATCCTATTAATATATTTTGTCAATTATTTTATTCTCAATTTTTCATTTAACTTCTCTCAAATTCTTATTATATATAATTTTTAGAAGACAACCTCAAAATTGAAACAAAGTTTGTCTTTCGTTCGATTTAGACCAACCAAGCAATCTCTTTTAATTGAATTAAAATGTTCTTATTTTTGTTCAAAAGCAAAAAAAAAAAAAAAAAAAAAAAAAAGGTTTTTATTTTCATTACTATTATAAATGAAGAACACGGATCTCTTGTGCACCGTGCGGTTGTGGTAATCGAATACGGCCGAATCGTCAACCCAGTAAGCTACAGGGCCCGTTAAATGTCGAGGGCATTATAGTAAAATAAACGAACTCCTGCTATTTACAAATGCAGGAATTCTAAAAGCAAAATTTGAAAAAGCAGAGCCATAGAAGATCAAAAGACTGACCAAGAACAACCCAACTTTTCTTTTTACTGTGGGAAGAGTTATTACTTCTTTTAAAAAATTAAAGAAAATAGAGAACAAAAAAAAAATTGTTCTTTCAACTTTGCTTTGTTTTCAAGCTATTCTTTTGGTTTTTCTTGGTCTAACTGTTATTCAAAGGTTATATTTTTTTTTTCCTTTTTACCTCTTTTATTATGATTATTTTTTTTTATTATATACGCTGAAGTTTTCGTATAAGAAGCATTCCGTGTCATGCTCATTTCATGTCTGTTTCTGTTTTATAGGTAAGTATTATTATTATTATTATTATTAATTTGCGCTTTTTTATTAATATTTTATTTTGGGTTTTTGTGATATGGTTAACTACATTACGGTTTTTAATCTATTGTTGACAGTTAAGTGCCGCTATAAGCGGTTTTTTTTATTTTTTATTTTTTTATTTTCTGGGTTATTTGGTCTGTCAAATTTGCTGTCTTGTAATTCCTCTGTTCGGTAAGGGTCAATTATTGCCATGGTGGCTAGGTAGGTGGTTGGTTTTTTGATACTTAAAATGAGTAGGTAAAGAAATAACTTTGCCTTTTTGTTGTTGGGTAATTGATACCTCTCTTTATACTGTAATTGGACAAAATTTCATGCTCCTTGAACGAAGTTAATGCTGGGTTTCTGTTCTGTTTTAGCACTAACGTTTCAACCTTCGTTTATATCTTTGTTTAATTGCTATTAGTGCAAAGTTGTTTTTTTTTAATCTCTTTCTTCTTACCTAGTTGTAGTTCAAGCTTCATTTTTTTCCTGTTTTGAAAGAAAACTATAAGGGTTTGAGGCAAAATTGAAGGAATTTGTACTTTGGGGTGATAACCAAGGTTGAGGATTCAATGGAGGAGAGAGCATTTCCTGCGTGGTCATGGTCTGTTGAGCATTGTTTGAAAGAGTACGATGTGAGGCTAGACAAGGGTTTAAGCAGTTACAAGGTGGAAAAGCAGCGTGAGAAGTATGGTTGGAATGAGCTTGCCAAAGAGAAAGGGAAGCCGTTATGGCGGCTTGTATTAGAACAATTTGATGATATGCTCGTAAAGATACTCCTTGTTGCAGCTTTTATATCTTTTCTTTTAGCATATATGCATGGAAGTGAATCTGAGGAGTCCCGTTTCGAGGCCTATGTTGAGCCGTTTGTGATTGTATTGATTTTAGTCCTTAATGCCATTGTTGGAGTATGGCAAGAGACTAATGCTGAGAAGGCACTTGAGGCTCTTAAGGAGATGCAATGCGAATCTGGGAAGGTATTAAGAGATGGGTACCTTGTACCAGACTTGCCAGCTCGGGAGCTTGTCCCCGGGGACATAGTGGAATTGCAGGTTGGTGATAAAGTTCCTGCTGATATGAGAATAGCAGCCCTGAAAACATCAACTTTGAGATTAGAGCAAAGTGGACTAACTGGAGAGGCAATGCCTGTTCTGAAAGGAACTAGTCCTATATTTCAGAAGGAATGTGAGTTGCAGGCAAAAGAAAATATGGTTTTTGCAGGCACGACTGTGGTGAATGGTAGCTGTGTCTGTATCGTTGTTTGCACTGGAATGAACACTGAGATTGGGAAAATCCAGACGCAAATACACGAGGCCTCTTTAGAAGAGAGTGACACACCTTTGAAGAAGAAATTGGATGAATTCGGGAACAGGCTTACAACTGCAATTGGGATTGTTTGTCTCATTGTGTGGCTTATCAATTACAAAAACTTCCTCTCTTACGATATGGTGGACGGATGGCCTGCAAATGTTCGTTTTTCTTTTGAGAAATGCACTTATTATTTCAAGATAGCTGTTGCCCTTGCTGTGGCTGCAATTCCAGAAGGCCTTCCTGCTGTAATCACAACCTCTTTAGCTCTTGGTACTAGAAAAATGGCTCAGAAGAATGCAATTGTACGGAAGCTTCCTAGTGTTGAAACCTTAGGATGCACTACTGTGATTTGCTCAGATAAAACTGGGACTTTGACCACGAATCAAATGTCTGTTGCAGAGTTCTTTACCCTTGGTGGGAAAACCACCACTTCTCGTATTTTCCATGTCAAAGGCACAACCTATGATCCTAAGGATGGTGGAATTGTTGATTGGACCTGCTACAATATGGATGCTAACTTACAAGTCATGGCAGAAATATGTGCAGTTTGTAATGATGCTGGGATTTTCTGTGATGGTCGTCTTTTCCGAGCTACAGGTTTGCCAACAGAAGCAGCTTTGAAGGTTTTGGCTGAGAAGATGGGAGTCCCAGATGCCAAGATGAGAAACAAAATCCGGGACTCAGAGCTTGTTGGAAACTATTTGATTGACCGAAGCACAGTTAAACTAGGTGAGCTGAAATCTTTCTAGTTCTTTGTATGTTACTTTCAGGCATTCTATTGCACTTTGATTTATGATATCTAGTGAAAAATAGGTTGCTGTGAGTGGTGGATCAAAAGATCAAAAAGGGTTGCAACATTGGAGTTTGATCGTGTACGAAAGTCTAGTAGCATTATTGTCAGAGAGGCTGCTGGGCAAAACCGACTACTTGTCAAGGTGACTGTCTTATTTTTTTTCATTCAGTGTTGGCAGAACTCACAAACCAGCAACTGCTTGTTTTCTGGTGTCTGTTGACGAGTTGTTGCTTGGGCTAAAACTTAAAAGAACTGACTTTTCCGCTGTTTGTTTTCTGTTCTGGACAGTTCTTAAAGTCAATATAGTTTTGAACCACATAACTCTCCCAAATAATTTATTAAAAAATGGAATTATAAACCATGAGGTGTGGTGTGGTGTGGTGGTTGCTCACTTCATCCCTTAACCATGAGGTCGGGATTCGATCCGCACCCATGGGAATGGACCACATTTCATGGCCAGCCATTTACCTCTTTGGAAAGCACCCACAGCCATCAACTATTATTTATTTTTTCACATTTTAAATATTTTAAATGATTTGTTATGCCCTTTCTTTGATTTTAAATCAATGCTCATTGCCTGTAGGGCGCTGTTGAGAGTTTACTGGAGCGTAGCACACATGTGCAACTTGCAGATGGATCTCTTGCTCCTATGGATGAGCCTTGTAGGCAACTATTGCTTTCAAGACAAACAGAGATGAGTTCGAAGGGATTGCGATGCTTAGGATTGGCATATAAAGATGATCTGGGAGAATTTTCAGACTACTATTCTGAGAATCATCCTGCTCATAAGAAGTTACTTGATCCAGCTTGCTACTATTCCATTGAAAGTGACTTGGTTTTTGTAGGGGTTGTTGGTCTGAGGGTAAGCATATTATAACAGCTTTTGTTGCCCATTTTAGTTAATAAATTTTCAACTTAATGATTTCTGGGGAAGTCATTTTCCATATCCATTTTATAGGATCCTCCACGAGATGAAGTTCACAAAGCAATTGAAGATTGTAAAGGAGCGGGGATTAGAGTTATGGTGATAACTGGAGATAATAAATCCACAGCTGAGGCTATCTGTCGTGAAATTAAATTGTTTTCTGACGGAGAGGATCTTAGAGGGAAGAGTTTTACTGGTAAAGAATTCATGGCTCTTTCCCCTTCACATCAAATTGAAACTTTGTCAAAGCCAGGGGGGAAGGTATTCTCTCGTGCTGAGCCTAGGCATAAGCAAGAAATTGTTAGGATGCTAAAAGAGATGGAGGAAATCGTCGCAATGACTGGAGATGGGGTGAATGACGCACCTGCTCTCAAACTGGCTGACATTGGAATTGCAATGGGTATAACTGGAACGGAGGTTAATATAGCACCTTGTTTCTTATGCTTGGAATTGGAATCTTGATTCTTGTAGACTTTTAGATGAAACATGCTCATTGTTCAATGCTCCAGGTCGCCAAAGAAGCTTCTGATATGGTTTTGGCAGATGACAACTTTAGCACCATTGTTTCAGCTGTTGCTGTGGGTCGCTCAATTTATAATAATATGAAAGCTTTCATAAGGCATGTTGATTAGCTCTACCGATTTCCCTTGAACAACTAACAAATGCCTTATTTATTCATTTAAAATTTCACAGGTACATGATATCATCTAATGTTGGAGAAGTAATATCCATATTCTTGACTGCTGCTTTGGGGTTACCAGAATGTATGATACCTGTGCAACTTTTATGGGTGAATTTGGTTACTGATGGTCCTCCTGCAACAGCTCTTGGGTTTAATCCTCCAGATATTGGCATAATGCGCAAGCCACCACGCAGAAGTGATGATGCTCTCATTAACTCTTGGGTCCTCTTCCGTTACTTGGTTAGTATTGATCCTTCCTCTTGGACTTCTCTGGGTAATATTATGATATCTTTAAGGCTACTAAAAGGTAGGCAAGAAAAGTTAAGAAATCTTAAATGGTTAAGGAGAACCATCCTTGACATAATATTATCTTTTATCTTGTATATTCAATATTGTTTTTCAATAATCCCTCTCTCTTTGATGGCATCACAATAGTTTTAATGCGTCCCAATTTCTTTTCCTCCTTGGAACAGTGTTCTCATGTCATTTACCAGTTAGCAAGCATCCATTGCAGTAGTGCTGATAGTCTTAGTGTTTTTTTCGACATTGTCAAGAGTAATAGAGGCTATTAACTACTTGTGCTGTCTAAATGCAAAAGACGGATGCATTTATCCACGAACCTATGTTTTTTTATTAGGAACCAGTAACCCTGAAATGGACTACTATTTTGCATCTTGTTCAACTGCAGGTAATAGGTTCATATGTGGGCATAGCAACTGTTGGCATCTTCATCTTGTGGTACACTCAGGCTTCTTTTATGGGTATCAACCTTGTGAGCGATGGGCACACACTAGTTGAACTGTCTCAGCTTCGTAACTGGGGAGAGTGCTCCACATGGTCAAATTTCTCTGTGGCTCCATACATGGTTGGTGGAGGCCAACTGATCACTTTCTCAAACCCATGTGACTACTTCACCACTGGTAAAGTGAAGGCAATGACTCTGTCACTGTCGGTGTTAGTAGCTATTGAAATGTTCAATTCCTTGAATGCGCTTTCTGAAGACAGCAGCCTGCTTACGTTGCCACCTTGGAGGAACCCTTGGCTTTTGGTGGCCATGTCAGTCTCATTTGGACTCCATTGCCTTATACTCTACGTTCCATTCTTGGCAGATATATTTGCTGTTGCTCCATTGAGTTTGAATGAATGGTTCTTGGTGATTCTGGTCTCAGTACCCGTAATACTCATCGACGAGATTCTTAAATTTGTTGGAAGGAGTCAAAGATACAGAGTAAAGGAGAAAACAGCATAAAGCAGCAACAGGTTACAATTTGGTGAAGAGATTTACCAAAGGCTATACTGAAAGATATAAGGGAAATTCTTAGCTCATTTCTTTTTGGCCGATGTTTTAGCATCTAGAAGAAACGCAGTAGTAAAGTTTATTCGTTAACATTAACAAAATGATGCAGTTTAACTCCCCTAACTAGTCTTCCTTTCAAGTTGTATTTTTGAACAACCTGGAGAACATTGGGCTCCTACTGTTGCATATGTTAGTTCCATATGCTGCAAGTGCAATGGATTCCATGAATGACTCATGCTTATTTTAATCATTTGTCTAGTTTAATACATACTTTAGTGCAAGATAGCTGATACCCTCAAAAGTTTCAACCTTGAATAACCATGAAATAACTTGAATACGAGGTAAGAACTGAATCAAACAACCCACTATTGCGAGTTTGGTTTCATGTCTTCATAATTCAGAGTTCGGGTTGGAGCCAAAAGGCTTAAATCATATTTTGTCTTTTTTTTCTTTTAAATTAACATTTTCGTCTCATTTCACTTCAAAAATTACCCATGTCATCAAGAATGTGCCATGTTCTTATTAGTAACTTTTATTAGAATAAACTAGGATGAAAATGATATTTCAAATACTATAGTTGGACAATAAAAATAGATATAGTTCAGGTACTTATATTCTGCTGAAGGCCTTGGTTACCAAAGCTCGTGAATCAGGTCCGTTTTGGTACACCTCTTTCTTTCTCATTTAGGCCTATAAAACCCCCTAAAAGGTATATGGGTAGCCCAAAAGGATGAGGAGCATACATGTCTACAAAAGCAACCAATTGTAGTCTGTTGTTTGAGGTATCTACTGACCGGACCCAGCTCCAAAAGCTTCAAATCTTCACCCAGATTAGTGGCTTTGGAATCCTAACGAAGCAACATTATTTGGACTACATCTAACTGGTGGCCCCTCGTTCACTGTTTCAGGAGGATCTCGATCTCTTCATTTTCCTGTACCTTTGCTCTTTTCCGCCTTCATTTCTTACAATGCGACCATAACAATGTCGTTTTAATAGTACTAACAACTGCAATTATTGCTGATAAGCTTTGCACAGATAATAATAATCATGTAATGAACTGTTTTGGGTCGGAATTTTTTAGATGATAAATGCACATCCATTTAATTTTAAGTAATTGATGCAAGAGAATTTCTGTCAGTGAGCAACAGGAAGAGAGGGGTCTTTTCTTTCATCATTTGTTCTTGGGAATCTACTGTGCTGAAGCTTTGTCGGTGCAAAACGTTGGAAGGTCCACAAAGGCCAAAGTGTTTTTAGAACCTTCACTTCCTTTACGTTGCTTATTGCCATGCTTTAAGTATGCACACATGGAATAATAATTTAGCACCCACATTTAATTGTATAGAATCGCAATGCTATGAGATGGACCCTGACAGGACCTCAGCAAAATAATTCAGGACCAGAAGATTTAAAGCCTATTAAATTATTAAACTGAGAAAAAGAACAAAAAACCCCTCCCATATTTTTTCTGGGCACCTCGAATGTATTAAATTGGGATCAAGAAAATGGTTGGTTGATCTGCTGCTGGCCCTACCCTCTCCTTCAAATCTAACTTGCTTACATGGCCGGGTTTTTTTCAGCTAGACCCCCATATTTGCTTTGATCATCGCAAGCACTCTCAATCATCTACACAGCATGAGATGAGGCGTAGTTATGAAATGACAAGGATGCTTGGGAGTTAAGCTACTAGGTACCCTAAACCAAGGTTTAAAAAATTTTCATTGATTAGGTTTGCAAGGAACAAGGCAAACACCTTTTGCATCAATTAACTTTTGCTAAAGCACTTTAACTAAGTGAGAACAGCTAGCTTTCATCCGGAGATGATGCCGGGAATTATGAGATCATTGCTGAGTGTGTTCAGTTTAAAAGATCCCAATACCCCCATTCAGCAAAAATAAAGATTAATATAAATATGGCTTTTCTGCCGAGTGGTTAGCCTATGCTCCCTCGATCATTCTCTTAAGTAAATTAACAATAAAAGCAATGATCGTACACTCACTATAAGCCATTAATAGAGAGATAAGGACAGGACCGTATTGCCATAACTTTCTTTTTCATCAGTGAGTGGTGTGACTACAACCCTTGAGTACCGGTCTTGTCTGATACATCTTTTTTTTTTTTTTTTCTTTACTCACTCCCACTGACCCTCCATCACTAGAGGCCAAGAACAATACCAAATTGAACCTTCATATTTAATTATAAACACTAGCATCACTAGCAAGAGAAGGGGTCTGTGTCAGTTTTTTTTTGTTGGCTGTAGTGGTTGACTGGTACTAAGAAGGGAGGAGTGAAAATGAATGAAGAGATGAATGGTGTTGAGGTCGAGAATCATCAAGAACATGCGCCTGAGAAAATAGATTACGTGTTCAAAGTGGTGGTGATCGGTGACTCGGCTGTTGGCAAGACTCAGATTCTGTCCAGGTTTACCAAGAAAGAGTTTTGCTTTGATTCCAAGTCCACCATTGGGGTTGAGTTCCAGACCAGGACGGTTACCATTAAGAACAAAGTCATCAAAGCACAGATCTGGGATACCGCTGGCCAAGAAAGGTTAGCTTCTTTCCTCCTTTTTCCCTGTAGTGTAGGATCTCTGACTTTGAGATTCTGTAACTCAGATTCCTTTAAGTTAATATATATAATAATCAATCTGGTTAGTTCACAGATGGCATTTTCAAATGCTACAGACTGCAAGAAAACATAATTTATCTTGGGATGAAATTTTAAGTTTCCCGAATTTTTGATTGCTGAAATCTCATATAGTTGAATATTTCATCAAGTTTTGTCTCTTTTTCAAGTAAACAAACAAAGGGCAGAAAGATATGTGGTTGCATCATGGTGAATGTTAGGTGAAAAATATGAAGGCTAATTGGAATCACTTTTAGCAGGATTATAGTCGCATTCTCAATTAGAATTTGGATCGGATATAAAGCTTAAAGTCTATTTAATTCAAGGGAAACATTCGTTTTCAATAGAAATTGTTATAATAAATAAATTCAATTCATAATCTCATTGTACATGTTAAGCTGATTTCGGTGGTTTGGCCCGCCACTGGCCACACCAGTAGGAATCTTGGGCTGCTTTTGACCATTGAAAAAAAGAGAGCTTAATTTCAGTCCAAAACTAGCTGGACTCCTTTGAATATAGAAGAGGAATTTGCTTTTTATCAAAACTACACTACATACAAAGGAGCAGAATAAGTTATTGCGGTCGGTGGATTAGCCATCTAATAACTAATGTATCTATCTAAACTTTATCAATTCAATTGTTACCCTCCCAGGAAAACATAAAAACAGGAGTGGTTATCCCACCGACCCATACCCAAAATCCGATTGAATTTTGGACTAATGGGCTAGTGGTATGAGCTAATATCTGGGTCAAATCTTGATATGTTTGCGGTTAGAATTCATTTAGGTTGAGCTCATTCTCATCTTTTATAAGGGTACACACACTAAAGATCATGCAACCACGTGTATGGTTTAAAGTAGAATACGTGTTTATATACATAAAATCTATTTAATACATCATATCAATGAACAGTATTCATATGATATAAAAATATCAACATCACTACAGGTGGGAGAAAAAAAAATACTCAGACAAATTATGAAACCAAAAGGCACACTTATAGTTATAAAATAAAATATTTAAAAGAGTTAAAATTAAAAAATAATATTAAAATGTCAGCTAAGCCAACATCTTATTATAGATTGTTATCCACCGCTACAATCACATAATTTACCGATAATGGTTAAAATAAAAAATCCATAAAGGAAAAAGAATGAAACTATTCAGTTATTTTTGAAGCCAATGTTTTTACATTTCGCAATTGGGCAGGTACCGAGCAGTTACAAGTGCGTATTATAGAGGTGCCTTGGGGGCAATGCTAGTGTACGACATCACCAAGCGGCAGAGCTTCGATCACGTGGCCAGATGGGTGGAAGAACTACGTGCCCACGCCGACAATTCCATCGTCATCATGCTCATTGGGAACAAAGCTGATCTAGTGGACCTCAGAGCCGTTCCAACTGAAGACGCTGTTGAGTTCGCAGAGGATCAGGGCCTATTCTTCGCCGAGACGTCCGCTCTTAGCGGTGACAATGTGGATAAAGCTTTTTTCAAGCTGCTGGATGAGATTTACGGTGTGCTTTGTAAAAAATCCTTGGAATGTGGAAATGGAAAACTCAACGGTGCTGATCACGCCACCGCGTTGAAAGGATCTAAGATTGAGGTAATCGCTGGTCCTGATTTAGAAATAAGTGAGATGAAAAAATTATCTACCTGCTCCTGCTAATCTTCTTTTCATGTAAGGTCATGTCTGCTTTATTAACCTTATTTTATTTTATATTTTCTTTTCTTGGGTTGTTTTTACATTAAATTATATGGCATATTATATTTATATTCATAAATATAGGGAAATATTTATGGTTTAGGGGTACTATCTTTGAGTCCTCTTTTTTTGGTTTGATATGGCCAGTTCTAGTTGCTGGGGTGCAGACCTGCGCCAGGCTCCATGCCTGATTGCTCGTCTCTTGGGGCTTGATGCCTTGATTGTATCTTGCTTATTCTTCATTGTAATGAAATTTTAATTGAGGTACAAAGCTATTGGACTAGTTCAGATAAGTTTTTAATATTTTTGTTTTTCATGTGAATAAGCATCAAATCAATATGTATCTATATACTCAAGAAGATCAAGCCTCCCACGATATGTCAGACTCTAAAGAACCGTAATCATAGGTCCAGGAGTAGGATCAACAAATGAAGTCGACTGTCATAGGTCAAGGAGTGGGATTAACAAATGAGCTTGACAATCCCATAGGAAAAAGGTCAACAATCTTACCCAAATCACATAGGAGGAATGTCTTGGTCCCCACGCACTCATAAATCAATAGTCTAAAGATACAAAGGAGCCTGAGATATAAATAACTAGGCATATGCCACTTCAAGGGCATCCTTACTTAACTCTAGCTACTATTACTCTGCTTAAAGTCTTTTCTGAAAAGATTTTTCACCTTCATTAGCTTAAACATTGGTTCCGGCACTCTCATAGTATTTTCATTGTCTTACATACCCATCGGCTTCTCTATAGCCAAGAATGACATCCCGTTCATACTCCTCTAAAGTAGACGTTAAGATGCTGATGTTTGAGAAGTCTTATTGGAATTTTGGGACTGAGTTCTTGTGATGTCGTAGTTGATGCGAGGCATCCTCACTCTGGGCAAATGCTCTATTTTCAAATAACTATCTATTTGATTTCTATTTAACTTGGGTTTTTGTCGACTGAGGGATTTAAGTTTATCGTGGACGTGGAGCTGTTGATCATGTATGTAGGGTGATTGCAGTTTGCTTTAGGTTCTCCAAGTTATCGTAGGTCGGATTGGATTTGTATTTTTGTGGTGTTTTCTGTGACTCGGGTTGTATGGGAGGAGATTTTTAGGAGTGTTGACCTTTACTTTTCTAGCTTTTGCTACTATGTGTATGTTTCACTTTGATTAATAAAACTTGACTTAGAAAATAAAAATTCCGACTGATGAAATTAAGTATTGTTTTGGTTCATATGATTGTACTCGTGCAACTTAATTTATCTTTTAATATGATATTATTATTATTATTATTATAGACAGCTAGGATATCAATAGGGTGTGCAAACTTTACTTTTTTTTCTAGGAATATTTTTAAAAAAGGTATATCTAACAGCCCATCTGCATGGTGTGTTTAATTTTCAATGATTCCATACAACAAAGATACAAAGCAACTTTGCTTTCCTTTTTCTTCGTTTTTTAGAAAGAAAATACAAAGCAATTTAAGAGGAAAAAAAAGGGCATGAAATGCTACTACAAAAACTTTGAGGTACAAGTCTACACGAAATTAGATAATCAAATTTACTAATTTTACCCTCTGATTTGATAAAATATTTAAAAAAAATTCAATCAATTAAAAATTAATATTATTCTTTATCAAATAACCTAATTATAATCAATATTTAATTTTAAGTACGCAATATCCAAATAGATTTTATAATTTAAATTTAACACTTAATTTTTTTGTATTTATTTTTTCAACACCTAATTTTACAGTTTCTCAAACATAGTCTTACTTTTCCATTTATTTTTACTTTAAAGTTTATACCAATTTAAAGGGGGAGCTAATAATTTAAACATGCAATAAATATAAGAAATGAACCAAATATGAAATGAATGGGTGTTCTTTAGGAACTCCAAAAAATATAAACGTTTAAAATTCCTTATTGCTTGTATTTGATACGCTTCCTTGTATATGTATAACGAGTTTGTTGGTTCTGCCCCAAAGGCCAAGCAGCGACCAAGTGTTATAACATCATATAAATTAGTTATAAAAGGAAAGAGCACCTAAACCAAAAGTTTTAGATTTTAGATGCATCTTTAAAAGGAAAAAGAAGATTTGCAAAAATACTACTAAATGATACAAGCAACTGAGGTATACATATAATATAGTTAAGTAATCTGCGTAGTTGAGCTGGAGATACGATTTGTGATGGTGTAATTACTACTCAACGTGGGTATGCATCCTCATTATTGAGGCAATTAATGATGGAAGGCATAGGCAACAGCTGCGTGGTACATATAGTGGGGACACTACTAGGGTGGCAATCGCAGTTAGCATTTTTCAAACGACTAGCCAGTTTGGTGGTGCAAGCCTCCACTGCTCCAACGATTTAGCAACCGGCAACTCCGCATCCAACACCCTAATTAACATAATCCCCATCTCAATACAAACTAGCTGCCTTCTTCCTACCTTCCATGATTATAAAAGATATCTAATGAGGAGATAGGATACAGCACAAAAACAAGAAATAGAAAAAAGGGGAATTGCCGAATCCTAAACGCTGATTTTTTTTTTTTAATGTGGACGGTGAAATGATAAAGGAAGGTTACAATTGATACCCTGCTGAAATTATTCTAAGAAGATGATGTATATGATCAATACGTGGGAATCAAACAACTTTCTTATCTTAACAATGTTCTTTTCAACACTGAATGCTAGATTTTAGTGAGGAAGGTTTGACATTTTGAATGGACCAAATCCTTTTCCTTTACAATTTAATTAGGGCCAGGTGGTAAATGTAAATTAGGTATAATTCTCAAGGTGGAGTTTCTAATTATGGTTCATCAAGATTTGAACATTTCACTAATCAGAGCATGAAAAACTATTTGCCATTTGTGGTGATTCAGGCGAGAAGTAGAGAAAAACCCGGCCCAAAGAGGCATTGGTAGTTCAATCACATCATGGCCAATCATGAGTGAAGAAAAGCCCAGAAAATTGGTAGCCATATACAGCAGCAAAACTAGGAGGTTTGCGCTGAAACAGGGGAAACACCCAAACAGAGAGAAACTAATAATAAGATAGGCCTTGGGTCAACTCCGAAAGGATTGTCCTACATCAAATCTTTTTCACCCATTTCTGCAGTGTTCCTCGACTCATCGTTGATTGTACGTTGAACAGTCAAAGATAGAAATTACCCAAAACAAAAAAAACCTGAATAAGTCGACTTTCATTGAGATTTTTCTCATTCCAAAGTACATAACAACTTACAGCAACCACCCATATTAAATTATTTGATAAAAACGTTTAACAAAGGATCAAATATATTAGCAGACTTAGATTCCAATAGTATAATGCTATTTATGTACAAAATGCAAGCAATAAAATTGAACAGACTTAGATTCCAATTGGGTAACAAAATTTGTAGCTGAAATCGATTAAACTACAAGGCTAAAGTTTGTAATCAACAGTGAAAAAGTTGAAGGTCAGCCCTCGTTTTGGCGACTATTAAGATCGAAGGACTGAGATTTTCTACAACTTTTCACCCTCAAAAACCCGTACAATTTCTTGAACTCCTTAACCGCATTTGCGCCTTCTTTACAGAATACCCCGCTCGGTTCGCCAATTTCCTCCACCGATTTCCTCGACCCATTCTCACACGACCCTCGTCCGAGATTTAAAGCCCCCCTCCCGTCACCGTCCGTCTGCAATGCATTGATGACCGTTTTCAAAGCCCGGCTCGGCGAATTCCGGTTGGCGATCATTAACTCTCCAATCTCAGCGGGGCTTAAACTTGCCCCGTTTTGGAAAATCTCCTCTACCTGCGGGAACAGCTTATGATCCTTGAGCCCTAGGTAACTATTGGCCAGCGTTTTAAAAGCCGTGAAATTACATAATGGAAAATGAATATGAACATCAATTCTTCCCGGTCTAAGAATAGCCGGGTCAACGTGATCTTTGCCGTTCATTGTGAAGACCATGATTCTTTCTTCGGCGCAGCTGGAACTTAAAATCCCATCCATGAAACTTAAAATTCCCGGTAAACTCACGGCCGTTGACTTCTCTGACAAATACCGGTCCAGATCCTCGATAACGATCAATGATTTGGTGGTTGTTTGTAACAAGAGAAATTTAAGGTCTGAATCATCAGAAACTTTGGACAAATCAATGTCGTACACATCGTAACTCAAGAAATTAGCCATGGCTGCGATAAAGCTTGATTTCCCAGTACCTGAAGGACCGTAAAGGAGATAACTCCGTTTCCAAACGCGACCCAGACGATGATAATACTGTTTGGCTTTCGCGAAAGAATAGAGATCGGATTTAACTCTGTTTTTAAGGTCCGATTCCATAGCTATTGTTTCAAACGATGAAGGATGCGTGAAAGGAACGGATCTCCACCGTTCCTTTCGATCACCCTGATGATCAACGACGTTCACGTAAAGCTTCAACCCTCGTTTCTTCTCATCGAATTCATCGGAAACCGAGTGGATCTGTTGGAGATAAGGCCGGAGAACCCTTCGTTTGTCGGCTTTTCGAATCTTTAACACCAAAGTTTTGTCTTGGTTAATCCAGAAAATCTTGGCACCCAAAAAATCGTCCTCGATAATTTGGTTTGAGTCGAGATGAAGGACAATTTCATTTGGTTTTTTGCCGGTGAAGAGATTCGTGAAATCGGAATCTTCAATGAAAGTGAGAGAATTCAGATAAACCAAAACCTTGTGATGAAGTTGGTTTCTCTGCATGCCTTCATTGAACTCTGGGACTTTAAAGAACTGGTAGACATGGAAACAATCTTCAATGGAACGCCATTTTTTCTTGACGATATAAATCAATCCGGTTTTTATCAAAACAACCCGAAGAATGAACAGCAAAATACAAGTTCCCAACAAGGAAAACAATAGGAAAAATAAATTATAAAGAATCGTCATTGTTTACAAGCATCTATGGGGGAGAAACCTAAAGGAGGAGGAGGAATTTAAGGGTAAAATTTCATCTTGCAGATAACAAACAACATGTTTTATTTCGGGAAAACGAAAGAAGAGAAAATACGAAATTTAAGAAAAGGGAGAGGCATAGGGATGGGCGGATTGGGGGCCAAAGTGGTGAATTTATGTAAATAGAATTCTCGGCCAGAGCCAATTATGTAAATAGAATTCTCGGCCAGAGCCAATTACTTATTCGCATGTTTGATGGGTCAAAAACTCAAAAGAGAAAAGGATTTTAAGTCGGTTTAATAATAGCAGGTAGTCTATATTTGCAGGAATTAGAGGTTGGATTTTAATATATAAAGTAGAACTGAGCACAAATTCACTTAGGATGTGATGTGAGGGACGAACAAGATCAAATCTACGTATTTATATACTGGGGCCTTTGTTTATTCTGCGTATCATCGGCCCTATCAAGGAGTTCCAGTCTAACTTACATACTTTGGCTTATCTCCACACGATTTGGCCACGGAAAAAGAATAAATTAAATATTCTGTTAAATTTGAAGATATAATATACCCTCCCCCTCCTTGTTCTGGCTATTTTTGTGGCCTTTGGTTTGCCTAGAAGCAATATTGGATTCATCCATTCTTGACGTAAACATTTAATGTAATACGAATTATTAGGCATGATTCGTTTTTAATTGCTATTCTATTTTGTATTTCTTAATAGGATTGTTATTTGGTATTTTTATAACATAATTCTTCTTAATTTTATAAGCATCATATATCTTTATTATACTCTATTCCCTTGACACAATAGTAGAATACCACAATGATTTGTCGATGGGTCTCTCTCACCTGGACTACCATAAAAGCTTCACAACACAACATTGTCTTTGTCTCGCAAGCGAAGCCCGGCTCATGCTCTTGGTCTAACACTATATCTTTTAGGAGTTACGTGATTCACAAAATATATATTAGAAAGACCCTTAACGAGTGACGACATCCATCAATCCATTACATTCGACAATTCTCTTCATCCTGTTCTTTTAAATCGAATTCTATAATATTATTGATCGACATTCGCCACCCTAACATCTATACTTAATAGGTGAGACCCATGTTTGACCTCATTCTCCCCCTAAACATCCATTCAACAATCGAATAGGGGTGAGAAATAACATAGACAACCTTACTCTACAAAACCTTTAGCTCACAATTTTACTTGAAACATAAAAAAAAAAAGAGCAGTTTTCTACGCATCCATGATGGGAACCACTCCCACCATTGCAGCTTGCACTCTCTACGGTGTAAATTGCCATTGCAAACCCCCAAAACTTTTGTGTTGTAATTATATCACTCTTCACCCAATTTGATGGCATAGTCCGAGTTATAAGATGCTACAATCGTTACCAGAACAACTACTGATAAAAACATTGAAATTAAACCATTCAAACATATAAACTTTTCAAATTTTCAATTATTACATGATCAATAAACCTTCTCGAGACTCAATCGAACATACGAAAACTTAATTATTAATCTGTACATGAAATAGGGTCAAATTGTAGAATTCCAAATTTTCAGAACAAGTATCAATACCCTCATGAAAGGTACCGATACCAAATTTAGTTTCAATGCTTGGAAAATTCACCCTTAAATCAGTAAGTATCGATATTGAAATTATGGTACTGATACTCTTTTTACAAGTATCGATATCAAATTCTAGTATCGATACCGTTTTGTAATTCTATATCGATACCCTTATAAAGTATTGGTACCCTGATGTAGAGTATTGATACATTAGTTCGGTATCAATATCGTTTTGAAATTAGATGTTTGAAAAATTAATTAAAAATACTAAGTATCAATACCTTCACCTATGGTAGCAATACATCCATACCAATTATGTCAAAATCTTGTATTTTGATCCTTATTTCATGCCAAATTTATTTAATATTGAACCAAATTTATTTAATTAAACAATTTCAATGAATGTGATTTAAATCAGGTGAAAAAACTTACCAAACGATATTATTGTAATTTTTTTACATAACTGATTAATTAAAAAAGTTTAGAGAACGAAAAATCTTAAACTTTCTTATATATATTTCTTACATTAAAATTTCAAATTTTATTTATTCAAACTTGATATAATAAATATACTAATTTAACGTAAAACTTGTCTGAGTGTCTTTGAAATAAGCTATCCACATCAGCTTTGGTCTTAAACATTGTAATATATATGATAATAAAAAATAAAAATCAATGTAATAAACTTGTAAATTAATTACCAAACTAATACAAATTGTACTCGCAGAGAGAAATAAAATTTTGAAAAACTGATTTTCTGTTTTTAGATATCAATCAACATCATATTTTTCAAGATTCTTATTATCGATTACAATCAAGAAATTAAAATTTATCATAATGTAATAATTTCGGGAAAGAGAAATGGCGTTAACATAAACTTTACTTATAAATCATTCATCCATGACTCAAATTAGAGGGAAAGTTAATTGACAACTAACATTAAAATCGGATTTCCATATGACAGTTTGAAGAAAAATCTTCTTCTCCAAAGAAAGTGAGTAAATTTTAAGGATTTTATAAGTAAAAAGCTGTAGTTTTTTTTTTAATTATCAATGAAGCGAGTGATGTTGTTGGATTCAACGTGGCCCTCGTAAAAAAAATAATTATGAATGAATCCAACGAGTGGTTTCAGTAGTAAAAAAATATTGTTCATCTTAGAATACTCGGGTTCGAGCACCTGTGTGTGTAAGATGTGTATGTGTTGTCAAAGGGTTAAGAAATTATGAATAGATATTACCATGTAATCACACTAATATATTAAAAAAATATTAATTATAAATTTGTACTCATTAACAAAGAAATGACGAATTTTTACTAATATTGAACCAAAACTAACTGTTATATCCTTATAATAGTCTTCTCACTTGAAAATAGCAATCAATCAATATTTTTGCTTAAATTTTGGGTTTCACTGCAACGTGTGAGCATGGGCAGCAATAGGAAAGTTTCAAAGAGACAGACAGAAAGAAAGAAAGTGGCTAACATTTGGAAATCAGTTTGTTGAAATCCATTTCACTGTCAATTGATTTTCCTCCGGTTTGTGGATTGATATCTGAAAAAGGAAAATCGGTTTTTCAATAAACAGATACCTCCGTACTAATAATTTGATAATGGATAAATATCAAATTTGTATATGAATTTTAATTCGTGTAATTTGATACATAATTTTGATTTGGTGTAATTATACACATGAAATTTAAATTTTTTTATTTTGATTTTATTGCTCACATTCAAATAAATAAATACATTTTTTTTTCATATCATGTTCATATATTGTTTGTGTATGAAAGATATCAACATAAAATGGTGCTAATTTGATAATATTATTAGTAATTTGTGAAAATTTAATCAAATCAAAATTTCATGCATAAAATCGCACAAAATTAAAGTCCATATATAACATTGTACATTGAATCAAAATCTATATATAATTTTTATTTTACCCCTTTCATAATTATCTAAAAGTTGTGTTACTTTGATAGCTTATTCTTATAAATTTTTATATTTATTTTGTGAGTTGTATTTATTTATACATAATAATTAAAAATCAAAGTTTTTACTTTTATTTGATTGCCAAATCATTCATAAATAACAAAGTTAAATCTACCTTACAATAAAAATCAATTGTAGCTTCAATAGAAATTGGTAATTATTATAATCACTCACCCTAAAAATACTTTATTTACAATAATAAAACTCTCTTCAACAAATACTTAAAGAGTGTTAAAAATATTATTCAGCTACAATAACAAGATAACGACTCAATAAGACACTCAAAAAACTGCACACCATTTGCAATAATAATCAATAACCTTTTTATAGGTTTTAATAAGGTAAACATTATGTTGCTCTGATAAGATCTTACCTTTACTTTAAATGGTTGGATTTTATCAGCATAATTACCTTGCATAATTATCTCATCAAAGTCTTCATAAGTTTAAGATATTCTTAAAAGATAAAGGTAAGAATAATTATAACTTTTTCAAACACTTCGAACTTTCTCTACTTCTTCCATTTAAAAATGAAGCTCCCAACGATATTAAAAATAATCCACACCAAAAATCAGAGATAGGAAGTCAACTAAAATCATCCGAGTAAAAAATGTCAACAAACTCACTACAATTTAATTGACCCAACATGTTCCAAGTATTGTTTGAACAAGAAATGAAAAATGCTATCCCAAATACTATTCGAACAAGTATTGTTTAAACCTCGTGTGTTGGCTTGATGATCAAGGTGTCCATCGCTCCAGATGTGGCTTGGGTTCGAATTACGCTAATTATGTGCTATTAGGGCTTTGTCCTCCTCTTGTAATTGAGCAAAAAATAATAATAATGTTTTGATTTTAAATCTCATTATGTATAAATATTAATCTATAATTTAAAGACAAATTATTCTCAAAATAATATCTGGTGTCTAATATAAAGAAAGAGTTTTTGTTAAATTCTCCACAAAAATCAGTTGATACAATTACTTATTAAAATGATATTATTTAAATTTTAATATGAGGTTAAAATTACTTATGAAAATGATATTACTTGGAAATTTAATATGAGGCTAAAAAATATCCAAGTTATCCTTAAACTAACATCACCCGTTTGAGTTAATATGCATGTTTTTTGCTGACTCTTAAAATATAGAATACTAGGCTTCACAATAACTTTTTCTTAAATTAATTTTTATTTTTTTGGTCAGCGAAAGGATGAAAATGAAGGGGGTGAGGAGACGAGTATGGCAATTCAAAGGATCCCACAACCTCTGGACTGAAATCTGTGAAACAGATGGAGCAGTGGTTACATATGGATGGATCCCCGTCCATAGGTTGCTTGGCTCTTATCACAGCTCACCCGCTCATCTCTATTTCATGCGGTCCACTCATGGGGTTTTATCGGTTCAGCTTTACTTTTGATCCCACAGCACCCTGTTTTTCAGTTTCCTCCAACCCTGGTAGAGGAGGGTATATGTAATGCTGAAAGTGAAATGTGAGGGGATTGGGAAATTTTGAGATTTCAGATGCTTGTGGCTACGACTGTGCCTTACAATAATATCATGGATGGATCCACCAATTAACTAGATTTGAGACAAAATAATATCTATCACGGCGCCCTCATCAATACATTGACATGGTCGGTAACCATTTTGCAATGTGGCAATATTTTTAACGTCTTTCCAAAACAAATTTTGTATTGAGATTTCGAAAACAATATCGATGCAACCAAATAGGGAAATTAAGTTGATGTTTTAAGGATTAAAAAGAGCTTTTTAATTATTAGCGTGTTCATCACTTCAAGTGTATTTGTGTTTAAGTCGTGTTAGTCACATTGCTATTAGTGTTTTTGTTCATCTATTATAGTTCACCAAAAAAAAAATAGCTTTTAACTTAAAAAATTTATTGAGAAAAAAAATTGTACTTTATTAACTCGTTTAGCTTCTAATGTAATAGCATGATGAAAAAATTTATTTATTACGTATGTATTATAATAATTAAACATAAATAAAGAATAGATAGTACAAATTTAAATTTGAAATTAAAAAGATAAATAATAATTCTAGTAAAAAATAAGATTTTCTCAAAATAGGCGAAAATTTTTCATTCTCTTTACTAAAAGCAAGTCATTGGAGTGACTAAATATGACCAATTAAATTAGTTTATTGCTAACCCCTATACAAAAACATATGAAAAAAATTATTCTACTACTAAATGTAACATTAGTGATTAAAAATGTATCAATTAAGTTTTTTGACAGTTTGTTTTCATTGTTGATTGTTATTGTGTTGATGTTGTTTATCATTGTTGAACCATCCATCATGATGTTAATGTGACAAATAAAAAATTCATTATTTTTATATTTTAACATTTTTAACTATATTTTTAATATTTTAAAAATTTAAAAAGCTTTATAAATTCATTTATTTGTCCAATTCAAATGAACTTGGATATTATTTTATTTAAATTCATTTTAAACTTAATTTTTTAAATTATATATATATATATATTGAATTTCTTAATTTTGATGATGTGGATTGCTATGTTAGCATCATGGTGACTAATTTAATAACAGTTAATAGTGAGTAACAATGAACGACAAAAAATATTAGTGAAAGATTTAATTGATTTTTTTGAACAATGTCTAAATACATAATTCAATATGTTTTTACAAAGGAATTGTAAAAGTTTAATGGGATTTTTAGCCTTAAACCTAAATGATATAAAAAAAATAAATATTTTTTGGAGTTTAAATTTAGTAATTTTTCTTACATTGGAGTTAAAATTTTTTTTATTCAAGTTAGATCTTGAACTTGACAATTGTTCTCACATTGAAATTTAAAATTTATTTGTCCAAGTTAGTTCTTAAAATCCTTAAAGTTCACCCTTCAATGTAGAAACAATTATCAAGTTTATGGATTAACTTGGATAAAAAGAAATTCAAGCCTCAATATGAAAATCATTATTTAGTTTAAACCTCAATTTAAAAATAGTTGTCAGATTAAAACTTAAATTAGAAAAATTTCAAGGTAAAAAAAATATCAACTTTAGTAAGTTAAACCCTATAAAAAATAATATTTTCTTACTATTACTGATATTTGAGATATTTTTTTTGAATAAGATATTTGAGATTTTATTCGGTAAGAGCAATTAAGTACGAAAGATGAAGATGCCTCATTGATATAGACTTTTTCACATTAGAATTTAGCTTACCCAAAACTCATTTATTTTCAGTTAGATTAGGCAGGCCTAATTTTTTAGAAGTTAAATATAAAGAGCATATAATAATAAATAAATAACTTAAAATCTAAAAAAAATGAAAGGGAAGGCGGCTGTTGAAAATAGATAGGTGTAGGTGTTTTTTGATATGTACTACACTGCCGACTTCCACTAAATATAAATAATGACAACATTGAGCATTTGGACAGAGGAATAGGAAGAAGAAAAGGTTGGGTTATAGGCTTCTAGGCCTACTTCAGAAAACAAATCCGCAACCCTAACTCCTATTGTATTGGGCCTTTGCCAAAGTTTTGAAGAATCTGTATAACCATTAATCTATAGACACACTGACCAATGCTTTTGGCAAGAAAATGCTGGCGTGGATTCATCAACTGGTAACTAGAATCTTCCTCTAGAATGTCCCCAACATGATGGATCTGGACGCTTCTAAAGCACTGAAAAACAGGAATATTTGAAAATGTACTTTTTTATTAAAACGATCGAGAGAATATTTTTTTATTTTATATAAAGTTTAATTTCAATATATAAATCATATTTTAATTATTAAAATATGACCATTACAAATTTAAATTTTAAAAAGAAAATAATTGTATCTTCAATATAAATATTAAATGATATATTAAATAATAAATGTGATTTGAACTTGAAAGAGTGTTTTTCAAATAGAAAGCTCACATTTGAATTTAAAAATAGTTTTTTTTAAAAACTCTATTTAATATTTTTTTAAGGTTTTATTTCTCATTATTTTTTTAAAAATGTTTCTGTAGTAATATGAAAAGCACTCTTGGAAATAAAATGATATTTTTAACTTTTATTTAGTATATTTGACGTAATATTTATTTCAAATATATAAAATTATATATTTATATTTATAATATTTATATTTATATTATATTTAAATAAATATTTTATTTCACAAAAAATACTTTTAAAAATAATAGTAAACAATTAAATTTTATTCAAAATCAAATTTTCAATAAACTGGCCTAAAACACTAGAAGAGAAACGCTTTTAAAAGGAAACGGTGAAGAGGGCATTAGTTGTGTGAAGCCGAATACAGCCCAAGTGGCAAGTGGTAAGTGGTAAGTGGTAAGAGGGATGTGGTGTCTCTCACTGACCTAAAAGGTAAACTGGTGGGGGCCCATTTTGGAAGCGAAGGCAAATCAGAACAAACTACGTCAGCAAGGCAGAATACGTCTTCAATCTCTTGTTTCTTATCTTTTCCTATAGGACATTGTTGGTATGTATACCTTTTCCTCCCGTTTCTCTGCCTGACCCTCCTTGAAGACAGAGTCAGAGAGCATGGCAGCCACACTCAGCCTCCTGAAATCCCCCTTATTACCCCAAAAGCCTCACCTTCTACAATCTAAACTCCCCTTCCTTTCTAACCCCACAAAGCAATTTATCTGCAATGAGTCTATTAGCCCTCCAAAACTCTTCGCTGAGACTGTTCATCACCTAAAATCAGCTTCTCTTCCCCTTACAACACTCGCATTCCCCTTCTTATTTGACGCCAAGGTATGCAACTCTTCTTCACTTTCTTTGTTTTAGATAATGGGCCGTTTTCTTTTTGGAATGTCTTTTTAATGTGATTTTGCATGGAATAACAGGATGCTCTTGCTGTTGGTGGAGAGTTTGGGATTTTGGAGGGTAGGAGTTTTGCACTTGTACACCCCATTGTCATGGGTGGTCTCTTCTTTTACACTTTGTGGGCTGGGTATTTGGGTTGGCAATGGAGGCGAGTGAGGACCATCCAGAATGAGATTAATGAACTCAAGAAACAAGTGAAGCCCAGTCCTGTTACCCCTGAAGGGAAACCAGTGGAAGCAGCTCCATCGCCCGTGGAACTCGAAATTCAGAAACTCTCTGAGGTTTGCTTCATTTGCAACCAAACTTTTATGTAGTTTTAACTAGCGTATCCCATCCCAATTTCTGTTCCAGAAATCTAAAGCAAATGCTGTGTGATATTCACTGATTTTTCCGTCAATGCAGTTGATGTTAGTAGTTTGTAAGGGTTGTGGCTGTAACCAAATCCCACATCCTATAGGAAAGTTACAGATTAGACACAAGTCTTATATTATGAAAGTTGTCTTTTGGGGTCACATTTCTTATATTGCGTGTAAAAATTGCTATATGACACAACACAACTCTTAAACAGTTCTTACATTATATGTAAAAGCTAACCGAGATGATCATGACCTTGCTAAGTTAGGTAGGAACATAGAGGATGATAGGTACTAGCTTGAATAATACCCGAATTCTACCCACCTTTTTGTAATGACTGATGCTATTCATCTTTAAATAAATGAAATCTTTGTGTTTCTCACCCTAAAAAAATCATCTTACACATTATGTCATTTTAACTAGTTCTACTTGGTGTGTCGAGGGCTTCTTAGTGCAAGTTCTCTACATGCCTCAAGCCCTCTTATTTTCTTAACCTTGTTTTCGTTGTTCTTGTTTAAACCTCAAAGGGTAAATCTAATTGGCAATAAGTTGTAGACATGCTCAATTTGAATACAAGGTCATCAACAAACTTTGATCTTTGCTAATATGTGAATCTGTGGGAGACAATGCATCATAGCTATGCCTTGTACGTGTGAAATTATCTTTTCATTAGTGATTTTTCAGGAGAGGAAGGAGTTGCTAAAAGGGTCTTACAGGGATAGACACTTCAATGCTGGATCAATACTGCTAGGGTTTGGGGTTCTTGAGGCTGTTGGTGGAGGTGTCAACACATGGTTTAGGACAGGAAAGCTTTTCCCAGGTCCCCATTTATTTGCTGGAGCAGGTGCACCTTTCGATTCTGGGTTTGCTCTCACAAAATATGTAATCAAAATAGGAAATAAAAAATTTATGTAGCTGAACTCAAGATTTGAAGTGTAGGAAATGACTCCACCTTGCTGTCTTGGTGTTTGTTTTGCAGCCATTACAGTGTTGTGGGCTGCAGCCGCGGCCCTAGTACCTTCTATGCAGAAAGGGAGTGAGACTGCCAGGAGCCTTCACATTGCCTTGAATGCAGTTAATGTTATACTTTTTATTTGGCAAATCCCCACAGGTATAGATATAGTTTTCAAAGTTTTTCAGTTCACTAACTGGCCTTGATCTTGAACTACAGAACTTGCAAGAATTACTCCTCTTGCCTGCTACTTTGTGAATTTTATCTGCTTAGGGGTATGCATCATCAAAACATGCCAATCAAAACTTGCCTGCAGTTATGTTTCTTGTGCTACAATCTATATTGAAATTGATTGATTTTTTGTCTGTTAAATTTTGGTTCAGTTTCAACTGGATGATGTAAGTACTTGTAGTAAAAAGAAATGAACACCAAAAGCAAATTGTTTGTTCAGTTCGAAAACTTTCTATGTCTGCAAAGCCTTAGAGAGTGCTCACTATAGACAAATACAAACTATGACATAAGTCCTTTAATATGAATTAAAATAAAGAATCGAGTCTAACTCAGGCTTACGAGAACCCCTGAGTTAACTCGATCATGATTAAGGGACTAAGCTGAAACTAACTTTTCAAAATTTTTAAAAAGATACCGATATTGAAGGAAAAGTATGGATACGTTGGGGTAGGTATCGATACCGTTTTGGCATTCTACCAAATCTGGTGCATAAAACACTTAATGAAGTACCAATACTTATTAACAAAGCATCAATACTTGCTGGGAGTTTTACCAAAAATGATCATTTGAAACTAATTCATACCATGCTTAATTTAAGCTCATTCAGGTCATGTACAATATATTAAATTCCATTGTAATAACTTTACACCATGGTCTGCCATATACAACATTTAAAACGAGAAACCACTTAAATCAGCCAGTAATCGAACGTATACTACCTCGATATGAACACATTACAAAACAACAAAATAGGCTCGCTAAAAGAAATTGGCCCGGAATCTGGTTGCATCCCTCCCAAAAATCTGAGTGCAAAATGATACCTGAAATTTAGGAGACAAGAAACGAGTAAGTTCAACTATTGAAATAAACCTCCTACGAACGATATAAAATACAAACAAATTTTCTCTAAAACCTCCTATTGAATCAATTACAATGTGCATTTGGGTCACTTAGCAAACCTTAAAGATAAGAAGGCACGATTTGTCAATTTAAAGAGCGGTAATAACTCTCCCTTTGTTTAAACTTCGATCAAGCCATCCGAAGCTCCACAAAACCATTTCCACTTACTTAACATATCTCCTATTTGATCGAACTTCAATCAATCCTTCTGAACCTCCGCAAAGCCATTTTCACTTGAATTATATTCCCTTTGATTAAACTCCGATCCATCCTTCCAAACTTTTCTATTCATAATTTTACTAACTTAGTTTATGGAATTGGACTTCGAAATCGCATTTCCCGACACCGTCTAAAAATCGAGTTGTTACACTATGATTCACTAATTAAGTTGCAACTCATTCCTATACTTTTATCTAGTCCTGAAAGCTTAGAGGTAGACCGATGAACACAATTCAATTTTGCTTATAATTTTTGGGCTCACAAATTGTTACGAACTGTACAAATAAAATGGTCTCACTTTCTCATCTTAATTAATCTAAATAAATCATCGATTTATATAAACATATTATATAAATCTTGTACAATTACAATCAATATCAATCTCTAATTTCACTGAAGTAGAGACCAAGAACTCTTCAATTAAGTGTTTATTTAGCGGAGATCTTGTCATTAAATTCCTTCAAGATCAAACCTAAAGACTAAATCCGATATCTATTTGGCTCAGTTCTTACATGTAAAGTTGAGGAGATGTTATTGTTTAAATTGCAAAGGATGTTGCGTTTGAAAATTGTAAGTAAAACGAATCCAACAGTGTTTTATTGGTGGCCTTGGCGTTTCAAGGAATTAATACCGGTATGCTTATTCGGTACTTGGATTCCAAGGCACCTCATCACATGATTCAAGTGCTTAAATGAATTGAGAAATAGCACAAGTCCATATCAGAAGAAACTATATGGCCGAAGCTATTTATTATTTGCATTTGGAGGCTCAACGAGTTGACAATTAAGCTGCAAAGCATATGGCAATATGGGTTTTGACATATTGATTAGTGTAGCAATAGTTGTGCTTATACTGCGCCACTACTTGATCAACTTTGTTGATAAGATATCATTATTTAAAAGACGGAGGACTCAACTTTGTAAAACTTGTGGTGTTTTACGCCCAAGTTCTGATTCCTGCACGAGTCTAAGTCTATGCATTCAATATGATATGACCTCATAAAAGAAATATTCCCAGGTCCCACCATAAGAATTCGTTTCTTCTCTTTTGCGGCAATGGTTTAAAGAAAACGGCTAAACAGTAAACACCCTCTAATTTTCTTCGTTACTCAAGTCAAACAACTGGGTACATACAGTAATATTATTCATTCATTAATATTAAAAAAAAAACCCATCCGTACGTTAAAACCCTGTCCCCGGAGGATTATGAAAACGACCGAGGGGTGTGTTCTTAAGCAATATCCGCAAGCAAAGTCAGAAGGAAGCATCAAATTTTCTGGTGCGATTGCAGGAATCTTAGTTAAGAATTAGCTGTCTGAATTCTAAGCGGGACATAAAGAATCGTTGAAGAAATGTTGGCAATGTGAATCGTTAAGAATATATATGGTAAGTGCAAGAGCAAATATGCCACCCAGCTCATTCACGCAAAAAGGAGCGGCCGCAGTGATCGTGGGAGAAAGAGAAACGACTGCGGCCATCGAGGCAATATTTGTTTCAACAAATGCATAAGAAAATGAACGTTGTACAAAATTAATCATGCAATGTATGATAAGGATTTCTTTTTTCCTTAAAAATGCTACTGAAACTGATCAATTATCTTTAATGAATTCCACGACCCTTGATCAAGAATAATTTCCATATCTGCAAGGAATGGAATTAAAATTGCCTTGTTGGATGAGCAATTGAAAATGGTCCAGTATAATAAGATCAGTCACCTAAGGGATTCCAAACTTGAAAGGACATCTTTTAAAAAGAAAAATCCTTTTCTATGGGCTGTGGTTAAAATGTTGAATGAAATGACTGGTGTAAACACTGCAAAGAAATTCTTACTGCAAGTTGTTAACATTGAGATTAAAGGGGTGGAACAGGGAGTCGGCAGAGGATTCTGCAGAAATGAAGGTTTGGAAGTGGATGAATCCCCAAGCAGGCAATAGATTCTGCCTTGGGAAAAAGAAAATCTTGTAAACTACTCCATTTGATACCTACCGTGAGATATTAACTTTTGTCAGCTCAGCTGTTATGTATAGTATTAGTTGCTATTGTCGGATGCCTTTCTTTATCTCTATGGTATGGGTTTACGGCTCGGGATGTATTCCCGTGGTATAGTTTCCTTTCCCCCCAAATTCCTATTTATAGTTGAACCTGGATTACTATAAAAGCACATTTGTGGTAGTCATTTGTGCATGTCTCCATTCTTTCATCATTTCTAGTTCTTACAGTTTTTCAGGATTTGATCTTAAAATCTTTTCGAAACTCTCCCAATTATGTCGAACCAACCAACTCGTCCATGGTTTCGTTTAGCATCCATTTCAAGGCCAGCACCCCAAGCAACTACTCCAACACCTGAACCCGCGGCCGCTTCAGCCCCGCAACGATCTGCCACTATTCGACCTGCATTCAGACCTGTGGGTGGTGCTTCTTCTGTTCCAACATCACCTGTTTCTGCTGGTAGAACATCTCAGCCGTCTTCCCCTTCTGATAGAAAAGAAGCTAGTCCCAAAACTGCTTCAGTGCCTAATTCCCCGGTGAAAACCTCGCCAACTGCGGCGAGGCCAACAACTTCTCCACAGAAACAAACCACACCTGCGTCATTGCCTTCTTCTTCAGCCAAGCCAGTGGCAACTACTGCCTCTGTTCCATCTTCCCCAGCCAAGTCCGTGGCAACTACTGCCTCTGTTCCATCTTCCCCAGCCAAGTCCGTGGCAACTACGGCCTCTGTTCCAACTTCTCCAGCCAGGACAGTTGCAACCGCTGTCTCTGCACCAACTTCTTCTCCAGCCAAGACAGCCCCAACTACAACATCGGTGACAAATTCCACAACCCCAAAACCTGCCCCCTCTATGACCACTACGAATCGTGTGGCCAGCCCCAAAGCGTCAACAATACCAACAGTCAAACCTGACATGCAGTCTCCAGTTCAATGGACAAAGATCAAAGCGCCAACTGCTCCACCACCTTCACCTTTGGTTCTCCCTCCTCCCCAGTTGAGAGGTCAAGCTGAGCTTGAACCCAAGATCCCTGTTGAGGCAGAGCAAAAGACTGTGCTCGTTCAAAAGATGATCGAAAAGCCCAGGGGGCTTTTTGGTGCCCCTCAGAAGGATGTTGGTGACACTCGCGACCCCAACATTCATGGAAAGAAAGAACCGTCCAAGTATGGCGACACGAAGGAGAAGAGTAATGGGAAGAAGTTCCCCTCGGATTCAGAGGATGCCGGTATGAGGGTCATAACAATTGCTGGCGAGAACAAAGGTGCTTTCATGGAGTTGATCAAATCACCTCATAAGAATGGTTTTCAGGGCAGTCCTCATCGGTTGGCGAATTCTTCTAGGATTGGAAGCGACGGCAGTGACTACCATAGCTACAGCAGCAGCGAGGATGGGGATGGGAAGATGAAGGGCAAGAGCAACGGATCAAACACAATGCCTATGAATGCATTTATGAACAGCAATGTGCAAGGCGTTAATAACTCAATTGTGTACAATTCTTCATGCACTCACCATGACCCTGGTGTTCACCTTTCCCTCCACCGAAAACCAGCAGCTGGCGGATTCCATGTCAAGGAGCGCACCAATGGCTACAACAGCTAAAGAAAAAAAGAAAAAGAGCAAGACATCAAGTGGGATTTAATTACCTTGGTTTGTTTAAATTAATTTAGGCTACAGTACTTGTGTTTTTGAGAATAAACAATAATATCTGTAATCTGAGTGATGGATAAAGGGCACATGGATTCGGATTCTTCATTACCATTCGTGGTGCCTGATTGAAGAAGCTCCATGTCCAGGCCTTTTTAATATTGAGAAGTATGCTAAATTCCGAGTGCAATAAAAGTGGAGCATTTAAAGCATTGTGTTTGCAATTCACCAATTGGCCTCATTCTAAACTTTTTGTCATTTCTTTTTTATAATTAAGATTGACAAGGGCTGCACCATTGAATTTAAGAATCTAAGCTTTCACCCACTTACCATATTCCGTCCATTGATTAACCCAAGACCACAATGAATAAGTTCCACAGGCATGCATGCATATCTAGGGGAGGGCTTCTTGTTTTTTTATGCCTCCGTTTACACCCTTCTTCCAATTGGATGCAACAGATTGTGTGTGTGCATCCCAATATTTCTAGTCCCCAAGTAAATAATTGGATGAAACAGAGTATACATGTCTGTGGATTAGGCCTGGTTGGAGTTGGGTCAATGAATGTGCTTTTGTTGTGTCTATTCAGACCCGAATTATGACCAATGTTTTTGTACCCAAATTTGATCTGGCTTAGCTAACACATATTTTTTTCTTATTAAAAAATGATTAAATTAAAATCATATCAAACTTGCCTATGTCTAAGCTCTATCTATAATTATTGGCCCAAACCAAAATATAAAAAAACCATCTTAGCTGTAATTACAAAATATCATATGGCACCCTAATCTCCACAGCAAATTCCCACAATTCAATTACATGAAGTTTCAAATATTTCAAGATCGATTGATTTTAGCCTCCTCAATAAGATAGAAGCTGCAAATGATACCTACACAGAAAAAGCAAGCAAAATGGCGTGAGGATTGAGAAGAGAGCGAAAGGTTGAAGGCTTGGTGGTTAGTCACTACAAGTAAAATGGTTTAAAATATTTTTAATAAAAAAAATGGTTAAAATAAAACTAGAACTATTAAATATAGATATAATATATTGTCAAATCAAGATTTTCACTTCAGATCCAATACCCATCCCGAACTCATAAATAAGAGGATTATGTGCTTCACAACACACTCGAACTCACATCCTCCTGCATTAATAATAATGCTCATACCAATCGAATTAAAGACTCAATCAACAAAACCAGCACAGATTTGAATTTATATATTTTTTATAATTTTGTTTTAACCAATGAAAAAGGATGTTAATCATGGAGCCCAAGGTAAACTTCTTACGTCTACAGGGCAAATTTTCTTTAGAAGTAGTTTTGGATCGGGTGCTTCTTTGGGCTTCAAAATCCATTCGAATAGTCCTGTTTCTGTTTAGGACTTTAACATCATCTGTCCAACACCAGCCCAAATATTTTATTTTATATTAATATTAGTTCATGTATTTTATGAAAGTTGTAGATTTAGATTTTATATATATTTTTTAATTTTAAAATTTTAATCTTCATCAGAATCGTAATTTTTAAATTCATTAAGTTCTGTTATTTTCAAAATTTTATATGGCAAACATATTGTTATATGTGTACTACCATGTCAGCTTGCTATTTCTACATGTTACTCACTAAAAATTAAATTAATATATTAATGACTATCATTTTTGTCAAGATTGAAATTTCAAATTTTGAAAAAGTATTGGGGCTTAGAATGTTCCAATTGAAGAATATGGACTAACTTTACAATTGCACACATAGTATAGGACTAGTAATTGAATTCAACCAAATAGATTTAATTGCTTTTGTTTGGGTCAAGACTAAAATTTTAAAATTCAAAAAGTACAGAGACTAAATTTGTCCAATTCGATAAGTACAGGGATTAAAATTGATCAAATGTCTCTTGCAAAGTACAAGGACTAATAGCAAAATTTAACATTTTATATTTGGTTTTAGTTACTCCAATTTATCTCCAAATCTAAATTTTCCATTTTGGAATTTTGGAATTTAGGTGTTGTGTTTTTTATTTTTTAAGAATTTAGCCTCTTTATTTTTTAGATTTAAAAGTTGAAGTCTAACTATTAACACTATTAAATTTTTTATTAAATTCAAGTTTATTACAACATCATTTTTAATTACATCGTTATCAAGTAAGTATTTTTTATTTCAAAATGTCACAACAACAAATTTAACAATATAATAATAATAATTAACAATTAGACCTAAATTTTGAAATTTGAAAACTAAAAAAACTTCATGGGAATAAAATTACGGAAATTAAATTATTCCAGTCTTGAAAAGTATAAAAAACTATGACAGATTTTGAACTTTTATAATATACCAACACAATATAATTTATAAAACAATATTTATGTAATAACATAGAAAAATTCAGTTTTTAAATAATTAAAATCAATAAACTAATTAGTCAGAAAAAGGAATTAACTCATCCGGTTGCTGAAAATGACTAAAATGTGGAAATAAAACGTGATTTAAGATGCAAGTGCGTTTGAGTTTTAAAAAATCAGAGATTAGATTTTAGGATATTCAACTCTTGATATTACATATTAATTATGAATCATCATGAATGGAGGAAATTATGTGGATTTCAAGGTTCAACGAATGATTTGAAAATCATGGACAGGGTTGTTCCAGGAAGGAGTCGTGAACCAACCCACGTGGGAAATAAAACCATATGAATTCCACCCACTCCCAATCCCTCGGAATGGACTGGCTAATCGCTATTCTATATGCTTATCTTTGCCAGCACCAACTCAATGATAACAACACTGTTAGATTATATATGCATGGAGTTTTGTTTTTATGAGTGATTTTAAGATTAGTATTGTTGCCGTTTTCTTTAGATTAGTAGATACTCGATTTTTTGTCAATTTATGTTCATCGTTGTAGACCATATAAATTTAATTTTCATATTATATTGAGTGTTTATAATCACTCCAGATATATTATATTTGAGTTATGACAGAGTCAATTGTCAAAATATTATAATGTTTTATTGACATTAAGATTGAAACCCTTACAATGAATGTTTGTTATTTTTTTTCCCTTAAATTATGTAATCTCATTCATTAAATGAATTAATGAATTTTCCTATAATAATAATAATAATAATAAACATACAGGACTAACATTGAATATTATAATTCTATGTATTCAATGGATCTAATCATTGTATATCATTATTTTTTTGTCCTCTTTAGGTATTATTGGAGAAATTGATATATTCTCAAGAGGTATTGATTTGCAAAACGTGATTACCATGTTTATATTTTAAACATTTGCTTAGAATAATAATCTTACATGTCCAATAGTGTCAATAGGATAATCTCAATATCATTTCTTTCTTAAAATAAATTTATAATTTGATTAAAATTTAAACTTTTGAATAAATTTACCCATCATTCTTATTATTTTAATCAATTTCACCTTTTTACTTTCCTTGCAAAAGCAAAAGTTAGTGTAACCTATTCAAATTTATTAGTATAATAGGATATAGCAAGTTTTAATACATATATGTATACATATTTAACATTTTTTTTTAATTTTAGTTCCACTTCTCTCCTCGTAATAAAACAAACAACTTATAAGCTATATTAACATAAAAATATAATAATTTATTTGGCTCATCAATTTTATAAAAAAATTATTTAATCTCTTCATTTAATTTTGTACTTTTTTAACTTTAAATTTGCATTGATTGTCAAATCACCTCAAAATAGATGAAAAAGTTGATGTTTGTTCACTTAGCTGACATTAGACTTATTCATGGGTCGGGCTATCTGCCCATGCCCGAAGGCCTGTCCAAAATTTGGGAGATTTTGGCAAAAAATATTAGGTCCAAAAAAGGGCTTGGACAAAAAAATAGGCTCATTTAAAATATGGATCGGGCTCGAGCTTGAACATTCAAGGCCCAAGCCCGTTTTAAATTTATAATACTTTATATTATGTTATTTATATATATTATGTAATTTATAACACATTAAAAAAAATAAGCATATACTAAATATATAATACTACTCTAATGTAAATATTAAAATAATGTTAAGATGACTATATAAAAAATTTCAATAAATAAAAAATTATTAAATATTAAAATAAAATAAATATTTTTTAAAAAATTAAAAAATAATATTGGCGGATCTAAAATGAGCTTGGGTTAACCATTTGCAAATTTGGGCGGGTTTGGATAAAATTTTAGGACTAGATTTTGGGTCGAGCCGGGCCGGGCCTGGCTTGGACAAGCATAAAGTATGTTATTATCATGCATAGACCTAACCCGACCCAACCCATGAGCACCTCTAGTTGACATGGTATCCGCATGTATGCCTGATTAGCAATTAGTTATTTTTAAAAATTTTAAAAATAAAAATAAATATAATTTTTACACTTTTTTAATAAATTTTATAATTTTTTGAATTTAAAAATTAATTAATTGCTAACATTGCAATCCACATGTATGCCATGTCAGCAAAGTGATCAGACGTTAACTTTTCCACCTATTTTGGAGTGATTTGATAAACAGCACAAGTTTAAAGGCTAAAAGAAATAAAATTTAAATGAAAGACTAAAATGATTTTTTTTTATAAAGTTATGGGACCAACTAAGTTACTATGTCTATTAAGTAAGTTATCATAATTAGGTTCAATTGTTCAACAACGACAAAAAAAAAATTCAAAAATTTATTCGATTTAATTCAGATACTAAAATTAATGTGTAATAAAAAAAAAGAATTTCATAAGGTATCATAATTTTATGAAAATTTTGAAATTAAAATTATTATAAAAATTAAACTTATTAAAAAAAACAAATTTGATAATAAGGAGAATTTAATAAATTGTACTTTACCTAACATGTTTAAACCAAATGAATTGATCTGAATAATGTAACATAATTGATAATGAGTTAAATAATCATATGTTCCAATAAGCAATCCTATAGATTACATGAAGTAAACTCCCCCTCTTGAATTTGTAGAGAGAGCCTCTCAAGTTGTTGTAAAGGGAGAAGCATTGGTATTGAAGAAGGGACAAGTGATGGAAATCTAGGGCAGTGAAGAGCATAAAGCATGGGATATAAAGGTGATGGGGGTAAGTATGATATCTCTAGTTTTGTAAAAATAACCCCAAGACTAGCTAGCTTTTGGTATCCTTGCTGATTATATCATGAGTTGGGATAGTTAGTGATTCATGAGATAAGGAGATGGGCAATGCTGCCCTGCCCCAAATAAAACACTCCACACAATGTCTCCCCGGAATGTCCATTTTGTGTTTGGATATGTCATGTGGATCCTACAAAATTCCGTAAGCAAAAAAAATGAGCCAATGGGATGCATGTTTGATCCACCAGATTTGGCCAATGGAGCTAATTCAACCAGTTAATCTTTAAAGTGGGTCTTTGAGAGTTTGAGTGCATGTGCGTTAAGATAATAGATCCTGTATGATATCTGTTGACAGTGTAAGCTCTCAAGAACTTCTGGTCCTCATTCATTCTCAACACTGTATGGCGACCTATAATAATAAAGCAAACGATTCTGGAGGAACAGAGTAAAATAAAGGCGACCAGTCGACCAGACAGGATTTTTCCATTTGATATCCAATAATAAGAATATTCATTCATAGCCAGATAAAATGGACTCAATTTTTTTCTCCTGGAAATGTACTTCTTCTATATGAAAAGAGTTGATGCTGCTGGGCACTTGGCCATGCTTTTATTTTTTTTCTTTTTCTTTTTTTTTTTAATAAAAAAATCATCTTTTCACTCCATTCGGAGAAAATTCTTGCATGTTACTGTAAGCTTTTCCTAGTATTGTTTTAATTGCCAATGTTGAGATTTTGAAACCCAAGAAGAATAAATTTAATTTGTAGGAAATAAGTATGATGAGTAGAAATGAAGCTGTAAATGTGGATGTTGTAATAAATTTGTGCTTCCCCCACCACCTATCAGGCTGAAAAAGAGACATATGAGATAGTCCCTACAGATATTGAACAAGAATGCTTTAAGGAGAATCCAAAGCGTAGGGTGTTGGAGGTGAAAGAAAGAAAGGGTTGGATTGTGTAGTTGGTGTAAAGCAGCAACAAAGACCCAGAAAGCATTACAATCCATTCCAGGGTCACCACCTTTGCGATTGTGGAAATGCTTTTAGGTTAGGACATAAGCAGACAAGCTGCAAACGGTCAAATGACAGTAGCCACCACGAATTCCACCACTTCAACATGTTTCTGTTTTTTCTCCCTGCCATTTCTTTCCAGCTTAAGTGTTTTCATTTTCGAACAACTTTTAGCCTCTCAATGTCTGATTTGCTCTCTGGGATCCCTAGCTAGCTCCTAACTCATCCAAGTGTCACCATATGAGTGCCAAAGCCTACCTAGACTGAACAAGCTCCAATTATTCTTCTTCTTCAAATAAAAATAATGTTCAATGTTTTAGATTTTTAATGGGTTTACAAATTAATTATTTTATAAATGATTTATATAACCCTTGTATGTTTTTGTGGGTTGCTTGTTGCAGTAAACATTACCTTATATTTGATTTTAAATTATTTTTTATTACTATTAAAATATTTGTTATATTGAACCCCGTGTATTGATATGATAGTCAAGGATATTCATCGTTTCAAGTATGATTTGGATTTGAATCGTACTTATCGCTGTTTGTAATTCACAAAAAAAAAAATTTGCTATATTGAAGTAAATTAAATACAAAATATAATTTTACTATTCAATAATAGTAAATTTAGATTTTTCTAAAAATTCTTTATTTTATATTTTTTACTATTATTAATATAAATTTTTATATTATTTTAAAAAGCTTTAAATAAAAGTCAAGTTGTTATAAATATTTTATTAAGTGGATGTCCATCAAGATCAAGATAAGTTTGGATGAAGTTTAAATTCTAATTGTCATTAGAATTAGAATTCTATTCCATTCATACTTTTTATGTCTATAATATAGATTTTGGGAAAGCATTATAAGACACTTCTATTGATCAATAAAATACGCTTTCTCTTTTGCTCTCTCATTCTCTTTATTATTTACTTTCTATCTTTTTATTTTATAACACAAATATAATTATTTGAATATTTATTTTTTAACAAACATAAAAGAGATAAGTTGCGAGAGATGAGAGCTTGGGTTCAATGGCAAATTCAGGGAGGGCTTGTAAGGGGCTCGACCCTCATTAAAATGGAAATTTTCTATTTAGGTTTCTTAAAGTTTTAAATTTGTGGTAAAATTGCACTTTAGTCTCTCAAAAATGATAAAAAAAATTTGATTCAATCTTTTAAAATTTAAAAAGATATAGAGTATTAAAATGATAAAATTATATTTTTATTATCGTAAAAATATACAATTTAATTTAGATCTCCTAAAAAATTTTCAATTTCGTGCCTGCTTGAGTTAGATCCTAAGCAACTCCATCCAAGCCCAATTATATAAAAAAAAAAAGATGTAATTTTTTTTTCAAATATTAGTTTAAAAAAAGAAGCAAATGGATTTAATATTTTCAGCATTACTGATAATTAATTATCTACCTATTTATCCTCTTAGAATATTTTTTATTAAAAACATTATATTAAATAAAAATTTAATATAATTATTAAACATGTTTAAATAATTAAATATTTCCTTTTAGGAAAAAAATATTACAATTAAAATTGAAGTCTTCAAATGATTAGAAAGTACATATGCTCTTCCAATCAAAGTATGTTCTTATGCAACCGGGTTAGGGCTTGTTTAGCAACCAGTTTAAAAAGGACTTTTTATTAAATAAGTCATTTTGGGTTGAAGGGTTACTAAACAACCCTCATTTAGTCACTTTTTTTGACTTTTTAAACTGAAAAATTTCTCAAAATGAAAAGTAACTAAAATGTCCAGTGGCGGCCCAAATGGACTTTTAGAATTTTTATACTTTTTTAACCTTACACAGGTCTGGCACCTATTTCTTCCTTCCTTCTTTTTTCTTCTTTAATTTTTCTGCTCTTTTACTTTCCCTTCCTTCTCCCCTTCCATTTTCTTCCTTTCTTCCATTTTAAAACTGTTTTCTTTTATAAACTTTTCTCTTCTTTCATCTTTTTCAGCTCAAACGGGTAGTTGCTGTGATTCTTTTGTGCACCCATCATCTCCTCCTTCGGTAAGTGTTATGGTTATTCATCAATTTCTTTTAATTGTTCTCGGCTAAGGGCATTGGTCTGCATGAATCAAACTAATCCCTTCTTTTTCGATAGTGTTGGGAAGTAAGTGGCTTTTGGGTTTGGGTTTATTAGATTGAAATCATGGTTCTGCTTTCTTAAGTTTTCTGTACCAAATCACTTTGAAAAATTGTTCTGTAGTTTGTTATAGTTATTTTTTCAAATTTCTTAAGTTTTCTGAGCCCAAGCTAACTTCAGGAAAAAAAAAAACCCTCTTACAATTGAGTTTTAGTCATTAGATTTCTTATGTTTGGTTTCATTTAGCTTACCTTCTTTATCGCTGTTGAATATTTTGAGTATCTATTTCTGTACTCGATTTGGCTTTTTAGGAGCGTGCATCGATGCAGTTTGATCAAGGTTTCTTGAGAGACTAATAGGTGTGTTTGTTTTTGCAAACGGGTTGGTCATCATAGCTCTCTGTAACTTTGCTACTCCTAATGTTTGAGTTGGTTATCCTGGGATTATTTTCCTTGTACTTTCTTATCAAAGTGAATGATCAAGTATAGCTATTGAATCATGTCATAATTATCTTGAATATTATAATTTTGCATGATGTGTGACATCAAATGGAAACCACTGTAATTCATGGTGGTGAACCTACTTATGTTTTATGGTTTCCTATCATCCTATGATAATTGGACCAAGCCTATACCAGCCATTCTTAGTCTGATAACGATTTCCTATAATTCTATGTCAATTTAATTTAATTCTATGGTTTCCTATATTTATAAATTTAATTTGACATTTCAATTTAGGTTTGTACAACCTCTGTGAGCATTATTTAGCTAGGAACTTAAATTTCAATTTAATATAGTTCAGGTATAACAATTTGGTGAATTGGATAGTATTTTCAAGGGGGAGAATTAAATTAGTTGAAACTGACTTTTAATATTTGTGGTTTTTTGTATGCGAATGGATGGGGTTGTCACTCTAGCCTTGCTGCATCTATAACTAGGATTTTCTAAAAATCTTATATGATCCCTAAGGTCATGGTCTTGTTCATAATATTGTTTCCATAACCTCAATACACTTTCAAACTGAATATGATCTATAGCCTCTAAAGAATGCATAAATGAAATATGGGTATTTTTATAGAGATGTTCTAAGCTTCTGTTTTTTGCTTTTTCATTTATCTTTGCAAGCAGATAAATGTACCTGAGGTATTGATATGCGTAATAGCATCCCAGATTTCTAATCTTGGTGAGAGCATAATTGGTGCTGCATTCCAAGGGAAAGAAGGATTTCGTTGGATAAGGAATCATTTGAATAATAGGATGGTTTCTGTCATCTTGTTTTCTTAACCATTTTTTCTTAAATTTAGTGCCTATGTATCTTCTTGATTTTAGTGTTACCGATGAATCAGGCTTGATTCTATATGAATGTATGGTTTGATGTGGTATATCGATGAGATGATTACATGTATATCATCTTGTCCATGTAATAGGCTGTTATTTCTAGTCTTAATGTTCATTCGATGAAAATGTGGTATTGTCCATGTAATAGGCTGTTATGTTGGTCTGGTTCTTCTTTTTGCTTTGAAGTATCCATGTTCAGCATATAGTCTCACAAGAAATATGGAGATGTGACCTTCAAGATACATGATAAACTTTGGCACGTATCTCTGTCAGACACTTACCTAGATATTTTGCTCAAATTTAATTCTCCTGTTAATTTTGTGTACTCATAATAATGAGTATATTAATATATATATTCAATGTAATGTGATTAGTCAAAGAAGAATGAGTACTTCGGGGATTGAAGTTAGTGGTGAAAAAGTCAAAGCATGGTGGGATAAGAAATTGACAGAAACATTTTGTGATATTTGTATTAAAGAGATATTGAAAGGGAATAGACCTGGTACTCATTTCACAAAAGATGGATGGTTGAAAATAATGAAAATAGGTGGGATGCCTTGAAAAAAGAATGGAAAGCTTGGAAGAAACTTAAAGACGGAGATGTTGGTTTAGGGTGGAATCCTATAAAAAAAACCGTTGATGCATCGGATGATTGGTGGGAGAGTAGGCTAAAAGTACATTAATAATTTTAGATATTTTTGTTTTTTCTTATTTATGAGGTTATTTATAATTTCTTTTATTAAACTACTATTTTATATGTAGGTGGTGCCTGAAGCTCAGAAATTTAGAACATTCGGCATTGATCCTGACTTGGAAGGGAAGTTGGATCAAATGTTCATGGGGATAGTTGCAATAGGTGATAAAGCATGGGCACCTTCTTCTGGTACATTTCGTAGTGAATTTTTTGAGGATGTTGACAATGACATACTTGAAGAGAATGAGAAAGAAAATGCAGGAAATGATGTTAACATTTTAAATGATATTAACACTGCAAATGATGTTCAAATTTCAAATGATGTTAACATTGATGAACACGATAAAAAAAGGAAAACACACGAGATATCAACTTCACATTTGAAAACTGGAAGGAAGAAATTCTCAAAGCAAATTGGAGGGGCTGCAAGATTGTCTAGTCAAATAGAAAAATTATGTAATGCAGCTGACAATATGAGTCAAACCACATCTTGTTTGACTCCTATTATGGATCCATATGGTATTCCACAAGCAGTCAATGTGCTTGATAGCATGTCGGAGGAAGTTCCTGAAGCTAGTCCACTATTCTTTTTTTCACTGGGATTATTACTTAACAAGGACAAGCGAATTATGTTTTTATCAATTAATCCTAAGATTAGAGCTATGTGGCTTAAGATAGAGATGGAGAAGGAGGACAATTGAAAATTTTCTACTCTTCTAGGGTCTAGATATATCTACTATGTGACTAAACAACAATGTTAAACTAGTTTTATCAATAGTTGTTTATGTTTGATTTTTGGATATTGAATTTATGTTCTACTTATTTATGTGTAATTTGGTTTTATCAATAGTTGTTTATGTTTGGTTCTTGAATATTGAATTTATATTCTACTTATTTATGTGCAATCTAATTTTATCAATAGTTGTTTATGTTTGGTTTTTGGATATTAAATTTATGTTCTACTTATTTATGTGTATTTTAGTTTTATCAATAGTTGTTTATATTTGATTTTGGATATAAAATTTGTTCACAGGTGATGAGTATGGTTGACAATTCTAGCGGTGATGAAAGTGATGATAAATGGGAAAAGAAAGAGATTTTACAACGCATGGAATGTTTTAGCTGGTTATTTGTTGTTGCATCTTCTTCCGTGCAATTATATTATGAGAAGTATATATTGAAGCAACCATGCATGGATTCAAAACAATCAGGTGAGGTATGGATCCGAGAGATTCTTGACGGTCACGAATCACGCTGTATGATTAATTTTAGAATGTCTAAAATTGTATTCACAAGTTTGTTGAGAGTTTTGGAGACAAGATACAGCCTGCAAACTTCAAGACACATATCTTCTCATGAAATGTTGGGAATTTTTTTGTACATCTTGGGCACCGGTGCAAAAGTTTCCCAATGTCGAGAAAGATTTCAAAGGTCTGGAGCAACAATAAGTCGATACTTTGCAATTGTGCTTGAGAAATTTTCAAGGATGGCCATTGATCTAATTGCACCCGAAGATCGTTTTTTCAGCTCAATACCCGATCAAATACGTAATGATTCTAGATATATGCCACATTTTAAGGTTAGAATTTAATAATATATTATTATATTTTAATATTTTTTAACGATTAAAAATATACATAGGATTAATATGATTATTTGTTCACGATTGCATAGGTGCAATTGATGGTACTCATATTGTCGCTATTCTTCCACCAAATGAACAAACTCCCTACATTGGAAGAAAATGTATCCCGACTCAAAATGTTATGGCGATGTGTGATTTTAATATGCGTTTCACCTTTGTTATGGCTGGATGGGAAGGATCAGCGCATGACACTAGAATATTTCTTGATGCAATTCGAAATCCAAAATACAAATTTCCGCACCCACCAAATGGTAAGCTATTTCATTTATTTTTTTAAATAATAAAGTATAAGTTCTTTAATTGATAATTTAAAAAATAAAGAATTCTTGAATTAAATCTTTGTTATATTATCATATGTAGGAAAATATTATCTTGTTGATTCTGGATATCCTCAAATGAAAGGTTATCTTGGACCATATAGGGGTCAACGATATCATTTACCTGATTTTCGTAGAGGTAGACCGATAGCTGGTAAAGAAGAGATATTCAACCATTCACATTCATCGTTACGCAGTGTCATTGAACGAACTTTTGATGTTCTGAAAAAAAATGGTCCATTTTAAGGGATATGCCAAGTTATAGTTTTGAAAAGCAAACGATGATCGTTATTGCAACAATGACGATACACAATTTTATCCGAAAATATGCCGATCGAAATGATGCAGATTTTATGGAATACGAAAATATTAACAAGGCATATGAGGATATTATTGATCCAAAAGATATGTATGATGGAGAAAGTGATGATGATGATGGTGGTGGTGAATCAAACAATTCAAGTAGTCTTGAAATGGAATTGACAAGAGATGCTATAGCTTCTAGTTTAATGAATTCAATTTGAATTGTAAATGCTAATGTAAAACTTTTGATGATGTATTTGGTATATAAATATGACCCCTTTTTGAAACTTTAATCCAAATGCATGTAATTTTAATTTGTTAGGTTTATATTTTCTATATTTTGTTAATATCTAATATGAGTTATATATTCAGATTAAATTTTAAAATACAATAATACAAATGTATTAAAATTAATAATTAAAAAAATATTTTATAAAATAATATAACTGTGCTAATATTTAAATATAAATATTTTATGATTATATTTAATTATTTAAAATATAATTTATATAATCTAATTAAATTTTTAAATAATTAATATTAATTACTTAGAAATATTTAAAATTAATATTTCATATATTAAGTTATAATAAATTATTTTTATATTATTACTAAAAAATCATAATATTAACTAATTTAAATATTATTTAAATGTATAATTATTACTTTATAATATCATGTCTAAAATAGACATTTCATTTCTCAAAAACACTTTTTGACAGCAATGCTAAACAATCAAATCTTTAACAAAACTTTTCAAAACTATTTCTCAAAAGAACTTCTGCATCATACTTTTCAAAAGCACTTTTTAAAAACAATACTAAACTAAGCTTTAAAGTTTTAGTCTCGTAAATTGTGAAATTTTTTGTGATTTTTTATTTCAAATTTGTTTAATTTAATTTAATTTTTGAAAGTTGAGAATTCTAAATCAAGGCACCGAAAATAAAAATAAAAGCAACTCAAAGATAAAGAAGCAATGGGAGAACAAAGAAGTCACAAAAAGACAATAACACATTAAGTATTTTAGTAAATACTTTCAAAGTATTTTATAACTCTGAATTAGATTATTACAAAGGTGGGAAAAATCTTCTTTTTTTTTTTTATAGTTGAACTCCCTCAAATTCAACAATACAATTTAATTTACATCGATGAATGAGATCAAAGTTAATCTTCAATTTGAGATTCGTAAAAGATTTACAGAGTCTTCTAACTATAAAATAAAATCTTTTAATGTTACAATTATTCTAAGATTACTTTTCATATTTATAATGATAATTCTAGTTTTACGCACTAGATCAACAATGCTTCAGGTAGATGGGGTTTTTCACATATTTTACGAATCAAGTCAATTCAAATGGATCAAATAAACCCTATTTAATCAATTAACATTCATGAGATCCTCTGTATATATTCATCACATACTTTTTATCCACGAGTCGTGACATTTATTATAAAATAAAAAAAAACTCAGTTTTCAAAGTAGGTGAGTATCTACGTTAGCTAATATACTCCTAATAATACAAATCTTATACTATTGATAATATTTCTGACAAGTTAAATAAAATATGATAAAAATAAAAAATCAAATCAAATATTAAGGATCTCCAAAGAAGTTGATGTTTAGAGATTTGCCATTTTTGTTTTGATTAGAAGTTAAAGGATACTGTACTGATTTAATTATTGGGAAATTTTAGCATGAGCTCCACTAAAAAAGTTTAGAAAAACTTGTATTAAAATATTTAATGATTTATGGATAGTTTTAACGTTTAATCAATATTTTTAAAGATTTACAGTGTATTTATTCGACATGCAGTCAAAGGTTTGGAGATTTTCAAGAGCTTTTACTAGATTTCTGATGACGTAGACGAGTGACTTTTATAAATATTATATTTCGATTACGTGAAGACATTCATGCTTTAGCGACGGAAGGGGTTGATTGTTCTAATTTTTTCCTTGGCTTAATGGTATGGAAGGACCTCCAAGAATTTTTAAAAAATCAATTAAGCCCCATTCAATTTTTTGCATTCAATTAATCTCTTGAATTGATAATTTTCACCAATGAAATTCTTTGACTAATATTCACCATTAAAAGCTAACGTGATCATTAAAGGTCACTGACGTGACAATCCACGATAACACTAATTGCTTATGTGGGAAATGATTGTCCAAATTTGGGATCAAATTCAACTGAATTTTGATAACTATTTATCCAAATCATTCTAAAATTATAAAATAAGAATTATTAAAAAATTTAAAATTTGTTAAATTTATAAAAATTTTAATGATATTTTTATAAATTTTAAAAATAATTTTTAAATATTTTATAATTTTTAATAGCTTTTAATTATATTTTTACAATTTTTATTTTAAAAGTGAAAGGTAAGCCATCCGCAATGGGAGCCATTTGCAAAGAAACTCAAAACTGAAAAACTTAAAAAAAATAATTACAAATAAATAAATAAAAATAAAATTATAAGAAATTATAAAAAGAAACTATTAAAACTATTAAAATTAATTAAAATAATTTAAAAATGATTAACAACCATTTGGCTAGAGGTTCATTCTAGAGTGATTTATTAAATAATGATAAATTTTTTTATACAAAATTGTTTAAACTTTTTAAAGAATTATAAGAAATTATTATTATTATTATTATTATTATTATTTTAAAAAGTATAAAAACTATGTATATATAGTATGTTTAAAGAATTCAAATACACATATAAACACACATATGTATCTCCTAAATCGAGTTGATATTGTTAGTTAATGTTGATGAGTCCTATCTTATTAATTTCTTATATTTTTAATTTTTTATAATTGCAATAATTTTATAATTTTTTATAATTGTAATAATTTTATAATTTTAAATAATTATTAAAAGTCTTTTATTTATTTTTGGGGATTTTTAAATTTTTTTAAATATTTATTAAACGTGGTAAAATGTCACATCAACATGTGGTACATGTTACACACCACATATCGTTGTCTAGTTGTTTTGTCAACCGCACTATCACTTAACATTATAAATGGATGGAATATTTAACAAAAAGATTAGTTTGTAATTTAATCTAACGTATAAAGATTAATTTATCTTTTTTTAAGTAGAAAAATTAAAATACAATCTAACTCTTAGTATAAAGACCTCCATAATAATTTTACCGTTAAAATAATTTGTTATTTCAATTGATTGGGATTAAAGATATTATTAGATTTTTGTTTGTATTTCTAAATAAATTATTATCACTACGTATGAATTATCAAATTTTATTATGTATTGCCAATTTCCGATGACCATTAAAATATATAACCAATAAATTTTTTGTTTTATTATCATTAAATTATATATGCGCTCTAGTAAAATAAATTATGTAGTTCTGCATTGCATGAATTTAAAATTAGTTAATCGTTTATCATGGGAGTTAAGTAAGGCAGTATAATAATAATACCCATAAAAAAGACCCATGTAAAAAACATAAGGTGTTTCTCAATTATCACTTAGTAATTGGTTTCATTTACATATTGATGGAGCGGTCAAGCATGAGAAAGGATTTCATCTGCTGGGAGAGTGTGTGAAATCAAGCTGGAGATTAGATTTTGGGATATAGTCATTACTTAGGGGTGTGTTCAGTGTTTGAATCTGAGCTTTGGGGCATTCTAGATGGACTGACTATTTTAAATGGACAAAGTTATGAGAGAATGTTGATTCATACGTATAGGTTAAAGATGATTAAGCCATTGAAGATAGGTAATTGGCTGTTTCGAATTCAACATTGGTTAGAAGAATCAAATAAATATTAAAATATGAAATATTGTGATTTTTCAAGTATGTTCCCAAGAAAAATAATCAAATTGTTGATGGGATTGCAAAATTGACTTCCGACAACAAGGAAAATGTGCAAATTGTTTAGGAGGCTCCTAGGAAGATTTTACAAAACTTATATTTTGATAAAGCAACTCTGTTTTATTATTATTATTTCTAGTAATTTGATGTAATCACTTTGATTTTGTTATAATCACACAAAAAATTTACTTGATGTACATCAAATGTTTATATTCAAGGTATGGTAAAAAGGTGCCAAAGGAGGTTCAGAAAAGCAGATATTGGAGATCACGTCAACCTTTATTGGGTGCATTTTTTTTTTCTTGCAACGAATAAGGCTCCATAACACATTATCTTTCGGCTCATGGATGGGTTGATGGACTTTTTCTGGGTTACCATTAATTGAAAATTTTGGGCTAATAAATTAAAAGAGGGTCAGTTTCATTGAGGGCTTTGCTCATCTCATTTAAAGAGAAATGGTACCATATATAGCTGTACTTGAGCATAAAATGCAAAAGATTAGGTAAGAGTTAGATGAAAAGTGAGGAAATTAGAAGGATTTGCAGCATTTTACTATATAAAAGAAAGAAAGAAAGAGAGTGGGCAAAATTGTCGGGAGAGCTAGTAAAGCCTAAGCTAAGAGTGATGGAAAACTAAAAGAGAGAGAGAAAGAGGTGCATATGATCATATCATTCGGAGAATTTCGCCACATCGATCAAGCCAGATAGACCCAACACGTATGTACCAACATGCCATGCACCCCTTAAGACAAGGCCTATTTCTTGGCCCTACTCCTTTTTGCCACGTGGCGCCGCCTAACTCTTTTGCCTTTTCCCTGCTAATTTCTTCACTTCTTCCGTTTTCATCATAAAACATTCCCAAGCCCTCCCTCCCCACATTCGCCTTGACTTCCATTTTCCTATTTCTTTCTTTTTTCCCTTCTCACCAAACTAAAGCTTGGCTGAGAAAATGAAGGTAACTACGACGTAGCCATAAATTTGTTTCTACTTAATTTTTTCCACTAGAAAACTATGTAAAACTTTGATTTCCCTTTCTAATGAATCAATTCCAGTGTCTGGATTTTCTGACGTTAATTTATTTAATAGATCTTCAACTGGGTGCAAAGGAGGTTCCATCATAACGTCCTCAAAGGTTTGATAGTTTTTCTTCGTCTGCTGACAGATTCCTATTGTATGGTGTACCCAATCTCATGCATTCCAATTCCTGACAGTTGATGTATCATTACGGTCCAAGTTTGTGTGTGTGTATATATATGCATCTTACATTCTCTCTAGAACAGTGTTCTTCATTGAAGATTTAAAAAATATATATGTATTTTACAATTGATATCATGAAAAGACCTGTGCTTGTTGTGCAGATGGGCTTGCACGAAATGTTAAGAAGACTGATTCCATTGCAATTGACTCCAATACAAAAGCTTTACTGGAACAAGTGGCACTGGTTGACATGCTGGATGGTTGGCGAGATGGTGTTTTAACAATTGGCACCTTCGGTTTCGATCCTTTGAAATCCTTGGCTGAAGAACAAAATGACTACCTAGCTTCGGGGAGCTACGAAGACGACGACGAAGAACGATACTCTGATAACAACGATGACGAAGATGAAGATGTTGATGGCGATGATGCTGACGAAGAAGAAGAAGTGAACCCGCTGATGTTGAGCAGTTTCGAGCCGAGTTTGGAGGACGTTGATTCAAATGTCGATAACTCGAAATACGGAAAAAAGGAGGTGATGATGATGGTTGATGGGTCTACTGATCATGAAATCAAGTTTAACTTGGATGCCACCGAGGACCATTCTGGAAAGCTGAGAAGAAGAACTACACTGGCTGACCTCTTCTCTGAGGACACTGACATAAAAAGAAGCCCAGCTCTACTCTCCATTTGGACAGTAATTCTTGCAAAAAGCCATCTCCTCTTCCTGCCAAGAACGGCCTTTCTTTTGCCAAGAAATTCATTCCTCAAGTTGGAGTTGGCGAGGATTCACGTCCCATCAAAATGCTACACCAGGTGAGTGTTGTTTAAGTTAAAACCCATCCCTCTTTTTATATTTTCAACCAAGGTTAAAGTTGGGTTATGATGTAAGACTAAAGCTTTGGGTAGTAAAAAGAAAAATTCACTTGGTGTGAAGTGAGTATCTTCTAGGACAAAGACTAAAACTAGAAAATGAAAAAAGGCCAAATCAAATTTAAATTCAACAAGTGTATGTAAAAAGAAAAAGGTGGTTATGAAATGACGATTTGATTCAAATAAAAAGTTGACAGCCGAAATTTGAGCATTGAAGAAATTAATTTGTTTGGGTTATTAGATGATGAGGAGGATGTTGAAAAGGAAGATCCATCCAGAGCTTGAAGGCAAGGGTAATAAATTGGAGGGACAGTGCAAGGCAAGCGTGATTGATGCTGTTGCTAGCAACACACTCCAAGCCAATGAATCTGTTTTCCTGCTTCAATCGCCAGGTATATATGTCAATAGTTTTGTATTTTTCCATTCAGATTTGCTTGATCACGCAATAACCTTTCATGTAAAATAACTTTATGCCCTAACACCAAATGCTTCCCTATTGCGTTCCTTGTTGTTGTATTATATGTGAGGGAAGCAGCCGAGTCTTGTTGTACGTACTCCATTTCTGCACGGTTAGGTCAAACGACAAGTTTAATCCGTCCTCACTGTCATTTTCCATGGTCCATGGATAGGGATAGTAACCATCCTGGGGAAAAGGGGGGGCACTTTTTCAAAAATAACACTACAAAAGTATAAAACCAATAAGGAAACCGTCGAATTAATCCCAAACACCGTTGTCCTTCAATGGAGTCTATTTCTGGGCCCATGATAATCTCCTCGCCCTGTCGTTATGTCTGGTGGGGTCGATTTCCCATTATCCTTCATTATTAGTATCAATTCTTTTGACCAATTAATCTTTTTCTTCTCTTCTTTAATTGCTTTTGTTTCTGGAGAAGAATTTTGTGACATTTGATCATATTGTTGTTGTTGCAGATATTGCTGCTATAGCTTGAGGTTTGAATAATAATGTTCCCAATGTTTCCTCTTAAATAATTGTTTGATTTTTACTTTGTTTTATAATTTAAGGACAATATTAATGAATGAAGGCGTTCATGTATGTGAAGTATGGAACCGTGTTATTCTGTTTTGTAATTTTCCCTACTTTGGATTTAGTATATTGTTGGTTGTTTGATTGTCTTCCATTATTCGCACCTCTATTTATACTTTTAATCAGATGAGATACTTAATAATGGAAAGTTTAGAGAAAACAGTTTCATGTCACGCCAATTCCCTCCTCTACTTTTTCTTAATCCAATTCTGGTTTTTGTTTTATTGTCTCGGATTATTCATGTTTTAAACATCTTCACTAATTAATATTGAGCTTTACTATCCTCACGGTCTCTAAGTCCGTATGGAATGACAGTCACTAGTCCTTGCTCATCAATCCTACAATTTCAACCTTTCATATCTAAGCTCAGTTAACATGACAACATAACAATATGGAATCTCTACTTTCATTCGACCAAAAACAAATTGAAATGAAGCTTAAAGAAGATGACAACAATGGGAGTCTAAATATCCATCTATTTTCTCTACCAACCCTATGGAAGAAGAAGCTTCCTGCTACTGCAGTCATGGGCGAAGCCATGAAAATTTTCAGGAGTCGAAATTAAATTGTCTATATCTTTATATTTTTTAAAGGATTAAATCAATTTTTATCATTTTTTAAAAGAGATGAAATATAATTTTACCTTAATTAATTTTAAAATATTAAAATAATAAAATTTTCATTTTAAAAGTTCCGGGATCCTGCCAGCACCTTGAATCTGCCCCTGGCTGGAGCTTGAACAACTTACTGTAACTGAAAGCAATATGGGTTTGCACCAAAGAGGAATTGGGTAAGATTTGAAAGTTGCGAAAAATATGAAAAATAAAAATTGTGAAGACAAAAATTCAAGGGCTCAGATCTGTCGGTGATTCCTTTAGCAAATCACGGACCGTTAACTAACAATTTTCCATTAATATATAAATAATCAACTTAATTATAGTGTGTAATTCTAAGCATAATCTTTCTCCAACTCATAAATAAAAAAATTATGTTTTTGAAGCACGCGAACTCACGTTCTTCCATATTGACAATAATTTTCATATCACTTGAACTAAAATCCAATCAACAATTTAATTCAATTTTAAAATGAGTCATAATGTTAAATTTAATTGTTAACGTTTTTATCTTTTATCAATTCGATTTTTATTTTTTTAGTTAAATTTAGTTTTTAATCTTTTAAAAAAATTAGATTTCACATTTAACCTTTTAGACAAGAGTTGAAATATTTTTTAAGAGAAATACTATAATTAAAATGTTAAAATTTTAAACATTACAGCTTGCATGACAATCCACTTGTATTTCATTTTTTAATTTTTTTTTAAAAAAAATTTGTTATATCTTGCGTAACAAACCTTGTCAACCTCACAGAGCACCCATAAGAAGCTTGACATGTGTCTCCCATCGGAACCAACGATATCGCGAATCCACAACTAGTTCAGGGAACCACAACTTAGCCAACTTCAAAACTGTGCACCTCCACTAAGCCAATATGAAAATTACGTGGAGATTCAGAGTAATTGATTGCTAGTCGACCTAATATGTCTCGCCTTACGACGTCACATTATTGTCACTGTAAGGGTATCAAATCTGACCTCCACGTTAATAATATTAGGAAACGTAGTTAAGTTTGTCAGTCACTATCAAAGAGTCATGTAAACAACTTATGTGAGTCGACCTTCAAAGACTTCCCTCATTAAATCCTTAAACTCTCTTCACGAAACCTCAATTTTCTTTCAACCTTCATACTTTTTTTTTCTTTATTAAACCAACATCTTCTTTTTATTCACTTCATTGGTTAAACAATTTTTAATTTTTATAATTTTAAATTATTTATTGATGTGATATATAAGATAACTAGTGATATATTAATATGAAAAATGCATAAATTGTCGTGTGAGTTATCACATTAACATCGTTAAAGAAATTAGTATTTTAGTGAACACTTTCATTAAGAAACCAATTTGACTCTTTTTAAAAGTTAAATTTAACTAAAAAAGTAAAAACAAAATTAATAATAATATAAATATTAAAAGTTAAATTTATTATTAGGTATTTAATCTTTAATTAATTAAGTTGGATTAAAAAACAACCTTGCTCATTTTTTCTGTTTTTTTTTTTTATAAAACAACCAAACTCGATGGAGTTGCTCTAAAATTTGATTAAGATTGCTCCAAACTAGAAAAAAGAATACGAAAAAAATTAAATCCAACATATTCCAGGACACGCCATGAAGCAACGAATTCCTACTACTTTCATTTTCTTTTTATAATATCATTCGTTGATTTGAAGGTATATATTTCATTCGTTGATTTGAAGGTATATATTTTGAATTTGTGATTGTTATTTTTAATCATATTATTTTTAAAATTTGAATTTATATTTTTTTTAAAAGCATAATATGTTTGATCTGTTATGATTGTATTCTATAATTATTGATGATAGTACTCTATTTTTTTTATCTTTAATATTAATGTTAATTCTATATCAATATCATTTCTATTGGTTATAATTTTTATTTGATAGTAAATCGAAACAATAAATTTTAATTTTCATTTTAGTGTAAATTTTAATTGGTACCAATCATAATGTTGTGTACCGGCATGTACATATTGGTACAAAATTTTAATATTTAAATTGAAGTTTAATGTTGTTCATCTTAACTATTTTTTTTTATAATTACATTTAAAAATAAAACTAAAGTTATTAAATATAATTAATAATTTTAAAATTGATATTTTTATATAAATATATTTATATGTAGGTAGTTAAAATATATTTATCAAAGTATCAGTATAAAAATAAATGATTGTCCACTGATATAATATGACTACCCTAAATTGTAAGATGTGAGTTGAAGGAGTTGTATAATTTTTTTTTTTGGTGAATGAAGAAGCTAAATACAATTAGCCATGAATCTTATGTTGCATACCAACACTCTCTTGTAGGACTTTCAGAGCAATCGGCTTAGGGGGAAACTCATGGATTCTCATGCCAATAAGATCATTCCTACATAAAGCTGCTATAAAATCAACAACCATATTTGTTGGGAGTGGAATATACATCACCTTCACAGTTCATTCCCTAGCTAATAACGCTTTAATAATTCGCACCATACTTGCATAGGTGACTATTAAGCATATTGACAATAACCAAGCAATCACTTTTCATCAACAGCTTCTTAATGCCTCTCTTCCGGGCTATATTCAACCCATCCATAATTGCCCAAAGTTCTGCATCAAGAGATGAACGCACACCTATTCCGACTATAACATGAAATCCACTTACCTTGGTGGTCTCGAGACAAACCTCCAGGCACGGCCTGTCATCAAGTACATGAAGCCATCCGTGTTCAGTTTGCTCCAGTCCCTGGACGGTTGAGACCAACAAATACGAGAACTACCCAGTTCACTTTGTTGAAGTTATAGAAGTCTTTAAAAAAAAAAGAAATTCATTCAAGAATTTTATTTGGGTATAAATTAAAGTTCCAAAACTTATTTAAGGAAAATAATTTGGATGAATGGCTGAAGGAAACAATTTTTTGTAGAGCCCAAAGGATGGGGTGTATTTGGGAAAATTGGTTTAAGATTAAGGCTGCGAATGGAGTAGCCCACTCGTGCTGCCCATCACTGACTTGACTGGGTTCAAGCCTACAAAGGAGAAGGTTGTGTCTTCCTTTGTGACGCAAGCTTTTAGAAATTTAAGACTAATGCGAAATGAATATTTGAATAAAAAACTTTGCTTACACCACATGTGGTTTAGTAAAATTAGTTTTGAAGGAGAATGTTTTTTGTTAAATATTAAGCAACCAATTATTGAAGGGACAATAGTGTTTATCAAAACTTACAGCATGTGCATAATATAAAAATGATATATGGGAGAGATTCCTATATATTATTATAACAAGTATGAAAGATTCAAATCCAGGCATTTGGATTCCCAAATAATTAAAGATTTGATCATCTTCAAGTTCCTACCCACCTCATTGAAGGCCCACCAATCAATGACTCATTGTTATTTGATCCTTAACTATATTTTTAACCTATTATTTCATATGAAACAAGAAGAAGATGATGTTGAATGAATTGTGGGCATATGCGGTGTCTATGTTCACATATGAAATTGCAATGGAGTTGTTCAGCACCGACCTGTTTCTTATTCTTTGTTTAATCTGCTTGTTATTATTATAAAAAGATGTCTATATCCAGTGCATGGGTTGCCAATACAAAGCATGCAAATTGCCTTACCTCGAACCTTCTCTCACAGAATTTTCAATCAAAATCTTGGTCTGAAATTCAAATCGCCCAATTTGTAATCAACTTATTTAACTATTTATTTGAATATCCAACTTGGGTTGACTATGAATATTTTAGTTTGGCTGCTTTGAGATTATGTGAAGCCCTGGAGCAGCTTTTACTTGAGACTGTTCCCTTGTGGGCAGGGAACTTGACATTCAAAGGGCAAACTTTCCACAATTTAGTAATACAATGTGAATACAGATATAAAATGAGGGAGAGTGAGTTGGGATTTTTTTAAAAGGAAATTTCAGAGGAAGCAATCATAGGTGTAGGACCCAAATTTACTTCCCAATGCCTCCTGTGTTCAACTTTTCTCAGTCAAAAGCAGAGCAATGGCAATGTGATCCATCAACAATTGTAACATGATTATGGCCAAGGAAACCAAAAATGGCTCTTGAAAGGATCATCCATTCTAACCTCGACATGTTCCTTCATCTTTCAAATATTCAAGCATGGAGAAAAAAAAAGTCAAAGCTCTTTAGACATTATAAGAGAAAATAGGTTTCAAGAATCAAATTGGTGATCGAATCGATTAGGTCATTAATTCACCGGTCCGATTAGTTTGATTGAAAATTCATTGAAAATTAAAAAAAAAAAACCCAAGTCAACTGATTTGTAACAATTCTCAATCCAATCGATTCAATATCATTTTTTGAATAGTACATTGATTGATTTTCAATCTAACTAATCCGACCTACTAATCCAATTCGATTCAAACATCATTGAATTTCAACTTTAATCACTAAATTTGGCAATCTTTTGCGAAATTGTAAAATTAAAACATTTGGGAGGAAAAAGTAATACCAACGATGAAATTGTGATTGTTAATTTTTAATTCTATAGGCAACGATAGAATAAATGATTTATTTAGTGTTATTAATTACAGCCACACATGATTAGATGTTACTATGTTTTTGCTTAATACATTGGAATGTTAGGGAAGAAGTTATTATTAAAGATTATAAAGTTAGGGAGGATTTTGAAATGATTTAATCTTTAAGCTCAACATGGCTAAGGCATCAAATCCAATCATGGTTCAGGTATTGAAGCCATAGTGGGTAGGCCTTAGCTTTCCCACTAATAAATACAACTTAATATTAAAATCTGGATTACTGTTCTCTCATTATATTATGGAGCTAAAAAGGTTGGTATTGAGTTCAATACATACCTAGCTTAAGTACACCTGCTTTTGATATACAAACATCAATATAAAATCAAGTTGGTAAACCTCACTTTCATATCTAAATAGAATTATAAATCAACTTTTGTTTTAAATTTGTTCCAAGCTTATTAAGAATTTTGAAATTATGTTCATATTTAGTTAAGCTAAAAGGATTTGTATAATACAATAGTTGTAGGTAAATATGGAAGTAATTTTGATGATTTTTGGTCATATAGAAATACCTTGCATTGCATGATCTGTTTTTAACTTTTAAGCAAAAAGGAATATATGGAATGCAGTGACAAACCAATGAGTTGATTCTCTCATAAGAAATGGTTTAGAATCTTAAACATTAGATTACCAAGTTTTGTGATATGCATTGATAGAGAGATGATTCCCGATGTTTCAATTTCCTTTTAGCTTTTCATTCTTATCTTCCTTTTCCTGTGAAAAAACAAAAGGTTGAAGAAAAAGAGATATGAATATGTTCCTCCAGGCTCCAACCCTCCGTCACAAATGATTAATTTGCATATGGTAAAATGAACTCTAAAATCATTTGCAAAAATAAAATTACGTACATAAGCAAGACTAAAAACGTTTTACAATACCAGACAAAATTTTCTAAAATTATACAAAGGAAAAAACAAAATATATATATATATATACAACTTAAGACAACACAGGTCCAAACTAACTCATGAAATTATTTATTATTTTGAAATACTCTCAAAACAAAAATAGTTTAAGAAGTCGATGAAGAGCCACCAAATTTTCAAGAGGAACTACTGTTGGCTGATTGAGTTTCAGTGATGACAAGCATCATTATCTGTCCATCACAACTTATAAAGATAAAAAAGATACCCACAAAAATATCTGCAAACTGAAAAAAAGAGAAGGCTCATAGAGTGAATGAGGAGAAGAAATAAAAAGAGGGTTAGTAGCCAACCCAAAGGCTAATGCCGTTGACTTTTAAAGTTGCTCTATACCCAAGACGAATATCGAACCCTTGACCATTGGTTAAGGTAGGAGAGATCCTTGCTATCTCACCTAACCCCCATGATTAGATCGCATTAACTATATTAAAACCATGTTAAAATTTCACTTCCGAATTAACTTTCATGTACCATTTAAATTTGGTTTTTTAGTCTGAGTTAAAAAATACATTATAAAAATAAAATTTAATAAATTTATTTTACTTATACTGTAAAAAAATTCACCTATATAAACAATGTTAGCAAGATCTTAATCTTTCTCCCATAGGCTACGAGAGGAACAAGAAGAACAGGTATATATGATATGTTTGATGGTCCTCACTTTAATATATTCAAAGTAGCTTTAATTGGAGATATGAAGCTTCCTTTTTCTGATTTAGATTTTTACTTAGCCTTAATCATGCTTTAGAAAATACTCTATATTTTGCTTTGCCTGTTACTATATATATATATCCTTGTTTAAGGTTCTTCGGTTTTTATTTTATTTTATTTTATTTTTTTCAACTTACAAAGTACTTGTTTATATATATTTTTTAGAAAAAAACAACTTGCTTAAATTTAAATTTTTAAAGGATCTATTCAGTTTCATTAATTTTAAGTTAATTACTTTTTAAAGGTTTATAATTACAAATAATAGATTTGAATATTATAGTTTAAGTAATATAATGTTCAAATAATTTTATAATACATCTATATAATTATAGTAGAATAAATTATTACAATACAGAACTCAATGAGTGGCTCTTCTAGAAAGGAGGATATTGTTCATTCTAGAGGACCCGAGTTCGAGCACCTGGATGTGTAAGGTGTGTGTGTGTGCGTTGTCAAAATGTTAAGAAATTATTTGATATTTTGTTACTATTTTTAAACTTCACAAGTATGATAAAAAAATTAATAAATATCCTATAAAATATAATAAAATATTTAAAAATAAATATTAAAAAAGACATGTAGCAATTTATTAAAGATGCTCGTGAAATAAGAAAGAAAAATACTATCGATTACCAAATACTAACCCTTATTCATAAATCAATTAACTTTATTTTAAAAGAAGATAACTATTAGTAGTTACTTAGTTTTTGAGTTGATTAGGTTTTTTTTATACAATATTTTCAATTATTTACAACACTTTTTCAATTTTTAAATAAAAGAATAAACGTATTTCAACACATTCAAATTTACATCTTCATGCATTGAAAATAATTATTTATTAACCATATATGCGTGTCATAATTAACAATGTATTAATAAGATATGCATGTCATAAATTACTAATATTATATAGATTTTTACATTAACAATATATTGCAAAGCAATATACTAAATATAAATAATATCCAATTAAAAATTTCTTAGTGAATTTTCTTATGAAATAGGGCAAAGTAATCATTAATACAATGTACCCATAAAGAATTAAACCACTAAATGGTACCTAAATATTTTATAATTTTACATAATTTGAGGACCAAAACATAAAACTTACAAAGGATAGGTGATCTTGATATATAAAAAGACTTAAACTACAAAAATGATACCTAAATTATATAATTTTTTTAAATGTAGCACCTAATGATTTTTTTTATCACAAGTGATACTTAAATAATATGTTGTTACCTAAAGTGGTACCTAAAGTATACTCCGTTACCCAAATAACCCCAACCATTAAAAAAACTATTAGTCAATCATTTTGTGGCACGTGACAATTTTTAATTTAAATAATTACAAAAAAAAGTTGAATATTATTTATGTAAGTTTGTTTTGAAAAAAAAATTAATAAACATATTCATTTCTTTTTGTTCTTCGTCTAAGAACTCCAATAATGAAAAATTTAAGAACCTATCAAAAAATTTATCCAAACCTAATTTTTGGTGATAAATCTAAATTTTGACGAGGTTTTTTTGTTTTTAAATTTTGATTTTGATTCAAAATCAATGTATTGTTTTAAAAAGACTTTCTCTATTTTTTTTTATGTATACTTTGCATAAAATATTTAATGCTAGTGAACCTCTATAATGAAAAGAAAAATCCAGATAAAGCATGAAATCAGAACAGGAAAGAAGCTGAGTAGAAAAAATGATGAGTATTGCAAAGAAAAATTAACTAAAAATTAAAAAATATATATATATATATATATATATATATATATATATATATATGTTACAAGAGAAAAAAGTAGCATGGGAGGGGGAGAGTGTTAAAAAATAATAAACTTTTGATTTCATTATTTTTATTATTTAATTCAATTTTTTAATTTAAAATGTCATTTGTTACAAAAAATAATTGGTGAAGAGAAATTTTTTTAACAACTGCGATAATTTAGGTAGCATATCATAATTTAGATATCAATTTGTTAACGAAATATAATTTAAAATTATGATAAAAAATTAGATAATAATTAAAAGAAATATATAGTTTTAGTTTGAATTTATAATTTAAGCAAACGCCACAATCCAGCTTTCTTTTAATGGCTAAATTGTAGGTACACGAACAACCCAAAAATAAGTTGTTGCAACATAATCCTACTCTGAAGACGATCTTTATAAAACTACAGACTACTAACTCCTAATTATATATCAATTGAGCTGCAAATATCCAATGTGCTCAACTCACAATCAGTTATAATTAATAATGAAGGCATTCAACTTCTATAGACCAATCCTTTTCTTGTGTGTTGACTTGTTGTAATCTCCAATCCTCACCCATTGTTTTGGAAAATAATAATGGGTTCACATTAATACCGTCGTCTTGGTTCTTACAATTAATTAATAAATAAGGTTTCATCGCATGATCTTTTATTTTATTTTATTTTATTTTAATATCTAACCCTTGTTCCCTATGGCAGAATCTTTGCTTCCATTAGACTAAAATAGTTGGAAGGGAAGACAATACTTAGAACTATCATAATTCCTCTCCAACTCATAAATAAGATGATAATGTACTTCAGTTCACGTCCTCCTATATTGATAACAACACTCATGTCAGTCAAGGTAAGATTCAATCGACCTTATTATTAAAACTTAAGAATATGTATAAAATAGAACTCAACGAGTGGCTCCAGTGAAAAAAAAATGATGTTTATTCTAGGAGACCCGGATTCGAGCACCTGTGTGTACAAAGTATTTGTGCGTTGTCAAATGGTTAAAAAAACATGAATAGATACTACCATATATATATAATGACACCAATATTTTCAAAAATAAATATGTGTAAAATAATTTATTAAAATATTTTTATAGTAAAATGGCCCAAGCAGAAACATGAAAAATCATATAGAATGGGGCAATAGGCCCGGCCCTACCCCATTAAAAGCCACATGTGAGACCTGGGCAGGAGTAGTCACATCCTGTGCATGAAAGGAAGACGTGTAGGGAGGGAGGCAGGGTGGTTCGTTTCTTTTGGGTCATATAAATTTGTTGGTGTTCGGGCAGTGGGGTTTTTGTTTATTAGTGAAGACAAAGGCGTACTTAAAGCCATGCATAGGTGCATAGGTCTCATGTGCAGCCGTTGTTAAGCCACCTGACATGACACACCTCCCTCGTCTCATTCTCAGCCTTGCCCGCTCACAACGTTAAAACCATGTAATGTGGAATCGGTGTATTGCCACTCCGTATTGTATTTCACAATATTAATCGGATAAAACACTTGATGGTTTGTTAACATTTCAATACTACATTTATGGTATTTTCAATACAATACAGTTGATATCATCAGGAGAGGGTCTCAAATGATCTAATATGTCTATATGTATAATTAAAAAGGAAGTAGTCATTTTTCCTTTATATCAATTTAAACTTATATTATTTAAATAATGTTAGACTTAAAATAAGTTGTAAGATAGAAAAACAAAAGGTGACGAAATTGCTAAAGCTATTAGAAGTACGTCTCACCGTCGCGGGAGAATAAAATTTGTCCATTTTATAAAAGTAATAATTTTAATTATAAAAATCCAGAAAATTTTGTTTATGAAACTTGTTGTATTTGCAGAAGCCGAACCGGTTATCCCCAGATGAAAATTGAAGACTATAATGATTGGTTTGTACGTACAGACCATTTCCGTGTAACATAATACTAATATCTTTTCAAAAAGGAAAAAGACAATAGCCTCTAATCACATTCACAATCATCATCATTGTTGATTCAAACTCCGAACAAATCAAAGAGCCACACAAAGTCGTGAATGATGAAACTTTTGGTGTCTGGTGTGGAAATGTACCATTTTTAACTTTTGTGCGGCTCTGCCTCTTCTCTTTTCCGCTTTCGCTATGCTTCCATCACATGCCACCATCTAAACTCTTCTCTTTTCCAAATTTTCTTTACCCTTCTGTTTCTTGGTATTTTTAATAACAAACACTACCATCAAGGCATTTAATTTAGTCATGACAGAGTTGAGCTTAATTATAATCAAATCTCCCGGGATTACTTCTCCACTCTAATGTTTGGATTACGTCAGAAGGCCATAGCTCATTAGGTTTGGATCGAGTCAGTCGCAAATTTAAACATATTAACTCACTTTCACAACAAATTTTGTATTAGAGATATTTATTCGAATGATAGATTATATATAATTTAAAAATAAGGGAAAATAAAAAAATATATCATTCATTACTTTTTTTTTTTTTTAATGATTGAATCAGTATAGACTTCAACTCATTCAATCTTAATTAATTAATGGTAGAAATAATAATTAATTCCTTGTGAATGTAATACTGCTTAAAACTTTTTCAAATACATCATCTAGTCATTTTTCTTGGCTGCTTGGTAGTTAAAATAAAAAATTTATCTTTCCCAATACAGCAAATACATATGCATACACAAAAAGAACGAAAAATTAAACCAACTTCTTAAAATACTTGAATCATTTCTATAAGAGGAGAGAGATTGTTATCAGTACGATCACAACTGTTTGGGCTTTACAATTTCCTACACAGCGGGGGCATGACTAGTATGCCACAAAAATTGGCATCATCTTTCATCTTTCCAACCACCGTTAATTTTGTAGCTGTCTAAGCTCTCTCGCCTCTATATAAATACCACCCAAACTCGGTTCTTTTACTCCTCAAAATCGGAAACCCCTCTTGCCCTCTGCTTTGGTGTTGTAATATCATCCTAGTTATGAGCAGTGACATAGAGTGTGTCTGGGTTTTCGCCCTTGCATCCAAATGCCGAGCCTTTTCGCAGTTAAGTATTGCATGGTCTATTTTGATCATCGCTCTTGCCTGGCTACTTATCATCTTACTCTACTGGGCTCACCCCGGTGGTCCAGCTTGGGGAAAATATAGGTTCAAAATTTGTTCCTCTCTTTCTTCTGTCGCTAACAAGCCAATTCCAGGGCCTAGAGGGTTGCCTCTATTTGGTAGCATGAACCTTATGGCCAGCTCCCTGCCTCACCACCGGATTGCATCTGCTGCCGAGACATGCAAAGCTAAGAGGCTCATGGCCTTTAGCCTCGGAGATACTCGTGTTATTGTCACCTGCAACTCGGATGTAGCAAGAGAGATTCTTAACAGCTCTGTATTTGCTGATCGTCCAGTGAAAGAGGCGGCTTATAGCTTGATGTTCAATAGAGCGATCGGGTTCGCTCCTTATGGAGTTTACTGGCGAACCCTGAGGAGAATCGCGGCTACGCACCTTTTCTGTCCTAAGCAAATTAAAGGTGCAGAGGATCAGAGGCGCGTGATTGCCTCTGAAATGGTCACTTTATTTGCTCACGCCTCTAACCAAAGCTTCCGCGTACGCCAAGTCCTCAAACGAGCTTCTCTAAACAACATGATGGCTTCGATATTCGGACGAAAATATAAGTTAGATTCCATCAATACTGAAGTGGAACAACTTGGAGATCTAGTTGATGAAGGCTACGATTTACTGGGCACATTTAACTGCTCTGACCATCTCCCTTGGTTGGTAGATTTTGATATTCAGAAACTCAGACTTAGATGCTCAAACCTTGTACCTAAAGTAAACCGCTTTGTCAGCCGGATTATAGCCCAACACAGAGGTAGGGCTCCAACAAACTCTAAAATTCGAGATTTCGTCGATGTTTTACTCTCTCTCCAAGGTACCGATAAATTATCAGACTCCGACATGATCGCCATTCTGTGGGTAAGCCATCCAATTTATATTTCTTATTGTAAAAAAAAAAAAATACTATAGCTCATATCATATCTCTAACGTTTTCCATGTTAAAAAATGTAGCTTGTTTAAGAAAGGTGTTGGAGAAATAAGACAAATCAAATCAATACTATTTTTGGTACTGAGTTTGAGTGATACTGTCACGTGGCTTTTTGTGTAGGAAATGGTATTCAGGGGAACTGATACTGTGGCGGTGCTGATTGAGTGGATACTAGCAAGGATTGTACTTCATCCTGAGGTTCAATCAAGGGTCCATGATGAGCTCGACAAGTTTGTTGGCAGATCACGAGCTGTGGACGAGTCTGATGTAGCCAACATGATTTATCTCCCGGCTGTGATCAAGGAGGTTCTGAGGCTTCATCCACCGGGCCCCCTGCTTTCCTGGGCCCGTCTAGCTATCACTGATACCACTATTGATGGGTATCACGTGCCCAAGGGGACTACAGCAATGGTGAACATGTGGGCTATTACGAGGGATCCTCAAGAGTGGTCAAATCCACTTGAATTTATGCCGGATAGATTTGTGACTAAAGAAGGTGAGGTGGAGTTTTCTGTGCTTGGTTCAGACCTTAGGCTGGCTCCATTCGGGTCTGGCAGGCGAACATGCCCGGGAAAGAACTTGGGGTTGACCACCGTCAGCTTTTGGGTGGCAACCCTTTTGCACGACTTTGAATGGCTACCCTCAGATCAAAATCCGGTTGACTTATCCGAAGTTCTAAGACTATCTTGTGAGATGGCTAATCCTTTGAGTGTTAATGTTCGCCCGAGACGTAAATTAAGCGTATCTCACCAGTGACATTGTGCCCTCGAAAATGACAAGTAAGAACAGCGAAAATATGAGAATCAAAGACCCCCCAAAAAAGTAGTAGTAGGGAAGTGAAGCCTTGATAACCTTGTCTTGGTGGAGTTTGAGGTTCTTAATTTTCATTTGTTACTCTCTTTTACTGCATAATTAATTATGTATCTGTATTACTACTATATCTTGTGTGAATTAACTATTAGTGTGCCTCGGTAGACATCTAATTTAAGCTTTAACCTGTTCATGAACTATGGTGAGAGAAGCAAAGAAGAATGAAGAAATGTTCTGTGGTACTAGTATATGGTCATCTCTTTTTTTCAGAAGGTGAATTCTCGTAAAATAATATATCTTCGGATTTCAAAAAAGAAAACTCAACGTTAATTACTTGAGGCATGCAGTATATTTCTGGTGTTTTCAACATATTGACAATCATCAGATTTCACTTGATGTCTGTACTGAAATTCTTTACAAATTAATTAGCAGTTCATATATATAAACTTAGTGCATTGGGAGGGAGGATCTTAATCAATCACTAAAGAGGTTAGAAGTAAGAGTCAGTCAGACTATATGTTTGCTTTGCACATACAAGCCATTTTCCCTGATAAAATGAACTTAGAAAAAAAGACGGCATTCACAATTATTGATTGAAACTCTCAACAAATCCAAGACCCATGATGATGAAACTCTTGGCTTAGGGTGTGGAAATATAGCATTTTTGTCTCAACTATTGTGCGGCTCTGCTTTTGTTTCTTCATATTATTAATAACTAGTATAAAGACATTTAATTTAATTGGGAAAACAAAAAAAAAAAAAGACAGAGAGAGGTGCTTTCCCTTTTCTGTACAAGTGTGTAAGGAAGGAGGTGGTGAGGCTGTAAATTAGGTAGCTGTAATCATCGTTTGCTATTCATGGGATTACTTTCCAACAGACAACTTATGGATGAGCAGCCTAAGTTTTGTCAAAACAAGCACATTTCTTAACTAATACTAAGGGCCCCTCTGCTAATAATCCAAATAATGTTCCAACTTTTTAAGAAAGAAGATGAACATGGATAGTGAAGGAGATGCCGTTCTTCTTCTTTTTTTATCCAAAAACAAACAGCGATCCTGTTACACAGACCACTAATAACAGCAAACACAAGAAATTTACAGTTTCTAGGTTACACAAAGTCGATCATTTAGGTATCACTCCCTAACCTCCATTCCTGCTCACTTTTCTGCACTCCTTGAAATTGCATCTTATGCCTTCCCTCCATATGAGCAATTAGGGGGTGTTTAAGTGAATCATTTTCATCTTGGTGACACGCCGTCTATGGAGCAGAGCAATAGATCGTGTAAAGTGATGAATCATATTCATCTTAGTGTCAGCGGAGCCACATGGAATGTTGACCCCACAAACAAAAAGTAAAAAAAAATATTATTTATAACCTTTTTTTTAATTTTATATCATTTTACAAAACATTTGTATAAAAAACTTGAAAATAATTATTTTATATAAAAATAATTAAATCCCTCTCTACCCACTAAAACTTAAAAATCTTTAATTTTTTATTTTCTTCCAATACATCACTTTTTTTCTCAAGATTTTCTATTCTCTCGCACTCTCAATTTAGGCGTTGAACATTTGAATACTTTCAGATGAGCCTTCCTAATTTCGTATTAACTCTTTATTTTTTAAGTTTTATTGATTAAATTCTTTTAAAAAATGAGCCTTCCAAAGTTTTAATTTTTTATTTATTGAATGATTTTGACACATTGATTTTACATAAGATTCTTAACATCGTGATTGGATAATAATTTTTAGAGATTGATTAATACAAATCCTTGAGGAAATTAGGTTTGATTGTACTTATAATTTTGAACTTCTTAAATATTAATTAGAAATTTAACTTTTTTATTTAAACAAAAATGATATCTAACATTCGCATGGCACCATCAAAAAGGTTTTATAAACACTTTTATGCGTTTAAGAAATAAATTTATTTGTTATAACACAAATGAGAAAAGATTTTAAAAGAAAATCTGCTAATGAAATGGAGGAAAAACAATAATAATAAATAAATATTAAAAGAACTCACCCCACAATTCAAGTTTTTTAGTTCGCTTGTGTTCTATTTCGGATAACATTCCATTTATTTTGGTTTGCATGTGTTTTGAGTAGGTGCGAGTCAACTATAATTTTTCATTGGTGGGTTTCTTTTTGGTGATGAGTCCCATTTGTAATCCACTATTGACTGGTTTTATTAATATTTTTTAAAATAAAATTCTTATGTCCTAGCAAAACAATAGTAATATGAGCATTTTATCCTATTCTCTATAATATGAAAATAAAAGTCTTCAATAACTCACTGTAATTTTTATTGCCAATTGTCTACTAATCTTTGAATGAGGCAAAGTTGCAGCACTCCTTGCCATACTAGTATCAATGCTCTGTACTCTCCTTATAAGCCAGTATTTAGTGGATAATCTTTGAATGGATCCATTCAATTTTTGTAGCTTTTATCTTTTCTCATTTCATTTTATCCAGCCACATATTTTTGCCAAAATAGCATAAGCATCTTTAAGAAACCCTTTGGATGCACCATCAACTTCAATTTTCGTTGCAACATCTAACCCACTATAAAAGATCAAAATAGGTTGAGCACTTTTCGAATCAGAGTGTGAAATTTTTTTTTTTGAGAAGTTCCTTATACCTTTTCCATGCATCCTACAAAATCTTTCCATCTAACTAAGTCAAAGCATGAATGTCTCTCAAAACTCTAGTTGATTTAACGAGAGAGAAATATTTGATCAAAAATTTCTTTACCAACTGATCCCATGAAGTGATAGGAGTTAGCCAATCTTCAGCTCTCCCATCCAGAGAAAATTTAAACAATCGGAGTCGGATTGTCTTGTCGAATAATCTATTATACTTGACTGTATAAAAAAATCTCTGAAAAGGTTGTTAAATGAAAATTGGGGTCTTCACTTCGGTTGTCCAAACAAGTTATTCTGAATCAACTGCATAGTGCCAACATCGATTTTAAAGTTATTCGCCTCAATAGCAGGTCTAATGATACTCAAGTGATATCCTTCATGCAATGACCTCATTGGTTCTTGAGGTGCTTGTATCATCAATGGTTGACTGCCAACCCTAGGTGGAGCATTTGACCCAAATTTGCATATGATCAATCGGTTAATGCATTAACCAAGCCACTGACAGCACCATCCTTCAACTATTTTCACAACAAGATGGGTGTGTTAGCAACTTCAATAGATGTACAGAATGGGTCGCAATGATTCTAATGTTATTACTTTATTTGTTTCTTTGTTACTTGCAGGTACGTTGGTTCATTTGTTTTTGTTTTTTTTTATGTTGAGACAATTAGTTTAGCAACTTTGGAAATTTGGTAGGATAGGTGAATGTTAGAGTATTGTGAGATTTAGAATAGTATAGGAGGTTGTACCACGTGATAAATATGTACTTTGCATTTGTATTATGGTATGAACTCATTTTTATAGTCGGAATAAGTTATTCGAAGAATCGACAAGAGAGTTCCATTGGAGTCCTTTAGTCAATAGATTCCCATTTTTTTATTCTATATAAATAGAGATTTGTCTTGGATTTTGGGATATTAAAGTCTTAATCTATAAAAGAAGTAGATCTTCTCATCTTTAGTTTTCTTTCTTTCTTACTGGTGATTCTCCAATAGTAATATTTAATCTTTTTAATAACTTTTTATAAAGATTCGTATAAAATATTAAAATATTACATAAATATTCTTAAAAAATTGCTACTCCTTTTATAGTTTTTATAATTTTTGGAAAATTTTAATATTTTTATCATTTTAATAATTTTTTATAATTTTTTTTGTAATCTCTATATTTTATAATATTTTTATATTTGTCCTAATATATGTTTATATATTTTATCATATTTAATAAGTTTTCTACATTTTTTATATCATTTTAATAATTATTAATAATTTTCTATAATTTTTACAATATTTTAGTAATTTTAGGCTTAGATGTTAAAAAATTCTTGTAAAATAATTAAAAATTTAATTAAGCCGCCATGTCATCATTTTTCATGTCAAACACCACATGATCAATTCTTTCACCTACCACGTAATCATTTGACATCTCATTAAGTGCTTCGATGAAAAATTATATTTTAAGAGTTTAGTTGTGTAACAGTCCGATTTTCAGTGGTATCGGAAACAATAGTTTCGGGATCACAGCTCTGATGAGTCGAGTCGTAAATTTATTTATTTTAAGTATTTTTGGTGATATATGCATCGTATGAAATTATGATTTGAATATTTCATAGATTAAATAGATAATTGAATAGAAATGACTAATTTATAAAAGGGTAAAAGTATATAGATGTTTAATTAGAAGGACCAAATGAATAAATTAACCAAAGGAATATTAGTTAGTGAATTGGTATGGATTATATTAAGTGTAAATAGATTTAATTAAGATAAAAAAATGATTAATTAAGCTTAATGATGGAAGTCTTAAAAATTACAAAATTGCCATTACTATATATATGAAAATTAAAAGAAAAGAAAGTAAATTTCATTCCATTTTCTTTTTCTTTCTTCTTCACACGGCAACAAGGGGAAAAACTTAGGGTTTTCAATTCCAATCTTTGAGTTTTGATTTGGGTAAGCAAATCTTGATCGTTTTTAGAAATTTTTATGTTTTTGAGCCCGTATTAGCTTAATCTAGCTTATGCAAGGACTAATTTGTGAATCATTCAAATGTTAGAAAACTTACCATTGTTGAAATTGTTTGTTCTTGAAAGCTTTTGATATATTTGAGTGTTTGATACTTGGGTTAAATCTTTTGTAAAGTGATTTTTCGATGAAATTAGGGTTTAAGGATTAAAATGTGAAAATAGTGAAATTACATGTATTATTATGAAAATAAATGTGTGAATGGATTGAATAGATACTCAAGAGAGTTCGGCTGTGGTTAGTTTTTTGAGAGAATGGTTATTTTGCCTGTTTTATGTTGAAAGGACTAGATTGAATAAAAGGAAACTATTAGGGGTAAAATCATAATTTTTCCCAAAAGGACTAAATTGAGTTTAATGACTAAATTATGTAGCTTAATGTGAGAATTGAATGATTTTTGAATGTAGACTACGATCGTGCTACCGATCGTGGAAAAGGGAAATTAACGAATTAGTCCCTAAAGTCTTTCCAAAACTACAAACCGTTTCGGTAAGTTCGTAGTGTAAATCTTACTTAATATTCCTTGTATATGTATATATGTTGTCAATGTACAGCAAATTGAAAGCATTCAGTATTGAAGATGATCAAAGAAATGAAACGCAAGAGATAGTAGGCTTCACGCAGTTGAAATAGTACCGACACGATGGCTGAGGTACCGCATGTGTTGCGAGTCCTCGACAGCTCGTGTGAGCAGCATCGTTATTTGGAAAAGAGATATGGATCCTATATGGATTACAGGTCCTACGATGGCTGGGACTTATGCTTTATGCATACTCTTGACAACTCGTGTGAGCAGCATCGTTAGGAAACAATTTACAGTACAAATAGACACTGTACCGATGGCTGGGGTACCACATATGTTGCGAGTCCTCGACAGCTCGTGTGAGCAGCATTGGATACTGGCAACAGAAAGTTATAAACAGGAAGAGAAGTTGTAAATACTCAAAGAGCAATGGCATTTCGTTGGCTTGATGAAGCCATTGTTGCTTATTACCATGTTAGTATTTTTTTTAACTATCGAACTTACCAAGCTATAAAGCTTACCACAGTTATTATTGTTGTTTTTGTAGATCGTTTTGCTGACTGAAGATCAGATAATCGTCCTCACCTAAAGTCACACTATCGTGGAGTTTGTCGACAGATTTTGCATTACTTGGTCTTATGGCATGTACTAGGATGATTTTAACCTTTGATATTGAACTAAAGATGTTGAAATTTTATTATTGTGATTGTGTAAATGCATGAAGTAAAACTTAGATGCTTAAACTTATGATGCTTGTAAATACTTAGAAGTTATGTATGTTGAGGGATGTTTTAATGCATAACTTGTATTGGATGTGTTTGAGAAATTAAACTTGTGTCTTGGCATTAATATTGAGATTTTGTATACTTGTTTCGGTAGAATTTATGCTTGTATCGGTAGACATACAAAGTAAGAGAGAGGTTGTTCTCTGACTTGGGTTGTATCGGTAGTTGAATTACAAGTACCGATAGTATGTATGCTTATATCGGTAGAAGTTGCAAGGTGAGGATTTTTGCTCTCTAGAGTTTTTGGTATCGATAGTTACATGACTTGTATCAATAGAAATCATACTTGTATCGGTAAAACTAACACAAGTACCGGTAGAAGTCTGCATAGTTTTAAATTGTTCATTGAATTGACTACTACTGATACTTGACCATCAGGTATCGGTAGAAGTCCCCTAAAATGTTGGAATTTGTCATTTTTACCGTTGATGAAATTGTGTTATGTATAAATATTGATCCAAATTATAATAGGTGAATTTTGTATTGAATAAAGATTAAATATTTTGATATTTCCAAAAGATGAATAGAGTTAAATGAATAGAAACATCGGGATCCTAACCGGCGACGGTGTTCGGGATTTGGGTGTTACAAGTTAATTTTTAACTTTTTATTCAAACCTTAATTGAATATCGTGTTTCCTATTAAAGATTTAATTATTTTTAATTATTTAAGTCAAAACTTTATATAATATTAAAAAAATAGAATTGTTAAAGTTTTCAAAGCATCATAAATATTTTGAAAAATAATTAAAAAAAATTCTTTAAAGAACTTTTTAAAGCTTTATTTATTTTTTGAATTTTTAAACTTTTATAATGATTTAAAGAATTCTTTTTGGATTTTTTTTTGAAAATTCAGAACTAATTATCAATTTTTTAATTTTATATATATATTTTTAAATTTAGAGTATTTTATAATTTTGTGGATACTATATATTTTATGTTATTTAATCTTTTAAAATTCAAATAACTGTGAATTTACACGTGACTAAGTTTTTAGAGTTCTATTTATTAACGAAATTATTGACGTTGTTTCAATTATTCTCATTTTTAAAAAGAATTTGAATGTTATAGGTACTAAATCATTTCATTTGAATAAATTGCTTCTTAGCTTATTAATAAGTCATAATGATAATTTTTTTTTGAAAAAACTGGTATGATTACATGGTAGCATGTGCTCATACTTTCTTAACTTTTTGACAAGGTACACAAGCATTGCACACACAGACGCTCGAACCCGAGATCCCTAAGATGAACAACATACTCTTTTTCACTAGAACCACTTGTTGGGTTATATTTAGTCCTCAACATTTATATTTTTTATTAAATTGGTTATTCTCAACCTTTTAAAAAGAGTTAAATTTGATCAACAATTTTTCAAAAAGAGTTGAATTGTTTATTTTTTTTAACGAATATACAAATTAAAACATTAAATTTTCAAAAATGACTGTTTGAATGGTAATTCTTGATAATTTTTTACATTTTTTTAATTTTTATTTTTTATAATTTTTAAATTATTTTTTGACATGACATATAAAATAAATAGTGCTATTTCAAAATGAAGTATACGTAAATTACCAAACAAGTTGTCACACCATCAGCATCAAAATTTAATATTTTAATTATCATTTTTATTGAAAAACGTGGATTAACTCTTCTTAAAAAAATTTGATAGTAAATTTAACAAAAAAAAAAAGTTAAATGTTGGGAATTAAATTTATCATTGTGCTTATTAAAAAATAATTAACATCGTGAATGATGTTAGTTTAATAACTTTTCAATAGATTGGGATGTATGTCTTGAATATTTGATGTATAATTAGATAAATTGTTTGAAGGTAATGTTGAATAAAAGAAATTTGATTTGGTTTTAGGGTGAGATCAGTTCCATCAAACCAAATATGGAGTAGTTGTTGTCGTCCATTAGGCTCGTGGCAATTAAGACGGTGGAAGAGGAGGAAAGCTATCGTATAAATGTACCAAACCTTTGTCTTGATAAAGACCACTACCTACCGCTTAATCATTTAAGTAATACTACTGTGAAAGCAGCGGTAACACCCTCTAGCATCAATTCCAACAACTACAAACAAAACACCAGTCGGCTTCCATTCTTCATTTGGATAAGGCTACAATTCAGCTTCACCGGTAAATTAAGTGGAGTTCTGATCTTATCTCATAATTATTTTTATACTTTGGAACAATTAAGAATAGTAATTTAACCTTTTCCCCCCATCTTTAGTTTATGTTGCAGCAGGGAGGTTGTAGACATTGTATAAAGGAGACGGAGAGAGAGCGTGAGGAAATTACGTCGGGGTGAGAACAAAGGAATCATTTACCATTAAATTATTTGTTTACGACTGATGTGATTGCTTGAAAAGCCCTAACAAAACAAGCTTCTGGACATGATGAAAGCATGTATTTTATTGGTTTATTAGGGGAGGAGCTGAAACATCTTTTTTGAATATTACTAGTACAAGAAGAAAACGATGAGACCATCACGTCCTTAACCTAACCGAATGGACTTATCATGATCTAGCAGAGGATGAAGATAGAGTGAAGCAAGCATAGCCTACAAATTTACTAGCCATGTCTTCTCATTAACTTTCCCATCTGTCTAGTTGGTGAAATTGCTCCTTCACCCCATCCCCATCTAATCCATCTCACTGCACCATTTCCCGCACACTAATAGTAGAAAACCTTGTAATTTTCCACTAAGGAAATGGGATGGTCTTTGAATGAATATACTAGGAATAAGGTAATCCAAAAATGGGATAGCTTTAGGCTAATCAAAACCTGAGAACATGGTTGCTTTTCTTTTTCCATCGTCTGCAATGAACTAAAAGCAGTAGTGCAACAGACGAGTTAATGCATGTAAGATCTTATCAACAAACTTGGGTCCTAAATTATGCACTGTTTTTCATTTCTCAAAGCCTTAGTTGGTTAACCCCATGTTCAGTCTACAGAGGATCGCAGTTAGGCTTCTTAATTGCCCATGTGACTTGCCCCTTTTCTATTTTGTTTGTTTTCCATTGTCATAAATGATTGCTGTTTACTTACTGTTAATGTCATAATTTATCCATCTTTTGCCAGCGAAATCAGTGTCGTTATACTATTTCTAAAATTACTGATCCACAATAAGAAACAGACACAGATTTGGACCATTTGCTTAATTCAGAGAGATTAGGTTAATTTCCATTAGCGATGCCTTATGTAAATATATGGCCTTTTTTGGATCCAAGCTTAAAAAAATTATATAGATATCCTCCCTTCCAGGCTCAACCAGATATGTTAGTTAAATGATAGCTTTCAATGGAGTCGTCTTGCTCCGGCTACAGCAGTTGCATGTGTAGGGTTGGTTGTTTACAACCATCTAAACAGGAATCCGAGGACATCCATTGCACCAATATTGCATATTTTAAGCATTACAAACCTGAGTCTATCTCATTAACTACATTATGTCCTGTTCAGCTAAAATAAGTTGACATATCAGCACACTATTCCAAATTCCAATTTGATTAACTAAACAGACCAACCATATATAATTTCAGTTTTTGCATTCATTATATACCCGTCTTAAGTATATTATAAGGAATTATACTTGATGTACTGTCAGTATGTGAATTCTATACATCATTATTGCATCACAATTCGACACATCCTTAGTGTGAATGGGTAATTTGCCCAAAACTATTGCAACATATTGCCCCAAGTTTAGTGGTGGTGAAAAGAGTTGAGTTATTCACTTCCTGTTGAAGTTCTTCTTAGACATGAGAAATAGATGAAAATTTTTCCTCTGTTCGTTACAATCAGTGCAGTATTTTCTTTCTTTCAAGTATAGGGGCGCTCTCTTCTTCTCATTATTATTCAATCTCGGCCAGTGATGTACCACTTCCAACAAAACAAAACAATTTGTATTAGGTACAATTTTTTCCTCAGAAGTTTACCTTTTATTGTTGTTGATAAGAGAAGAGAATAAGAAATAATAATTAACTTTAATTAGGTTTAAATAAAATCTTAAATATTTATCAGAAAGTATTTCAATCTTTTTTTATTAATGACGTGTCGAATTGTGGTTTATTATAATGATGGTGTATAAGATTCATGGGCATCAAACATAATATAATTATAAATTCGAGTGATTACAAAATAAAATCCGATTAATTAAAGAATAAGAAAAAAAAACTCGACCATGACATTAATATAACTATAACGTTAAGCGATACCTCATTAACATGTCATTTTGTTATTATGGAATGGGAAAGAAAAGCATTTAATTTGTTAATTATGGTACGGAAGTTGTTTAATTTGTTTTTAATATACATGATGTAATCAGATACAGAAGTTGTTACAATATAAAAGTTGGGAGTGAGCAGTTCATACCATGAAACCCGTGAAGAGTCGTCAACGGTGTTTCCTTGGCCCAGGCTTGTGGGTTTATTAAAATGTCCAAACTCCTGGTCTGATCCATTAAGAAATAAAATATAATACCCAACCCAACCTACGAAGAAGTTGAACAAGGGCCCATCGTAACCTCAGGTTAAATCAATTTAGGTTTTAGGCCACATTCACAAAGGTTACTATTTGGTGAATTTTAAATATATGTATCTGTAAAACAATTAGTTGAACATAAAAAAAGAAAAAGTCAAAATTAAAATTGAATATAGAGTTGATGATTTACCCCCTCTTCTTATCCTTCATCTGAGGTAGATACATTGCCAACATCTAATCTAATGATTAACTGCAGTATAATGATAGAAGAAATGTGCTGTCAGTGGTTGTGTTTATATATAAAATAGGATCACATTTTAAAAATTTTACCTGATATAGTTTAATCTTTCAGTTGAAAGGAAATTAATTTGAAGGTGTAAAGACAAAATGGAGTAGGAAGGTAGAATCCCAGAAGAAATTAGCCTTCTATCATCCAAGATATGAACATTAGTAACAGCAAGTTTATACTCTCTGTTCTAGTTTCAGAGAGGACAGGGGAATCTTATCTGCTATAATCAGCATATAACAAGTACTGGAATCGAAGATTGAATCTCATGCAGGAAACTGAAAAAGTGATTTGAATATATCATTTTTTGAGCATTGAAAATGGTATAAGATGAGGTCTGGTTAAACTCCTCCTTTACTGTCCCTCTCTCTCCCGGTCTCAAATGCAAACACACATGCACATGATTTGTAAGCAAGAAGTGAACTCCAGTTCTGTGTCCTAATCCAAAGTGGTACATACCAGGGATGCCGAAGTTTGGGTTTTAGAATCTAGACGACCGCAAAATCTACTTCTCTTCTTCTAAATCTCAATCTACTTCTCTTCATCTAAATCTCAATCTACTTCTCTTCATCTAAATTTCAATGATACATAGACATGCTTTCCCCATGTGGCCCAGTGTAGAGAAGGAAAGATTATTTGCATACATTTTCCTCTATATAGTTTTGATTTTGTTTGGTTTTTTCAAGACCAAAAATCCCACCATTGGTAACCACAAGGGGACTGATCAAAAAGACCATCAGTCTCTAAACTGCGCCAATCTTCTGGAGAGGATAAAGAACCGTCAGCTGGATCCACCATGCTCATAAGGTTGGGCTCTTCTTCCAGTCCGAAGTAACCCGTCCTTATGGCACTATCATCATCCGATAAGGCTCCTAGTGCATGTTCCGATCTTCCCATTGATAAACTAAGCTGCACTTCTGAATCAGACTTCACAGTCGTCTCTCCCTTATCTGAGGCTCCCTCACTGCACCTCATAGCGTTAACTTGTCCGCAACACTGCTCCTCCTCTTTTGGCTTCTTAATCAAATCGTTCAGCTTCTGCAACTGTTAATTAAGAGTTTAGAAAAAAAAATCTGTTAGAGCCCTGATAAAGTTTCATTGTTTTTTTTTTTTTTTAAATTATGCAAACAAGTAGATTAAGATAAGATAATAATAAAGTACCTGAGTGAGTAAGGCCTGCTTTTCTCTCTTTAAACTTTCGTACTTGGAAGCTAGATTATCGTAATTGGCTTGTAGGATGGTGTAATCTCGTTCAAGTTGCTTGGATTTCCACCTGGCTCTCTTGTTCTGAAACCATATGGCAACCTGTCGTGGCTGCAAACCCAACTCTTTAGCCACCTGCAACTTCTTCCGAGGTTCAAGCCTGGTTTCCGATTCAAACATCAATTCCAGAGATTTGATTTGTTCATCGCTGAACCTCCTCTTGTTCTTGTTCTTCTTCTTTTTAGTTGGTGTAACTTGAGCCACGCTGGAAAAAGGCTCACCCATCTCCTCTCTATATTCTTCCCCGTCAAACATCTTTGCCCTGGACTTTGCTTCCTAATAAATTCAACTGCTGCGAATCTTTGTCCGGCAAGCCAGTAGGTAGCAGTACGAATCGAAGAAACAGGGAATGTTTTTAGACGTTTGTATTTGTGAATATGCTGGTATTTATATACAACCCTAAGTATCTATCTGCTTGGGTTTGGGTCTCACAGGATGTCTAAATTCTGCTAATCCTACTTTATATCCAAACTCTATGGGATCTCTGATAACGTACAGTGCTTTTCCTCTTTTGCCTCAACAATTTTTGCCCATTTTCCTTTTCATTTCTATTCCTATCTTTTGTGCTAGATTTTTTCCTTAATCCGAGGGTAAGTCATTGAGGTAGAAAAGGAAGAAGTAAAGGTTTTATGTCTGCATCAACTCCAAGTCGCTCTCTTTCTTGGCTAACTTATTATCTAATGATAAAATAATATAATTGAATTTGAAATCAGCATGTTTAAAAGCATCACTTCACATTTTACAGACTTCCCATTCTGTGCTTCATGTGTTAATAGTTAATCCAGTATTAAAATATAATTTGTCAGAATCATCACTTCAACAAGTCTTGTTTTTTATAACATAGAAAATGTCGGCTGCATGAATCACGTTCCACCACTTAAAATCAAAATTCATTCTTTTAATTTCATATACTGACATTCCATTTACAACCAAGCCAACTACAAATATATCCATGCAGCTTCTTGGAGAAACTTGCCATCCACATAACATCCCCATCTTTCATCCTCCTTCCTCGGCTATGCCATTGATAAAAAATAGAACCCAGCTCCAGCCAGGAGATTGGTTCCAAGGCGTCGCTGTCACAGCGCAGTCTCAACGTACTTAACTTTGATTCTCCCTTTTATATTATATTATATTAAAAAAAAAAACCCTTTTTCATTTAATTAAGGGAAGCAATTGGAATCGCAAATAAAAAACACTTGCCTTGGGACAAGTATCTTTCAGCTGTCACACGTCATCCAATCACCACTTGCCACCTGCCTCTGGTCAAAACTTCGTACCCATACGTCGTCTCTTATTGCTTGGGAGTTTTGAGTTGCCACGCGGTGACGTGTCGTTAACCTTGTGGTTCGACCCCAGAAAAGATTGATTTAAATTGGTGGACACGTGCCCCAGATTTGATCAATATCGTAACACACTGAGAGTCTGTCTCGCCTTGCCCTTTTTCCTTCCCCACTGCCTGCTCGCCACGTGGTTTTCAGCAACATCCTTTTATTTTATTTTATTTTATTTTTTAAAACCATTATTATTTTTGTCTTTAATGATCAAGAAGATACGTAAGTACAAAATTACAATCTAGAACGATATAGGATTCTCATTAGGAATTTTCCAAATAAGCATTTAGCTGTAGTTTGTTAATATCAACAAGTCTTTAAAATTCATAACCAATGAGATGTTAACATTTAAAGTAGCATAGGAATATAGTTGTTCATAGGTCATATATCTCATAGAAAGGAATGTTTGTCATCATGTAATCGATTTTTCTAATTTCTTTCTTTCCTTCCTTTTGTTTTTGCTTGAAACTTCCTCGTAATTTTGATATGTTAATTTAAAATTATATATTATGTTGTATCACACATCAATCTAATTCTGTGTAACATATAATACAATTGATAGGAGGAGATTCGCAAGTCTCGAAAATGGTAAATTTAATTATTGATGTTTTAAATTTTACAAAATATATTATAGATATATAAATTATTAAATGATAAAACTATATTTTAATTTTCATAAATATATACAATTTAATTTTACCTCTATAGAATATACAATATTTTTTATACAACAATATAAAAGATAAAAAGATATCTACTTCCACACTTTTGCTCTATAATACACATATATTCTTGTAAATTAAAAAATACCCACTTTTGTCAAAAGAAAATCATATATAAGATCTATTTACTGAGTATTGCTATTATATATATATATATATATATATATATATATATATATATATATTCATTTAATTTATCTTTTTAATTAAAAACATAATGAAATTTAATTACTTTATAAACATTTGAAGCACTGTAAAATTAAATTATAATTAGACTTCAAGTAAAACTAACAATTTTAAACTTATATTTAACTAAATTATATATATTAGGATTCAGTATTTGAATTTTTAAAATTTAAAATTATCATTATTTAGAAAATTTTAATGGAAAACAAATAAATTAAAATACAAGCAAAAAAAAAATTGGATACATTTCAAAGTCAATATATGTAATTGGATTAAAAGTAAGTTTAAAAGATTTAGCATGCATTTGCAGAAAATATTTTAAAAAAAAAAAAAAAAAAAAAAAGAGTAATATAGATGACAAAAAAATATATAATTATGTATCATTCATGGTAGTTTTTAAAAAAATAAATACATATATTAAATTATTAATAGAAAAATACACTATGTCTAAGATATGCTTATATTATAATATACGGTAATTTATAAATTAACTTAATAATAAATCGAAATAATTTTATTACTATTTTTTTAATAAAAAATAAATAGAAACTAAGTAATTAATGAAAAAAAATAAACTATTCTTTTTATTTAAAAATTAGTTCATATACTAAACCGGGAAGTGTACTTTTCATCAGGGGTTGAATACCTTTTCTTAAAATAAATATTTTTGACAATAATTAAAATAAGGTAAATGGGTTCAATATTTATAATTTAATTTAATTAGGATAATTTGGTGGGTTGAATCAGTGAGAACATTATCATCCTTTAAAAAAGAAGGAATGGAGTAATAATACTGAACATAGATAAAATAAAGTGTGGGGAGGAAGGAGAGAAGGGGTTAAGGTCGTAAGTCGCAACATAATGATGAAATCTGTATTATTTGAAAAAGACGTATACTTTTATTTGTATTAGGCTAGAGATTAATAACCTTTGTTTGATGGCTACAATTTTCTTCCGTCTGGGTAAGATCAATGCAATGAACCAATGCATAAGCTCAGAATGGCGATCATTCGAGGTGCACATCCAAATCCAGTTAAACGGTCAAGGGATTACCACTTATCTGAGGGAGCTGGCACCTTTTCCCTCTTTACAATATGTTAAAACCTCCAGCAATGACTGCTACGGGGGCAAGATGGCAGATCTTGAGTGACATGGGGCCACCATGTCGGATTCAACGCTTCCAATTTAGGGGTTTTTGTTTTTTTTAGTAAATTACACTATAGATCACCCAATTATAATTTTTTTAAAAAATTGGTCACCTAACTAATCAAGATTTTTTTGTTGGTCCATTTCTTAAGAGAGACGAAGAAGGGTTGAGGGTTATTTTTTTAATCATCACTAAATTGATATAATATGTAAAAAATGAGGATTAAATTTATTATTATACCAATTTTTGACTATCATGTCACATTTAAGCCAAACACTTAACAGCATTTAATTGTTGAGTGATCAATTTAAAATATTCATAGTTGGGTAGTCAAAAAAGAAATAGATCCATAATTGGATGACTTGTGGTGTAATTTTTTTTTTGGGGGGGGGGGGGGGGGGGGGGGGATGTTGAATTGTTGATGCTTAGCCTTTAAACCTGGAGATGGGGAAGATGGAAAGGATTAAATTGCAGTCATTGTCAAGGAGTTTTGTCGCTTTGAGTTTAAGGAAGTTGTTCAATGCAATGCAAGTTGCCCAAGTAGATTCTTTTTTGATGGTATAAAGTGGTTCAATGATGTCTTGGTCATAACCTGACATACTGCATCCAATTGGCGATGATAAGGATTATAGTTTAAACTTGTTTTCACTTTTTTTTATGGATAAATTAAGGCTAATTTAAGTCCTTTTGAAAATTAGCGTAGATTTTTTTTTTAAAAGGATTAGTTTCACTAGTAATTACCAAATTATCAATAAATTATTTTAGTTGTCTAATTAATAAAAATTACAAAATGATAATTCGACTCAATTATTAGTAAATTCTTTTTTATCACTCAATTGTAAAAAATTACAAAATAAATATCCAATTATTTAATTTTATCTTTTTTGTTACCACTTATTAACAATGACAACTTTTAAAACTGGTATAATAACCACTTTAATTCTTAATGTTTATAAATTTTAAATACTAATTAATTTAAATTATTTATAAAATTTGATTTTAATATATAAATCATTTTATAATTTGTAGTTATTACAAACAAATGATATATTTCTAATTTGACACCAAAATTAACTTTAAAAAAAACAAAAATGCTAGAATTTTCAGTTTTTTTTTTGGTTTGAAAAACTATCTTCTACTATTGCTTTTGACTATGGTGGTTGATTTCGGATAAGTTACGGTCGTTCTAATGTTAAAATGGAACATTAAATGATCTTTTTTATAATGATAAAAATTTTATTCGTTTCAGTCACACGTTCCAATCAATTTCGATCATACCAAATGGAATATGAGTGCATCAAATAATATTAAAAACATTTTTTTTATAATTTGTTTTATTTGAAACTTTGAAAACCAACACTTGTATTAACCAATAAAAAATACACTTAATTGAGCAAAAGTTTAAAATTTGAAATAAAAAACTAATAAAAAATAAACTCACCCACAATTTTAAAAATCTTCACACTTTTACCATCTTTTATAAGATGAGGAAAAAAAAGCTAAATGCCTAAATCTCTAAAATCTCAGCCTCTAGCTTGGTTTCAAACAACTCTTTCAATTTGTGATATGTATATTAAGGGCTAATGTTGTGGATTATATTACCATTTAATACATGATATTGTTTTCTCTTCTTAATTTTGGATTGATTGAATAATAAATTTTTGTTTTAAAATTTATTGATGAGTATTTTATATAATTAATAAATATTTTATTTTTAAGATTTATTTAATATTTTAAATTTAAAAAAACATATATTAAATATTTTTTAAAATTTTCAATAATTTGAAAATAGTACGCTAGAATAGATCAATACCAATATGTACCAATTCCAGTAAAAAACGATACATCCACTATTATGGTACTAACTATAATCTGGATTTTTTATCCAAATAATACAAAAAATTATTAATTTTCAAATTGGTATCCCTAAATTATTATTTACCAAAATGGTATGTTTAGTTGAGTGGAGGGACACTAAGTGGCGGCACCATGAGGTATTTTTGACACGTGTTTTTTTTATTTTTTTTTATTTTTATATATTTAAAAATTAAAAAAATATTATTTTATTAGTGGAGGGACTTAAAGTGACGGCACTCAATGGTTTTTTACAAAAAAATACGAGAAAAAAATACCTGACACCCAGTGGAGGAACACCAAGTGGCGGCACCAATGGAGAAAGATCAAGTGGCGGCACTAAAAGATGTTTCGCCACTTGGCAGCACCCCATTATGCCGTGTGTGTGTGTTTGGGTGGTTTTTTAAGAGGTGAAATTTAATTTGAGTGGTTGAAGATTTTTGGTTGGTGAAAAATTAAATAAAATAATTTTTTTTGTTATAAAACAGAGAAGGGGGGAGCAAATAAACGGGAAAGAAAGAGAGGAAAGAAAGAAAGAAAGAAGGAGAGGAAAGAAAGAAGAAGGAAAGAAAGGTAATGTGTTTATTTTTAAATTTATTTCAGTATGATTTTTTTTAAATCGTATTTTATTTATTTATTGAATTTTTATTAAATTTTTAATAGATTTATTGAAGATGGATAATCAATTTTTTGTATGCATTTATTTTAATGGAGTAATTTTGAGAATATCGGTTGGATGTATAATTGATTGTCGGGAACAAATAGGAATGAGATTTCGTCGAAATATCTCGGTTGATGATATGAAAGCAAGGATTAGTGCAAAAAATTTTAGACGTTGTAGGAGAAGGATCTCGAAACTTTTCTACAAGTTTCCAATTTCGACAGATCCCATCAAATTCACCGAGATGGAACTTGTAGATGATGAAGACGTGGAGACAATGATCGCTCTTTATTGTTCGAATCAAAGTGACCCAAATGTACCGGTTCAATTGTTTGCCGAGTTAGTTGATGTAGAACCTGTACAAAATGAAGATCCAACTCCATTAGAAAATGAAGATTCAACTCCGTGTATGGTGGTTTCAGTATCATACATTGAAAGTCAATCAATCGTACGTGGGGTAGACATCGATCTTAATGCTGCTGCACCCGAGAATGATGCAGATCAAGATGATAGATATGATAGTAGTATTCCTTCTGATAATGAAGTCGATATTGATAGTGATCCGAATATGGATGAGGTCCCAGATGATATTGACGATGACGGGGCGAATGACAATGAAAATCCAGCCCAAAATCCATTTACACATATTGTGATGCACGATAATCCTCCTGGGCACACATGTTGCCTATAAACCCCGATGTGACACATACCGAGTTCGCGGAGTACCCTGAAATAGTACCTGCTCACCGATTGGCCGTAGCAGCAGATTGTGAAGAGTTGTTTGTGGGTCAAAAATTTGAATCCAAAGAAGAGTGTATATTTGCTATTAAGCGATATAGCATAAATGTGTCGATAGACTACAAAGTTGCAGTGTCTAAACCGACATTGTATATTGGAGAGTGCTGGAAGTCGACGGAAGGTTGTAAGTGGCAGGTGCGAGCTGCATTTATCCAGAAGTCGCAGATGTGGGAGATAAGAAAAATTGATGGGCCTCACACATGCAGTTCAACACGTTTGTCAGAAGATCACCGAAAACTTGATTACAGAATCATCTGCACATATATCATGCCAATGGTTAAGGACGATCCGACTATCAAGGTTTTTACATTGATTGTGGACATGCAATCACGATTCCATTATCGAGTTTCATATCGAAAAGCATGGACTACGAAACAGATGGCAATGGAACAATTGTTCGGTAATTGGGATGCACCATACAATGAGCTGCAAGGATGGATAGCCGCAATGCGACAGTACGTGCCGAGGACTGCGATTGAGTTAGTGACACGACCTTATTATGGCTCAGATAACAACATACAACCGGGAAAAAAATTTCAGTATATATTTTGGACGTTTGATCCTTGCGTTCGAGCTTTTCCTCATTGTAAGCCATTTGTCCAGGTAGATGGGACGTGGCTATACCGGAAATATACGCAGATCCTACTAATTGCGGTGGCTCAAGACGGGAATCAAAACGTGCTCCCGATAGCAGTCGCTATTGTGGACAAAGAAGACATGGAATCTTGGGAATTCTTTTTGAGAAACTTGCGGAGGTATTTGATTCATAACGATAATATTTGCATCATCTCCGATAGAGGGAAGGGTATTATTGCGGCCATTAGGCGTACTAGTGTACCATGGAAATCGGTTTACTGCAGCCGACACATTGCGACTAACTTCCAACAAGAATATGAGAATACAGACCGGCGGAGATCACTTATGAAAATGGGTAAAAAATTAAGTTTCAAATCATATATTTAATATTTTAATTTTAGACTGTAACTTATATTTTCTTAATATTCCTACAACGTACGAGCTAGAGCCACACCGATTCCGACAAAGAATGACCAGACTTGAGCGTGACATGGAAGGTCAAACGAACAAGCCTCTACACGAGTGGTTGGGTACCATGGAACCGTAGCAATGGTCTCAAAGTTTTGATGACGGGTATCGATATGGTCAAATGACGACCAACCTGGCAAAGTCGATTAACAGCGTGATCAAGAGAATACGACATCTTTCGATTTCATCCGTGTTCTCTGCTACGTTCTATAGACTGGCTACCTTGATGCCAGTAATAGGGATGCGACAAATCGATCAGATGAACGCCGGACACGTGTTTGTCGAAGCTGTCAGGAATGCAATGGATGCAAACCGTCAGAGTGCGAGGACGATGAATGTTGAAATATATTCACGACAATTTCAACAATTTCAAGTTACTGAGACCATTGGGCGTCGACCTGGTATCCCACCTAGGTCATAAGGGGTTGATCTCCAAAATAGACACTGCAATTGTAGGAGGTTCGATACACTTCGTTATCCCTGTGAGCATGTCGTTGCAGCTTGTGCTAAAGTGTCGCTCAATGTTGAACAGTTCATCGACCCCGTTTACACTCTCTAGCGTACGTTACGTATTTGAGAAAATTAGTTCCCCGTCCTGCCTGACTTGTCCACATGGGAGGTACCTCCGACGACTTTCGAGCTTATCCCGAATAAAGGTTTACGAAGGAATCCGAAAGGTCGTCCTCATATCACCAGAATCCGTAACGAAATGGACATCATGTAGAAAACAGACGGCGGCAAGCTGTGTGGACTGTGTAGGCTAGCTGGGCATACTCGACGTAATTGCCCTCAACGAACCTATCATATTGGTCAGTCATCCGGATCCAGTAGGGCTTAAGCTATTTGTATTAGACATTTTTCATTTGAAATTAATTAAGTTTATGAATGAATTTGAAATTAATTATGTTCAACATTTGTATTTAATTAATAATTTTTATATTTGTACATTGGTTTTGGAATTAAGGTTAAAGATTTTTAATTTAAGGTTTTGGATCGTAATGTTTAAAATTATCACAACCTCGAAACTTTTCATTTATTGTCTCTATTTTTGGTTTTTTAAAAATGTTTCATGTATATGATTTGTGGTTTTAGGGTTTAATGTTATGAAATATAAATATCTAACACCTCTACACTCGGTTTATACGTATAAACCCAATATAGAAGCATTACATTACAGTACGGTACAGAAAGTCGAGTAACGAAAAATTTTCTTTCAAATAATGTGTAATTGAATCATTTTACTCAAAATATCATAAAATAATCAAGTATCATCAAAATAACATTTATAAACCATTCATTGAAGACATATAAGTATCATTTGTACATGCCACTTCACACAAAATAAATACACCTTGTCTTGCAATCTTTCAATGTTGATGTGATTTGATGAGAGGCACTTAATCCAACTTTAGCTTCTCAGTGATCTTATACCTACGCGTTGAAACAAACGCGTTAAGCCGGTGAAGGCTTAGTAAGTACTACAAGTGTCATTAATCATCCATATTTTAATCACTCATTTCAAACTCATTCATATAAATATTTATTCATGTAAAATACATAGATTTTATGTATATAACATTTAACTTACAGTCGTGTTATGAATTCACATGTTCTTCCAAATTTTACATTTTAGCTATTTCAATCTCTTAGCTTACTTAGTTTTATCATTCTTTGATTTCTTACATATATTATATTTACCTTTCATGCGATTATCATTTCACTTACTTCAATGTCATAATTTGCACATTCTTTCTTTTTCACATTACTTACCCTATTAACAAGACTCGGACCTTGACGGATACACGGATCCAACCAAACACACCAGAATGGCACCCAGTGCCTCATCGGATAGTTCGAAGCAATAAAGTGACACCCAGCGTCTCATCGGCCTAGCCGAAGTAAAGTGGTACCCAGTACCTCATCGAATCTATCCAAAGTAAAATAATGACACCCAGTGTCTCATCGACTCAAGGTCGAAGTATCCTTGAACTCTTACAATCCTATGGCATGCCAACTATATCCGACTCATCCCGACTAGTTAATAGGGATTTTCAATTTACAATTCATATCACTTTCAATTTCACTTTCAATTTTGATCACAAATCATTCACAACTCATACATCATATATACATTTTTCATCACATATACATAATCATGTAATTCTCACATTTATTTCCTCAATGGCTTTCACAATATCACCATTTTATCATATAATCAATATTTATAATTAAACATATAATATTTCACATATACATTGTTCATATTTCACATATACATTGTTCATCACATATATATCATCATATACCTCTTTATTCTTATTTTCACATTAATTTTCAAAACTGTTCACTTGCGTTACATTCACTAAATTATTTATATCTTGAACTACAGAATTCGAAATTAATATCCTCTTAATGTTCTTGAAACTAGACTCAAATATATTTTTACCATAAAAATTTCAGAATTTTTGCTTTAGCCAATTTGTACAGTAAATTCTTTAAATTTACCCTTCTCTGCTGCCTAACAGTTTCGACCTTTCTTTACTAAAAATTATTTATCTTTTATTACAGAGATCAAATGATGTTCTCGTCTGTTTCTAATGAAAATAGACTCATATAGGAATTAACCATATAAATTTAAGTCTCTAATAATTTTTATACATTTTTCTATGATTTTTCAAAGTCAGAATAGGGGAACTCGTATCTGCTCTGACCTTGTTACACAAAATAAGTTATAACTCAGAATATACAGATCCATTTAATTCACTGTTTCTTCCATATGAAACTACACACAATAAGCTTTAATTACATATATAATTTGACCCTTAACTCAATATACACTATTTTTAGTGAATTTTAGAAGTTAACACTCTGATTCTGTCCAATCTGTTTCAATGAAAACATTTTCTTTCTCATGTTTTAATTACACTAATCTCACTTATTCATCTTTATAACACCTAATTAAACAACAATTTCCATGCTAACAACTCAAATATATTATGAAGAATAGACTATAAACTAAAATTCTTGTAGTACTTACAACAAAAAGGCTGAATTTCTTCTCTTTTACCCCTTGCTCTATTATTTTCCTTTGTCTTCAATTTGATCCTTGCCTCTCTTCAATTTCACATAAACACATGTAAGCTATAAGCTCTAATTCAATAGTTTTCATGCTAAATAACAGTAAAATACATGTATGTCATGAGAATTTAACCATTTCTTACCTTAACCCTTGAATTCAAAATTTCTCAATTTAGTCCCTATGCTCTCTAACACCTCAAAATGAATTCTATAAGAAGTTTGAGGTATCTACTAACCCCCTTCTATACTTTTCTTTCATAAATTTCAAAGAAAAGAGGAGATTTTGGAGGTTGGAAAGCTTAAAAATGGTGGAAGGACCTATTTGGAATAAAAGCAAAAGTTGGAAATGGAGGATATGCATGTGACGTTGGAAATGAATGAAAAAGATGATATTTTCATCTTTTATCTAATTTTATTTCTCTCAAATTCTCTAGATTTCTCCACTAAAATATCTTTCTTAATAAAAATGGTAAAATTGCACTTTTAGTCCTTGGACCTTCCAACTTTACACTTTGACCCAAAACTTTGCCTCCAAAAATATCTTCCACCAAATTACTCTTTTGCCCCTCCTTAATCAATCTAATTCCCATGATGACTCAAAATTCACTATTTAGTCCCTCATATTTTCTCTCTTTTACTATTTAATCCTTAAATTTTTCTAACCTTCATCACTTTAACTAAACATTTCTAATTCTCAATTCTATTTTATCACTGTTCCAGATCCGATTCGAGCTCGCGGATGTTACAAAATAAATGATCAAATAAGTTAAAATTCATCATTATAATTCATCAATACTCAAATTTAAACACTGTTAGATACAACCCTAGTATCCATGATTAGATGGTGTGGTTCTCGGTGTATATTTTCGTGGTGGCCGGCGTCTACGTCGAGGTTGCTCGTCAAGCTCATTGTTATCATTAGGGTCCAATTGCCCCGGAGGAGTAGAGTATTGCCTGGGAGGAGTAAAGTATTGTGGTGGCTCGTCAAACTGAGGCTGGTATCCTTAGCTTGAAGAGCTATGCATATGCAACGATCCCGCAAAATCAAGATGATAAGAATCATCCTCATCCAATGCCTCTTCCTCCCCCTCCTCCTATTCTTCCTCCTCTTCTTGTTGCTCTGGCACTAGCTGTGGCTCTGGGGTAGGAGGTACATGATAGGGGCGATCTTGTCGAGACATGTGTGGGGGAATTATCGTCGATGAAGCACCAAGTAAATATGGTTTTTCAGCCTCAATAAACCACTGCATGTATTGTACCGATGGTTGTAAATCCGGTATGTACTCCATCGGAGGTACTCGCATCATTCGATTATTCCACACATAAACATATTGTCCATGCACACTCCCCCAGTCACAATTTGCTTTCCCCTTATTATCCATCCCATGAATAGACCCTAATTGGAATGGCGATTGTGAGATAGGCTGTTTGCAACCAAACTGTAGAAGTACTCGATCCCCGGCATACCACTCCACTGTTTGAAAATTGATTATCGGTGCATTAATGCACCATTGATCTGAGTGGAGGAATGTCGAGGCGAGAATAACAGCGACGATTTCTGACTATATATATGGGGTCCAGATGAACTGCACAATTAATAACATGTCATTAATAAGAGTAAAGTAACATAGTTTAGTAACATGCAACCATATTAACACGAGTCAAGTAATATAATTTAACATGTTAATGAATAACATACCCCTTCCCTGGCATTTTGCTCGAGCATCAAACGATATATGGGAACTGTGTACTGCCTCCCGATCCCCGGTTTTGTTTTCCATCTAAGAAAATAAAAAACAACTTGTTAGAATAATATAATTAATAAAATATGTCAAATAATTAAAATTTTGGGTATATGGTAATCACCTGTTAACGAGTGGAAAAACATATGTTTGGTGCCTAACAGATGCCAAAAATGGCATCAGATAAAGTGCCCAAGATTGCAATAGCACTAGGCATCCACCTATATCCCGGGAAGAAGGGTGTGTGGCGCGACAAAATTCTCGATATAACATGGCAAGCACCGCAGATCCCCAATTATATTCATGAATTTTTCCCACATCCCTTAATAGAGGCAAATACATCATGTGGATCTTGTTGTTATTTGCATCCGGCATGAGTATGCCCCCTATCATCAACAAAATATAGGCTTTAACGGCCCAACAAACCTCCATTTCAGTTACATGTTCAGGCAAGTGCTGGAAATTACTCTTCAACCATGTAAATAACAACGACGTGAAGTCATTGTTATTACTAGGTGAGCGACCTAATAACTGCATGCATGTCATTGCCGGCTCCTGGAACGCACTAACACCGGTCACCGGTACACCATTTATTGGTAGCCCTAGTTGGACCACAGCATCCTCCAATGTCACAGTGCACTCCCCACAAGGCAGATGAAATGTGTGGGTCTCCGGGCGCCAACGTTCCACCAATGCACTGATTAAGTCATATCTTAACTCAAATTTTTGGATCAATGCCACTGATCCAAATCCAGGATCACACAAGTACGAAAGCAGACGTTCATGAGGGGGAAATTTGAGGCCCTGTGCACGACCCCTCAATGAACGATACGCGAGCTCTTCCTGTTAATTTAAAGAAATATTTAGCATCAACAAAATTAATTTTGTAAACAAATAATAATATCGTGAATGACATAATGAACGAATAATAATTTTTTTTACATTTATATTGGCTTGGTGTGTATCTGCATTCACTGATTTGACTATGTGAGGACGTTCCGAGTTAATTAATGAAGTTATTCTGCAACTTGAAAAAAAATTATCAATTAGTTCAATACATAAATTTACCAATATAATACAAAAATAATAATTAAATACCAAAAATATGTTATTTACTAAAATGGTACAAAATGTATTTTTATATACCAAAATAGCATCCACACACCATTATTTACCAAAATGGTACAAAATAAATATTTTTGTACCATTTTGGTAAATAATATGATGGGGGTATTATTTTGATAATTAATTATTTTTTATATTATATTTTGGTAATTAATTAGCTAGGTTTAACTTTTTGTGAATTATTAAAAATATCTTATTTTTATAAAATAATAAATTTATTGGAGTATTTTTTATCTTTTTATATTTTATATAATTTAAATTTACTCTTTTAATCAACCTATTAAACAAAACAAATAAAATTATAATAACAAATCAATCACATTACTACTACTAACTAACAAATTAAAATATTTTAAAATTTAATTTAAAAATAAACAAATTACTTTTTTTTTCTTTCTCCTTCTTCCCCTTCTTCTTCTTCTTCCTTCTCCTTTCTTTCTTTCTTTCTTTCTATTTTTTCTTTCTTTTTCCCTCAATTTTCGTTGGTCCCTCCCTCCCCCTCTATTTTATAACAAAAAAATTATTTTATTTAATTTTTTACCAACAAAAATTTTCAACCACTCAAATTAAATTTCACCTCTTAAAAAACCCACCCAAACACACACACACGGCACAATGGGGTGCTGTCAAGTGGCAAAACACCCCTTAGTGCCGCCACTTGATCTTTCTCCATTGGTGCCGCCACTTGGTGTTTCTCCACTGGGTGTCAGGTATTTTTTTCTCGTATTTTTCTGTAAAAAACCCTTGAGTGCCGCCACTTTAAGTCCCTCCACTAATAAAATAATATTTTTTATTTTTAAATATATAAAAATGATAAAAAAATAAATAAAACGTGTCAAAAATAGCCTTGGTGCCGCCACTTAGTGTCCCTCCACTCAACTAAACATACTATTTTAGTAAATAATAATTTGGGGATACCAATTTAGAAATTAATAAAATTTTTTGTATTATTTGAGTAAAAAAAACCCTATAATCTCGATGTTAAACATGCCTTTAAACAATAAAAGCACTGTTGGTCAAAAGGGTTTATTTTTCTATCCAATACACTTTTCAAAAAATTAATTTTAAAAGTAACCCAAGAAACTTATTCATATGGCTTACTCGTATTTTTGGGCCTTGAAATTTTTAAAAAAAATCAATTATACCCCTCCAAACTTTTTACACATAATTAAGCCCTTGAAGTAATAAAACTAGTCAAATAAGTTTTTTGACTAACGTTGATTGTTATAGCGTTGACGTGGCCGTTAATAGTGTCAACATGGTACTTTTGATATGATAGTGTCATGTCATTTGTCATATCAATAAAAATTTTCAATTTTTTTTAAATCAAAAGAACATTTTTTATTTTTCTGGAATGAACCTTGGCATATAATTGTTCAAATCCATTCCTTTCAAACTTAAATTTGTTTTAAAATTAAAAAAAAATTATAAAAATTATAAAACATTATTAAAATTTACTTATTAAGCGTATTCATATTTCTACAAGGAAGGCTAACTAATAAGTGCTATTTTTTGCAAATAAAAGTGAATGATTTTAAAAGAAAATTATCAAAATATCATTAATATTATAAAATAAAGAGACAGATAGTAAATAACAAAGAGAATGAGAGAGGAAGAGAGAGAGCGTATTTTATTGATCAATAGAAGTATTTTACAATGTTTCTCAAAGGTCTATATTTATAGACATAGAAAGTATAAATGAAATAGAACTATAATTTTGATGACTACTAGAATTTGAAGTTCATCCAAACTTATCTTGATCTTGATGGACATTCACTTAATAAGATATTCATGACACTCCCCTTGGATGTCCATTGATAGATAATGTACCTCGTTAAAACCTTTACTAAGATAAAAACCCTGTGGGAAAAAAATTTCCTAGTAAAGGAAAAAGAATAAACGTATCTATTATACGCATAACATGTTGCCTCATTGAAAACCTTACTAGGAAAACCCAATGACACAAAACCTCGGTTAAGGGAAAAAGAGTACTACGCATATTTACTCCCCCTCGTAAAAACATCACATAATATCTCATATTCTACGTATTCAATCTTGAATACTAGTCTTTCAAATGACTATTTGAATGTATCTGCTAAGTATTTATATCACCATTTTTTAAAAGTCATGAGAGGAAAAATTTGGAGGAGATATATTTTGATCTTTTTAAGAGTTTCAACAGATTTTAATCATGATTCTTTTACAAAAACCCAAATAGGTATTTTGGATCATTTTATAATCCTCCTTCAACTATTATTTACTAAGTCAAATTTACCACATGTTCAATTATTTCAATTCATATAAATGAACAATTTTCCGATAATTTCAATATCCTTCTGGCATTCCAAATCTTTCAAGGATTTTAATATAAACTTTACTATATAGTGATTCACAAAAGGTTGTAACAACAACCATGAGACGCAAATATGAACTGTCAGTTTAATAATATATCTAAAGGTTATTACATCCACCACAAAAGAATATTATATCTTCTCATAATAAATGCCAGGACTTAGCGAAAAACTTCATATTTTTATTTCGCCTTTACAAAACTACTTCATTTGTACCCTCACTGGCTTTATACATTTAGATATTTGGACTGCTGGTCTAAAAACTCTACAAATTTATTCTATATCTCTATTTTGAGTTGTGTCTTTCTATTTTGGCCAATTTATTCCGTATCTCTATTTCTCAAGAGATTTATTCAATATCCTCCTTTTATTTCATTATTTCCACAATAATATTGCATGTAAAACCATTGTCGACCACTTTTATTATTGGTTCAACATTTTCTCAAATTGACATAACTTATCAAGATATCTTATTTTCACTATTTTAATCTTCAGTTTCAGGTACCTGAATCCCTTTTGAAGTTTTACTTATTAGTTATGTCTTGGATATCTTCTGGAGCACCCGCCTTCACTATATGACCATCTAAATTTTTTCCTTTTATGAAAATTTTCATATTTGGAACTTTAATGAGTTATCCTTGTTGAACTTCTAGTTCAAATTACTCTCTACTTAACTCATTACAAGTTATTAGTTCTCTCCCCCTAATGTCGGGAAAACTATCAAATCAAAATAGTAATCACAATCATGTCATAATTGTATCTCCAATACATTTAATATATTATAATAAAAATAAGCCCATAATTAATATATATTTCCAACTTTTTTTGAAGATTCACTCATCTTTGTGCGTTGTGGTGGAGCAATTAGAACATATACGCACATACAAAAATTCAAAGATGAGAAATATTTAGCTTTTGACCCAAAATCAATTGCAATTGAGAGTATTTAAAATTTATTGGCTTGATGCGTACAACACGTAAATCAACATAATCCCATATTGAAAGAGAAAGTTTAGTTCTCATAAGTAATAATCAGAGACGTTCAATCAATAATTTTTCTAAACCATTATGCGCATAAATAACAAACTTTTACTAAAGTTTTTCAAACTCAATCAATAAAAGACTGAGATATAAACTCATCAATATTAGCAAGATGAATTGTCTTAATTGCATTATCTGAAATTAATTATTCAAACAATCTTGCAAACGATAGATTGCAAGTTGATAACACATATGTATTTATTTTGTAGATGCATCTACCAAAATCATATAATATCAAAACCATTAATATGGCGGATTAACGGGCCCATATTCATTTCAGAAATGCAAGACATTAGATCTCAGCTTTAGCTAGTGAGTTTTTAACAACTAATTTTCATTGAGAACAATCAACAAACGAGAATTCTTTAAATTTAAAGAATCTTCTAGTTCTTTAATGAATGTCCATATGAATTCTCAAATAATTTTTGCATCATATATGATCCAGGATGGTCTAACTGATCATGCCAAGTAGTAAATATATTTGTACCAGTAACTTCTAGTCTACTTTAACATGTGTTTCAATTTGAACTAAATTGTAATAAATTGATAATTTTACTATCATTCCTTTCACTTTGTATCCACATATAAGTTCCATTGTGACATTTACGATTAGAAATGTCTAAATCAATGTGAAGTTTATAATGACACTAAGTCAAATAATATAATTTCCAAATAATTATATGCAATATTCGCTTCAGGGAATATGCCAAAATCTTCAAATAATTAATAGCAAACTTTGAGAGTGGATCTTATTTTTCAACTGTACAACAGGTACATAACCAATGACTTTTTATACTTAAAGCTATCTCTCTCCTTAAAGAGTTCTTCAAAATTCTTGGTATTTTCTTACTTTCTTCATTTTTCCACTTTTGGAGGTGAGAAAAATTATCACGATCATCCCCCATGATTATTATTATAGTCCAATTTACTACATTCATGTCAAGGATTATATCATTTGAATTTATCACATAATGTTACATTCTCTTTAGGGAATGATTAGGTTTCATGATTAAAATTTTTGTTCAACCATAAGTAAATTTTTTTCTTCTCTCCTGTAAGGTTCTTATCAGTAATATTTTTCCACGTACTTTTAATTGAGAATTTATTTTGAATACTGTAAAGTTATACTCACAGTTTTAAAAACTTGCAACTTTAGGTGCATCCAACCATAATGAGCTTTAGATAGAATTACCATATTCTATTGCTCATATTTTTCCTTCCACAATTTAAGTAGATATTTCACAGTCAAATATTTTGACTTCAACCCCTTAATGAGGATAATGATAAAAGAATATTACAAAGATAATCACAATCAATTCAATATAAATCAATAACCCAATCCTCTTTTGATTCATATGAAATATAATCTTTTCCTCATTCGAATATGAGATCCATCATGAATATCTTTTAAAACTAATGGATTAACCGTCACAATATATTAATATATTAGCTTTTGGAGCTTTTGACCAATTTTATACTACCAAATATTGAAATAATATTGGTTTGTTTCAATGCTAAATAAAATAAATATTTTCTATCTGTAATGATAGAATTCATTACTACATTCCCATATCCTTCCTCAAAGAATATTAACCCAAACAAAATATTTGGGCATACACCACATATGTGGCTAAAAACCTTTCATATCACATTGATAACATAAGTTATCTTTGCCATTTGAAGAGTTTCTTGAAAACCCTCATTGTTCTCTTATTCATCACTATGTTCCCACTTTTAATGGTCAATAATTATTTTCTTTATGTTTGCATTCACTTCTGGGAATGAAACAAATTTAGTAGGACGAACTTATAAATGTCCTGCTAGATTATTTATTCCATAATCACCATCGCAAACATGCGTGTATTTCAAATCAAAATACATCTATTCATATTGTCATGATTAGTCCTAAATTATAATAAACATGATATAATAAATAAATCATAGTGAAATATACCTGAAGATCTTTAGCATCATCATTATCACCTTGACTATTATCATGAGCACTGAGTAGTTAAAGGCTCTAGTGGTTACCCATAGTGCGTTGGCCTCAATTGACGATTGAAAAAAAATAATTAAAAGAGAATCGTGTTGATAACGTGTTATAAAATAAAGAGACAGATAGTAAATAACAAAGAGAATGAGAGAGCAAGAGAGAGAGCATATTTTATTGATCAATAGAAGTATTTTACAATGCTTCTCAAAGGTCTATATTTATAGACATAGAAAGTATAAATGAAATAGAACTATAATTTTGATGACTACTAGAATTTGAAGTTCATCCAAACTTATCTTGATCTTGATAGACATCCACTTAATAAGTTTTTCATAACATTTAATTATTTATCTACCATTCTTATAACATTTAGTTTAATTAATTCACTTTTTTTTTGGCCAAATAATTAATTCACTTTAAATAGAAAACATATAGATATATGTTTTTTTGTTATTCTTATATTGGACATATAATTATATTCCTTTTTGATATTTATTTTAAATCTCTATATATTTAAATTTATAAATATCATGTTTGTAATAATTTTTATATCTAAAATATGGTTTATATATTTAATTTAAATTTTACAAACAATTAATAGTATTTGTTTAAAAAACATTTAATGTTTATACTTGACATGATACAAAATTAAATTATTTAAATTAACTTATCTAAATAAGATTTTCAACATTAAACAGACCTGACTTCCACAACGGTAGGCGTGAAAATGGATATTGCATTATTCTCCTAGTCTACATTTTGGGGTAAAAGCTTGAGCAAGTCCAGCTCCGTGGACCTACCTTTTGGATTGGCTCAGATCTTGTTTGTTTTCGGGACACTAAACTAATGTGGGCTTGAACTCAAATGTAGCCCAAACTCACGCTGGTTTGTTGTCTTTCATCCATGGACCTCACAGTTTTCATCATGGTTCAGTGCTTTCATTGTTGCTATGAAATATTAACCCTTAACCCTCAAATCATTATAGGGCTAGTAAATTTATCACATTATCGTCTATTTTTTTTTAATTATAAATAAAAGGGGTGATTGGAGGGGAAAGGCTGCCTGCTACTGCAGAGCAGAGGAGAGGGAAGAAAACAATCAGAGAAGGTCCTTTTTTGTTCATTAATTACAATGAGACAGCCTAATCTATGGGGGAAGTGGTTTGATTAAATCATATTTAAATTATTTAATCTTGAAACACATATATCTGTTATACTATTTTACTGTTGCCTGTTTATTTCAAGAGTGAGAGTGTTAGGCCATAGAAGTAAGAAAATTTACAGATAACAGACGGTTTTAGGTACCAAAGATTAGAAAAACATGGAAGAAACAGTCTGTTTATATAAAGATAAAGCTTGTAATCATATTATGCATATTGACTCTTAAAATGAGAATAATATAGCTTCAATCAGTAAGAGATTTAATAGTTTGATAGATATAACTTCGGTATATTTTAATAAACTCTATAATAAGGTAAATAAGATCGAACAACAAGTAAATAATTTAGGCACTGTAACTGAATTAGATTTAAACAATGAATCTAAAAGTATGTTAATAGATGTTAATAAAAAACTAGAACAAGTTTTAGAAGATAATAATATAGAACCTGAAACAAATTTAGGATCTCTATATTATGGAAATAGTAATATAATATTAACTCTGTCGGATGAAGAAGAAACTTCATCTGAAGAATCATCTTCAAAATATAAAAAAGTAATAAAAGATTATACTAAGCAACAAAAATATGATTATCAATCATATAAACAATTAATAGAACATTGGAAAGAAAAATTTTCCAAGACAAAAGATAAACATGAAATAATAGAATATTTAAAATTGATAGAACAACTTTATGAAGAACATAAAGAATTGTTTAGAATATTTAACTATCATTATATGTTAAATTATGATACTACAGACAGTAGTAGTAGTAGTTCTAAAAACTCTAGTAATAATATAAATCTAGAAGATTTAAAAATAACAAGTGATCAATCTGATGAAGAAACAACTTCAACAGAAGAAGATGAAAATATAGAAATACCAGAACCTATGGAAACTGATCAAACAGATCAAGACCCTAAAGGAAAAAGGAAAATAAATTCTGATAATATTAAAGATGACTTATTAAGATCTGGAAATAAATCATATGAACAGATCAATGATACTACAAGAATTTTCGATTATCAAACAGATAATATAGAAAATCTAGCTACAAATGAGATTAAACCTGAAAATCCAGGAGAATCGTCTAATCAACCTATACCAAATAGGATAGATGACTTAAATAAAAGAAATGTTGCTCAAGGAGGAACATATTTAGATCTTACTAATGTTCCAATATCAGATTATGAAAAAACCATAGATGATTGGGCACAGTCTATGACAATTGTTGTAAAGAACAATAATTAGACAAAAGAAAATTTTCTAAATTACTTTACGACAACATTTCAAGGAGATGTTCTACAATTTTTAAGAAGATGGGAAGAATCTGATAAAGGTAAAGAACAGAATGGACAGCTAATTAATCAAATTCAGACGTCCAAAGATTTACTAAAAAGTTTAACTCAAATTTTAAAAATAGAATTTTGTGGTTATAATGATAAAAACAGGATCAAAATAGTGCATCTAGTTATATATTAACTAAAATCAAGTTATGCGATATTAGATATTTAGAAACTTTTTCTAAAAAATTTCTTCATGAATATCAAAAGTTAAATAATGATAATATAGATTTCTGGAAAAACCAGTATTTTCATAAATTACCACCACCATGGGATGAGATTTGTGTTAAAAAATATGAGTCTTATCTAGAAAAACATAGTAAACTATCAGGATTAGATAAAATTACTATTGATTCTATAGGCAATAGGATTAATTTTGCTAAAGAACGGATTACTAATCATTGTTTGCAAATAAAAGCAGTTAAACAAGTTAAGCATAAATTAAGTTCTCAATATTGTTCTAAAATATTAGAAAATGAATGGGAATTTGGATATAAACCACTCTTATCTCCCTATAGAAAAAATAAAAGAAAAAAATAAGAAATATAAGTTTATAAAAAGAAAATATTGGAATAAAAATAAGATAAAATCTAATTATAATAAAAAGAGAAAATTTGTTAGGAAAAAGAATCCTAATAAATCTAAAAAATAAATATGTAAATGTTGTATTTGTGATGAAGAAGGTCACATAGCACCCAATTGTCCTAACAAAGGCAAAGGTGCTAAGAAAATTATCAAAACTCTAGAAGAAGAAAATTTAGAGGTTTGTTATGAAGAGAAAATAAATCCTGAAGAAATATTATATGAATTAATATCAGAAACAGAATCTGATACAGATGATGAAAGTGAAGAATACATATTTATGATGAATAGTTTTAATAATCAATTAGAAGAAATTCCTAAAACTGAACAACAGGATATAAGATTAGGAAACTTAATTGGAGAAGAAAAAGATCTTTCCGATGAAATGATAGAAAAGATAAATAAAAACCATATTTCTAAAGAAGAAATATATAAGATATCAAAATTTAAAATATGGTCTCAAAGACATATAGAGAAGATAAGTGACAACACAGTCGCTAAAGATACGAGAGGAGGATTAACAGAAATCCCATTATTCTCTAAAGAAAAAATTAAGAGGATTAAAAAGAAATATCCTCAAGTTAGATATATACATTTAGGAGTAATTATGATAACAATTAGAGCATTATTTAGAAGAGGTTATGATATACCTATTATAGCAGTATTATTAGATAAAAGATTTGAAAACCCAATAAAAGCACTTATTGGAGGAATTCAATCTAATTTACATACAGGAGTAGTAGGATTTAAAGTAAAACCAAATTACTTTATATCTATTACAGATCCTTTAATAAAAGAATGTTTATGTTTAAGGATTCAGACAAAAATTCTGACATCAATGATTTAGCTGAAGATCTAGCAATCAGTTGGACTTCGATTAATGAATATACTAATACAACAAAAGTAGAAATAAAAGAAATTAATAATAAGATAATTGAGCTATTTGAACCTAATAAATTTACCACAGAAATCCAACCCAAACTGGTACATTTGAAAGATTTATCAGTTCCAAAAGTCTGGATCATAAGTAATATTAATAATCCAAGTACATCTAAACCAGTTTGTACTATAGAATATATTGCATCTGGAGACCGATTATATTTTAAAAATAATACAATTATGGATAATAATAATAACCTGGTTCTACCTTCTAGTTCTCAAACAGAGGATGATGAAATAGAATCTACACCAATAGGAATGAAAACAGTTCATATACCTATATTCCCTACAGAACCAACTGTAAGTTCTAAAAATAGTAGGATAGAGGATATACAATCTTCTATAATTTTACAACAAATGAAAATTGGAAATAGTGATGTTATTACATTTTCAAATTTTCAATCTAAGAAATATTATACATACATAGAAATTACATTTCAATTTAGAGAATATAAACCATATTCATTGCATGCTTTACTTGATACTGGAGCTACAACCAGTAGTTACGGAAAGAATGCAATTCTTGCAGAAAAATGGGAAATAATGAAACACCCTATTAGAGCAGTAGGAATAGATGGTAATGAAACATTAATTCAATACAAGGCTAGAAATATACCTATATACATAAACAATGTAAGGTTCATAATACCAAAGATATTATGTTTTCCAGCTATGCATGAAGACATATTATTAAGAAATAATTTTATTTACCAGCGTTTACCTTTTGCTATTAATAAAAATACAATTATGTTATCTATAGAAAAAACATCTATAGAAATACCCTTGGTAGAAAACCATAGATTTGTATGTGATAAAAATTTTCTTCCTTATAAAAAGGAACAGATTAACCAAATTGAAACAAATCATTGGTTATATAAAATTCTAGAAAATAATTTTAGTGAAGAACCATTAAAATTATGGCATAATAGTCCTAGATATTGTGAGATAAAACTAGAAAATCCTAATAAAATTATTAGAGTAAAACCGATTATCTATACTAAGCAAGATATAAATGAATTCGATATTCAAATAAAAGAATTATTTGAAAAAGGATTAATAGAAGAAACTAATAGTCCACATTCAAGTCCAGCTTTATGGTAAGAAACCATGCTGAAATAAAAAGAGGAAAAGCTAGGATGGTAATAAATTATAAAAGACTAAATCAAAATATTATTTTTGAAGGATATTTTATTCCAAGAAAAGATGTTTTTATTAATCAGGCAAAAAATACCAAATATTTTAGCAAATTTGATTGTAAATCTGGCTTTTGGCAAATCATGCTAAAAGAAGATTCTAGACCAATAACGGCATTTAGTGCTCCTAATGGGCATTATCAATGGAAAGTTATGCCATTTGGTTTGTGTAATGCACCACAAATCTTTCAAAGATGGATGGATACTATCTTTAGTAAGTATAAAAAACTTTGTATTGTTTATATTGACGATATATTGGTATTTTCAGAAACACTGGATTTACATAGAAAACATTTAAACATAATTTCTCAAGAATTTATAAAACATGGAATTATATTTAGCCCTAAAAAGATAGAGCTAGAAAAAACAGAGATAGAATTCTTAGGATTAAAATTATCTAAAGAAGGTTTTAAACTACAAGATCATATTATAGTAAAAATACAGGAATTTCCTGAAAAAATTGAAAATAAAAAACAACTTCAACAATTTTTAGGAATTCTAAATTATGGTAGAAATTTCTTTCCGAATCTATCAAAAAAGATAGGTACTTTATATGATAAACTTAAAAAAGATAAAATTTTTAGTTGGATAGAAAAAGATTCAGCTATAGTAAGAAAACTAAAGACTGAAATAAATTATATACCAAAAGTATATCTACCTAAACCAGGTGACAAATTAATTTTAGAAACTGATGCATCTCAAAATCATTGGGGATGTATATTAAAAGCAAAAACTGATAGTAATGAAGAATTAATATGTGGATATAGTTCGGGAAAATTTAAAGCAAATGAAGTTAATTATGTTATATTCGAAAAAAAATTATTAGCTATTAAAAAGGGAATAAAAATTTTTTTTATTTATTTAGCCCTTGAAAAATTTATAATAAAAACAGACAACCAGGCTGTTAAACAATTTTTGACTAATAAAAGCCTAGAAACAATCCCTAGAAGGATAAGATGGTACAATGAACTATGTACTTTTAATTTTGAAGTATTATATGTTAAGGGTACTGATAATATTATTGCTGATTATCTTAGCAGGCCATATGGACAAAGGTAAAAAGCCTTTGGAACAAGTTGGAGAAAGGACCACGGTTCGTAAAAAACGACCAGATCCAAGATTTTCAAATCCACAATTTTTAAGAGTTCCTTTTCCAAATCCATATCCTAATCAATGATATTATTTACCATATCAATATCCTTTGATTGGACAACCAGTCCAACCACGACCATTTACTCCTCAGACCAATTATTCACCCTGGTCTCAAGATCCTAACTCTGCATATCAAACCAGTTATGCAGAAGTAATAAAAAATGCAGAAAAATTTTGCATTAAGGAAAATCTGTTGAAAACACAACAGATGAATGAAATTAAAGATTTCTATAATCCTGGTATACCACTAGAATTATACAAAATTATTAATGAAATATGGAAAAGCCATATTACTGAACAAAGAGTAAATTTCAGAAGAGCACTAACCAAGCTATCTGAAAAATTAGCTGAAAAAACAGCCATGAAAAAAAGATGTCATAATCTATTACTAAATTCCATTCTATACAGAGAGTGGGATGATTTTGATATAGGATATCTAGATCTAAAAGAGATAAACAATCTTCTTGACACAGTGCAGTATTTTAGGGAAAAAGGTACTACTAATCCAATAGTAAATAAGTTATTTAGAATTTGTCTTTTTCATAAATCAAAATATGTTTTACCACCAGAAATTTTTTCTAAAATCAATAGATACATCTGCAAACAGCAAGATGTATTCCAAAAATCTTTTTCTGATTATTTTTATCAAGCTTATGTTCATACTACCATTTTGAGAGAAAAAATCTCTGCTATAAAATTTAGGTTTGATCATGAACCATTCGATATAACAAGTATTAAATGGGGTTTTGTGAAAGAATTAACTGTACAAAATTTTTTCTTTCATTTAACCAAAGATTTTCCAGCCTTTATAAAATCTATGTTAATAAGGAAAACACAAAACTTTGATTTTATGCTATACTTTCATTTCAATATATACAGTTTCATTGGTTTTGCTGAAAAAGAACAATTTTATCAGCCATACTAAATTTGGGAATTCTTAAAACTTATTGCAGGTCTTCTACTTTCAGCCGTTCATGAGGATCTAGAGCATCTTAATCAAACAATTGAAAGATGCCAAAAGAATTTTCTCTGGTATCAAATTCAATCAGGAATTGATCTCATGAATAAAGCCAAGGATATATTGTCAAAAATGACATATTATTCCTGCACAGACGGCAAAAGAATTTTTGTATATGATTGTTTTGACCAAACCATGAAGAACCAGACGGTGAAGCCATAAGGCTATTAAAAAAGATAGCTGAAATGGAGATTGATGATTATCCTTCAGAAATCCTGGAACAAATCAGGGAAAAATGGCAAAATTGGAATTCACCACCCCGAACTTCAAATGCTTCATTAAATCTAGATGAATTAGAAGAAATGAATCTAGATAATATCCAGGAAGGATAATGATGACAAAATAAGTTGTCAGTAAAATCCGGAAGAATTCATGCTTATCAACAAAGAAAAGCATCGCCAGGTGTCAAGCTTCAAGAACATGAAGTGATGGCAGAGTTATCTGATAAAAATTCATGCTTATCAACAAAGAAAAGCATCGCCAGATGTCAAGCTTCAACAAAATGAAGTGATGGCATAGTTATCTGGAGGCATCCGGACTTCAAGATTTTTAGATTATAATTTGTTAAATTTTCCTATAAAAGGGGAAGACTGAGCCTAAACAAGGCATTCGGAATTCATTCCAATTTTCTTTCCTTAGTTTCTTTATACTCTCTTGTAATATACTTCCGCTTGTAAACTCTCTGTAAACCATCTAGCATCCAGTGTCTCCCTTACGGTGTCTCCCTCTCTGTAACTGGTATCAGATTCCAACTTTCACTAATTACAATGCTACAGCCTAATCTATGAGGGAAGTGGTTTGATTAAATGTGGGGTAGGGGTTTGAAACTTGAAATAAATTCTGAAAATAATTTCCTAGAGTGAGTGAGTGTGGAATATTCTACAATCAACAAATACAACCCATGGAAGCACTCCCTTAGTACATTGGTTGTGCTTAATGGAGTACACTATTTCCCTTTTCTCCATTCAGACACTGATTTCACTTGGAGTTGCTAAAGTTGTGTTAAACTTTACCCCCTTTTTCAACTCTGCCTCTCCTTTTTAATTTTTTTTGGAAATAGAAAGCAAGAGCACGTGACCATGCATATGGAGAAGAGTACATGAACCCCATTTCAAACCTAAGCTAAGGCCTGTAAGGGAGAAAAGAAAAACTGAAAAAGTAGCTGCATTTATTTACTATTTTAATTGTGAGTTTTTGTTGGGCTGGAGAGATGCAGGATTTGACATGAACGTGTTGTTTCTTTCCAACTTTCTCTCTACCTATGTATATCACTCTCCCCTTTGTTTCACACAATTTTCAAGACTGTAAAGCGTTGAAATATGGACCTACTATCGTCCTCTCCCTTTGTCACTCCATGTTCAGTCCAGAAACACAAAGGGACAGATAAAATGGTGCATGGCATTGGCCACAGACCTTCCCCCACTCCCTTTAGCTTAAAAAACCAAGACGTCAAAGCGCCAACTCTTTCAACTAATTGTATTAACTGAACCAACTTTCAATTTATATCAATTTTACTCTATATTTTTCATGGTGAGTTAGTTAAAGTTGGCATGAATATTATATGGCACCTGGATTTTCCACAATCACATGATTATTAATTATAGGAGCAGTGTTTCATAAGTACAACTTTGCACTGCATGGGGAACAGTAAATGGAGCAAAGGCAACTGCAGCTGTATGTACAATAACTTTCAAATACAGTTCCCTTCTGCATCAGAATTTCAAAGATTTGCCATTCGAAATTTAATTTTTTGCCCCCAACATATGAATATGTAAATTAGAACACTGTTAAATCAGTAACTTCAGTGATGTAGGAGAGAAAACGAAAGCAATGGGGTGACAGAAAAAAGAGGACAACAGCGAGAAGTGAAGGCATTAATTGGAGGGGGGTGCGTCTACTGTAGATGGATACTAGTTTTGTTATGTCTTTATCCTGACACCCTCAAAAGTGATGTCTGCTTTTCCAACAATTACAAAACACTATAATCTCATCCAACCCACCATTATTTATTACTACAATGCCAAAACCTTATTGTTTTACAAGCATTCGGGTACGGTAGGTAAATTGAGCTTGGACGAATAAATTTTTACTTATGTTTGTTTGGTTATTTTTAAGTTTGTTCGTGTTTATTAAGAATTTTAAATTTTTTATCATGTTCGTTTATTTAAAATTATGTGTGTTCATGTTCGTTTGTTTAATGTTCATGAACATGTTCATTTAACTTAATCAAACATGTTCACAAACATTAAACGAACATGTTCATTAACATATAATTGAACATGTTCATGAATAATGTAATGAATAATAAATAAACAAACAAACAATAAATACATACATACATACATACATACATACATACACACATACATTATTTTGATATTTTTATAAGAAAATATCATTAATAAATAAATGAGTCAATAAACGTGCTTGTTTGTGAACATAAACAAACATAAAAATTTTGTTCATACTCGTTTATTTAGCTTAGTAAACGAACATAAACAAACGTTATACGAACGGTTCACGAATAATTTATCGAATGTTATGTTTATTTACACCCCTAAAGTAGGGTTTTTTACATGAATAATAAAAAAATTAATTACGAAAATGGGTATATTATAAATTATTTATGTAAATCATGTTTTTTTATAATAAATTGAGGTTTTATCATTGTGTGGTATCAACTCTAAAAGCAACTCATCATCATCATCATCATCCAATTATTTCAGGTGAAAAATTATTTTTTAAATGGTGTCGTCACATTGTCAGGCAATACAAAAAAATGAGTCGCTTTAAATACCGAACACATATTGTAGGAATACAAAAAAAATCCTTTTTAATTGGTGTCGTCAAACACATTGATGGCATCGATTCAATGAAAGAACTGGAAATGTTGGGGCGTCATGATTGGATAATCACATTGGAAAGGGTGTCATCTGACAATGTGGTAACATCAAATTTGTATTTTAAACCCATTTTCCAACCCAAAAAACAAATATACTTTTTGTTTATCATTTTCGAAACAAAAAAAAGGGAAAAAATTATTGAGTTGTTAAAGTTAAACAAGAGAAATTTGAAATTTGAAATAATGAGAAAAATCTCAAATTAGAAATCAAGATTGAAGATAAAAAATATTTATTTTTCATTTCAAAAATCAAGTTTTTTTTTTTTTAACTTTAGAAATCAAGTTTGAGTTGCAAAAATTATATATATATATTTCATAATATTTGTAATTAATGTTTATGTAATTTCATTTTATGTTACTATTATTTATAATTATGTGACTGATAATAGTTTCTAGTATGACGTGTAAATTATTTTGTTTGATACAAATTTTTTTATTGCTTTAATATAGTATGAATAGTTTTAATAGTAACTATTATATATTTTAATTTTTAATTTATTTTACTGATTAATTAACATAGAAGATGAACAACCAATTCTTCATATATATGAAAGTTGGTTTTATATTTAAATCGTGCCATCAAATAAGGATGAAATCTAATAAGAGTGTAAAAGTTAATGAGATCAAACAAAAGATTGATGCGAAAATTATTCAATGTCGTAAAATCCGTGTAAATACAGGGAGATGAAACTTGTAGAGGATGATGGCGTGAAGACTGTATTGCTCACTTGGTAATTATTTTAAACCTTCAAAGGTTGTTTATTTGTTTGTGAGTGATTGAGGATGTTGATTTTCTTTCTCCAAAGAATTCCTGGTGCAAGGGTGTTTTGGTCAAGAAAAGAAGATGCCAATTACGGGAGGCATTGAATGTAGCCATTGGGAGAGGGGGGGGGGGGGGGTTCTCCATAATAACCTATTTCGCGGATTAGTATTCAATGAATTAAACAAAAGAAGATCCACTGACCCACTTTTTCTTTGATTCCCTTTCTTTCCAATTATTTATGTCATCATTATATTTTCATGGTTTCTGCTGCTGCTGCTGCTGCGCGCCTTCTAAACATCACCCGCCCAAATCATTATACTTCTCTTAGGATCGAGCAAGCTAATTTCTCACTACTCATTACTGTTTTGGCTAATATGGGAAAAAAAATATTAAGGATATTCCCTAAAATTTTGATTATTCAGAGAAATAGGCTTCCTTTAATTTCCATAAACATTTTCACCAAAAATTGCATTCTTTTTACATCTCAACTAAGTCTCAACTTCCATTCTTATCTCAGCTACATTTATTTATTTTTATTTCATTTTGTTTCAATTTTATGTTATTTTCAAGTTTTTATTTTATTTTAAATGTATAACTCTTTTGTTTATATAAATAAAATAACCAATATAAAATTATATAATGAAAATATTTTTGATATATGTCATTATGTTAAAATTATTTTATTTTTTGAAGAGTATCAACTAATGTTTTTATTTACTTTTTTATTTTATATAATATTTACATGTTGAATAATTTTTTCCTTTTCACCTACCTTGTAAGTATGGTAAATTCTAATATTATTAAATCAAATAATTATCTTAAATATTATTATTATTTCTATATATAAAATATAAAAATAATTATTTCTCAGATATCATTATTTTTATATGTGAAATATTTTAATTAGTTATTTCAAACGCATGACACTCATGATTTGGATTGAAAAGTAAATATTTCACGTATAAAAATTACATTCACTAAAATTCATGATATTTGAAATAATTAATTGATTTTATAATATTAGAATCTTTCATACCCACAATATAGATGGAGAAAATAAATATTTGACATATAAAAATTAAATATAAAGAAATATACATATATATAATTAATTGATGTTTTTAAAAAATAGAATATATTTAACATAATGATAAATAAAAAAAATATTTTTTTAATTATATAAATACATATTTATTATTTTATTTATATAAATAAGAGAGTTATTAATTAAAATTATGAATTAAAAATAAAAAAATTTGAAAAACATGAAATAAAAAATACAAATAAGCTTAGCAAATGAATCAAACTTGAAACTCAAGACACTAACATTTGAAACACATTTTATGAAAAGTATTTTTCAAAAACTACTTTTTCAAAACACATCCCTCTAAATAATTAAAATTTCTGCTGATATCCCTAATTTTTCCTTCAAATATGCATATACTCCTAATTTTGGGTAGTGGTGCTTGGTGACACCATCAATCATGCTTGTGCCTAAGCCTAATGATATGTTTTACTCCAATGGAGTCATTTAAACCGGTCAACTTTCATTGTACGAGGAGTTTAACATCGTAATCATGTAGGGAATCCATAGTTCATAAAGGAGGTTTTCTGAAAATAGGTAAAAGTTGAAAACACCCAAAGTATAAAGAGAGAGAGAGAAAAAAAGTAGAATGTTAGAGAGTAATAAAAGAGAAAGATTAGAGTGCAATTGGTCGTGGTCATTTCTGTAACTGAGGAAACAGCTTGTAGGGTAGAGTGACCAGCTATGTTTTGCCTTTTTTAACGGTGGTTTCCCACTCCTTTTTACTCATCATATACACCCCCTCACGGCTTCACCCGTATCATTCTCTTCATTATATCACGACCGCCCCACTCCATCACTCTCCCATCCATCCATCCATCCCTTGCTCGCTCTCTCTCTTTCTATCTATCTCAGTCCCCCTTGAAAACAGGCAAGACTCTTTGGGGGGGAGGGGAGGGGAGGGGGAGGGGAAGAGATAAGACAATTGTATTATTAATTAACCCCTTGAAGACAAGCACATAGTTGCAATCAACAATTCAAAGAGAAGTCTGTTTTGAAGATGGTTTTAATTGGGATGTTCTAAAGGAGCTACTCTTTTGAGGGGAACGTTGTCTGGCCCGAGGACACCGGTTCCATTCCATTTTGCCTGTACGGAAGCTGTTCGTCACTTGGTTGTTAAATGGTTTGAGCTTGTGCCAGTGTTGTCGGACCAGGCTTCATTCCTCCCAATTATTGCTCTCATATCGAGCCGTGCAGTAAAGGGTATATATCTTAGATCATCGATAGCAGCATGTAAAGGTTTGGTTATGATTATTCTGGGTGTTCTTTCTTACCTCCTTTAGGAGTTATTTGTTAGTTATGTGCAAATTGTGGGGTAATGATGAAGGGTTTTCTTGACCAATTTTATTTTCGTCATCTAGAAGAAAAGGTTTCATCATTACTTTATTTTTTTTCATATTTCTGCAATCCTATGTGTTATTTTGTCAGTCTCAACTCCCAACACACTACTTTCAAGTTCATCATTTTGGCAGATATATCCCATGATGCCTTCCACTATCTGATCTGTCTGTTTCAGCTGTTTTCAGATATGGCTTCGAGTTGTGGTATATTATGCATTCTCTCTTTTCTTTTTAAATCTATTGCTTTCTAACTCATTTTTTTCCATTTCTCTCTAGGGTTTCATGGTGGAGAGCTTGGCCTCGGTAAAGGGCCACAGTTAAACGGAAAAGGGCTTGCCCTTTCTTTAACAGTTTGAAATTACCATGATGCAATCACCTTACTTTTTCCACTCCTATGTACATGGGCTCTTCATCTTCATTCATGTTACACTAACAAGATCCGTATTATCGGTTACCTGCTTTGCATGGGGATGGATGGAAACGCATTATTAAGTCTTGAACTTGGTGTGATGCAGAGTAATCATGTCGATTATCTTAGTTAGTTTTGTTCTATTTTATTTTCTCTAAAGATAGCTAGCTTTCTCTATTTGAATGAATAGTAGACCTTTCATTGTAATTATTACAAGTGTTGTAGAGTCAGCATAGGACAACGACAGGTTTTGCAAGAAGTAAGAGCTAAGCCATTGCAAGTGTTGACACAGACAGATATTAAATACCTGATTAAAGGCGAACCCCCTAATGCCATGGCTTTGTCACTCATGACATATCTAAAACCCTAAATTTGATCCTCAAGATGTCACTATTGAATGTTCAAATTTAGTAAAATGGCTCCCTTAATTGTTCCATCAAATGCTTTCTTTCTTCACTCTGTCCTGGCATTTTAAAGACGCACAAATTTCCCCTCCATGGATTCAGATGCACGCTTACTTAATTAGTTTTTGTTGAGCTTTAGTTAAGGAGCACAACCAGTTGAAGGAAGGGAGTTTTTCCCTATGTTCGTGCTTCTACTTCGGTACACATTTGGGAATAGTGATTAAAACGAGGTTTAAAATATTTTCTATAGTTTACCTTTCCCATCAAACTTTTTTGCATAATTTGCTATTAGCTTTATTCATGGATGCTGAGAAGCATAACAAACGAAGGAACTGTTGATTAGAAAAAGTAGCAGGGAAGAAAAGGTTTCTTTTTCTTCTGTTTCTAGCTCTGTTGGCCGTACTTAACACGTATCCTTTGCTCTCTTTGTCCTTCTCAGCATCCCTACATTGCTGAAACTATTGATCAATCATCACATTAAGTTAACAAGCGAAGTTGAAAGATTAGCGGTGGAGTACATTTCAAGGATGTTATCACCTGAAGTATTTGAGATTGTATCATGTTTATTACCATTATAATATCTGTTTCTAGTTAGCGATGAAAAACAAAAAAACCCATATATACTTTGTATTACTTGTATGTGCATTGTAATGATTGGTCGGTTTTTGCTTATAAGCTTGACCAAGACTTCAAAATGACTTGCTCATTATTTGCAATACAGCGGGTGCCATGTTGAAAATTGGCTTTCCCCCTCTAGTCTTGGTGTGTGATCGAAATGCATTACAGTATGGACTCTGGGTATTTGCTCATCCGTTTTCATACGTGATGTGATGATATGAAGCGATGTAAATTGCATTTCTGCAATCTTAATGTGAGTAATCCACAATTTTATGTTTACTTAAATAAAACTTGGTTACGGCCCGGTTTCAATGATAAAAATTAGCAGAGCTCAGATTTCTACAACTGCTGTCAACCCATCTTTTAGTTCTGCACACAACCCTTCTTGATGATACATTTTTTGTCAATGTTGTGAATTATCAAATCACACAAATGTTTAATTTAGTCACCCACTTCCTAAAAATCCAAGGGAGAACCAAAGATTCAGCATTGATTTCTCCGGGAAATACTGACATGCATATGAAGTGGAATTAATTTGGTTTTCCAAAAATTTCTAGTAATGGTTTACTAAAACTGCACGTCAATGATATTTATGCAATTTAAAATTAGGTGCCGTTTCCTTTCTTTCTAACACAGTAATCTTTATCATGCATACTTTCTTATTTTAGTGCGAATACTACTTTTTTTTTAAAAATTTAAATAATTAATTTTTGTAGAGAAAAAAAATGCATAAATTGTGACTTGACAGTCACGTATAAGTCCCTGGGATGTCGAATGCATGAGTTTGTTTGTTTACTTGTATCTTCCAAATACTTCTGGTGGTATGAGTTTCTTATATTACAAGTTCAGTTTCCTACCCTTTTTTTCAGACTCTGTTTATATGGTTGGGGAAAAAGCAGCCTCAACACGGAACCATTTATGTTGAGAAAATTCCAAGGTCAAAGCCATGCAGTATGAACTCATCGAACGTACGTGCGATAGAATTTAATAATTATTAGGGTTCTGAGGAGCTGTATTATTTTTGTATTTAAGAGGTCTTTAATGAGATTGCTTATATTCATCTACATCTTAATAATTTTTTTACTCTTAAGCACCAACTTGCCCATTTTGATATTATTTTCAGTAATTAGAAATAAAAATTGGGCATGAAGTATATATATATATATATGCATCCATCCTCTTGTACTTGAAACAAAATTATAGATGGAGATGGCATTATTGAATATAAAGCATTAATTTGAAGATGACATTTCCTTCTTTGGTACCATTCCTATTCAAAGTTGATAAATTCATGGCATGACTGGTACTGGGCGGTGATGGTAATAGATATACATAATTAAGACTGTCCAACTTGTTAATTTTGAGGACAAGGAGAAAGATAAAGACACGGTAACATAATGTACGAATCCTATCTCAAAGAGAGATGCAATAATCACCCATCCCAACCCTCAACAATTATTTAAACAGTATATGGACGAGTAATCTATCAACCCAAAATTAATGAGTCTTTGCTTTTGTTTTTAATGTAGCGGAGAACATAAAACTTCTGCTTTAAATTTGACAGAGCTGAAATTAAAAGATTGGGGGTGCTTTTGAAAATTATGAAATTTGTTGGAACCGATTATTATTGGTAATGGACAAAGGAGAAGCAGTATATTGTAGAAACTCAAACCAAACCCCCATTGTTTTACGCATTACATTACATGTCTTCAACAACCCATTTCATCATGCATTTAAAATTTGATGGAGAAACCAGAAATTTCGTTTAGAAAGGTCAAAATTAAATTAAAATTTTTTACAATAATAAAAATATAATTTTTAAAAGATTAAATCAAAATTTTATCATTTTTAAATGAACCAGAATATAATTTTATCTTTACTAATTTAAAATTTTAAACAACCTAATATTATAACTTCTTACAACCACCGCACATCTTACAACAGTCCATCTTCTAATCTTAATTCAAAGCTCAAAATCTGGAAGCCCGACACCCACATTCATTCATGCACGAAAAGCAAAAAATGGGACATGAGCAAAATCAATCTTCTCACTGTAACTTTTCCTCCACAATCTCACTAACAATATTCACTTATGCACATTTTTCCCCCTAAAGCAAAAATAATTTTCGAAAAAAAAAAATTATCACGAGTCATTCTAAATGCCATGAATTTTTTTAAGAACTGTATATATCAACGGCTATAGATTAATGATGTCTTGTATTTGAGCTACGAAGCGTCACACCATGTAAAAATTTGGTATATCCAAGCAAGCTTAGCTTTCCATCCGAGACCCTGATCCAGTCTTTGAGGAATGAATAAGCTGAAGGGCCAACATTCAACTCCTGCAATCAAATCAAAGAAATCACAACTCCATAGTAGTACAATAATAAGTTCAAGCTGAGCTAGCGAGATGCGTGGAAGCAACAAGCAACCTACCCGTGCCAATTCTTCAATTGAGATTACTCTATTGCCCTCCTGTTCGAAATGTTCAAAAGCAGTGGAGGCAATCTGCTCCCAACCTTCAACTGCTTCCAATTGATGTGTGCTAATTGCAGCAGCACAAAACTCTTCAAAGTACATCTTCCTATATGCAAGTGTTCCCATCTGAGAAAACAGCAATACAATGATAAGGAACTGAAATTCAAATGACCAATAAAAGACCAAAGCAGGGGAGACGGGAGATTGTCTTGTGGTATTCCAAGAAAGCACAAACATCACAAGGCAGAATTAAGGTGATAGGAGAATCTAACTACCATGAATGCTGATTAAGATGCTTATATATTTTGGAAAGTAAAAGCATACAAAGTCACCAAACTCCTCACATCTTTTCATATTAATAAAGCAATTTTAAATGAAAACCATTTTCCTCATGACGTGAAGACTCCTTAGCCAAAATGTCTAACCAAAAAGACTGAACTGTGAGTCAAAAACATGATACAAGTTGTAACCAAGGAGAACTTCTAGTAAGAGACTTACATTATTAAGAACATCAGGTACCCTTGATTCACCCATTGCTTCAGTAGCATTTCGAGCAAGTGCCTGAAAAATGATACACTAATATCATATAGACTTTATATAAGCTAAATGAAATAATAAACAAAAAAGGAAAAAAGAGAGATCAATGATAAGGGCTCTAGAAAAACTTAGATACCGTATAATTGTCTAATTAAGTCACATGTGAAGTAAAGAAATAAACAGAGATTAGCTTCAAATCATTAACCATTTTAGTTTTAAAATTGAATTGATAGGATTACAGAGGCAGTCAATAACCATTTTCAAATTTTCAAGAGAGACACTCCCATCTCTACTCGGTTCCAACAGCCTGAATTGTGCTCTGAGATAAACCAGCTCATCTTCAGTCAATGCTTTTGAAAGAGCCTACAGTTGTAACAATTGCGAAAATACGAGTGAGAGAGTGACAGAAAGCAAAAGTAATGTTCATGCACCTTTACACACACAAACATACTTCGACAAGCTCTAGCCAGTCAAAAACAAACATTATTTATATGGATATCATGATTAATTGCTACAGTGGAAAAGATTCTCACAATTTCTTTTGCAGTCAAACATTGCAGCAAAATTATGAAATATTTGCATGGCATAAGGAAGAGTTTTAATTTTCACATACAAAAGCCAAAAACCTAACTTCTGCTGAATTGTTACCAGTATAATATAGTACAGATCTTAATTAAGCTAAAGCCTTTGCCAGAAAATACCAATTATAGTTTAGAACTCTCATAAGCATACCACTAGCGTTCACAACAGGTTTAAAGTGGAAAAGGGTGTTTGGCAGTTTTTACTAAATTGGATAGTTGAAAGTCGAAATATTAATTCAACTGAGCTATTTTCTATAACAATCATAGCTTTCACTAAGAATTTTGCAATTAGTCAGAAAAGATTTTGGCAACAAGCAAGAAATGTTCAGGAGGAAAAGGAAAGCAAAGGTTCAAAAAGTTGCTGCACGTTTCTGTCATAAATTAAGAGAGACAGAAGAGAGAGAGCGAGATCATACCTTTAGAGCTGCACGTTTGAACGGTGTTGCATGCAGATATAACTTGACTAACTTATAGACCAATACATCAAGAGGAACCGGACGACTGTCATCCCGCAACCAAGGATGAGCTGAAATGTCATAAAAGCATATTAATTCATCTGATTTGTGTTAATCTTACCATTAAAAGTAACTGGCTTCTCAGACATATGTAATTAATATGCTAATCCTACCACCAACAGTGCCTAGCTTGTCAGACAAAGGTAATTAATCATTTCAATGGGGTAAAGTCCACATGTTCACCAGTTAAGTACAAAAGTGCGAACTTACTTAGAGCTTGAACAGCAGTCATTCTTTTTCTGTAATCCTTGTTGAGGAGTCTCTTGACAAAATCTTTGGCCTCTGGAGTGACAGATGGCCAAGGCAAATCATCAAAATTGGGATCGGATCTTAGCACAGAACGAAAAATTCCAGATTCAGTACGTGCCCAGAAAGGCCGGCTTCCGCATAACAAGATGTAGGTGATTACTCCAATGCTCCATATATCTGCTTCCAGACTATAAGATCTATGCAGAACTTCAGGGGCAACATAATAAGCACTTCCAACAATATCATTGAGTCTTTCATCTGTTACAAACATACATGACATCAAAAGTTAAAAAAGAAAGCAGAATTTAGCTTTGGTTTGATTCAGTCTAAAGATATATGGCCATCATATGAAGTGAGAAAGTAAATTGATAGAAATCCAACATAAATTTATCTGCTTCCTCCTTAGTAATCCATTGGGGTTTAAAAATACCTCACAGGCTCACACAATTTCGCTTCATTGGGGTTTAAATGGTTTAAGGTTTTATACATATGAAAGCAACTTAATTTCTTCTCCAATTTACAGCAGAACAGAGGTGAAAGAATATTGCGGATTGTAGGTTTAAACTTAATTACCCTATAAAAATCTACAAACATTACTAATCTACAAAGAAACCACCCAAAAAATAAGGTATAATCAGCTATGACCTGGTTTTATAAAATCAGAAAGACCGAAATCAATAAGTTTCATGTCTGCATCTTCACCACCAGAAGTGAAAAGGAAGTTCTGTAGCTCAAGCAACAAAGTATAGAATTAGAGATGTGATAATTTGACAGAATATATAATTGTCAGTTTCCCAGTCCATAAAAATCAAATGCAAAAGTGAAAACCTCTGGCTTTAAGTCACGGTGAACAACTCCCTGTAGATGACAAAATGAAACCACACTTAAAATTTGTACAACTATAGCTTTTGCATCGTCTTCGGTGTACCTTCCTCCCCTGGAACAGAGAAATTCTCATTTCAGTTTCACAATGTATCACACTAATCACATTAGGGGCCTTCAATCTTCTGTATAATCATGAAAAATCTAAGGCAAAAAAAGTAGCAAACAAAAAGGCAGGCATAAAGCCTGTTTAACAGCCATTAACATGAATCAAAAGGGAACAAATACAATGCCATTTATCTAACCTTCTGCCTTCTGAAAAGATAATGATATTCAAACAGAATGGCAAATAAGACGGCCTAAAAACATGGACATTATAAGAAAACAAATTACCTCGCCAAAATTCTGTCTAATAGCTCTCCACCTTCACACAATCTGAAAAGATAGAGAAGTCCACTACTGTTAGACCAAAACTTTAAAAATGCAATACAATTTTTTTATGGTACAGTTGGAATGTTCTTGAATCTCTACAGAGCAAATCAGGCCTGTTATTACCATGCAGAAATGTTCAAAAAGTTAAGAAACTAAAGCTACTAAAAAGAAGGAAAGGAACCAACTAGAAGACCAAAAATCAAATCATATGCAAGTAGAAAGGATAATGCATGGACTTTAATGAAGATAAACCATTTTACTAAAATAAGTTTTAACAGAAACGAGAGAAGACATACTCCATGACTATGTACACATTATTGGCATCCTCACATGCATCATAAAATTTGACCAGATGCTTATGTCCTGATAGTGCTTTTAATATTTTCACCTCCCTTCGAACATCTTCAATCGATATTGCTGTTGTCATCTGTCAAATTAAACCTGGTTAAAATGCAGCCGTTGCAATCAACATTTCATACTTATTATTTTCTCACTTGATTAAAAAAAGAGTATATATAACCCCATAGAGATACAGGACCTAGGATTTGATCCTAGTCCTGCAGAAGACCCCACCAACTAAAGGGAGGGGAGGAACCACCAGGCGGAGCCTTTGGTCAATCAACACACTTCATCACCTTTTATTTTCTTTTTCTTTTTTTTTGTTTTTTTTTTGGGGGAGAACTTACCAGTGAATAGGAAACCAAAAAGAGAAAAAAGAATTATATTGGAAACTTAAATACAAGTATAACGCAGAAAAGAGAACCTCTATCTGCTTAAATTATGAGAAAGGAAGGAAAAACAGGAATGATCCTAAGACAAATCAAGAAAGAGTTGCTTTCACACAAAATAAGGTAGAACAAGGTTGTCAGACACAGACTCACTCAACCAACAATGCCATTCTGTAGGCAGAAAGATGGCCTGAGGATTTAGGGGATAAGATGTCGATATTACACCAAGAATCTCTCATTGAAGAAAGTAGAAAATAAAATTTGCATTCCAACCAAATTCTATTGTGCTTGATGTGGCTACAGTTGCATTTCCATTTTAGACTTTAGGTACAAAATATCCCAAGTAGCACTGCATTATTGCTATACACCCTAAATGATCACCAAGTAAAGACAAATACGCCTTTGTCTTCTTTCGGTCGGGAATCGCGATTGCGCTACCTCCTAACCGACAAAAAAGATACGGCTAATCAAAGCAAGAGGTATCCTTTAAACTCACGTATATCCTATATAGCTCATATAATTGCCAAATATCAATGATCATAATCATTCTATAAATAGTACAGCTTATGTAACTTATATTCTTCAACTAAGAACTACTCCGGCCGAGTTTACTTGAATCAAGAAAACAAACATCCATCAAATGTTTGCAATACATAACAATACCATCTTAAGTTCTTAACTAAAGGCCATTCTCTTAAGAATATCTTATAAATCTAATACAATACCTCCAAATGCGTTGAGAAAACAATCGAAATATCTAAAGAACTTGATAAATTAGTCAAAATTGCTCATTATAAACAAAATAAAAAAGGAGGCAAAATGAGCAAAAGAGAGAGCAGTGTACCTTAGCTTTTGAGATGATCTTAACAGCGACAGGTTGATCCTTGAGCTCACCCTTTTTACCTCTAGCAGAGCAAGTATGACCAAAATGTCCCCTCCCGACTTCCTTTCCAAGCTCATACTTAGCTCCAAAATTCTTACCATAACCAAAGTTCTTATCCAAAGCTTGCTCCGGTTCAGTTCCATGATCCTCGGGGATCGGTCCTTCCTTTGGCTTACCGCCAAGACGCTTCACTAGTGACGCCTTTATGTGTTTCGCCGGAGAAGGCGGCGGAAACGGCCGCCGGAAGAATCTCCTCGGCGTCGAACCCCTTGAAGCCCTCGCAGGAGAAGGCGATACACCCGGAGGAAGCGGACTGGCAGACACCCCATGCGGGTATGGGCTGGGCCATGGACTCTGGCTCGAAGACCTAGCAGGAGTATTCTTCACTGAGGGAACATTACCAGCGCCATTAGCCGATTGTGCGGTGGTTTCGTCCCGATCCGCTGAAACCACCATAGTCGTCGTTGTTCCTTCATGAACTCCCGATTGATTAACTTTGCCGTAACACTGCCCCATCCTAAATTACCCCCGATCACAACGAAGTCAGAAGTCCAAACATCGGACGGTTCCAGCAATCTTCCTCCCTCTCCTACCTGATCTGATAACAGAGAAAGAGAAGTGCGGCGAGAAAAAGATAAAAGAAAAGAATGAAATAGAAATTCGAGTCAGGGAAAAAAAGTGAGACAAAGACACAGAGAAAGAGAAGGGCTGAGGAAGAAAATTATAAAGAAAATTTATTATTTAATGTTACAGTGAAGATTGATAAAAGGAAAATTATCATCATTAATTTTGAGACGTTAGATTTGAAGAATCTTGTTTATTTTTTATAAGGAAAGTTGAAATTACGTTTTTTTTTCTTTTTTAAAAATTAAAATGGCTCGAAAATAGGAAAATTTCTTTTAACTTTCTCTCTTTTATTTGTTCCTTTTTATTTTGTCTTTTTCTACTTCTCTTGCCGTTATATTATTATTATCTTTAATAATAAAAAAAACAACGAGGGTTTGGATTCTATACTTGTTCTAATACAAGAGAAAGGGTATTTTCGGACTTTCAATGGAAATGACGGGGGTAGGTTAATGACTAAAACGCCATAAAGTGCCAGGTGGCTTGTTGTGGTTAGTGAAGGGAGGATACGCGTTGTGGTTAATTATGGATCCGTAATATATGGAAAGTGATCCAAAGAGAGGATTTGGGGAATCAGAGCTGACGCAACACAGGCAGAGACCTGGTCGAAGGTTCGAAATACGCGACATTTCATTTCAGTGATAGTTAGGGTGACAACTTTTTTATTTTTTTTTACCAGTCCAGTAATACGTGGATTTATGATTGAGATTAAAAATAACTATAACAGTATTTAATTATTGAAATGATGAAATTAAATATCTGATATATGTTTAAATGCAAATGCGATAATAGCGATAAAGTAATTTGTAATAAAATCAATAACTTTTTTAATGTATTTATTTTTTTATACAATATTTAAAATTATCTTTAAATTTTTTTAGTTTTTGCATAGAAAAATAATATGCTTTAATATATTCGAATTTACATCTTTTTAACACTTAATTGGCAAATGAATATAACTTCTAAATCAAAATAATTTAAAAGAAAATAAAAATATATATTAATTTATATGTTATTGCCAATGCATTGGTGATATAACATATATTAATTTATTAAAAAGTTAAATTAATAAAATTATTTAATATGTTTAAAGTAAAAAATAACCAAAAACGTCAAAGTGAGAGGAAGAATACTAGCAGGAAAAAGAGCATTAGTAGGAGCTGTAAAACTTTACCAGAGCTTTAATGTGATGGAAATGAATTTCAATTGGCTGTAGTAAAATTGGGCAATAAAGTGCCCACATTGAAGCTACTTTTAAATCCAAACTAAATTTTATCTTTTACACTTTAATTTTGATTTGATTATTTTTAATTTTTATATTTTACGAATTTTAAATTTTAATTAAATAAGTTTTATTATTTTTAAAATTTTATATTTTATTATTTAAATCAACAAATTAATAAAATATTGTTTGTATTAGGATTGAAATTTCAAAAATTAAAAAATATTGAGATTAGTAATGATCAAATTAAAGAATATGAACCATAAAATTTATTGTGGTGATCGTTCATCTCATCCCTTAACTATGAAATCGAAGGTTGGATCCTTGACCATGAGAATAAAGCACATTCTTAAATACTAAAATTGATCAATTAAAAAATATAATGAATTTACTATGCGAATGTACTAATGAAGTAAAGTCAAGGGACCCTATACTTTTTTTTTTTAATTATTAACTTTAATTTATTTGGTTTAGGTTTAACAAATTTATTGAATGACCATGTGAATAATGGAGAAAAAAGTGAGTAATAATTTTTCATTACACATTTAAATTACACTAGATTATAGCACATTTACGATATGGGCAAAAAATAAATTTAAGTAACAATTATATTTATTAAAAATAAAACATTGGTTGAGTGATATATTTAAATTTTTACTAGTGCAATTGACATAAGCTCAAATCTCATTATATATAAATTTTTATTTTTTTTTAAATAAAAATACTAAAGTATCCTCGAATAATACAATTTGCTTTAAATATGAAAGGATATTTTAATATTTTTCTTAATCGAATTGATGTCCGATTAACTCTTGACACCAACTAAACCAGAGATATAAATAATACTATAAAAAAATTCATAAAAATCATTTAAAATAGTCATTATACTTCATGTTAAAAACAACAAATTGTGTAATAACATAACATTTTGATAAAAAAACAAGTAACATAACATATTTCCTTTAATCCTTAGAGTTGCACAATTTCAGAGGAGTCTATTGCTAAAGAGTTGAGTTCAAATTCTATATCCTCTATGGATTTTTCTTCTTCCATGGGTGTGTTGGTCCAGGTAGCAAATATAAGCATCGAGATTAGATCCTAAAATTAACTATATGAATTCAAATACATATTAACATATATAATAGTTGAAAAATGAATATGAATGGTTCAACAATATGCTCAAGATTGAAAACATTTGCAAAAACGTTCAAATAAATATCAATCTAGACTTTAGCCATAGAGCTTGATTGTCATGGAATCTGTATGCTTAGAGAATCTTCCATTTAAGATGGAATTAGTTGAATAATTGTGTCTACTGAAAATCTCTAGAAATTTCTCTAAATTTCACGTATAATTTTTAAAGAATGTGAAAGAGTTAGAAAAAAGGAAGAGTTATCATCAAACCCAATCTCTTTTATCTAAATCTTCACCCAACTGATATGATAATTACTTTGAGTCAAAATAACCACTTAATAGTAAATACATAAAATTATCTAATTCATTAAAACATTAAGGACTTTAGTAATAAATATTCCAACACTTGTGTCATCCATGCAATATATTCGTTGCTAAGAGATCATCGATCTCACAAGTAAATTGGCTCACCTCATCCCGACAACTTTCCTTTCAACTATTAAATCAATAATAGTCATAAAAACCTTGTTCGTTTCGTGGCTAAACCTTAATTCATTTCCCTAATCTTTAATATTTGACTAGCTATTATGTTGTTGCTCTTCGCAAATAAGAAACCCAACAAAAGCTCTAACCCATTATCCTGATCCCTAAATCTCTAGCACATACATTGAGTAACGGGGCATGTGTTGAGTAAGTTCACAAACCCTCGATTTTATTTTTCTTTGATCACTAGTACTATATTGCAGCATTGAATACCCTGAACTCATTTCCTTAATCCTTAACGTTTAAATTTAATTATTCAGTGACTTTTTTTTTTGTCATTGTAATCAAACAAATCCATCGTTTTTCTTGTTGTCTTATCGATCAATCGTAACTCATTTTTTTAAATCTTAAATCTCTAAAATTATGTGTTGAGCTACTGTTTTTTTCTAAGCATTGAGAATCTTAAACTCTAATCGTAAAACATTAACCCATGACCTCAAACCTTGAACAATTAATCTTTTAAGTTTGAAACATTTGATAAACACCCATCAAATTATTTTTCTCTACCATAGTCTAGCTCCAATCCCTTGCAAGGATTTTCATCAAACTTTAACTTTAACCAAAGGCAGCCCCAACTCTCCTAGCTCAAATGCCTTGTATGGAAATAGACTTCCGCAAGTGTTGAACCATGGATCGGGTACAAAGACATCCATTAGCCTAATCTTAAATAAGAACTGAGGGTTGTGAAAAATCCTGTTTACTGTTAGGTTAGAAGTTTTCTTCGTAACCGAACAATGCTTTACTACTTTTGATTAATAGTGGGTCTTAATTATTATTTTAATATTATGAAATGTTGATGTGTCCATCGATGAGACCTATTACTTGTCACATTATACTCCATCTACGACTACTTATTATTTTGCGCGAAAATCTTACTTTAGACAATTTTCTTTCTAGAACAAATATATATATATATATATATATTGCATACGATCAACGATCTATTTGTTAATAGTTAAAATATATTAAATTGATTCGTATTATTTTTAATAAATCAAAGATTTATAAGTAAAACATTAAAAATAATATATTCAAAAAAATTAGAGTAATTAAAAAAATAAATTTTCATATTAAATATTATAAGAAATAGGTTTTTATTTTAATAAAAAGGTTTAGAGAAATTTTCAATTATAAATTAAGTTTCCTTTTAAAAAAACTTGAATGAATTTTAAATAGGACTTGTTTCCTAAATATGAAAATTATTTATATTTATTTCTAAATAAAATTAAGTATTATATATTAATTAAGATGTAGGTTCCATAATTATATTAATATTATAATAGTTGAGGCCCAATTGTCATATTTCTAGAATGTAAAGATGAGCATTCGATCGAATCGAATCGAATGGAAAATTTTCGAGTTATTCGAGTTTTCGAATTCTATTTCATCATTCTAACTCGATTTGAAATTTTACGAATCGAGTCGAGTGAGATAGAATTCAAATCGAATCAAATCGAATATATTTGTTCGAGTTAAATTAAAAAAATTAATTTGGTGTTGTTTAATTTTATATAATTTTTTAAAAATATTTTTATTTAATTTAGGGTTTTTTTAAGAAGAGAAAATTGATTTTGGGTTTAGTTTATGAATTTTTTGTAAGAACGAAATTATATTTGGGTAAGATAAAAGGTAAAAAATTAAAAATATTTGAGTTTAGTTTATGGATGAATTTTAACCTTTAAGGAAAAAAATTGTGTAAAATAAAAGGTTTGGGCTTTGGGGGGAAATGGGATAAAGTAAATTGGGTATGAGTAATATAAATTTAAAATAAAAAATAATATAGATTTATTCGATTTATTCGAATTCAAAAATTCAAATTGATTCGAACTCGAAATTTAAAAAAAAATCAACTCGATTCGTTTAACTTGAATAATTCAAAATTTGAAATTTTTTCGAATTTTTTGATTCGAATCGTATTTTACTTACTCTTACTATAATGCAACATAGAGTTAATGAATGATTTCCTTGGAACCGATTTATTGTTTTGTTACATCAAAGGCTACATTAATTATTCGGCCGAGGAGGAGAAAAAGGCAGATCGGTCTCTTAGGAATAGGTTTCCTCTAAAAAAGCAAATTGATGTTGAAATATATATATTAATCTTTTGTCTGATGATGGTGTTTGATTTTGAGAAAGAAAAAAAAATAAAATTTGATTTAATTAAATTGATTTATCAAGATCGAGATATAAAATTTAAATTAAAAAAATTACATGATAAATTTGAAATGGTGATCAAAATGCATCAATAGCAGAATAAAAACGATATAATATTGATGACCTGCACATAAGAACTTTTTTAATGTTACATTAATATAAATAACCTCTCCATTAAATATGCACATTTATAAGGTCAATATTTATATGCTCTAAAGTAATTAAAATTAACTTTGACATTAGCTAATTAAAAAGAGCTCTCCTTATCCTGTTGCCGTGTGTTGCATCATCATTTTGACTCTGCTTGTGGCTATTATTTGTACTTTAAGTTTCTATGTTTGATGAGGACAAAGGAAAAAACACATACATCAAAATCAAATCTAAATTAATCGGTCTTTGATTAAAAAAATGGATTTAATAACTCAACTTATTAAATAAAAATGACTCAATTGTGGTATTCTTTTCACCACTAATAAAAAAACAATTTATTATTTTATAACAACTTTTCAATTAATTATTGATTTATTACACACTAATTTTTTATCCATTCGATGTATGATTTTTTATTATTAATTAATATTTATATGTTTTGATCACCATTTTAGGTTTATTAATATTTCCATTTTTTACACATATATATATATTTGGGGTTTTGTATTTAATTTCTTAAAAATTTATTATATATATATGCAAATATATCTCGATTATATACATTTTTATAATTATTAATTAAATTTAATAATAATTATATAATGAATAATATTATATGGCGAATGCATTTACTTCAAAATTATTTGGCATTGAAAAGTCATTCTGAAAATAAAGTTTGAAAACCAATTTAATGAAATTTAAGATTTAATACATATTTTAATCCTTGAAATATACATTCTTAATTTTTTTTCATTTTTAATTAAATTTTTTTGCATACAATGACATCATCATTCGAAAATCCTTAAAAATTTTCTAAAAATGAAAGTTACAATTATTAAAAATGTAAAATTACAAAAATAAAAATATACTATTTAAAAAAATTAAAAAAATTAACATTTTAAAATCAATCCGAATTTATAATTAGTAAACTATTTTAGGAGATAAATTTGAATATTTTTTTTCAAATTATTTAAATAATGAAAAATTATATTATTTTAATTAAATAATGATGCAAACAATATTTTGAAATATTTCTAAGACAAAATATATGTCTCTAGATCAGTATCTTAATTCACAAATATTTTTTTAAATGAAGTGGATATCTAAATATTAACAAGTGCATCCATTTTCTTAATTTTATTTTTATGAATCTTTAATTTTATGATCCCAATTAGAAATCAATACCTTAAAATATTCAAATATGCCATCATTCTTCTTAAGTCCATCTTTGTCAAGTGTTCGACCATTTTAAAGAACTTTGGTATATAATAAAAGAGCATGTGCATGACCAAGGATGAATGAATCTTACACCAAATGTTAAATAGTGATCCGAGTCAAATAAACATATTGCCAGTAATATAGATAAATTATTAAAAATGATATATTTTAAAAATATTAAAAAAAATTGACAACAATTTTATTCAATTTTTATTAGAAAAATTAAAATATTTTTTTTTTACAAAAATTGATTGTATTACCATATACAATTTTTATATCAAATTTTAATATTTTAAGTATGATTAACGAATGTATACTTAAATAAAAGATACAACAATTTTTACTATTTTAAAAAAAAATTAAATACTTTTTATAACTTTTTTCGATTTCTAATAATTTTTATAAAACTTTACAATATTTTACAATTTCTAATAATTTTTATAATTTTTTACAATTTATTTAAAATTCTAACATGTTTTTAAAGATTTTTAGGTATTTTTAAATGATGATATCATTATGACGTCAATGCATGCTACATGACAATTTATAATTAACTCAATATCCCAATTGATTTTTTTAAGGTTAAAAAATTTAACTGAAAACATCTAAAATGTTAGGGACATAATTGAAAACGTCGAATAACTGTGTTCTCCAAAATTGGTTTGAGATCCATTTATTATTAGTTGGAAATTAAAGATACTGACGTGCCATTTGGTCACTATGGTAATCTCTTAGCACCGCTTTTAGAGTTCAAATGAGAAATTTTTTTTTTTTGTTAAAAAGGACATAATTGCTAGCAATTTTTGGTATTAAGTTTTAGGGACCAAGTTACTTATTTTTAATTTTAAGATTTTTAATTAGAATATAAAAAAATCTGATTAAAAATTTTTAAAAGACAATGAAATCCAAAAAAAAGGGAAAGATCTAATTAAATTTTCAAAATTTTTAGGGACCTAATAGAAATTACCAAAAATTAAGATGACCAAGGCACGCCTGCCTCCTATTACCATCAGCCCCTGGACATAATTGAGTTGGTTTTGTGTTAATACGTGGTTGGAGGACAGTGATAAAATTAGTCAATGTTTCATTTTCAAACATTAACTTAGAAAAATGCAAAACCTTCAATCAAATTTTAATCTAATCGGATTAGTAACTTAAATGCCTTTACCACTAACCATTAATGGATGCTTATAATATGAAGCAAGTACGTATAAAACTTGAAGAAAAAGAAACCCCTCTCTCTCTTCACACTCAATCCAGCAGGTAAGGTAATGGATGGATCTATGCTTCTTTATTGCATTCTCAGGCTGGTTTATTGTCAATGAAGCATTTAGTTGGTTGAACGATCTAGCACCGAGCAATCTAAATTTCTCCTAAAACCTAACGGCGAGGAAGATCTGAGAAAAAAACAAACCAACCCAATTAGCAAATATGAAATTAATGTTACCCATAATACAAGAAAAGAGTAGGAGTACATGAGTAATTACTGAAGTTGGTGAATCAGGGCCAGCTAATATTGTAATGAATAGGCTGGGTGAAGAGGGAGACCCATAAACTTAAAATCGGCCACACATGGTGGAGCGTATGAGGAAAGTGGGTTAGCATGGGGCAATGCCTGTCAATGGGATGGATGCTTGAAAGTTGAAAAGCCTCACTGATTTCATGTCATAAGAAAATGTTGGGGAGTCACTGCACAGTGTTAGGTAAATCATTAAAGCCGAGGAACCCATTAATTACTCCACTGCAAGTCTTGTTGGGTAAAACCATTTAAACAGGACTGCCCACTCAACTTCAACTTACCACCCTTTACCACCCCCAACACCAACTGGATCTTTCTTTTCTTTTAAAGTCGATGCATATACATGTAACTATAAACTAATTTATATCTATATATATTGATTTATTTTGGTTTGGTGGAACATATAATGTCAATTGTGGAGGAATGGGGACCCAAATAAGAGTAAATTGAATAGTTTTAGGAAGAAAAGGGTGTGATCCTAAGCCATCGCACATAATTGGGTTCTTTTTCCAGCCCTAATAGTATACACCCATCAACCCACTAAAATGAATATATACATTACCAGAACAATTTGTTTGTCACCAATCCTGTGGGCTTTTAATATTAAAGAGTATGCAATTTCTAAAAGCCGCTGTTAATCCTACTGCATGTGTTGGGTTCAAATCTCACCATATGAAAAATTTAATGAGCTTTTGATTTTTTTATTAAAGCGGAGATTTTAAGTCTTTGAAATTCAGGTTCAAGTCTTATCATGCACAATTGCGATGTATGAAGTTCTATTCTATATTGTGCGTGTGTCATGCGTGGGTTTTTCCGGTTATTTTCAGTTCTTCATCCGTTGTACTTTGTATTGAGTTAATTCTACGTGTCATTGCAGTTTCATTGAGAGAACACAAATTTGAACATAGAAATAATAATATTGGAAAAAATAACCATAAATTTAAATATGAAAAATAAAACAGACATGAAAAAAATCTCAAAAATTAAAAATTTGACTAACATGTAAGAGAAACTAAAAAAATTAAAGCCTTATAAAAAATAAAAGAGAAATAAATTTTAAAAAAAGAATTATATTTTTTAAAAACATTGATTGAATTTTTAATAATTTTTAAAAATACACGTAAATTACCACACGAATTGTCATGTTAGTGTAATTAAAATTTTCACTATCCAATAAACTTTTCTATATAAAAAATATAATTTAACTAAAATTCAAAAATTGAGGACCAAAGTGATAAAAAAAAGAAAAAAATAGAACCATAACAGACAAAAGAAGTAATCATTAAAGATTACATTTATCATTATACCAATAAATTACAATATGTCATTTTCCAAATATTAGTTTTTACTCACAAAATTAAAAAATAAATGTTAAATATTAAATCTATCAATAAATTACTTCATTATCGAAGAATTACAATATTTTACTTAATAAAAATATAAGAACAATTATAAATGATGAAAATTTTTAACTCCACAAGTAAAATTGAGATTTCGTTATGTATATTAAATATTTTCACCGCTTGTGTATTATAAAAAAGAATATATGACAAATCTCAACCTTATTTACTGAATTAAAAATTTTCACCACTAATGTATTAAATAATTATACATTATATATTATTATCAATTAAAAAATTGATTTTATAAAATCACATATTTCTGATTTCATCTTTCTTTAGATATTTATGTTATACCTTGTGTTGTAGAAGTAGAGTCTTCACAACTATAATTATTGAAGTAAGTTTTGACTATTTCATAAGAGTGTCAACTCATTAATCTCTCCAATTCCCAAAAAATTTCATATTCCACCCAACTCCGATTAACTAACTTTCAAGATGATCATAATGACATGGTGATTCTTCACGCTGCTTCATGATGTCTCATCCAAATGACAGGGTGATGTGAATCACCCATTACCTGTAGCGTTCTCACAAGCTATAACCATTTTTGCATGCTGATTCACTGTTCAAGCACAGATTGTTTAGAGTTGGTGTGGCGTTAAAGTCATTGGGAATGCCAGCAATACTATCTGCATTTTCACTCAACTTTAATTTCACTTATAATCCCATGCATTGCATGTTTGTCGGCATGCTACGACCACCATTCACCCAATATAACCTGCTTACATCCATCAGTCAACACTTGCTTGGAAGCAGTCATAGTTTCTTCTTCTTTACGTTTCGTTCCACCTTTTGATTATACAATTATCTCATATCATCAAACCAAACTTTGATCAAATTCACTGTTTACGTTTAAACTTAAAACCTCAAAAATTTTAAGGGCAATGAGCTTTTGATGAAACTACTTATATAACCAACTAACTATATATTTAATACCCCAACAAAAAAAAAAAAAAAACTAAATATTTGTTTCGTCTCATTATGTTTGTTCTTTACTGGCATTTTGAATCAAACCAAAGTAACTAATGAGTTGTTTACGTTCTATTCACTATTCATATGATAATTTAAAGATGAATGAATAATACAATATACTTTTATTATTATTATATGATATATAATGATTTGGAGTGATGTTATATTCGGCAGTTGAGGGTTTTGTTTTAAGAAAAAAACCATCACACGCTTGACCCAGAAAAAGATGTTTGAAAATATAAGCATTGTTGGGCTTACATTTGGAGAGAGGTAGAAGCAAAAGATAGAACACGTGAAGTTGCTTCCCCATTGATTCATGTTTCCTCAATTTTATATAATAATTGCTTGTGGATTTGAATTAATTAAATCCTTGTCAGTGTTAGGTTCTGACATAGCAAACTAATCCATCCAAAAGACTTTTTCTAAGTTGGACTACAACTACTTATTCTCTTCACTCAAGATGTTGTGTTTCAACTGGACATTTTTAAATTTTAATTCATGTATAAAACTTGAAATCAAAACTCATAGGCCTAAACCGACAGTTGAACCAGCTTTGATTTAATTTGTTTATTGTACAAAATGTTGGCCACATCGTTGCCTGCAACGGTACCACTGTATATATATATTTTTTAATTTCAACTTACTTATACCTAAACTCATTGTAATGTTGTTTCTCGGCTGCTGCTGATTTGGTCACTAAAATAATATAAGTTTACAACTTAACGCACGAGAAAATCTGACTCCATCCTCGATCGGCTTAGCTGCATTCTACTTAGTTGACATGGTAGGTAGATGTTAAGGGTTCACGTGGCAGACATCCTAAAAGGACCACAGTTTTACTATCCAAATTTTAATTTAAGGTTGCCTTTCGTTTTGGGGATAAAAAAAAAAATTTAAGTTTATGAAACTAATGGGAGCATTCTGTTTTATTATTATTATTATTATTATTATTCTTTTTTGTTGTTACTGACACTCTGGAAGCTCGTCTTCTGCAATGACAGGTTAATTAGTAGGGTAGAGAAATCCCACAAAAAATTAAGGTTTGGGATAAGTAAGCTACACTTGCCATGTGACCCATGTGACTAGAGTGTGGGGATTGGGCATGCAACCTTACAGAAACATCCAACACCTGCTATGTACATCCAATTCCCTCGTTTCTCGACCCACTTATACTGTCCTCACGGAACAAAAAACAAATCTTGGCTTACTGTGTCCTTACATCCTAAATTAGGATTATCTGCCTTAACTTATCCACCTTGGCTGGGCCTCCAGCAATCAACAATTCTAACTTTTACCAATTTTGAGGAAAAAAAAAAAGAGAGAGAAAAGAACCATGTTTTACTGATTTGCTAAATATTCATATAAATTGCGACTGTCAGTGATATAGATAGATAAAAGATGGAAAATAAAACTGTTGTTGAGTCCGAACAAACAGAAAATATATGAAGTCCCCAAACATCCAAGGCAGGGCACCCGCACATTGATGCATGTAGCCGCCCTCTTGTTGGCCTTGGTTGTCGAGTGAGTGTCGACTCGTAACCTGGATTACCTTTCCTTGCTCTACTTTTGTACCCTGACTCCGCCTTTTCATATTTTTGGTTTTCACTTCCCCTCCAAACTTTACACCCCAATGTCCCCATCAACCATATCTACAATCTCCACTCCCAAGCAACCTCCGCCCCTCTCTCCTTTTTCTTCTTAATCTCACAAAATCTTTTTCTTCTTAGTTTCTGCCTCTACTACTCCCTCTTCTTCTTTCTTTTTATTATTATATTTGTACGTTTCTTTCTTCTCTTTCTATTCTAAATCCCTTCACTTTTTAAATTTTTTTTTTAAAAAAGGAAAAAAAAAAGACTTGACAAAGAGAAAGATGAATGGGTTGTTCCGATCCAAGTCTTGTGGACTCGTCGGAATCACTGAGTTCAACCATGCTCCTTCGAGTCCATTCTTCCACCAACCCGAAACCAACAATTATGAAGCCAGTGACGAAGAAGAGGAGGAAGACGATGAAGAAGAAGGCTATGATGGGAACCCCATCGCTACGACGCCGTTTATAAGCCCCAAGTCGAGATGTCGTAGTAGTCAGAGGCGAAGCGGTCATTCCTCGTCCAAAGACAATAACCAGTTTCCTTTTTTGGATATTTTGGCGGCCTTGTTAAGAAAGTCGCTGGTCACGTGCAGCGTCGATACTGACGACGTGTCTTCCATGGATATTAGCTTGCCAACTGAAGTCAGGCATGTCTCGCACGTGACTTTTGACCGCTTTAATGGTTTCCTCGGCTTGCCTACTGAGCTTCAGCATGATGTTCCCAGAAGGGTTCCCAGTGCCAGGTTTGGTTCTCAATTCTGTTTATTTGCATTGCTGATTTTGATTCTTTTTTGTTTGAAATTTGAATTTATTAAGAAGCTGAATCTTCTGAATCTATTGATTTTGGGAATTTCCGATTTTATTTTAAAATTTATCTTGTTTTTTATAATCAAAGGTAATGTCTTTTATAACATTAAATTACTAGCCTTTTCACTTTTGCATATACGTATGATATTAATTGGCAAATAAAGTGAAAGAAATGCTATTGTTGTTGAAGGTGTATTTGTATGTTTTGACTTTCTCTTGTTTGTCAAAAAAAGAGAGATTAGCTTATGGATGTCGTTGATTAAAGCTGTACGAGAAAGGAACATTCCAGCTACTTTTGCCATGTTAGATGAGGAGCTGTTGTTGTTCTGCAATAAATGTTTTGCTTTTTCCTTAAAATTCAAAGGATGGCGCTTTTATTTCATGCATTAGGATGTCCTTTTCCACCCCTGCCTGCATGCTTAGTTGTTGATATTCAGAGTGAAAGGGGTAAAGGGTTTTGATTCAAATGACCCTTTCACCGTCGATTCTGGGTTTGGATGGTTCTAACCTGCATAAGCCCTGGCCTTCTATTGGCTTGGCTTGGATCCAAAAAAGATCATATCATGCGTTCTAAAAAAATCAATCGACTGTTTGATGATAATTAACTGTTACTGTGGTATGCATAGTTTGGATATGGGCCATTGTTCTCTCTTGATTAGCAAGTTTTTCATGTTATCTCTTTTTATCAATTACCATGCAAACAACTTGTAGAGAAGAGTTCATTTCTTTTGTTTGAAAACAGGACAACCAAAAATGCTTTGTTGTGTATGGAATCTCCTAGAAAATATTTTTGTTGTCACCTTTTTCTTGCATGATTTAGTCTGTTGTTTGATATATTAAACATACAAGATGCATCTTTTCCGTTGTGCAGTGCAAGTGTTTTCGGAGTTTCTGCCGAGTCAATGCAGTGCTCTTATGATGACCGAGGGAACAGTGTACCAACTATTCTTCTGATGATGCAGAAACGTTTGTATGCAGGAGGAGGCCTTAAGGTTAAGTCTAAGCGTATGTTTTGGATTAATGATTTTAAGTATTCTAAATGCTTAAGGTTTTCACAAAGATGGGTTATTTTGATTGAAGGCGGAAGGGATATTCCGGATTAATGCCGAGAATAGTCAAGAAGAGTATGTCCGAGACAAGTTAAACAAAGGTGTAGTACCACGTGGAATTGATGTCCACTGTTTGGCCGGTTTGATAAAGGTATACATTACATACTATACTATAGATTGATTACCCGGGTTTTGTTCCAGGTACTTGTGTTTCCCAGTTTTTCCTAGTAAAGAGTCAGTTATAATTCCTAATAATTATTTTTCAAATCGACTTCCTCATGATCCACATTTCGACTTCCATTTTTCAATTGGTCCTGTGCTTGAAATGCTTTGTAGGCATGGCTTAGAGAACTTCCTAGTGGAGTTCTTGATTCCCTCACACCAGAGCAGGTGATGCACTGCAACACCGAAGATGACTGCAATGAACTCGTGAAGTTACTTCCTCCAACAGAAGCTGCTCTCCTTGACTGGGCTATCAATTTGATGGCTGATGTGGTGCAGCATGAAGAATACAACAAAATGAATGCACGAAACATTGCCATGGTTTTTGCACCAAACATGACCCAGGTTTTCTTTTACCATCCATTCTTGCTATTTTTAGTCTCACTAGCGTACTAAGTGTCAGGTGCCAAGGTAGTTAATAGTGCTCACTGCGAAAATCATAGTTCTCAGAGAGAGACACCTAGTGAGTTGATCTCAGTTTAATTGGGTGTTTCAGAAAAGGCCGATTTGGGATATCTAAAATGGGGATGCACACGGTTGTCTCTCGTCCTTGGGGTTTTATGTAATGGCAGTATAGTTCTTTTAAAGAATTTTTGGCTGAAGTGCAGTTGGCCTTTAATGCAGCCGAGTTGAGCACGAACTTAGGCTACTTCTCTCAATGATTCTGTTATTATCATGGGACAGGGCACAGTTAGGACCAGAAGGGATCTATCTTCAGAGATTTTACCTTTTTGTTATTCCATCTTCCTTTTGCTGGATATTTTAGCCAATAACTTTCCGACTTGACCTATTATCAGAACAATGCACTTGAGAGTTTTTCATTTTGAACACTAATTTCAGTCTAAATCTAAATATTGTCCAGATGGCTGATCCTTTGACAGCATTGATTCATGCTGTGCAAGTAATGAACTTCCTCAAAACACTGATCTTAAAGACACTTAGTGAAAGGGAGGAATCAGCTTCCAAGGACAGGTTGCTGCCATCCTATTCTCCTACTACCCACTCTGCAACTGCAGACAGTGGGATATCCAATGAGCAAGTTCTGGGTTCAAGTCCATCTAAGCTATCGAGGGCTGCCACTCTCAGTAGACTGGAGTGTGATCCTGAAGAGAAACTATGGAGCTCTCGGAGTGGTAACGGGGAAGAGGAATTGGAGTCGATTTCAGGTAACAGCACGCCAAATGCATCTGAAATGGCAACTGTTGAACATGAATGTAGAGGTGGGTACGATAGCAAGGAGCGGCAAAGTTTAAGAAAAGGTGTAAGGCAGTTATGCAGACACCCTATATTTCAGTTGAGTAAGTCAAGTAAGAAGAGCCGAAACCTGGGGATTGTAAATACTAGAGGAGGTGGATAAAGCTGGAATGTGATGCATCATTACCGTATCCCAAAATGTTTATATGTTTGTTTGCTTTGTACCATTGATTGTGAATGCTTGTAGGATTGGTTTGGAAGTAAGTACCAAGTGAAAGCTATAGATGAACGATTTCTTCTTAGTCTCCTTGTACTAGCTTCATGATGTGCAATAATGGTAGAGAAACCGACCATAAAATACTTTTATACTTGCATTGCCTGTCTGACTCCAAAGTGAATAGAAATAATGTCCAATTGCAAAGGGTTCATTTTGGGTTTTATCTCTTTTATGGGCATTGTTGGTAAAGAGCACAGACCAGAAGTTAGCTTCTAATCCTTAATCCAGAAGAAATATATAGCTAAAACCAACAGTTGGGATTGTTTATATTACAAATTTATTATATTTGTATTTAGAAAAAGAAAAGATTTGTGATTAATGCAAATTGGTGGAGGGATTATGTGGTATCAATTTATCACCTAACCTTTTCCCCTCCACTTCCGGTTTAAAGGGAAAGTGGATCAGCTTCACATTTCTTTCCATTTGAATTAACAAATTTTATCCAAAAATATTCTACATATTTGCACATGAAAGTAAAGTTCAATGGTGGAACGAATCTTGGGACGTGAAAGTAGAAGCATGACCATTTCATTAAATTAAATTAGGGTTTGGGGTAATTTCCATTTTCCAAACACAAGTAAAAGCAAAATCAATGTTTGCACATCATGATCGATATTCAAAATAAAATGCTTCTTTTTAGTTACTACTATCACTATATATATATATATATATGTTAATCATTCAAAGTATGATTATTTGGGGCATTTTCCAAATCTAAATATTATTCATAAAAAGAATATCAAAATTAAAGGTTTTGATGTTGAAAGGCATAAACAAACAAACCTGCTTCTAGTTTTCTACTCATTATTCTGCTTGTACTAACATAATAAAGTTATTTATAGGTGGAATTGGGCTCCAAATTTTTTTTATAGGGATAAACAAACAAATATAGTAGTTGTGATCTGAGTTCAAGTCGCGCTAGTCATATTAATTGTTCGAGTTTTATCTTGTTATTGTAATTCACCAAAAAAATATCACGCCAATAAATTTAACAATTATACTTGAATTTTGAAATATTAAAAGTAGATAGAATAAATTTCTTAAAATAAAAGTAAATGAATTAAATTTCAAATTTATAAAGAGTATAACGATTTAGAACATATTTTAACCTAAAATTTTAAGATATATTTATAGATATATTTATATATTTATTAAATATTAATTAAGAATGGATTCGTCAATTTAAAATTAAAAACCGAGAAGAGTTGATAGGTTATCCTCTAAGCTTATCCATTTATAAACCAACTTATTAATATATGATTTTTCGTCTAAAAAATATAAAAAAATATAAAATCCCATTTTCACCATGAAGAACAAAGGGTGAATGACATAGTTAATCATCCAACTTTCATAAAATTTTCATTTTAAGTACAGAGAATAAAAAAATTTATGATAGACATTATTTTACCATACTTTTATCATTTTTTTTTATGCTTAAAATGAAAAGTTATAAAATTTGAATGACCAATAACACATTTACCCAAAAGGAAAAGCATCATATTCAAGCTTTAAATAGGGTCGACTTAGAAATTAATTAAGAAGTGAAAAGAAAAGAAAATAGAAATATATTTTTGTGCAAAAAAAGAATTCCAAAATTTAATGAGATTGCAATTTCGCTATCACCCCTGTCAAGTTAATAATGATGATAACACGAAGAGTAAAGAAATATCCAAAACTTATTTGCAGCTCTCTATTCCAAAATTTAATCGGGATCCCTTCACTGGGATCTTCATTTATATTTTTCATTCAAATTATGCTGTTTTAGTTAAAACTTTTTTCAAATAAATGATCGAAATAGCTATTTATAATTTAATATATAACATTTTCAGTTACCATAAAACTTGGAATCATGTGTTGCTCAATTCAATCCTTGTGGTGTTGCCCGACTTGAGTCTATTCAAAAATAAAAGTACAAACAAGAGCTCCAATCAGTCCACCTCCATGATTTTATATAAATATAAATAATATTTGATGCACAATAAAAAATAGACTTGTAGATAAATATTAATAATTTTATTTAAATATTAATCATAACTATTACAAATAAATATTAATAATTTTCAGATTCAAGATTTTAGATTTTAAAGGTTAGGGTCTAAGGTCTCGAGTTTATTATCTAGAATCTAGAGTTTAAAGTTTTAGCATTTATTTATATTTAATTATATTTAAATCAAGTTATTAATATTTATTTATAAATCCTCTATTTTTTTTTGTTTAATTTAATGATGAGATGTTATGTTATTATTCATTGATGATGTATGCATTAAATGTAATAACCTATTTTTTCAAATAAGAAAATAATTATTCAAGTGTCATATTTAGTAAGTCCAAAATTACTCTATTAAGCACCTAATATGTTAAATTACTTGATAAACTATACATATAATCACCTAAATATGAAAATAATTAAAAGAATTTTCAAAATTAATCATTAAAGTGATAGATTTTATTGGGTGGAATATATATTCATATAAAATTTTGTTTTTTAATATTATTATAGATTTACTTTTTATGTTATATAAATTTAATAATATATAAAATAAGATAAAATAATATATTATAATACTAAAAATAAGTTAGAAGAAACTTTGGACATTGGAACTCAATCTTAACCTATATTTAAAATGAGTCTAATTATTTTGTACAAACTCATTTTTTGAACATAATATTTTCGTCTAAGTCCTTTCAAATATTGAATCAAACTTGACTCATGAATAGTTATAATCTAACATTAATAGGAATAACAACTTAATAGACAAAATTAGCCTTGAAATTCAGCCGAGACCTAATCTCGAGTCGATTTAACTCGTGGTAACCATCCATGCTTGAATAAAATTATCATAATGGATTGATATAATTGAAGATGCATGGAAAAGCCAATGGGAAAAAGTACAAGTCAGATCTTATGTTGATGTGGAAACATGAATTGAGGTGGTGTCACCCTGTTGGAGCAGGCGCCACTCTAGGATAGGAGAGGGAAGAAAAAGTTGATTGAATGCAAATTAATGGTAGCATGTGAGGGGGATATCATCTGTGAACGAAAATGCAGGTGATTTTTAACCCAACTTAAAACTCCAGAAGTAGAGTGATGGGCATAAATGTATTAGCCATATTGCAAAATAATAATATGATGTATGAATTGAAATTGAATACACACCATTGGGAATTGAGGGGACCTGTCTTCCTTTTCTTGATAGTTCATGGCGGTGCATGTGGAAGGGTCCATTTCCCTTCTTTCTTCTGAACTTGAAGATTATAACAACTAACCAACATCCAGGCATTATTTGCCTTTTGGGAACCGAAAATGTTAAAACTTGGGAAGCAGCATCCAAGTTAAGTTAGATGATTTTTTCTTTTTGGGTCATAATCAAACAAGGACATATCAGATTTCATCCTCCTCCTATCAATGTGAACCATTTAATTATTGGACGTAAGGAATTTTAATGTAATGTTTCAGACGCACTCAATCGAGTTTTTATATCCCAAAATTAGTATACATTACATTTTAACCCTTGAATATGTAAATCTCCAGAAAACATTTATAACTCATCATCTTGATACTGAAGCGAGGGAGAAAGAAGTATATGATATGAAAATGAGAGGAAAGTTCCGAAAGAGCATGTGCTTAAATCCCTTGATTAACCGATTTAACTGAAGAGAACAAGATTGATGTGTGAGGAAGGACATGATGATATTGCATTCAAGGACGTGTCACAATCAGAACATGCCCCCAAAATTATGTTTTATGTCTTTATGCGATTAAATGATGAAGCTGCCCCTTACATACCCCAACTTGCTCCAGGACGGTGCGCGATCAAAAAAAAAAAAAAAAGGGGGGGGGGGGGTTTGATGAAGGACTGAGATGTGCAGTAAACGACAAAATCAACATTCATTGATATGCCAATCAAGCTCTACATGCAACGCCATGTCATTGTATAATAAAATCATGCAGCTGGCTGAGAATGATCTAATGCACGTTTGTATGAACCACAATCTATTCCACTCGTTTCCCCATTCATTCCACTGCTTTCCGATCTCATCACGAAATATCAGAACATACTTCCCCTGATAACGCATGTGTTCTCATTTTTGAGGCACCGATTCCACTGTTATCGGGTGCTGAGAGCAAACTCTCCGTGCGAAAAGCTTTCACTTTTAACAGGACACCAATAGCAGATGGTCTTGCAACATATCGCCTTGTTTGAGTCCCAAAGTTAGAGAGAACTCATTACACATCTTGTTGCTAATAATCACCATAATCAGCTGCACCTATCCCTGTGCAGAGTTGGAAATTTATCTGGGGAGGGATCAAAGCATAAAGTTTATAATTATGGAGGGACAAATAGTATTTTATCATTAGAATTAATTTGACATCAAGTTACAAAATTAGAATGAGTGATTTGGGAAGCAAGTTGCTGCACTCAAATCCACCGTACGCCTCATTGACGTGGAGTTGTAAAAGGAAAGTGGGATTAGTGTTGGGAACGTGATAATTTCATGATGTTAACATATCTTAGCATTCACATCATTTGCGACATATCTTATCAGCATTTCATTGGACGCTAATACGCACGTAAAGGTTGGTCAATCAAAAGGTTTTGTTAAAATTAGGTGATTATTCTTACAACAGTTGGTTTGTTTTTGGAATTAACTACATTGATCCAAGAAAAAAACAAAACAACTACATATGTGGGGTGAATCATTGTTAATTGCACAAGAAATGACCTGATGTTGTGAGAATCAATTTTCACGGCGACTCCTTTCATATTGTGATTGGCAGTGGCATGTGGGCTGTCTGAAACAAGATAATGTCCGGGCAATTGGGTTCACAGATCTCTTGTCATTTACATTTGACGACACAAGGACATTGGAAATCTCTTGAGATTTACATTTGACAACACACGATACGGTTATAGAATTGAAAGCATTTGTTTATTACCGCACTTCTGGGTGTAGTAGAAAACCTTTTAACAGGCTGTGAGTTGGGAAAAATATACATGCATATGGACAAACAAAAGTGTCCTGGTATTTTGAAGCTGCGTACTAACCGAGAAGCTTTTACACCAGACAGACAGAATCCTCGTAACAAAACCATGGGGTCCAATCCCTTCTGACAAAGCCAGACTCCAAGTTTTTTTTTAAATAAAAAAAAAAGTGAAATCTTTTTTAATTTGGCTTTATCCCAGAACAGAGGGAAAACCCAATTATACAAATTTTGGATCGCCCCTCAACGAAGTGGAAACTACATGTAATTCACCCAATCAACCTTTGTCTATTATTCTACCTTCTGATTCATCACATTTCCATCTCCATGTGAAATAGGAGAACACATGAATTATTATACGAAACAGAAAGGCTGTGTTTACTTTACATATGAGATTCAGGCTTTCAATTCTCTTTCTTTTCATAGCAATATGTTTTGCAATATATTAGAAAGGTGTACTCTTTATATATTTCCACTTAACACACACATACAATATTATTATTTGTTAGTTTTGGTTTAATGGAAAAGGTGAAACGCTATAAACTTTGAGAAAATATTTTTTATACCATCAGTCGAGATTTTAAATTCTACATTAAGTGTATATAGACATCATATAAAATTTTTAATGAGACAACATGTTATGCGTATTAGAGATATGCGTACTATTTTTTCTTCACTGGAAATTTTTTTCTCACAAGGTTTTTAACAAAGCACATCATCTACCAATAGATATCCAAGAGGGAGTGTTATGAATTTTTTATCATTAAGTGGAGGCCCATTAATATGAAGATAAGTTTGATGTACTTTACGACTCTAATACCCATTAAAAGTAGGTTTTTATATCATGTATGCTTCTTATGTCTATAAATTTAAAGTTTTGAATCTCACGGCTATAATATTCAATTTTACCCTAAATGTGTTGTAGGATTACAGTCCATTTATGACGGATTATATTCAAGACGTTTACCTTTGTCTTTTTTGTGTGTGTTAAACATATCCCAACATAATAATCACATTAAACTACTAAAAAATAACGGATTATTTGCAAACATTTGCAAACCCTTATTTCTATCGAAAGCTAACTTTGTGATGCAATCTACTTCTATTTCCTTTTCCCTAGAAACATATAAAAGTTCCCATTGCACCATTCTTACCAAAATTTGTTCAATACGTCTGATAAATGTTGAATAAAAAGGCTTGAGAATGCTTCTTTAATAGATGAATAACCTCCATACTATCTGATTGAATTGACACTTTGTCCCATCTCTTGTTATGGATAACAATCAAGCCATCTAGGATACTTCATAACTCTGCATTAAATATATAAAAAATTTCCAACCTTCTAGTAAATCCAAAAATTCATTGACCATGACGATCCTTTACCACTTCTCCTACAACAGCCTCACCCGAGTCCACTTATCTTTGACAACTTGGTTTTAAAATTTGATTTGGATTCAAATATTAATTTATATTGTGTCAGTAACGTGAAAGATTATTTAATGTTGAATTTCAAACATCTATCTATATTTGTGAATTTATAATTTATAAATAAGTTAAGCATTTTGCTTTCAAAATTTATAGAGTACAATGAAATCTAACATTTAAAATTCACTTAATTGATAAATAATATAAAGCATTTCCTCAAAAACTAAATAATATAAATTTAAAAATAAATGTAAATTTTTTATTAATAAATAATATCATTTTCAAGAAAAACTATTGGGTTAGAAGTAATTTAATCTCTTCAATTTAAATAAAATAATTTAAAGTTAGCTTAACATTGTCTATTTTAAGTAATATTCAAATTATTTAATATTATAATATATGGAATATCAATTTTAAATACTTGTAAAGCTATTTGTATAAATTGTTTATTAAATTTAATTTGAATATAAATCATAATTTAAAATTAAAATCACAAATAAATATAAGGATTATTTTGATATCTTTAATATATAAGTGATGCGATGTTAGTGTTATTATTTTCGTATTAACAAATATAATATATATATTTCAGGTTAATAGTTGATTTGGAGGCTTGATTTTCTAACACATGGTATACGCCTATCCTATTAACACGTAACAAGAAAAAATATTTATATATATATAATATTCATTTTTTGTTTTTAAATTAATACAAAATAATAGTTTAAAATTATAATAAATTTTTAAATTAATAATAAAATTCAAAAAAATATAAATTTTAAAAATCTATAGGTTTTAATCTATTTTAATTTAAGATTTTGAAATTAATTAGGTCATATATGTTTTTAAAAAATAAATAAATAAATCATAGAAGAAATTTAAAATATAATATAATTCTATTTAATTTAAATAATGACATAATAATTAAAATATATACCTAATGAATATTAATTTGAATTTAAATTTTGAATTCGAATATTTAAAAGAATTATCCCAACAAAAACAATATGAAACCAATTAAAGTTACCGTAATTGAGAATTTAAATATTATCCCAACAATTTAGAAGCCAATTCTATATAAAAACTCTTCATTATTTAAATACTAATTTTAATTTTAAATTCTGAATTTAAATAGTGTTATGGATTTCAATATTAATATTAATTTTAAACAATATTTAATTTTATTAAAAATCTATAACTCAATTTTAATTTTAACACTTTTTTTATTTTATGAATTTAAACTTATTAATATTATTATTTAGTTTAAAGTTAAAATTTTCATGAAAATTTAATTTAAACAATTTTTTATTTGTCTTTAAAAATGTAGTTTAAAATTCCAACACTTTAAAAATTCATAACACAAGTTTTATTTTAATATTTTAATGTTTATTTTAAATTCTAAATTCTACACTTATTCATTTTGGTATTTAGTTTAAACTTTTATGAATTTTTTTTGAAGCTTTGAATATTTTCTTATGTTCTAAATAACTTTTTAGAATATTATTTTCAAAATCTTGGAACTAAATATTATTTTTTATAATTTTATAATATTTATATTTTTAATTTTTATTAACATTATATTTTTTTGGTAATTTTATTCTGGTTATTTTTTGTAGATGCAATATTTTTCCTTTTTGTGAGAACAGCTTTTTTAAAAGAATATATGCTTACGTATTTGAAATTGGTAATTTGTAATTATTTAATACTTATTTTTTAATTTAATAAATATCTAAATTTTAAAATCATAAATCAATTAAGTAATTTGATTAGCACAATTAAAATATTTTTTTATCATATATCAAAATAGAAGGTTATATGTTCATCATGTTATTAATCATTAATGTCACATCATTATTTTTTAACTATATTAATTAAATATTTAAAGATATTTTAAATTTAAATATCAATTAAATAAAAAAATATTTCAAATATTAAGTAGATATAAATTGGAGTAATTAAGAACGTGTCTAATTTTCATTAAACACGGTAACCACTTAATTTTCATTAATTACGGTGGGTGCATTGCAGATGGAAGAAAAAAAAATTAAATTAAGAATGATTTTTGTTAAAAAAATTAAGAAGGATTTAAATACATTCTCTATTAAAATATTTTTGTATTTTATACTATAAATTATTATTCCTAAATATTTATAAATTGCAATATATATTATAAGATATTAATATAAAATTTCCATTAAAATATTAAGAATTATTCTTAAAATTTAAAACTATTATTAATGTTAAAATTTATTATTAAAATAAAATCATAATATTAAATCTATTATATGTTTAATAAGATTGAAAATTGGAATAATTGGGATTAAAATCTTAATATTTTTAATGTTAAAATTTTATTATTAATATAATAATATTTAAGTTTATCCAAATTAATTTGTATATAAAAATAAAGTTCTTATTAAAAAAAATCCGATTGGTTGTATTAATAGGGGTCTTAAAACAAGTGTCCATTAAATACATGTGAAATAACTAATAAAAGAAGGACAATCAAGAAGGAAAATAATTCTCTAAAGAAACTAAAACTCTTTCAAAAAAAATTCCCTTCAAATTATTAGAGAGATCAAACAGCCAAACACATCTTAAGAATAAAAATAAAGTTACTTGTAAATAATTTTTTTCCCGAAAACAAATAAAGTTACTTTTCATTTTCCATTCATCAAGTGATTCTTTTTATTGACTAAATTATTTTTTATGAAATAAACAAAAAATATTTTCCCTAAAACAAATCACAGCCTAATATGTGTCAAATATACGGTTTTAAAATGTTATAATATACTTACTGTTCTCTGCCCCCATCTCTTTTGGAACTATTACTGCATTCGTTCTCGGCTAAATTTGAAGAAAATGTTAAATTTAAATAAAAATTAGGGATTTGGGGCAATTTTTAAGATATTAAAGGAAATAGACCTGTTTTGAAAAAAGAAGAAAAAAATGTGTCCAGTAAAACGTTTTTTATTGATATGTGGCTGAAAACACGCTCTGTAATGCTCAATTTCACTACCACATTGCATAAAAACATGCCTTACAAGGTGCTTTTTATTTTATTTTTTTAACACATCAACTCTTTTGATCAGATGGTTAAATGTTAGAAATTTTGTCTTTAAGTTTTGAGTTTGATTCTTCTTCTATTTATATTTGTATTTTTTATTTCATGTTGTTTCAAGTTTTTTTTATTTTTAATTAATATTTTTATCACATTAACTTCTCTAGATAAATGGTTAAATATCAATTTAATAGTGATAAGAATATTATGTTATAATGAAGAATTTTTTTGATCCTGTGTATTTCACATCAAAGTAAATATTCAATGAATTTGTGGAAATGAATAATACATGTCATCATTACAAAATTATATTTAATCAATATATGTCATATATAAATTTTTTATTTTGTTTGGTTTAATTTTTTCAAATTTTCGTCATATACTTCTCAAATAATGAAATATAAATTAAGAGGTAACATTCATGAGTTTGTAACAACCACTAGCTTACAATATTATAGAAGCAATTATACCATATAAACTATATTTTGTTTTTTTATTAAAAAGTGTAAATTAATTTTATACGTTAGAAAAAAATGTAAATTAATCATTTCATTGAAAATTTCATTTATATGTACTATTAAGTGATGATTTGGATTTTTCAATGTTTTGTATGTAAGTAACGTGGAATTAAAAGATGAGTAGGATAAAGTAAAAACAACATTGTGTCCCTATATTAAGAGTTGATTATATTTTACCCCATTTATTAAAAAAGTAGATAAATTAGTCTATGTAAATTAGATAAACTGATCATTCTGTTAAAAATTTCGTTCGTTTCTACTTTTAAGTGATGATGTGACTGACGAAGCAACTAAATAGCGATCATGTACCTAATGCTAATGTGCCACATTTTGCCACATTAACAAATATTTAAAAATAAATAAGACAAGTAGTTGTCCAAGTTCATCCTAAACGTTTGTTTTTAAAATATTTATAAAAAATTATTTAAATTTTATAAGAAATTATATATATTATTAAATTATTTAAGAAATTATTAAAACAATATCTAGAATGAATTTAGACAATTGATAGTCAAAGTTCAAGTTTGTCTAGTTTCATTTTGGAGTTGTTTCTTAAATAATTATATAAAAATATTTACGAGTTATTAAGAACTATAATAAATTAATAAAGTAACACTCATCAATTTAATTAACTAAAAATATCAACTCAATTAAGAAGAAACATGTGTATGTATATAGGTATATTTGAATTATTCATGCTTTTTATATATAATTTTTAAATTTTAATCATCGTTTATAATTTATTATATTTCTTAATATGTTTTATATTTTTATAATATTTCTACACATTGTTTTAATAACTTTTAAATAGTTTTTAATCATTTAAAAAATTATAATTTCTTATAAATTTTAATAATTTTAAATATTTTTTTATAATTATTTAAAAATCACGTCCAGGAAGGACTTAGATAACTATTTGCTCATGTTCAATTGAACATTAACAATCGTTTGTCTAGTTTAATCTTGGACGAGGTTTTTAAATAATTATTAAAAAATTATTTATTTTTAATATTTAAATATTGTCGATGTGGCAAAATTTACCACATAAGCATAAGGTTCATGTGGCACACCACATGTTGCTATTTGATTGTTTCATTAGTCACGTAATCATTTAAAAATAAAATAGATGAAGTTTTTAACTGAATGATTAATTTGCTTGTCGACCAAACGCATAGTGTCACACCCTAGAATATATACGGTCAAGACAACTTAAATTTGAAGAAAATGCTAAATTTAAAGAAAAATTAAGGATTTGGGTCGATTTATGAGATATTTAGGGAAATAGGTTTATTTTGAAAAAAGTAGACAAAAACGTGTCCAATAAGACACATTTTTTGTTGATGTGGCTGAAAGTGCGTCCTATAAGGTGCATTTTCACAGTCACGTTAGATAAAAACATGTCTTACAAAGTGCGTTTTCTGACTTTTTTGTCATGTTAGTGGTTTTGTCCATGAGTCCCAAGTTTGATTCCTTTCCTATTCACATTTGTATTTTTTATTTCATGTTGTTTCAAGTTTTGTGTTGTTTTCAATTAATATTTTTATTATATTAGCTTTTCTGATTAGATAGTTAAATAATAGTGATCTCATCCTTGAGTCCTAGGTTTAATATTTAACCATCTAATCAAAAAAACTAGTATATAAAAAATGTCAGAAAGCACAACTTGTATGACGTGTATTTATCTTCTCTTCTAAATTAATCTATTTCTTTAAATATTTTAGAAACCGATTCAAATCTCTAATTTTTCTTTAAATTTAACATTTTCTTCAAAATTAGCCATCATTCTCTCTAATTTAATAGGATATTTGATGGAGGAATCACAGTATTTTTGAAAGACAAGAAAGCATGAAAATGAAATTATATGTATGGGGCATCAATTTAATAGTGGTACAATTATTATGCTATTTTTTTTTGGTAATAAAGACATAAGATAATCCTAGAAACAGAGATTTAAACTAAATGATGTTTGCATTAGGCATAAGTGTAAAATTAGCTCTTAATGTTTGGTGGTTTTGTCACTTTGACCTTTATCATTTTTTTGGATCATTTTCATACACAACCTTTGTTTTTTTTGTCAAATTGGTCATTTTTTAACGGTCTTGCTGACGTGGCCGTCAGTTGATTAACGGTGTTGACGTTGCAAAAATTTTTCCCCATGTGGACACTACCACGTATGCAATTGCTGACGTGGCATATAAGACAAAATATACCACGTCAGCAAAAAATTAATTATATGCTGACGTGGCATATAAGACAAAATAGTGTCACGTCAGCAGCTGCATATGTGGACTTGCCTGGGTGAAAATTTTTTTTGCCACGTCAGTACCGTTAGTCAATTAACGGCCACGTCAGCAAAACCGTTAAAAATGACCAATTTGACCAAAAAAACAAAGGTTGTGTATGAAAATGACCCAAAAAAAACAATAAAGGCCAAAGTGACAAAACTACCAAACGTTAGGGGCTAATTTTGCACTTATGCCTTTGCATTACTAGCATAAGTAGAAATAGTATCCGCCTGCAGCAGGGGAAGGACTTCATGAGGTGGTTCATCCAAGAAAACCAGTTGTCCCATCGGTAAGTTGCTCTTTTTGGCTAAATGATCAGCCACCATATTGAGCTTTCGAGGAATACACCGAACCTGGACTGACTACTCTCGACAACAGAGAACATGAATTTTTTGGATATTGGAGATCTTACTTAATGGTGCCAACCCAAAGAATACAATGTCAACAAGGTACGCATTATCACATTCAAGCTTCACCCTCCTATATCCTTTGTTCCAAGCAACTTCAAGACCAGCAACAATAGCCGCTGCTTCTATCTATAAAATTTCAAAAGTGAACAGCTTCACTTTAAATCCAAAAAGCCAATGACCATTAGAATCCCGCCCTAAGCCACCAATGGAAGCCGATAGACCATCACTTGATAAAGAGCCTCCACATTCAGTTTAATCCATCCATCCTGCAGTTTTTGCCGTACATTTCGGGACATAGACGTGGTTGCCCAATTGATTTTAAAGTTGCACCCTTGAAGAGATTTCATCCAAGCACTTGCTATAGAAATAATAACCTCTGTTGCTTTACGAGAATGCAGAAAAATGGTCTCGTTCCGATTCTTCCAAATAAGCCAGTAAATAATTCCAAAAGCAAAACCCCAATGACCATCAAAACCATCAAATCCTCCCCAATTATCCATATTCCAAAAGAGACAGCTTTGAAGAGAATGAGTAAAGAATCGGTCCTAATCATATCGAGGTACTAACCGATACCAAATTGGTCTTGCACTAGTACAATTGCGAATTACCTGTAAAGTCGTCTCAACTACCTCTCCACAAAGATCACAACAAGGGACATCATACATGCCTCTTTTAGCTTGAATCTAATTAGTTAACAGACAATAACGGAGTAGAAACCAAATGAACATGCAGACACGTTGAGGAATGCCAGCTTTCTAAACCTTCTGTACAGTCCAAGGAACCCCAACAGCAGTAGCCTTAAGAAAATGCTTGTATGTCTTAGATGTTGAGAAATTTCCTACTACAGACCACTTCCATTTAATATAATCCGAACCAGCATTCGTAGTAAGAGGAGCATGACCTGTAATACGATCCACCACAATTACTGGAAGAACAGTATTCAACCAAACAAAATTCCAGCTTCCATCTCCTAAAATCACATTACATACTCGAATAGTGAGATTAAGGTCACCATGTCCTTGGAAAAAAAACCTCAATGGACCAACCTCCCGAACCCAATCATCATTCTGAAAATTGATGGTTTGACTATCCCTTACACACCAAATGACACCCTCCTTAACCTTATCCCAAATCTGAGATAGTGATCGCCAAATATGTGAAGCATTAGTACGCTTGATGTCTGAAGGAATCATACTCACCACCTTATACTTGTTCCTAAGGATTTGGACCCACAAAGCATCAGTATTGACTAGTAAATTGTAACCAATCTTCAAAAGTAACAACTGATTCTAAATATGAAGGCTTCAGATACCTAACCCGCCATCCTCCAACGGAGAACAACACACCTGCCAGTTTGCTAAAGATGTCTTACGGCTATCCCGAAAGGAACCCCATAAAAACATTCGAGCCAAGCGCTCAATCTCATTGCAAACAGAGATAGGAATTTTTGCAGTGGCCATGAAGTAATTAGGAATGGCCATTAAGACAAATTTAACAAGAGTAAGTCGTCTTGCCAACGATAGTTTATGTACATCCCAACCAGACAACTTGTTACGAACTTTGTCGATCAGAAATTGGAAAGTGTTAACACCAACACGATCATGGAACAAAGGCATCCCCAAGTAAATACCCAAGTCTAAAACTTTTGTAAAACCTAGATTACCATATATCTTTCAAGCGACCTCCTCATTCACATTTGAATATAAAAATATCTACATCTTTTGTTTATTAACTCTATACCCTGTAAAGTAACAAAAAGTATCAAGTGTTTTCCACAAGCAATCAGCCCCAACCTTAGAGACACAACAGAATAACAATAAGTCGTCCGTAAAAAACAGATGCGAAACGCAAGGACCGTTCCTAGATAACTAAATTGGTTCCCACTCCTTCATCGCAATAACATCCTTGATTAGGTGACCCAACCTTTCCATACCCAAAACAAATAAATATGGTGATAAAGAGTCACCTTATCTCACCCTCTAGTCGAAACAAAAGGAATGGACATGGAACCATTCCAAAGCAACTGCATAGTGGCCGAGGAAACACATACCATAATTGCCCTTACCAAGAAACAAGGGAATCCTGCATCAACCAAAGTATCCCTCAAAAAATCCCAATGCACCCTATCATAGGCCTTCTCCAAATCTACTTTCACAGCCATCCATCCATGTCTATTTTTAGTCCGTTTCATTATATGAATAACCTCTTGAGCTATTATGATATTATCAGAGATGCTACGAGACGGGATAAAACTCGACTGATTAGGTCAAACAAGATACTGCATCAACCTACACAACCGAATGACAATAGTTTTAGTAATAATTTTGTACGCAACGGTACACAAGCTGATTAGCCTAAACTGACTCATGCAATCTGCCCTAGCACTTTTTGGTATTAAGACAAGTAACGTCTTATTAAGACGTGGATCCAAAACACCATGAGCTAGAACATTGTTCACCATTCTACAAACACTATCTCCTACAATACCCCACTGCGATTAAAAGAACATAGCATGAATACTATCCACCCTCGGAGCCTTAAGAGGAACCATACTAAAAACTTCTTGACGAACCTCTTCTTTGGTGACCGTAGCAGAAAGAGCATAAAGATCCTCCTGTGCAATCTTAAGAAAACAACCTTTAATAGGGAAATCTCCAATGATATAATTATCTAAAGTATGTAAACTAGAAAAATGCTCAACCACCATAGATTCAAGACAATCTTTATCATAACACCAATTACCTTCCATATCCCTCAAAGTTGAAATTTTGTTATACTTACGACGAGATAAAGTATGCCGATGAAAAAACTTTGTTTTCCTATCCCTATCGATCAGCCATTTACAATGTGCTTTTTGAAACCAGAGAAGCTCCTCTTCCTTGAGAATTTCCTCAACCTCAAGACGCAACTCAAATTCTCTCTTGATCAGCCTAAGGGAAGAACGCACCTTCAGAATCTTTTGGATGTTGTCAAGTTCCAGTATGGTTTTACGTTTGCGAGAAAAAATATTGCCAAAGACCGTGGAGTTCCATTCTTTAACCGAATAAGAGAAATGATTCAAATTATCCAATACTGCACCATCCATATTCCATGAATTCCGCACAACGTCTTGGAATTCCAGATTACTAAACCAGCTAGCTAGTAGACGGAATGGTTGCTCTTTCCTACCAGCATTAGCACTAACAATAGACACCAAAATTGGGCGATGATCCTACTTCAATTTATACAAGTGCCTAACTGTTAGGTGAGGAGTTTCAGCAAGCCACAGATCATTACCCAACGCCCGATCTAATCCTTGGAGAAGACAACACGCTGCCACGTGAACTTCAAACTTTCAAAGCCTAGATCCGGGATATTATGATTGAAAACAAAATCACTGAATTTATGACAAACTGAATTCCATGAATAAGAGAAATGATTTAAATTATCCAATACTGCACCATCCATATTCCATGAATTCCGCACAACGTCTTGGAATTCCAGATGACTAAACCAGCTAGCTAGTAGACGGAATGGTCGCTCTTTCCTACCAGCATTAGCACTAACAATAGACACCAAAATTGGGCGATGATTCGACTTCAATTTATACAAGTGCCTAACTATTAGGTGAGGAGTTTCAGCAAGCCACAGATCATTACCAAACGCCCGATCTAATCCTTGGAGAAGACAACACGCTGCCACGTGAACTTCAAACTTTCAAAGCCTAGATCCGAGATATTATGATTGAAAACAAAATCACTGAATTTATGACAAACTGAATTCATTGCTTCTTGGCCACCCTGTCGTTCCCCGACATTTAAAATAACATTAAAATCACCGGCAAAAATCCAAGGCTCATCAATTCCCGATGATAAAGCTCTCAACTCATCCTACAATTCATCTCTTTTGGACTTATGCGGACTACCATAAACAGTAGAGCACAAAAATGACTGCCTCCCTGAAGAACACTTAACACGCATATGAACATACTGACAATGCACACAAAGAGTATCCACTTTAATGCTTGAATTCCATAAAATCCAAATACCACCTGCAAATCTTGTTGCTTCAACGTAGAATGAAGATTCAAAGCCGAGCTTTGACACAACCGAGTCAGCCTTATTGTCACTAATACGGGTTTTGAATAGAGCTACAAGGTCAGGTTTGACATTTCTCTTGTACTCCCTCAAAATACTGTTAAACCGTGAGTGACCACACCCCTGACAATTCCAAAAAATAGCAGTAAATGGTGGAATCATAAAAAAAATAAGAGGAGATAGGACACAAACCGAGGCCATGATTAAGCAACCACATCATCCATTGACTCAACCAAAGAATCAGTGCCTTTCCTATTTAATCCAGCATCCTTTTCCACTTCATTACATAGACCATCAACCATCTCGTCCATGGTTCTTTCGATAGGAATTAAGCAATTATCCACCCCTTCCATATGCGAAGGAACTTGTCCAAAATTTTCACCAGTCCCTATTATTTCAGTTGACCTTAGATTATCCTGATGTCTCCCACTATCGAAACCACCGGCAAGGCTATCCAAAAATTTCTCTCCCCAATCAAAGCCATGTCCCGACTATACCCGAACAGCCAAATGTTTAGTTAAGTTTAATCCATGTCTAACTGCCTTGAATGTAACAGGACTTTAGACCTTTTCTAAATTTTTTGAACCCATTTTTGCCCCATCATCGAATGGATTACCTACCCCAGAGCCTGACCCAATTGAATTATCGAGTTTCAATGCATTAATTTTGACTTTTAGCCTAGCAGAAATCACCACCCCTTTACCTTTATCTTTACTTGATTTCTTTCTATTACCATTTAAAGCAAAATTCCCTGTCATATTTTTCTCTGAATCAATCTTCTTCCTCAACACCATCGGATTTTGCTCCTTAAATCTCGTCACCATTAATTCCCCTGAATTGTTGTTCAAGATACCAAATCTAGAACCACCTTTCATAATCGAGGAATCTTGATTCGAAGATTTCAACGTCGGCGGTTAAAAAGTCAATTCTTTCTCTGGTCGGCAATCATCCATGGGCCATAGGGATCATCAATCACACCCTCAATCGGTAATGCTGAATTTTTACCCGTATCTTCACCTTGCTTATCCTTAGAACCATTCTGGGAATCACCATGGGAACAAAATTCTCGAGAATGCTCGAATCGCCTACAACAAAAACAAACCAAAGGTAAACATTCGTATTCAACCCGTTGTGATTTACCATCTATCATAATCCTTGAAACCAAAGGTTTCTCGGTGTCAATGAACACAGCTAGTCTTGCAAACTGACCCCTCATCTTGCTATCGATAATTCGATCGATCTTCGCAATCGGTCCAACTGCACTTCCAATAAACTCTAACAGACTCTTAGTATAAAGACTCTCCAATAATCCTGGAAGACACATCCAAACTAAGAGATCTGAAGGTTTTCGTTGATTCGTTGAAAAGCTTGGAGACCAAGGATGAACTGTGAGATAATTCCCAAAAATGGTCCATGGCCCGCCCTAGAGGGCATGCTGATAGTCTTCTTCATCCACAAACTTAATTGAAAAATAATCATTTTCAAGGTCAATGACTTGAAACGGTTGGTTAGATCTCCATAGTAATTTTAACCTGTTCACCATAGTAGAGTAAGCCAACTTCCTTCCGATTAATTTAATAATGACTGTACGAGACATTCGCTTAGCAATGAACTGATGGACTATATCAGAAAAGAGATCGACGGTATGCCATCAACCATCACCATTCTAGCATCTCCTTCAAGAAGATTAAACTCCTCCTCCATTTGTGAATTGATCCCATCAATCGATGAACCTAAAAGATTATCTTTCCAAGAGGCCTTTGGTGGCTCATTCACCTTCATACCTTTGTCATCAACAACCGGATCAGCTGTATCCGATGATTTTTTTGATCGACGTCGGACTTTCTTCATTGCCCTACCAAAGGCCCCATCACCAATAGCCTCCCTACTGCCTTCACCCAAATGATCACCCGTTGAATCCATTAAAGCGATGTTTTATATTTTTTATTATTATGCTATTAAGAAGAATCTTTTTGTTCATGTGTATTTTACATGAAATTAAATGTTCAATGAATTTGTAGGAATATACAATACATGTCATCAGTACAAATAAAATTATGATTACACTATGTCACATATAATTTTAAAATTTTTTGTTTAGTTACTAATCATTTCAAATTTTCGTCATATACTTCTCAAATCATGAAAACGTGAATATAAATTAAGAGGTAACATCCATTAATTTATATTAAGAGGTAAATTATATTGTATTTCTATTAATAATAAATAAATTAATTTATAGTTAGAAAAAAGTATAAATTAATCATTCCTTAAAAATTCTGTACATATGAATTATTAAATGGTGATTTGGATTTTTCAAAGTTTTTATGTAAGTAATATGGAATTAAAAGATGATTAGGATTAAGTAAAAATGTCACGGTGCGCCTATACTAAGAATCGAATTGCATTTAGTTCTCTCTATTAAAAAATTGACAAATTAATCAACGTAAGTTAGACCAAAAAACAAATTGGTCTTTCGGTGATTGACGAAGCAACTAAATAGCAACACGTGACGTGCCACATGTACCTCATGCTAATGTGTCACATTTCGCCACATCAACAAATATTTGAAAATTAAAAAATAAATCTAAAAAATAAATAAGATAAATAATTGTCCAAGTTCATCCTAGACGTTGTTTTTAAAATAATTATAAAAAAATTATTTAAACTTTATAAGAAATTATATATTTTTTGAAATTATTTAAAAATTTATTAAAACAACATCTAGAATCAATTTGAACAAATGATTGTCTAAGTTCAAATTTGTCAAAGTTCATTCTTAAGTTGTTTCTTAAATAATTATATAAATAATTATAAAAAATATTTAAAAGTTATTAAAAATTATAAGAAATTAATAAAATAGGACTTATCAATTTATTAACTAAAAGTATCAACTAAATTAAGAAGATACATGTGTATATATATAATTCCATATGAAATTACCTGGAAAATGACAACCACAAAATGTCAGGGACTAATATGCAATTTCTCTTATTTTTCAATTAACTTTCGATTGATTTAATTCCAAACCTATATTCATTACATTTTATCAATTCCATTAGCTTTACAACAGCTTAGTATATGTATATAACAATTTAATTTAATTTTATACAAATTTCCTAAATTTTCACATTTTATTCAATTTAATCCCTAAAAATGAAATAGCTATATCTTTCAAATTCAAGCTTCATTTTACAATCCGATTTCAATTCCATCCCTGTACAACCCTCTAAATTCAATAATTACAGGAATTTCTTACCAATTTTGGAATATTTTTGTTTTAGTCCCTATACTCAAAATTACAATTTAATTCTTTTTCATACCTAAACAGAAAATCTAACAAAATAATATTAATTTCATCAAGCATTCAAAAATGGTAACATTTAGAAATTTTAACAGTTTCAGAAACTAACATCCGAATTAACTAAACCAAAAATTTTAACAGTGTCAAAAAATGAACTAAAATAACATACCCATGCAAAGCTTGGAAGCTTGGCCAAATGGTTGAAGGTTAACCATGGCTTCCTTCAGTCTTTTTGACACCCACGGTTGAAGAAGAAAGAAAATAAAATGGGTGTCCACCTTTATTTTTGTTTCATTGTTAATTAACCTTTTAACTTAAATTTAACATTAAAATCTAACTTATAAATTATTAGTTATAAGCATTAACCGACCCAGCTATATAAAAGTGGCTAAATTTCCACTTAAACCCCTATAGATTCGTTAATTAAACCTTTTATAAGCTAAAATTCAATAGTGATTAATTTTTACGATTTAGTCATTGTACCTTAATTAATCACTAATTCAGAAAAATTGGTTATCAAAAATTCAATTCACCTATGTAACAACTCCGTAAATATTTATTAAAAATATTTACGGACTCGGTTTACAGAAATTAGCAAATTTATCATATCAAAATTCAATAAACTATATTTGACTCGTAAATATTATTATTTAATATTCACGAACTCACTCGTCGAAATTGTAGTATCGGAACCATTGTTTCTGACACTACTAAAAAACGAGATGTTACAACTTCAATCTTCACAGACAACTCACAATGTTAGGATATAGACTTGACATTCGAAGCTCTCGGCTCATATTATTTTCGTTAAAAGATTTTTAGACATAATATTTATAATTTCAGCTATTTGAGAACTATATTATTTTACTTGAATTGTGGCATGAAACTTAAGTTTTGGGATAATTTTGGCATGTCAAAATTCTGTCAATTATCACTTTTCCACTACAAAATTAAAAATGAGTTTTGAGAAGTAAATAATAATGGAAATCAATTTTTACAAAGAAAACATTAAAAATCAACCGGTTCTTTGGAAAAATTGTATCTTTAAGTGAAAAGGAGATATCACACTAAGTTTTACTTTAAAGGTTAATAAATGTTTTAAAAATGTTGCTTTAAAAACTCCAGTAATTTTTCTAGGTTATTTTGATGGCTAATGTAGCATTCAGAATTTAGTCGTAACGTTTAGATCGAGTTAGAGATATTACACATAAAGATTAATTTGTCCATTTATTTGAGTAAAGGGGGCAAATTACAATACGACTCCTAATACATGTGTCTCTATGACATTTTTACCTCATTTAATTCCATATCACTTAAAATTAAAAAAATCCAAATCATCACTTAACAACACATATGGATGAAATTTTAATGAAATTGTCAATTTGTACTTTTTTTTCTAACTTATAGGGTTAATTTATTTATTTTTTAATAGAAAGATAAAATACAATCTATCTCTTAATAAAGAGTTCCTTAATTATTTTATCAATTATAATCTAATATTTCCCCTGGATTCATATTCAATTAATTTGTGATATGAATATGCTTTTCAGTATAAAAAATATAAAATTTAAATTGTTAGAAAATTCAAAAAAAAGAAAAAGAAAAAGGGAAAGGGAAAGTAGATAAGTTCGAAAACTAGGCTGATAGAAGAATATTTATAAATATATGTGCCATTTGATTTTTTTTTTTTTTTGGGTAGTAGTGTGTGATCAATTATTAAAAGGGTAAAAGACAAAAAATATTCTTTTATTTGATTCAACAGACTAAAGTTAAAACCACTTGGGTCTTGAGTTTAGTATAGGAAACATTTAAAATGGGTTCAATGCTATTCCCTTATTGAAATGGTTTAAATTGATTTTGGTATTGATTGAGGTTTAAGATAAAAAAAAAGAAGGAAAAAGAGAAGAAATTTGATGTAAACGCAAACAATGAGGGAGGAGGAGCCCACGCAGGCATCAGTGGTCAGTCAGTCACTGTGGCTCTCGCTATCACTTCATGTGCTAGTGCTGCATAATAGTGACGCACCAATAGCCTAAATTTGGACTTTCGCCTCCCCCCCCCCCCCTCCCCAACCTTCAACTTCTGCAATCCGGCCCTTATAAACCCAACCCCCTTCCAACTTCTCATTCCATTCCACACCTCTCTGTTTTCTCCTTTCTGTCATCCATGGAAGACCTCATAATCTCTCCGTCTTCATCTTCTTCTCTGGTTTCTTTTTCCCAGGAAACTCCGTCTTCAACCCTCCAGCAGAGGCTGCAGTTTGTAATCCAAAGCCAGCAAGATTTGTGGGCATATGCTATATTTTGGCAGACATTAAACGATGACCTGGGTCGTCTGTTCTTGGCTTGGGGAGATGGTCATCTTCAATGCACTAAAGATACTTCTCCAAGGTTGAGTTCCAGCTTCCACAGCGAACGAACTAAGGTGATGAAAGGAATCCAAGCCCTCATTGGAGACCACCATGACATCGATATGTCTATGATCGACGGAACCGATATCACTGATGTCGAATGGTTCTATACGATGTCAATGACTCGGTCCTTCTCTGCTGGCGAAGGGATTCCTGGCAAGGCTCTGAGTACTGGGTCTTTGGTTTGGTTAACTGGTGCTCATGAGTTGCAATTTTACAATTGTGAAAGAGCTAGAGAAGCCCAAATGCATGGCCTTGAAACCCTAGTTTGCGTACCCACTTCTTGTGGTGTTCTTGAACTAGGATCCTCCGATATTATCAGGGAAAACTGGGGTTTAGTCCAGCAAGTGAAATCCCTATTCGAATCCGATCTCATTGGTCTGGTTCCAAAACAATCGACTCCTCCAAATTTAACCCCAGCTTCGATCCAGTTCCTTGACAGAAATATCTCATTTGCAGACATCGGCATAATAGCAGGGGTTCAGGAAGAAGACGACGCAAGCCAGGATATTAAAACAAAGCAAGAGCACAAGAATAACCAAACCAAGAAAGATTCCTCAAAACTTGGGCAACCTTCTTATGTGGACTCGGAGCATTCAGATTCTGATTTTCCATTACTGGCCATGAATAACGTTGAGAAGCGAACCCCAAAGAAACGAGGAAGGAAACCCGGGCTCGGACGAGAGACACCGTTGAACCATGTGGAAGCGGAAAGGCAACGCCGTGAGAAGCTGAACCACAGATTCTACGCTCTCCGAGCAGTAGTTCCGAACGTGTCGCGCATGGACAAAGCATCGCTCTTATCTGACGCTGTTTCCTACATCAATGAGCTAAAGGCGAAAATTGATGAATTAGAGTCGCAGCTTCAGAGAGAGTGTAAGAAAGTGAAGGTAGAAATGGTTGATACAATGGATAACCAAAGCACTACTACTACTACCACGTCCGAGGAAGAGCAACAGGCAACCAAGCCCAGCTATTCATCTCCTGGAACTGGGAGTGGCCTTGAACTGGATATCAAGATTATGGTAAATGATGCAATGATTAGGGTTCAGTCAGAGAATGTGAACTATCCAGCAGCTAGGTTAATGGGTGCCCTTCGTGACTTGGAATTCCAGGTCCATCATGCAAGCATGTCGTCTGTTAACGACCTGATGCTTCAGGACATTGTGGTCAGGCTTCCTGATGGGTTGAGAACTGAAGAAGGCCTCAAATCTGCTCTTCTCAGGAGCCTAGATCTGCAGTAAGGTTTAATTATGGTTATCCAGAGTTTCTGTTTTTAAATGCTCTATTTCCTCCTACTTATTTTTATTCCTTCCGTTCCTTTCTTCTTTCAGTATTTTTGCTTCATCTTCTGGTTTGCTTTAGCCATTCCTGCTTGTTTCTATGTAATCGAAAGAATTTCAAGCTACTCTTCGGTTCTTTTTTTTTTTTGGGGGGGGGGGTGGGGGTTGGTCTGCCCTGCTTTCTTTTATCAAATGTTCTATTTGTGTCTGTTCCCCGAGTTCAGGACAAGTGTGAGCTTGAAAAGAAATAGTATTCCTTAATGGATATACACACACACACAAAAAAAAAAACACGAAGACAACATTGGTGCATGTTTATAAACTAGAAACAAAATCCATGCCAAAAACATATAATAATGTTAGGCCGTAATTAAGGACTGCAATATAGAAATTTTTTATTTTACAAATCAAATCAGATTACTATTGATGAAGCTCAAAATCTATGAATTGAAGCCAACCTAATTTAATCAAAGTAACGGAGGATGCTATAGAATCGTTGAGGACATGTGCAAAACAGAGGACCCTATAGCACTATTTACCAGTCTTCAATAAAATGAAAACACTAAGAACACTTACATCTTTTTTAAAATAAAAATAAATTGTGAGAAATATTTGGAAAAAGAAAAATTATTGGTTTTGGGATGTTCTTAAATTTGGCTCTTAAAAACTTAATGATGACCGTAACCATTTGACAGATCTCTTATAAATTTTTTATATTACAAAACTTAACCAATTTCTAATTCTTGCCTAACATTGTACAATTTTGCCAAATGTTGTTTTTTCCACTACAATTAGTAGTTAATTAGAAAAAAAAAAGTTTGGATATGATTTATCGATTTTTTTATTCCTTTTAATTTAAAAGGGATGATTACAAGTTTTAGGTTTGTTGAGGGAGAATTCGTGCATATTTATTTATGTGGTCTTTTGAATGTAAGTGTGGGAGATGATTATGTTTATTATATAATTTTTATAGATGATTATTTTAAATATGAGTACGTGTACCTAATGTACCATAAAACTGAAACATTTATCAATTTCAAGAGTTCCATGAGGAAGTACAAAAATAGTTAGGTTTGCCCATTAAGATATTTTAGTCTAATTAAGGTGAGGAATACTTATTGGACAAATTTTAAGGATACCTTTAGAGAATGAAATACTATCCCAGTTAATCATACCGGGTACTCCACAATCGAATGATGTGTTATAAAAAAGGAACAAAACATTACTAGAATTAGGGATCTAAATTGCTTAAACTTCTAATTGATTCAATTTTATCTCTTGATCACCATTTGACCCAATTAGATGATTTAACCCAACTTATCTCTCGACCTCATTAAACTAAATCGAGAAAATCGAATTTATTGACAATAGAATCTCATCTCGGTCTCATCTATCTAAATGTTTTCCTAGTGTTATCAATTCAAGATTTAAAGTTTATTCGATTTAATCTCTAACCCTAAAATAAATCATCCGACATTTCAATAAATCAACCACTATAAACTTTAGTACTTACTGTCTATTCCAAAACATAAGTATAAAATTAATCAAAAATTTATTGTTACAAATAACAAAATTATTCGAGTTTTAGAATATTTTTGTTTTAATTTCTGTTGTGCAACAAAACTATTTCTAATCTAAAATTTCCAACAATTCATTCATTTAAAAAATATTATCAATAATAAAACTATCACCGTTACCGTATTCATCCAAACCAAAAGTACATTTACATTGGTGACCAAATTTAAGAAAATATAGGCTCCGCTTGATTTTAGGAAATAAAGGTCATTTTCCTCTTTCTTTCTTTTTTTTTTTTTTACATGGAAAACATTGGGGAAAAAAAACATGTTTGATTAAAATTTTAAAAATGTTTTGTGAAAAATGAGAATAAAAATATGTGAAAATAAAAAAAATAATAAAAAGTTGATTTCATTGTTTTTACTAAAAATATTTTGTAAAACTGAAAATGATAGAAATCAAAATTTTTAACTTTGAATGAATTTTTTTTAATATTCTAAATCAAGTATCCTAATTTAAATCCAAATAAATGTGGACATATTTCAGGGTGGTGAGGTGAATGTAAGGCATAGCATTAGCACCAACAATTTTAACATGATTCATCTCTCACAAGTTAACTAATTTTTTTATTAATTTCTCGTTAAACCGACACCTCATCCAATTTACAGTTGAACTGATTCAATGTGATTGAGACAAACATTTTTTAAAACTAATGATGATACATGTTTCCGAAAAGAAAAAGAATAAAAATGAAATAGATGAAGAGACAGGAATGCAGGAGGAGGGGGCGAATGTTTATGCCGTGGCGTTGGGGATAGAATTTTCACTAGTCCTGAAAACCAAAGGGACAAGTTATTTTATTCATTAATTAAATAATTATTTAAATGAATGAACCTATAACCGAGTTAAAGAATTGGGGTTGAGTTCAGGCCCTCACAGTTGAGTGCATGAACGACATTCTGAACACGTGATTCATATGCATTTTGCGTAACATGTACTTAACAATACTGTAATCAAATACTCTGACGTGGAAACATTGAACACTACCTCGCTCTTTTTCTTCTCTTTTCTTTCCTTTTCATTTCCATTTTTATTGGTCATTAATTTACAACGTTATAACCCAATGCTAACAGCAAAATAATTCTACGAATGTACACATAAAAATGCATAGTTCAATTCCTAGCATTATAGAATTCATGACGGTGATCAATTTTTTAAAATGTTAATTAGATCCCATTTAAAAAAATCATTAAACTCCTAATTTTTTTTTTATTAGTATGGATATCCATATAAATTATGAAATCTCAAATATTATAGTATTCCTCTATCACATTGCCGTTTATTATTAAGTATAATTATTTTATATTGTGACATTTAAGTATTCATTCATTAGAACCCAATGAATGACTCCAATAGAAAAGAGGATGTTGTTCATTCTAGAAGATTCGGATTCGAACATTTATGTGTAAAACATGTGTACCTTGTCAAAAAGATAAAAAAATATAAACAAATATTAACATATAATCACATCAATATATTAAAAAATATATTCATCCATTATATAAATGAATGGGAAGAATCAACTTATTATTATTCACAAATTACTGATTTTGTCCAAAACAACACGTTATTTATATTGCTTTTCACATGAATTTTTTTCCTTCTATTTTGTTTGCTTATGGATCAAGTAGATTCAGATGGAGTAAGTGTAAAATTAACATTCATTTTATATTTAAAAACATTTTTATTTTTTTTAACATGTTTGGCAAATAAAAATAATTTTGTTTCAACCAAGGTTAAGTTTTTGTTTGGTTTTTAATAATATTATTTATTTTTATTTCTAAAAAAAACATTTTTATTTTTTTAACATGTTTGATAAATAGAAATAATTCTTTAAACAAATGAAAATATGAAAAACTTGTTTCTTATGGATTTGAATCGAAGCAACAAATTTTATATTTAAAAAGTATTGTTTTTTTATTTTTGCATTTCATTTAAAGTTAAAATTTTTTTATTTTTAATTTTCAAATAAACGAAATAAAATAGCTTTTGTTTCCTGAAATCTGTTTGACTTTATTTTTAATAAACTGAAGGTAGTGGATTCGAGTAGCGTAAATTTTAATTGACTAATTTATTAGTAAATTAAGGGTTTGAAAAGTAATTTTTTTATAAAAAAAAATTGTCATTTCTTATTTGTATCAGCAACAGTATTGTATTGAATATAACAAGCAGAAGAAATGCATACATCAATGTCAATTATCATTAAAATATTAATAAAAACACTTAATATTTTTGTTGTAAAGTCATAGAAATGAGTATTTAATTTTGGTATTGCACATTAAAAAATAATGATGACATGGTTAGGTAATGAAAATGAAAGGAAACAAAAAGCTTTAGATGTATAAAGTGAGAGTATTAATTATGTCCTCTACAATTAATTACGAAATTTTATTAGGCAACAAGAAAATGGTAATTATCAAAGTTGTGTGTGATGTTGCGTTATTTACACGTAATTAAGCGTTGAAATATAAATTCAAGGATAATTAGTAATTAGTTTGGAACACATTTAATTTATTAAATATAAAATCTCACGTGATCACAGTCTCAACTGTAGCCTGAATTTGAATCGATTAATCATATTTATTGTTCAAATTTTATCATATTCTTGTATTTTACCCAACATATATATATATATATCAAGATCACACAACCATACTCCATTATTCATTCACAACTCTCGCATTTGATATTACATACCTTACCCATAAGAGTCTGTATTAGTAAGACAAATGCCAATGGAGTTGTAAGATGGGCTTGTTTCATTGGTCCCAATTAATTGCATCGTCCAACACTATATATTGGACCCAACAAGAAATTATAACAAATTTAGACCCATAATATTAATTTTCTAATGAGTTCAATAAATAATAGTTGGGTGTGGTTAAGCATAATTTAAGGGCTTAATTAGAAGTTAGGGTGCATGAATTTGCTATAAAGGTTATTGCATAGTTGAATCCTTGGTCTATCATCAACATCATGGGATATGCAAAGCAAAACATTCACCGCAAATAATTGCAAAACATGTCAGTTCTCACTATCAACGAATTATTGATTTCAGGGTAAGAATTAAGAGAGAAAGAGAGCATTATACAAATTTGTAACTTTGATGGTGGATGATTTGTAACTTTATTCAGAAAATATCAAATTAGTTTTTGTATGTTAGATCAAAGAGTAAAATAATTTTTTTTTTATTATTAAAATTTTCATCAATTTTTATTGTTAAAACTGAAGTTGGTAACAGAATAACTTAACAGTTACACATGGTATGACACATGTATTTTATGCTGATGTACAAGAACCAGTTTTTAATAGTAAAAATGGATGAAATTTTTGACAAAAAGATCCGTTTGGTCTTTGATGATATAATGTATATAGATTAATTTGTCCATTTTTTGAATTGAGGAGACAAAATTCAATCCAATTTCTAATACAAGAAGGAATTGAATGAAATAGTTAGGAATAATGTTGGTTGTCTTTGGTATTGACTTGGTGGAGCCGTGCGTGTTGGTTCCATATCTCATGCATTAGTTTTATATAACCATGGGTGAGTTGAAATTACCAATAGGATAGGCTATTTTATTTTTTTTTATTTTTTCCTTTTCTGGTGAAGCCTTTATTGATTATTAATTTAATATACATCACATTTCCACGTAGAGAAGGCAGATTCGGGGAAGTCGCATAAACGCCCATCCAAGGGCTTTTGAGGCCATCTAACGAGTCGTTTTAAATTGCGTAAGCGATCATGCAAAGAAAATTATAAGATGATTGAAGGTGGAAATTAAAAGGGTGCTAAGGGACAGCATATTCAAACTTTCGTAATCATCCATTTTCGGGGTTAAATGTGCTTGGCAGGGCGCTTTCCATTGTCCTCACTAGACAACATAACGGCAGTCGGTGCCCTGGAGTTTCCAAACATCATCAAAAGTTAAAAGGCTTGAGGTTGTGGTGAGAGTACCATCTATCTCAATTATGGCAGTCAAAGTGAATGCCTGTGCATCAATCATATTCCTTCAAGTTTAAATGTTGAATCTGAAGTCTGATATTATAGTGATACTGCCGGCTCCTAAAACCTCATGTGTGGATGGTATATTTCAGAAGAAAGAAGCGAAATCTGTGGTTCCCAAGGAATGGAAATAAGAAATATTACAGAGTAAAAGACCCCGGCCAACTTTCATGTTCGACTTGTGACATTTTGAAGAATCACAGAGAACAGATGGCTTCCACCCCGCAAGTATCCATAATCCATTCGTCCGTGGGAGTTTCCCTTAAATAAATGGCTGCCGTCACTTTGACTTGGACTCTAATATTAACACCGTATATTGATTGATAGTTGTAGGTTTCCAGTCCTACGTCCCTAAGTGCAATTAAAAATGCATAGTTGTAGCGGCGGCTAAACTCTTGGGATTAGAACAGAAACCATTGAAGTTAACAAAAACCTTCTGATTCTCATTGGTTTTTCCTACATGATTCTTTGTTTAATCATATAAAACTCACCAAGTTGGCACCTACCATACCTCAATTTTTTTTTTTTTAAGATTTATAAATATCTTCTGCTTAATATATGTATGTATGTATAGGACTTAGCTGTCTTTAGCCTGGAATATGTACCATTACTTAATTTAATATTAATCTGCTTTATGCAATCCAGAAAGTATACTAAGAAAATGAGCCTAATTAATTATCTAAACGCTAAACTGTTCAATCTGATTGCCAGAAACTACAACTGTCCATCATTCTCAGTTAATTCTATCAGTGTTTGATAATAAATTCACATGAAGAAACATTTTATATATATAAAGTACTGATGTAAAGAGGTAAGGCATACGAGTATATATGCAATTACTGTAAAGTATATTTCATATTTTTTAAAAAATTGTAGAAACAATCAACAGGAAGTTGAAATTACTTGATTGATCAGCTTTTCCGGATGATGAATAGAGGCATCTGGTTGGGTTACATCGGGTGTTAAACTGAAGATATCAGAAACGAAAATGGCGAACCAAACGATGAGTGGAGTAAAAAACAGAATAAGACCAAAGGGTACCATCCAAAGCTGCCTATTTGTTGGATGATATTGGTATTCCCACCATGCCAACAACAGGCCTCCGCCCAAACTCACCAGAAAAGACCATAAGCAAGCCATGAATGTGTTCATGGTCTTTCTGGATCCCTTCATCTTGCTCTCTAATATATCGTCTTCTTCAGAACCCATATCAACAAACCCTTTTTTCCCCCTAAAACACAAAGAAGTGCCCTCTTCTTATATATACCAACCAAGGTTAAATCGATGATAGGGGAAGAGGAGGAGGAGGAGGAGGAGGAGGAGGAGGAGGAGCCTTTGGAATGTCAGTTGTTGTGGGATGAAAACATATATGCTGAGTTGGGGCCAGAATTTAGGCGATACTCGTCCAAGTTAAACACTGACTAATGAAGTAGCAATCAGGTGAGGGGCGTGCCTTTCTATCAAAGTCGTTCTTTAATGGTAATAAAAAAATGTAAAAGAAGAAAATGATTGTTTTTCAGCTTTTAAGACTACTTTACTGGTGCGCGGGTGTATCTGGGGTAGATTGTTTTGACCTTTTTTTAATAGGTTTTCCTTCTTCATTTGTCAGGTGCGTTGTTTGCTTGCAGTTGGACATGGTATTATATATACATAAACAGGTTCGAGGGCAGACCAAGGGAAAAGACCTAGCTATAAAATAAAGGAGAGAATTAAATTAAAAGGCAGAAGTAGGAAGAGTAATGGGATGTGGAAATTGATTTGATTGGTTAGATTGAAATCCATGCATACATACAAGTTATAGGCATGGAAAATGAAGTTGAGTTGGAGGGTTGAGTGTGGGGAACTTGGGACATGACATATGTCAGATTTAGGATAACACGACAAACACTTCTTTCATCGTGGCAACTCATCCAATCCATCTTTAGCATTCTTTTTTGTTCCCATCACAAAGTGGGCCTTCACTTTCTCATAGATGCTAAGCTTATTCTTTAGAGGGGGCTTCAACATCCTTTCTGTGTATCATTTCGACACCACTCTAATTTTTAATTTCACATTTTATTCTTTCAATAAAGCGGGTTTATTATAAAAAAAACCTCCTTTCTAAAATTATTTATGAAAATAAATTATTTTAGTTGATATTTATTGAAATGTTTCGATTTTGTAAAAACACATTGAATTTATGTCGTTTTCAGGAAAAATTTAAAAAAACGTATTCAATTAGAAGTATTTTTACAGGTTAAAAGAAAAAGTGCTTTCAAATAGATACGTTTTTTTTATTTTCCCTGAAAACGACACCAACTCAACACATTTTTGTAAAATCGAACTATCCCAATAAATAATATAATTATCCGAAACTTATAAATTATAAAGTATCCGAAACTTTCATAACACTCCTTATAAATAATATAATTCTTTTGTAATTTTTGAAAATTATTTTTTATAAATAAATTATGATAAAAAACTATAATATTCTTTTATAAATAAATATATTATTTTTATAATATATAGCATAGACACATAAATAAGTTATGTTGATATATAGTAATAATTTTTTTATAAATAAATACATTGTAACACTTTTATAACATGTAAAATATTTTTTATAATAATTTTTTGGGCATAACAAAATAACTTTTTTATGATTTAAATAATATAATTTTTTGTAATAACTTTATAAAATACATAAATTATTTTTATAATACTTTGTTAGGATTTATAATATAAGAAAAATTTTCATAATCATTCCAAATACTCACAAGTGTTAATGCATATAATATAATTTTTATACCTTGTATAAAAATATTTTTAAAAAAATTGAATTTAGGTGTAATTACTCTAATTCTTACACTCTCTATAAGAATTAAAAAGTGTAATTAGGATATTCCAGTTACATCCAATTAAAGAGGACCCACGAATTAAAACAGTTACCCAAACATACCACCTAGTGTAATTATAAAAAATTAAATCCAAAATTATTAGTTCCTTAACCAATTTTCAATGAAATGATTCACCACTCCATTATCAACGCATTAAATATTATTATTGTTATTAACTTGTAGGTTCAGTGTTTATATTTTAATTTCTATATTTTTAAAATTTTGAATTTCAATTTTGATCGAGCAATGACAATTAAATCTATTAAATCGAAGCTTATTATTATTTATTAGTTTCATATTACGTGTAAGTTATACATATAGTTATTATTCTTCAGTTTGATATTTTTTGAAATTTAAAATTTCAATCTAATAGTTATTAAATTCAATCATTAAAATGATTTTTTTTTGTGAGTATTACATGATAATAATGAGCTAATTAATATTACAAGTGACATAAAAATTTAAAAATAACAATATTCAATATAAAAAAGGTATAAAACCAATAAAGAGTAAGAAAACTAAATTTGAAACATACAGATAATACATATAGTGTGAGAGAGGAGAGATACATTAACAAAGGAGGAAGGTAGGTTGCCAAGTCTTGAACAACTTGAGTTATTCAGTTATCAAATTCAAGGTTTTAGGAAACCTGAGATAATGAGGCTAAAAGATGTCCAAAAAATTATTCAAAATGGGCCCAAGAACTGATTACTTAATAGTTTAATCTGTGAGTGGATTTGTATGACCCCAGAAGCCCAATAGTTCCAAATATTTAAACCTCGTTTCAATTCTTTGATATAACTCTTTTTTTTTTTTGAAAGAAACTAACACATTTTTAACTCTATCCGTTTCTAGGTTTTCTTAAATCTTCCTTGTAGGAAAATCAAGATCCAAAAGCTAATTTGGTTAAAGCGTTCGCAACATGGTCGTACTCTCTAGATATATGTGTTATAAGTCATTGATCTTCATGAGATAAAAGATATTAGATCTTCCTGATTAGAGCAGAATTCGAGATGGTCGATATATTGTCTTGAATCGATCTAACTACCTCCAAGCTATGAGATTGGATTATGATATTGTCATGACCTTTTTTTTGGATATTTTGAGTCCATCCAAAATATTTCATAATTTAGCGTCAAAGATTGAGCATTTTTTTTCAAATGATGGTTATATCTAAGAATCCACTCCCTGTTTTCATCCCGCACAACACCCCTAGCAGCAACAAGACTAGAACTCGATGAAATAGCTCCATCAATATTTAAGAAAACTTAATTCCCTGCATTTAATTGCTCAACAATAAAATCCTGACAGCAGATGAAGACCTCTCTAAACACCATAAAATATTGATTATCTTAAGTATCCGAAACTTTAACCATCTCATTAAGATTCCACGTTATACCCCGAAAGAAGAAGTATTTGATACAATTTTTCATTGCTCAACAATCATTGACTTAATTATTATGTCCAAATATAATTAATAATGTGATGACCAAATAATAATAATAATAATAATGAATAAGGTAGTTCTAAAACGACACGACTTACATGATTAAAATACGGAAAGCAAGGAGAGGCTGGACCAAATATGAGTGGTGGATAGAGCCAAAGAAATCCCCACTGGATTCGTTTGTGGACACTGTTCCCTGTCTTTGCCCCACATCCATCCACCCTTCCTTCTACCACATCACTTGGAACCTTCCACGAAAGTAGCAATGTTTCATTTTAGATTTTAATATTTTATTCATTTATGTTATTATTTACATTTATTTAATCAGTGAACAGGAAATATGGACCACCCAATTTTCTGAATTATTGATCGTCTTCTATCCCAATAAACAAGATTGAATTGTTGATCGTTAGAGGGGGATAATGCCCATCCTTAGTTATTGTTCAATTACTTCAGTACCCTTGTAACTAGTTATGTCCCAAAGCCCCTCTGCCTCTTTTTCTACCTTCTACCTATCATTGTTTACATTAAGAAGATCAGACAGAATAAAGTCATTTTTATAATTTTTATCAAATCTAAATTGTTTTCATGGTTGGATCCATCATTTTATTTTAATTTACTGGATCGTTTATGCATAATTCTTTTGAAAAAACATTTATTAATTTTATGAAAAAATGATTGTCAAGTTTTTTTTTTTATTCATCTAAATAAATTCTTCAAATATATTCTAAATCAAATGTATCCTAGTCAGTAATTGTTTCATCGAACTTGATGAAAAATAATCTTAAAGATTTAAAATAAGGATAATATATTATAAATATTTATACAAAATATAATTCTAATATCGATCGGTAGAAATAATCTAAAATATAACTATAAGTGAAAAACAATGTTAAGTAATAAATGTATTTATATTAGAAAAAACGAATGAAGCATTTAATAAATAAAGATGTTAAAATCCCTATGTGTGATTAATATGTAGTATACACTACTTTGTAACCATATATAGATTTGGCTATAAGATAAGAAGACATTCGAGGGAGAGATTAGTAAATTGGGCGGGCAGCCACGGCGGAAACGCGGGGATAATTTCTCCACAGATGATATGTATCCACGTCATCATATAGAGGACCCCACCCCACCTGATATAACCCATATCCCATCCATGCCACCCCCCTCTCGCTCGCATTATTGATTACTTGTCCCACTTTTCCCTCCCCTTTCTAATCGCCATTTCTGCCACAACCTGAAATTTCAATTTACTACAAGGAAAAAAGAAAAACTGAGTCTAACAACCAAGGAAAATTTTGAAATCTTGAGATCTGATCGGAAGGTTGAAGACGAGAGAATGAGCTCTAAGAGGAAGGTGTTGCAGGGTAACACGATGAGGACCCGTGTAGGGAAGTACGAGCTTGGGAAAACCTTGGGTGAGGGGAGCTTTGCAAAGGTTAAGTTCGCTAAGAATGTTGAGACCGGCGAGTGCGTCGCCATTAAAATCCTCGACCGTGACCAAGTTCTCCGTCACCGAATGGTCGAACAGGTAAAAACTAAAAACTCCCCTCCCTTCCCTCTCCTTTCTTCCATCTCCTCCATGGTCTATGCACAAACAAGACCAAAAAGATTTGAGATAGATCTCCGTCAATAAACATGGGTCTCACTTGTACTTATGATCAAAATTTTGTTGCAAGGTCTTTGGTTAATTTGTTGTGTTAAAACTTTGAAGCCTTAAGATTTTCAGTATTGTATGGGGCAGATAAAAAGAGAAATATCAACAATGAAGCTTATAAAGCATCCCAATGTCATTAAAATATTTGAGGTAAATAAACTAATCCCTGTCATTAAGGTTGGTTCAGTTTAATTTGCATTGCTCATCAAATTATTTAATTCAGAGTTGTTTGTTTTCTAAATTCTAATGCGTAGGTTATGGCAAGCAGGACAAGGATTTATATCGTCATCGAATTTGTTGATGGAGGCGAGCTTTTCAACAAAATTGTAAGGGAGTTGCCATTAATTTACTTACGGATATATTTATGGTGAAATGAACATGTGTAAAAATAAAATTGTAACCCTCAAGGAACCTTGTTCGATCTATACGTATATGAGTGTTAGATCGTCGTTTTTTAATTATATTGAGGGAAGGTAGTCGTTTATTGTGTGTGAGGTGTGAAAAAAAAATTGGATATTTGCAGGCCAAGAACGGGAGACTAAAAGAGGATGAAGCTAGGAGCTATTTTCATCAGCTTATCAATGCTGTTGATTACTGCCACAGTAGAGGCGTCTACCATAGAGATTTGAAGGTTTTCAACTCTTTTTTTTTTTCCATTTAGTTAACTGATCAATGAGTACTGTTTGCAAAAGTTTTTTTAGACACAGATGTATTTAACCGTTAATTACGATACGTTTGCAGCCAGAGAATCTTCTTCTGGACTCGTTTGGTGTTCTTAAAGTTTCAGATTTTGGATTGAGTGCATTCTCGCAGCAAGTTCGGGTAAGCTTGTATTTTAGTTGGAATAATTTTTCGAAAATTGATTTTGAAAAAATTATTTGAATTTTTTTTGAATAATAAATAAATTTTATTTTCAGTTGAATTCATGTTTTTTACAAAAACATGTTTTGGTAGAACTTTTTTTTTTTTTTGAACTAATTGATATGAGGTTTTTCTATTTTTTGTGTTGAAAGAGAATAAAAAGAAATAATAAATAAGAAGGGTTTATGAAAGAATTTAACCTATTTAAAGTTTGGTTCCCCACAATCTCACACCCTTAAATCTTTTCAATCAAAATGGTAAATTTACTATCAAGTCCCTTTATATTTTAGGTCATCACATTTCAGTTTGGTGCTGCCAATTTATTAAACAACACACTGACAAAACACTATAACAAATGTACTATTTTGGTAAATAATCTCACAGGCAGGCATACCATTTGAGTTATTACTCTTTTGTATTATTGGGGTAAAAAAGTTCAATCTCATTATAGGAAGATAATGCGTTTCAACGCACTCGATCAATGAAAAAATTTCATTATTACTTTAATAAAGAAATTACATGTAACACATTTTTATTAAAATTTTTAAAAATGTTTTTAGTTATATACTTATATTATATATATTGTATTTAATTGAGTTAATGTCATCATTAATCTGACATCAATTAAATTGAAAAATAATTAACACCTTTTTCAATTACAAAAGAATAAATATTATCTTAAGGTATTTTTATTTTTTAATATTTTATGTAAAATTTAAAAATTCAATTTAAAATATACTTTTATTATTGTTATCAAATGCTAATTGCGACTTTTTATCGTATTTAATTATAAAAGTATAAATTATCGCGGATTGAAGTTTATTTCAGTTAGTACGATTGTTATAATAATCAAGAAAATGTGGGTTTAAGAGTATTTAGTGATGTAAATTTTAAAGATTTAAGGCTCGAGAGGCATGGACAAAAATAGAAATTGAATAAAAAAAGTAAAAATTATGAAAAAGAAAAGAGAAAAACCCTCAAAATTCCAAAAGTATCGCCCGCATGGCTAAAGAAATACACTCTTGAGCTTTGTTATACTTTTTCTAGGGGGGCTATCTTTTTTACAGATATGCCGAATAATTCCTTCATTTTAACGGAAAAAAAAGTCTCGATGTAAAGGAAATTTTCCATATTAAAAAGGAGAGGAAAATATTAAGAAGGCATGACGGAATTCATATGGCGAGACGATAAAATCCATTTATTAACCAATAATTTGTATGGGAAAATGGTTGAAACAGTAGCATCTTATAAATGTTAACTATCAATAATGGAGGAAAAGAAAGAAAGCTCCATGTCTAGTAGTGTAATCTTTTATTTTCTTTGACATGTTCAAAATGTAGGAGGATGGGTTGCTTCACACTGCTTGCGGGACTCCAAATTATGTTGCTCCGGAGGTTTTCACTCATGAACTCATACAAAATAATTAGCTGTGTTGCTGCAACTCTTCTTTCTTTTTCTTTTTTTCCTTTTCATTCTGGTATCTGATATTTTTATTATCAGGTGCTCAAAGATAAAGGTTATGATGGTACATCATCTGATATTTGGTCTTGCGGAGTTATTCTCTTTGTTCTCATGGCTGGTTATTTGCCTTTTGATGAGCCAAGCCTTATAGGCTTGTATAAGAAAGTAAGTACCCTCCAGATTTGGCTTGTCTTTTTAGATGAGAACTTCATTAAAATTGTTTGCACATTGATACATTTCAGATTTGGGAGGCTTCTTTCAGCTGCCCATCATGGTTTTCATCTGGTGCTAGGAATTTGATTAAGCGTATTCTTGATCCAAACCCTCTTACCGTAAAGTTTCAAATTCAATTCATCCTATGAAACTTTGTGATTACTTGCAATCTTTGATCTCGGTACAAGCTTTATAACACGTGCATTTTGGTTGAAATTCTGCATGTTCTTCTTGGCAGCGTATAACTATTCCTGAAATTCTTCAAGATGAATGGTTCAAGAAAGGGTACAAGCCACCCAAATTTGAGCAGGATGAGGATGTAAATCTTGATGACATAGATGCTGTCTTTAATGACTCAACGGTAAGACATTTTATTATTGTTGTTGTTGTGTCCATTGCTTTGGAAACTATGTAACCTATATGAAAGATTAATAAGAGAATAAACTTCATCAAATGCTAATTATGATTTGTTTGTTGTGCAGGAACACCTTGTAACAGAAAGGAAAGAGAAACCTGTGTCAATGAATGCTTTTGAGCTTATCTCTAGGTCACAGAGCTTTAGTCTTGACAAATTGTTTGAGAAGCAGTGTGTATGTAACTAAGATCCCTTTGGCTTTCCTTGTATGATATTGTGTTAATCGTAGAATTTGAACAATTATCTCTGTTAAATGTTTCTACCCTTCATCTCCAGCTTTCCTCCTATAATTATTAGAAAGTATTTCTTATCTAAGTGTATATTCTTTTTCTTTTCTGGTTTGAATTGAAACTGCAGGGTTCTGTGAAGCCAGAAACCAGTTTCGCTTCCCAACGGCCTCCTCATGAAATTCTGTCAAAAATTGAGGAAGCTGCAAAACCTCTGGGCTTTAATGTTCACAAGCGAAACTACAAGGTTTGCTTTATCTGTCGGGCAAGCTAAATTTCTTGCTTATTCGAAACATCTAGTTCAGATGTTTATAACTTCTGTTTCAACACTCATGCGTTTGTTCTGCTGGTTTTGGCACAGATGAAGTTGAAAGGTGACAAAAGTGGGAGGAAGGGCCAGCTTTCTGTAGCCACAGAGGTATTGAATTGTTTGTAGCCAGTCAGGCCCCTTTTTAAGTTCTGTTGAGCGCAAAGAAAAATTTACTGTTTATCATCTAAATGAAAGCGCATTAGTTACATATTTCTTATTTGGAATCAACATCATTTTGGATGATGTTGCCATGGGGTTAGCAGATAGCAATACTGGATTATGACGACCCAGATATTTTAGTCTGCAGCTTGGTATTGTACCAGGTTTAGCTAAGATAGCATTCTCTAAACCACCCTTCAAAGCTTTTGAAGATGTCATTATGATCTTTGATCATTCCATATCTGAGGAACCTGTAAACCTAATTGCTCTTTGATCTCAGGTGTTTGAGGTGGCCCCCTCCTTACATATGGTGGAGCTTCGTAAAACTGGTGGTGACACATTGGAGTTTCACAAGGTATAGTTGCTTTTAATTTTTGTTTTGTTGGTGAGAAAATGTTTCAGTAAGTTTAACAGCAATTATTCTTCCATTTAAACTCATATGTAAGTTGTGTGAATGACAGTTCTATAAAAGTTTTTCGAGTGAACTGAAAGATATAGTGTGGAAATCGGGGGAAACTGCAGAGGCGTAAAGGTCATCTCTCTTGCTCCCTACTTTATGTTATCGTCGCACTGACTAATGAGCAAAGTTGACTGACTTTTTGCAATTTGGTTGCGCAGGTCACAACAAAGCCTGGTGTATATACTGTTGGGAAGATGAGTGGACTGATGCCTCAAAACGTGAGGCGCTTGGTTCCTTGCCTTTGTTTTAATTTCCTTTCGGGAGTAATCAAATCCTTGAAATTTTGCAAACATATAGCCTAGCTATATTGCTGTTCATCAAATGGAGAAACGCTCTGTTTACTGCTCTATTTCTAGAAGATATTCCATTCTTTTTTCCTTTTTTTATTATTAAACTAGTAAGTTTTGGAAAAACAAAAGACCTCGGACATTAGTTCATAGTTAAGGGGTTAAAACAAGGAAGCTTTTGCTATATGATGCGCTTCGTTTCAGAAAAATAGAAAAGATTGAAGGGGAAGAGAAAAGAGAGAAACGAGAGTGAAGTAGAGGAGAAGAAGATCCATTTAGCCAATTTTCATAATTGCCTACTTACTCGCACCAATGCTAAAAATGGGAGAAAAATGGCAGTTACATGAATCGGTTAGGGAAGCTGTTACACTACCGTTTTCACTAAAGGACCTGTTGAGTAATTTCCAATTTGTCTTCTAGATGATGTAATTTACCTGACAGTCTAAGTAGGTTTCATACATGCAGACATGTATTTTAACTTGGGCTGATCACGTGTTCATGTGATTATTAGCCCATGCAACTTTGCAGTACGTACCTTGCAAATGCTAACAGAATTAAATGAGGGCATTACTAATCAACCTGGTTTTGTCTGTCTTTACCTATTGCCATGAGACAGTACTAGTTGATGAGCCAAATATGAGTAACGGGGGAAATGGGGATTCCTAATTAGTAATAAAGTTGTGCATAAACTGCAATAAAACATCATAGTCCTTGTCGGGTTTCATGATCAAGATAGAAAAAATGGGCATCCCTCTCTACCACGTAGTAGTAAGTAACCTTTGATTCAATTGGATTCCACGTGAATTTCACTTTGACTTACGTGTTTTTGTTCCTTTCTTGCCTAACGTACGTATACGTTGCCATATGTTTTTTTTTTTAAGCAATTCAAGCTAATTATTTTGCTTCTCCAAGTTCCTTGAATGTTCTTTAAAGAAAACAACAAGCAATTTAACTCAAATTTGTACAAAGCAAATTGTAATTCAATCTAGAAGCTTGAATTTTGGTTAAACCACCAAGAAAAACAAACTGGTAAAATAGTAGAAAGGAGAACTGGCTAAGACAAAGAAACCAATAAAAAATGATAGTTATATAATCGAATTTAATTTATAATTAATTCATTTATATGATATAAAATATATTTTTGTTATATTTATTAAAATAGTGGAAATAATTTAAAATTTTTATATGAAAAAGTTATTTTTCAAAAAAAATGTATAACACAGTCATTGATTTTTTTCCTTATTTTTTAGAATTATTTGTAAAAAGATTTTGAAATTCTATCAGAGTTAATATTTGATATATTGACAATGTGCTTTTTCATTCCACAAATAACAGTGAAAATGATCATGTGTCTTTTTTTTAAATATTTATTTATTTTTAAATATTATACTACATCCATAAAAATGCTTATCAGCTTTTTTAACACTACTTATAAAGTTTAAAAACTTCATTGATAATGCACCAAATATTATTTTAATAACATTTAAAAATCATGAAATAATGTTCGCTTTGTAAAAATAAGTTTCAAACCTAAAATTATAAGAAAACACTAAAAATTAAATAAAATAAATAACATGATGATATATTCAACTCTTAACGTTTATGTTTTTTATTGAATTGTTCTCTTTTAAACGGAAGAGCTAACCATTAAAGTTTTAATGGCAATGATGTGGTAAGTAATCTAATGCACTTCATAAAATTTAAAAAGAAAAAATGTTATTCAAAATTTCAAGAAACAGTTCATAAGAGCTTAAAAATATTATCTGCATTACCAATAAACACCATGTGATAGTGCCGTTAAAATTTTAAGAGTTTTAAGGTTTTTCATCCTCAAATAACGTTTGTAACTTCCCAACATCTCTATAGATTCTAAACTAAAACGTTGAACATAAAAGTAGGGATAAAATGATCCGAAGGGAAAAAAACATTCCTGATTGACACAACACATTCCTACCCTAGTGGACTCAACTTCAACCAATGGCCCATCGAGAAACCAAACCAGACAAAATGTGGCGAATCCTTTTTCTTCTAGGGTTCAACCATTCTCTATTCCAAACTAACCTTCTCACTTTCTACCACTTGTTCCAACTCTTGGCTTGCCTTTAACTTCAGATTCCTGTATTCCACGACACACATTCATTAGTAAAAAATTTCTTATTAAAAATGGCATTTTTGAATAAACGTTAAGTGAAAAGAATAAATGATCAAGTGTGTGAGATCATTCATTTTAATGTACCTGTGGCAAGTGCAGGAAAATGTAGGATTTTGCTGTTGATGGGTTGTGATTTTCAGCACCCTTACTCCAGTCATAACAAACCTATTATAACAAATTCAATGTAAAATTTAACTTACGAATGATTTTTCATTCAAAGAGAAAATAAGCATTCTTGCAAAGTAGATACCGAATATGCAAATATTGATCCATCATTGTTGAAAGTGCTGCATGGTATAGGTTGACTGCACCTTGACATTGCCTGCATATCAGCAAAAGACAGCATTTATTACCAACCAGAATACAGCACAGATGATCTTGCTGCCATAGTTAGAATTTGCTAAGTTCAGACCACCATCAATTTAATGGCGATTCTCTTTTCACTTGGCAAAATTGATCTCTGTAAAGATAGAAAACATTTAAGGGTTTCTACTTTCTAATAGACACCAATCAGACTGTTGAGGAACTCGGGCTCACTGTTATCTTTGATACTGGTATATGAAAGATAGCAATTTAACTAATAACAAATCATATTGTACAAGTAGAAGAGGAGGCTAACTGCCAAAGAAAAAAAACACGCAACAGTTTATCTCATAAATTAAATGGACAAAGGATTCTAAGAATACCTTTAGTCTCTGTTTGCTATCCTTGTCCCAGAAATTGAAAGCACCATCAGACCCCGCAGTGGCAAAAGTGTGATGTATCTGAAACAAGAACACATCAACATCAGATCACAAGCCGAAGAAGATTTACATCCCTAAAATGGTTAAAACTAATATCTACCTAGCATAGATAATGTGAAACAAAGAAGGAAGCAAACAACATGAAGATGTACAAGGCAAAACAAAACTTACAGGATGGAAGTTTAACGAGTTGACAGAATATATCTCACTGCCATCCCTGTGGCATTTGAAAGTAAAGTTTTTACCCTGTTGTCCGTCATCAAGGTGGTGTACACCAACCCTTCCCTCAATTGAACCAACCTGTAAAGAAAAATCATAAAAGTTAATACTAGCAATGAAATTCTTCCATTATTAGTTGCACCCAAAAAATGGAAAAAGAATTATATGCAGAAATACAGAAAGCAGGCAGTTGTCTCAGGCTGTTTCAGAATTAAAGTTGGTAACAACACTTGGGTATCAACCAACACGAAAGGTATAAAAACAGATATATGTATATATATCAAATGCCAAGTGATGACTTGAAAAAAAAGAAAGAACAGCAAAAGGAGAAAGGAACCAAGATTACAGAATGACAGAACGAAAGAACATTAGAATCTAAAAGATGATGCAGAAATAGGGGGAAACAACTCAGGTTGAAGTACAAATACACAAACTATACCACTATGAAAAGTGACTTCTATAAATCGCTCAAACTAGTACATTGGACTGAAAATTAAAAAAAAATGATGTCTTCCAAAGATGTTTCTCCATAAAGACAAAATGATGAATACAAGTATCACATTTTTGGAAGTCTAAAGATGAAAGGAAGGAATATGCATACCAAAAAACCTTGCTGGTCAGGGAAGGCAGCAACACATCTTGTCTGATACTTGAGGGGTGAGGTGACTCTCTTGTATTCATTCTGTTAGCATTCCAGCAATGTTATTTAACATGATGATGCAAGAGAAAAGCAAACAAATAACATGAATAATTTCTCAATTCATCAGTGGACAATTCTATTAACATCATTAATGTTCAACCAGTCACATAGAAAGAAAAACATTAGCATAGTCCACTTACACTAGACTTTTGTAGATAGAAATAAAAAAGTAGGCATGAGTGCTATTATCCGTAACTCCTAGAATACTTCCACCAGTTTATAAATAATAAAATTTCATACAACCAAATGCAATAATAGTTATGCATAAAATCAAAACTACAATGAGACAAACAAGATAAGTCAATAACAGTGGCAAAGCCTTTTTTTTGCCCGGGGGGGGGGGGCTTGGAGGAGCATTAGTTATAGGAGAGATTTAAAAATAGTGAAGAACCTTAATCTATAACTTGATTTATAAGAAAACACTACCTGAGGGTTCTGCAAGTTAAAGACTATCAGATTCCTATCTGCAGTACCAACAACCATCAATGGATATTTCACTGTGAGTGCATAGCAGCGATCAGGAAGTTGTTGAGTATGCACCGGGTTTGACTGCCTTGTATCCCAATATCTGAAGGTAAAGGTAAAAACCCACTAGTTGATTAAAAGCCACAGTAACATAAAAGAATCAAATTGCTGACATTAATAGATGAAGTAAAAGCGATAAGGAAAAACTCATTAGTTAATGACCAATAACACAAAAAACGTAAAAGTAATGTAAATAATAGACCAAAAATTAATGTTACCCATAAATATTCAGCTTTAAAATTAAAAGTGATGCTTCAGAATGTACAACTTTGAATGTGAAGAGATCCCTTCCTAAAGTTACAAATTATTTCCACAGTCCCAAAAACCTCCTACATGTGGCCCTAAAATCCAAGTAAATTTATATTTTTATCATATCATAATTATACGCATGTCTAGAACACAAGCAATAACACCTCCTACATGACTACACCATGTGAACAATTAGTGGAACAAGCACCTTGTGACTACCACATAATCATACCTCCTATGAATTGAGCATGGAACTTACAAATAAGCAGGCACTACTTAGCAAGAAGGCAAGAGTGCCCTCACATGAAATGCATTACTTGGCATGATGTTAATCACTAGGATGCAATACCAGGAAACAAGAATTCATATTTCCCAATGGTACAAAAATGAGGAAAGGGTATTACTTTAATGTCTTGTCCCAGCTTCCCGTAGCTAACAGGTTCATTTCTGGGATCCAAGCAACTTCTTTAATAGGGGCATCATGCATGGCAACTGTCATTGGTTGACCACCAGATAGTAAAGGCCACATTTTGACCTGCTTGTCACAGCCTCCAGAAAAGACTGTCATCCCATCATCCTTCCAGGTTGAGCACAAAACCTTTTAAAAGAGCAAGGAGAAAACAGCATTAGTTTACAACAACTACAATTTGCAAATTGAATAATGTCTCTAAATACAATACACACTGACTCATTACCGGCTGATCATGAGTAATTGATGCCTTTGGTGTACTAGCAACAGCTGTACCATTATGGGAAATTTCCCAACATCTCACCTGCATAATCATTCAAAAGAGGAAAAGGGGATCAAACTTCAGCTAACCTTAACAAAATAAAAGGGAAACAACAAGGAAAGAAATTTCATTTCTTAAATTTCAATAATTCATCATCTTACTAAAAGAACAAAATTGAGACATGGCAATAATCAACAGGAGAAACAAAGAAAAGTGAGTAGACCTGATTATCCCATGAAGTAGCAATCAAGAAATTGGCCTTGGGACTGAAGCTAAGGCTTGAAACAGAATCACTAGGTGGTTGAGCAACCTACAATAAAAAATTGCATGTAAGAACCCCTTGTTGTACCAAAAGTTCAACCAAGCTCGAATTACTTTTATTCTTTTCAACAAGAGTATCATTTCTTGAAACACTAACATTGATCCTTGCCTATACTTATCTCAAAAAAACTAGGGAAAAAAAAAGGAGCAAAGCATCAGCCTATCGCAGTATCTCTAGTCAACTATTATTTAACCAAAGCAAAGAATAAACTTTATGTTTTTTGTTTTTTCTTTCCTCTGTAACATCAAAAAAAAATTATCCAAATCATAAATTACAGTAAGAAAAAACAACTTCTTTCTTTACTTACAAGCTTATAGACAAAAAGGAAGGAATGATAAAGCTCAATAGTAAAGGCATTGACGATAAAATTATGCTAAAAAAATCATCATCAACAAATTAAAATTAAAACGAACAATGTTCAGTATTTAATACGAATTAAAAAGTGAATACCTCAAATGATTTATTAGGGTTATGATTGGCAGCGGCGACACCAAAAGTAGACATTACGAAACTGCATAATTAATCAAAGAGAAACCAAAAAAGAAATGCGATTGTGATAAATCTTTGCATTGCAAAATAAAACAGAGAAAATATGAAAGGGGAAGAAAAAGAAAATTAACCTTGTAGGGTTTTCAAAGGAGAGGGAAAACTGGATAAAGTAAGTAGAAATAGTAGATGGAATATACATAAATAAATAAATATGAACTATATCTAGTATACCAAAACCTGTTTGTTGGGAGCCTCCTCTGTCTGGGGTTGTAAAGATGAACTTTGATAGTGCTTTTGATGCTAGCTCTTGTAAAGCAATGGCTGGGGCTGTGGGCAGAGACGATAACGGTACGGTGCTTATGGAACGGTGGGCTTCTCAAGATAATGTGGCTTCCGCATTTGCTGCTGAGGCCTGGACTTGTTTTCTGGCGTTGAAGGTGGGTTTGGAGAATTGTTGGGACCGGGTTATTGTGGAAGGGGACTCCCTTTCTGTAATAAAAAAGTGTCAATCGAAATCTGCGGACAGATCCCAAATCGGGGCTTTGATCTCTAATATTCAGCATTTGGGCAGTTTCTTTCATGATTTAAAGTTTTCCTATGTTCCTAGAAGCGGTAATACTCTAGCGCATGATTTAGCTCATAGCAAGATGAAGAATTGGAAGCATACTTACCAGGTTAACAGCACTCCGTAGCCGATCTTCTCTTCAACAGCAAAAATAGGAGACTCTCTAGTTTATCTTCTTCAGCGAAGGGAGTTGAGAGGTTCTGTTTTTGGCAAATCAATCTTTATGAGTCTTCTGGACAATCCCTTGGTTTATTTATGTGAACCGACACCCTAGGGTATGTCTGGATGGGTTGCTTAGGAATACATTTCAGCCCAATTCAGTGGGCCCATCACCAAATATTAGTTTGATTAGTTGTAATGTTATTACAAGCTTGAATATATTCAGAGTATATTATGAGAAAAGGCTGAATAGTCATTCCCTTCTCCCACTTGTAATACTTATGTGTTTGAACCGGATTTAGAATAGTGATAAAATAAAATTGAAAATTAGAAATGTTTAGTTGAAGTAAGAAAGTTTAGAAAAAAAGTTAATGATTAAATAGTAAAGGAGACAAGATATGAAGGACTAAATAGAGAATTATACAAATTGAATTTTGAGTCATCATGGAAATTAGATTGATTGAGGAGGGGCAAAAGAGTAATTTAGTGGAAGATATTTTTGGAGGCAAAGTTTTGAGCTAAAGTGTAAAGTTGGAAGGACCAAGGACTCAAAGTGCAATTTTACCATTTTTCTTAAGTAAGATATTTTAAGTGAAAATTCTAGAGAATTTGAGAGAAGAAAAAGTGGTTAAAAATATGAAAATATCATCTTTTTCATTAAGTAGCCGTCCATGCCCTTTTCTTCCATTTTCAACTTTTGCTTTTATTCCAAATAGGTCCTTCCACCATTTTTAAGCTTTTCAAACTCCAAAACCTTCCATTTTCTTTGGAATTTCTGAAATAAAGTCATAAAAGAGAGTTAGTAGACACCTCAAACTCCTTATAGAATTCATTTTGAGGTGTTAGAGAGCATAGGGACTAAATCGAGAAAATTTTGAACTCAAGGATTAAGGTAAGAGAGGGTTAAATTCTCATGATATACATGTATTTTACTGTTATTTAGCATGAAAACTATTGAATTAGAGCTTATAGCTTATATGTGTTTATGTGAAATTGAAGAGAAAGAGAAGAGAGGCAAGGATCAAATTGAAGACAAAGGAAAAGAATAGAGCAAGGGGTAAACAAGAAGAAATTCAGCCTTTTTGTTGTAAGTACTACAAGAATTTTAGTTTATAGTCTATTCTTCATAATATATTTGAATTGTTAGCATGAAGATTGTTGTTTAATTATGTGTTATAAAGATGATTAAGTGAGGTTAGTGTAATAAAACATGAGAAAGAAAATGTTTTCATTGAAACAGATTGGACAGAATCAGAGGGTTAACTTTGAAAATTCACTAAAAATTGTGTATATTGATTTAAGAGACAAATTATATATGTAATTAAATCTTATTGTGTGCAGTTTCATATGGAAGAAACAGTGAATTAAATGGCTCTGTATATTATGAGTTATAACTGATTTTGTGTAACAAGGTCAGAGCATATACGAGTTCCCCTGTTCTGACTTTGAAAAATCATAAAAAAATATAGAAAAATTATAAGAGACTGAAATTTATATGGTTAATTCCTTAATGAGTCTATTTTCAATAGAAATAGACAGAAACATTATTTGATCTCTGTATTAAAAGATATATAATTTTTAGTGAAAAAAGGTTGAAACTGTCAGGCAGCAGCGAAGGAGTAAATTGAAAGAATTTACTGTACAAATTGGCTAAATTAAAAATTCTGGAAATTTTATGGTAAAAAGAGGATTGAGTTTAGTTTCAGAAACATCAAGCGGATTATAATTTTGAATTCTGTATCTCAAGATATAAATAATTTAGTGACTGTGACGCAAGTGGACAGCTTTGAAAATTAATGTGAAAATAAAAGTAAGAGTTATATGATGATATATATGTGATGAAAAATGTATATGTGAAATATTATGTGGTTAATTATAAAGATTGATTGTGTGAGTAATTGGTGAAATTGTGGAATTATTTGAGAAAATAAAGGTGAGAAATACATGATTATGTATAATGTGAAGAGAAATGTAAATGTGATGAATGAATTGTGGATAATGATGTTAAATGAGATTATGCCGATGTAGACGAATTAGAACCGTTGTGATATTAGTCGCATGCCATTAAGGAACATTAGCGCGCTCTCTGTTTAGCACGTCTCGTGCTCTCTGTTATTAGCACTGTGTGTGCTCTCTGATTAGCATTTTGTGTGCTCTCTGACTATTACTTTGTATACTCTCTATTTAGCACTGTGTGTGCTCTCTGTTACCCAGCACTTATGTTGTAACACCCCTATACCTGGTTTATACGTATAAACCCAATATAAGAGCATTACATTACAGTACGACACAGAAAGTTGAGTAACAGAAAATTTTCTTTAAAAACCGATGTCTTTAAAGGCCATTCAAATCGAAATATCATATATTAATCATTTCATTTTCATAATTCATAACATTCGAGATAACATTTTTCCCACTCATTAGGGATTCACACAGATACTATTGCACATGCCATTTTTTTAAAAAAAATACATATATTTGGATCCACCAAAGGATGATGTGATGTGATGAGAGGTCCCTGAACTCGACTTTTCTCCTTGTTACTTTGTACCTACGCGTTAAAATAAACGCGTTAAGCCGGTGAAAGCTTAGTAAGCACTACAAGAATAATAGATGACTATTTATTTATTGCTTAATTTTATCAAACATTTCAATACTCATCCGTATAAAATTTCTAACCTTTCTTGCATGTAACATTTAACTTACCTTAATGCCACCATAACACACATTCATTCTCATATACCAACTTACCTCAATGGTAGATATTACATTTTCATCCCTTTTTCACAACTTAGTCCTTTCAGCCACATTAGTTCACTTAATTATCAGCATTTAATTACACATACACGTATGGTACTTGTCTTTCATGTATTCATCATTTCACTTACCTCAATGTCATAATTTGCACATTCTTTCACTTTTCACAATCTAGCCATCATAGCTTTCTTAACCATAGCTCACTTATCTTATTTGTCCACTTGGCCCATAGTAGACTTTTATAGAACCTATCGGATAAATGGAACAAATAGAGAGTACCGAAGTACTGAACAGAGAGCACATAAGTGCTGGGCAACAGAGAGCACACAAAGTGCTAAACAGAGAGTACACAAAGTACTGAGCACACAAAGTGCTAATCAGAGAGCACACGAAGTGCTAATCGGAGAGCACACACAGTGCTAATAACAGAGAGCACGAGACGTGCTAAACAGAGAGCACACACAGTGCTAATCAGAGAGCGCGCTAGTGTTCCTTAATGGCATGCCACTACTATCTCAACGGTTCTAATTCGTCTACATGGGCATAATCTCATTTAACATCATTATCCACAATTCATTCATCACATTTACATTTCTCTTCGCATTATACATAATCATGTATTTCTCACCTTTATTTTCTAAAAATGCTTCCACAACATCACCATTTAGTCATATAATCAACAATTATAATTAAACACATAATATTTCACACATATATTTTTCTCACATATTCATCATCATATACCTCTTACTTTTATTTTCACATTAATTTTCAAAGCTGTCCACTTGCGTCACAGTCACTAAATTATTTATATCTCGAGCTACAGAATTTGAAATTAATATCTGCTTGATGTTTTTGAAACTATACTCAATCATCTTTTTACCATAAAATTTCCAGAATTTTTACTTTAGCCAATTTGTACAGTAAATTCTTTCAATTTACCCCTTCTCTGCTGTCTGTCAGTTTCGACCTTTCTTCACTAAAAATTATCTATCTTTTAGTACAGAGATCCAATAATGTTCTAGTCTGTTTATTTTGAAAATATATTCATTAAGGATTAAACCATATAAATTTCAGACTCTAATGATTTTTCTACAATTTTTCAAAGTCAGAACAGGGGAACTCGTATCTGCTCTGACCTTGTTACACAAAATCAGTTATAACTCAGAATATACAGATCCATTTAATTCACTGTTTCTTCCATATGAAACTGCACTCAATAAGCTTTAATTACATATATAATTCGACCCTTAACTCCATATACAAAATTTTTAGTGCATTTTAGAAGTTGACCCTGTGATTCTGTCCACTCTGTTTTAATGAAAACATTTTCTTTCTCATGTTTTATTACACTAATCTCACTTAATCATCTTTATAACACCTAATTAAACAACAATTTCCATGCTAACAACTCAAATATATTTTGAAGAATAGGCTATAAACCAAAATTCTTGTAGTACTTACAACAAAAAGGCTGATTTCCTTCTCTTTTCACTTTTTGTTCTTCTCTTTTCCTTTCTCTTCAATTTGATCCTTGTCTCTCTTCTCTTTCTCTTCAATTTCCCATAAACACATATAAGCTATAAGCTCTAATTCAATATTTTTCATGCTAAATAACAGTAAAATACATATATATCATGAGAATTTAACCATCTCTTACCTTAATCCTTGAATTCAAAATTTTCTCAATTTAGTCCCTATGCTCTCTAACACCTCAAAATGAATTCTATAAGAAGTTTGAGGTGTCTACTAACTCTCTTTTATGACTTTCTTTCAGAAATTCCAAAGAAAATGGAAGGTTTTGGAGTTTGGAAAGCTTAAAAATGGTGGAAGGACCTATTTGGAATAAAAGCAAAAGTTTGGAAATGGAAGAAAAGGGTATGGACGGCTACTTAATGAAAAAGATGATATTTTCATCTTTTTAACCACTTTTTCTTCTCTCAAATTCTCTAGAATTTTCACTTAAAATATCTTACTTAAGAAAAATGGTAAAATTACACTTTTAGTCCTTGGGCCTTCCAACTTTACACTTTGGCCCAAAACTTTGCCTCCAAAAATATCTTTCACCAAATTACTCTCTTGCCCCTCCTTAATCAATCTAATTCCCATGATGACTCATAATTCAATTTGGAAAAATTACTATTTAGTCCTTCATATTTTCTCACCTTTACTAATACATCCTTGATTTCTCCAAACCTTTCTAAATTCAACCATATATTCTAATTCTCAATTGTACTCTATCACTGTTCCAAATCCGATTCAAGCACACGGATGTTACATATGTGCTCTCTGTTCAGTACTTCGGTACTCTCAGTTTGTCCCGTTTATCTGATAGGTTCTATAAAAGTCTACTATGGGCCAAGTGGATAAATAAGATAAGTGAGCTATGGTTAAGAAAGCTATGATGGCTAGATTGTGAAAAGTGAAAGAATGTGCAAATTATGACATCGAGGTAAGTGAAATGATGAATACATGAAAGATAAGTACTATATGTGTATGAGTAATTAAATGCTGATAATTAAGTGAACTAATGTGGCTGAAAGGACTAAGTTGTGGAAAAGAGATGAAAATGTAATATCTACCATTGAGGTAAGTTGGTATATGAGAATGAATGCGTGTTATGGTGGCATTAAGGTAAGTTAAATGTTACATGCAATAAAGGTTAGAAATTTTATGCGCATGAGTATTGAAATGTTTGATAAAATTAAGCAATAAATAAATAGTCATCTATTATTCTTATAGTGCTTACTAAGCCTTCACCGACTTAACGCGTTTATTTTAACGCGTAGGTACAAAGTAACAAGGAGTAAAGTCGAGTTTAGGGACCTCTCATCACATCACAACATCCTTTGGAGGATTTTAAATATAGGTATTTTTTTAAGGAAATGGCATGTACAATGGTACTTGTGTGAATCCCTAATGAGTGGGAAATATGTTATCTCGAATGTTATGAATTATGAAAATGAAATGATTAATATATGATATTTCGATTTGAATGGCCTTAAAAGACATCGGTTTTTAAAGAAAATTTTCTGTTACTCAACTTTCTGTGTCGTACTGTAATGTAATGCTCTTATATTGGGTTTATACATATAAACCGGGTATAGGAGTGTTACACCACTCTTGAATAGTTATTCAACACGTGAACTATTTTTTTTTCCTTTTTTTCCCTCATCTCTACCCACATCTCTACTCAGATACAGAAGAAACTGTAATTGGAACATCATCTTCTCCCAGTCTCACGGGTAAATTTCTTTTTTTCCATCTTTACCTTTCTCTATTTTTCTTTTCTTCGTTCTTTCTTCTTTTTCTTTTTGTTGATTCTTTTTTTTAACTGCAACGTTCTTTTTCTTTTTGAGAAAAATACCAAATAATTGTTAAAAAAAACCCAATCGGCCCTGATATAGGCTCCTTCTCGGAGTGGCTAACCTCTGTTCTCTTCATTGAATCTTCTGTTCTCTCTTTTTTAGTTGATTCATCCATCACCCTGTTTATTATGTCTTGATTTTGGGACTTCCTTTATGCCTTTTCTACTCTTGGGCATCAGGTGTTTTGGTGAAAAGAAGCCTCTTGATTCTGTTTCAGGGGTGAGTTGTGTTTGTTTTAAAGTGGATTAGGATTCTTATTTCTTTTATTTACTTTTATTGTGGGAAAATAGAAAGATATTGTTTTTTGATAATGATCTGTTGGTTGACCCGTAGATTTGGGTGCACATGGCACCATTTTTTGCGACAGTTCTGTATGGAAATGCTATTAGATTGATGACAATGGTGATGAATATCAAATGAGTTCTCTGTCTTTGTTTATGAACAAGTTACTTAGCTAAAACTATTTGATTTAATTGCATGGATATTGAAAGCATATTAGAAGTTTCTTTGTTCATATTCATGCAAATATCTCTTTGCAGATGAGTTCTCTATCTTTATAATTTTGAGTCACATCTCGTATTTGAATTTTAAGTCTTAAAAACTTTAGGTCTTGGTTCACTTTCGAACTTCAAAGACACTGGTAATATATACAACTCTGTTTCCTTTTGTGTTTTTTATATTTTAAGTTTCATGATTTGTCTAATCATTTTGGGGACTTAGCATGACATTTTCGGACAATATAACTTTAGAATTGCTGACGGCAAAAAGCTACGGCAGTATTAACACCAATGTTGTATGTAACCAAAGTAAATCCTACACTGCAGTCAGACATGGAAATAGACAAGTTTGTAATCATGTTCTTTTGAGTTATCTGGGTCCTCTTGTGGTCTTTGAGTTTGATGCTTTTGTATATGTAGAAAGCCTATTTACTAATAAGAGAAATATATAAGATTTGTGTCTGAACTCTTTTTGCATCACTTTCTATTTGATTTTGTTATGCATTCAGCTCATAGAAAAGAAGCAAATAATTTGTACTACATTTTAACCTTTTATTTTTTGTACATTGATTATCAACAGATTGTCAAAGAAGATGAAGAACCAACAGAATTTCTTGAGTTGCTGAGGGCATTTTAGCTCTGCTGCAATTAAGGCAAAACCTACAAGCCAATAGATTTTATAAATCATCTTCCCGTTTCTTCGAATGGCTTAATTTTGCTCTGAAGTTTCATGCATCAAGCCTAGTTCCCATGGCAAAACCAACGTGGTGCTTAACCTTTTCTTCTATCATATCTTAATTGTCGTATGTAGTTTCAGAAAAAAAATCTGCTATATCTGTGCAATATAGTTGGTTTGGCAGCTTTTAAGCAGATTGGTATGGTAAGCCTATGCTCCTTCCAGCATCTGCTATATGCAAGGATTTTAAGATATTCCATGTAACGTTTTAACTAGGTTAAATTTTTTGCATATATTCTGCAACATTGATATTCTTATGGTTTTCTAGGCCTCAATTGATCATTAGAGGGGTAGTTCTTATGATAGAATATCAAATTAGACTACCACAGGTTTTCATTCCCATCATTTTAAGTGTTTACTCAGGAGTTAAATTTTGCGCCACTCCATTGTTAGTATGAAAGCATGAATAAGACCTATATGCAACTATTTTAATTGGTTGTGTTAGACTTTTGCATATATTTTTTCATATTTGTTGTAAAGGTTAACTTCCAGGTTGGTTGTTTTTACTTCATTAACTAGACTTCAGTTATATTGATACTAAATGAGGAGAATGAGTTTAAGATGTCAATTAGAATATGTTGTCTATGAAACTATTCTTTAGAGGCGTGGAATGGAGTGATTGAAAATGTTTAAAAATTCTCCATGTATGTAAAAGCACAAGCATGTAATCTTGAGCATTTTCAGCTGTGAAGTTTAGAGTTACAAGTGTTCTATCTTGACGTAATGTTTTTTAAGGCAAATACTACATATAATTGTTCTATCTTGACAATGATGCTTCTTAAAACAAATTATTATTGCATGTCAGTGAATCATATAACCTGTTTTTTCTCTTTTGTAGGCTGTAATGGCCAGTGACTTCTCTGTCTCTCAATTTCGTTTCTTGGAAAGACTTTTTTTTTATGTTGAATTAATTTTGAGGTATTTGTGATTTGTATCAGGTGTAACCTTCACCATCAATGCATTTACAAGGCAGAATTATATTTCTGAAAAAATAAGCCTTATGTTGCAGTTGAAGTTGCTAGCAAGAGCTAAAGAAAATGGAGCTGACTTTGCTGGTTATATTATGGATGTGAACATGATCCATGTAAACAATTTGTGGCCAAGGATGAAACCAGCAGCAATCTAGCTCTTAGCTCCAAACCCAAAAATCTTTTTGTTGTTTGATGTAATATAAGCTTTGGTTTTTTCTTTAAGGAGTTAGTATTAAAGTTTTTCTCTCATTTTTAATGGAGGAAAACATGTATTTTTTTTATGGTTTTGTTTTGTTCTAAGGCTGTTTACATAGTTTTATGTTTGGAAACAACTAAAACAATTATCAGTTATCTAATGTTTTTCAAATGTCTTTTTTATTTCTTCTTGATCTTTGATCTTACATATGCATTGTAGTTTAAAACTAATAAAGTAAGTTATATATTATTTTTCTAATATTATATATTATATTTTTTACTAATTTATATTTTAATAATAATTATATTAAAAAATGTTGTTAAACTATATATTATTCTATTTAATTATATTTAATAATAATTATGTTAAAATATAATTAAATTATTTAATATTATTATTAAATTATATTAATAATAATCTTATTTAAATTTCATAACAATAATCATTTACCTAATAAAATTATGATAAGAATATTTTAGTCATTTAAGCTTTTCTTATTATGCTATTACAGCATCATTTTATTCAACCAAACACAAAAATACTATTACAGCTCTATTCTATTTCATTTAACCAAACAACTGAATTACTGATTAAGTCATATTCCATTACAGCTCTATGCCATTACAGCGAACCAAACGTGACCTTAGGGTATTGCTTAATGCTTAAGGCTAGGGGCACATCTCTTCATTTGATTGGGCATTGGTTCGGGGCCTTTACACGTGTTTTTCTTTCTCAAATTGGTTTTGTTTAAGTTTTTTCTTCCTGGGCCATTGTTTACATTCTGTTTATGGTCTTGTATGTTTTTATCTGATTAATGCTTAAGGCTTGAAACAGAATCACTGGGTGGTTGAGCAACCTACAATAAAAAATTGCATGTAAGAACCCCTTGTTATACCAAAAGTTCAACCAAGCTCGAATTACTTCTATTCTTTTCAACACAAGTATCACTTCTTGAAACACTAACATTGATCCTTGCCTATATTTAACTTAAAAAAACTCGGGAAAAAAAGAGAGCAAAGCATCAGCCTATCGCAATATCTCTAGTCATCTATTATTTAACCAAAGTAAAGAATAAACTTTATGTTTTTTTGTTTTTTTTTTCCTCTGCAACATCAAAAAAAATTATCCAAATCATAAAAATTACAGTAAGAAAAAACAACTTCTTTCTTTACTTATAAGCTTATAAGCAAAAAAAAAACAGAAGAAGAAAGGAAATGATAAAGCTCAATAGTAAAAGCATCGACGGTAAAATTATGCTAAAAAAATCATCATCAACAAATTAAAATTAAAACAAACAATGTGAACCATATGAAGTGTTTAATACGAATTAAAAAGTGAATACCTCAAACGACTTATTAGGATTATGATTGGTAGCAACGGCACCAAAAGTAGACATTACGAAACTACAAAATTAATCAAAGCGAAACAAAAAAAGAAATGCGATTGTGATAAACTTCGAATCTTTGCATTGCAAAATAAAACAAAGAAAATATGAACAGGGAAGAAAAAGAAAATTTACCTTATAGGGTTTTGAAAGGAAAGGAAAAACTAGATAAAGTAAGTAGAAAGAGTAGACGAAATATATATAAATAAATAAATATATAGAGAGAGAAAAAATAGAGAGTCGTTGGTTGGGGTGCGAGGCGGTGTAGGTTAACGGAGAGGCCGCGTTGCGTTTGATGGACGCCACACCAGATCACCGTGTCTGTAATCCTTTCATGTTGCAATATTTTATGGATATCGGGCCTGTCCTTAATTAGACTACATCTTTGAAAACACTTTTTCAAGCCCAAATTCATGTTTCTTCGGAAGATTAATATTTTATCTATTGTCATTTACATCATAATTTATTGTTATTTTCTAGTGTGTGTTTTTATTTTTAATTAATTAAAAATTTATAATCTATACTATATAACACTTAATCGAAAAAATATGGTTGATTAAGTTAATTGATTGAATTATTGTCATAAATAAATTTTAACATTAATTTTATTAAAAAATATTTAAAAGTATTTTAATAATTTAATTAATATTAATATGATGATATTTTTATTTTTTAATTGTTTAAATACAAAAACTAAAATTAAATGTTTAATAATTAAATTCAATAGTTACAGATACTTCACCACTTTATAATTAATTTTTTTATATAAATTTATTTTTCATATTAAGTTCTTTTTTTATATGTGAGTTTATAATTTTAATATTAAACTTCATTTAAAGGAAGAAACAATTTCAAATATTATGTTGTAGGCATTTCGAAATTAATTACAACGAAAGATGTGGAGTTTAAAACGGAATAAATTGTTGTAGAACTATTAGATTTCATGGATATTCTTTTAATTCTTGTGGATGCAGGCTACTATTCGTAAAAAGTTATATTCTTTTTTCCATTATTTAAATTTTGAAATTGATAACCTTTTAAAATAAAAAAAATTGTGGAAATAAATTTAAAATATTCTAGACAAAATATAAATATTTTAATCTTTTTAATTTTAAGTTATCTTTTAGAAAAATAATTTTTTTAAATTTTTTTACTTAACTAAAAGAATGATTTACGAATAGAATAAACTTTATATTTTTTATTTTTTCTTTCCTCTGTAACATCAAAATTTTTTTATCTAAATCATAAAAATTACAGTAAGAAAAAATGACTTCTTTCTTTACTTACAAGCTTATAGACAAAAAAAAAGAAAGAAAGGAAATGATAAAGCTCAATAGTAAAAGCATCGATGGTAAAATTATACTAAAAAAATCATCATCAACAAATTAAAATTAAAACGAACAATGTGAATCATATAAAGTATTTAATACGAATTAAAAAGTGAATACCTCAAATGATTTATTAGGGTTATGATTGGCAGCGACAACACTAAAAGTAGACATTACGAAACTGCATAATTAATCAAAGAGAAACCAAAAACGAAATGCGATTGTGATAAACTTCGAATCTTTGCATTGCAAAATAAAACAGAAAAAATATGAACGGGAAAGAAAAAGAAAATTTACCTTGTAGGGTTTTGAAAGGAAAGGAAAAACTGGATAAAGTAAGTAGAAAGAGTAGACGGAATGTATATAAATAAATAAATATAGAGAGAGAGAAATAATCGAGAGTCGTTGGTTGGGGTGCGAGGCAGTGTAGGTTAACGGAGAGGCCGCGTTGCGTTCGATGGACGCCACACCAGATCACCGTGCCTATAACCCTTTCATGTTGCAATATTTTATGGATATTGGGCCTGGCCTAAGTTAGACTACATATTTGAAAACACTTTTTCAAGACCAAAATCATGTTTATCCAGAAAGATTAATATTTTATCTATTGTTATTTACATCATAATTTATTGTTATTTTCTAGTGTGTGTTTTTCTTTTTAATTAATTAAAAATTTATAATCTATACTATATAATACTTAATCGGAAAAATATAATTGACTAAGTTAATTGATTGAATTGATGTCATAAATAAATTTTAACATTAATTTTATTAAAAATTATTTAAAAGTATTTTTAATAATTTAATTAATATTAATATGATGATATTTTTATTTTTTTGACTGTTTAAATATAGAAAACTAAAAATTAAATGTTTAATAATTAAATTCAATAGTTACATATACTTCACCACTTTATAATTGATTTTTTTATATAAATTTATTTTTCATATTAAATTCTTTTTTTTTGGTGAATTTATAATTTTAATATTAAGATTCATTTAAAGGAAGAAACAATTTCAAATGTTATGTTGTAGGTATTTCTAAATTAATTACAACGAAAGATGTGGAGTTTAAAACGGAATAAATTATTGTAGAGATATCATGTAACACTCCTATACCCGATTTATACGTATAAACCCAATATAGGAGCATTACATTACAGTACGGCACAGAAAGTTGAGTAACAGAAAATTTTCTTTAAAAAAACCGATGTCTTTTAAGACCATTCAAATCAAAATATCATATATTAATCATTTCATTTTCATAATTCATAACATTCGAGATAACATTTTTCTCACTCATTAGGGATTCACACAGATACTATTGTACATGCCATTTCCTTAAAAAAATACCTATATTTGGAGTCCACCAAAGGATGATGTGATGTGATGAGAGGTCCCTGAACTCGACTTTTCTCTTTGTTACTTTGTACCTACGCGTTAAAATAAACGCGTTAAGCCGGTGAAGGCTTAGTAAGCACTACAAGAATAATATATGACTATTTATTTATTACTTAATTTTATCAAACATTTCAATACTCATGCGTATAAAATTTCTAACCTTTCTTGCATATAACATTTAACTTACCTTAATGCCACCATAACACACATTCATTCTCGTATACCAACTTACCTCAATGGTAGATATTACATTTTCATCCATTTTTCACAACTTAGTCCTTTCACCCACATTAGTTCACTTAATTATCAGCATTTAATTACACATACACGTATGGTACTTATCTTTCATGTATTCATCATTTCACTTACCTCAATGTCATAATTTGCACATTCTTTCACTTTTCACAATCTAGCCATCATAGCTTTCTTAACCATAGCTCACTTATCTTATTTGTCCACTTGGCCCATAGTAGACTTTTATAGAACCTATCGGATAAACGGAACAAATAGAGAGTACCGAAGTACTGAACAGAGAGCACATAAGTGCTGGGCAACAGAGAGCACACAAAGTGCTAAACAGAGAGTACACAAAGTACTGAGCACACAAAGTGCTAATCAGAGAGCACACGAAGTGCTAATCGGAGAGCACACACAGTGCTAATAACAGAGAGCACGAGACGTGCTAAACAGAGAGCGCGCTAGTGTTCCTTAATGGCATGCCACTAATATCACAATGGTTCTAACTTGTCTACATGGGAATAATATCTTATATAACATCATTTCTCATAATTTCATATATCACATTTACATTTCTCTTCACATATACATAATCATGTATTTCTCATCTTTACTTTCTCAAATAAATCCACAATTTCACCAATTAGTCATATAATCAATAATTACAATTAAACACATAATATTTCATACAATATTTTTCTCATATATTCATCATTATATACCTCTTACTTTTATTTTCACATTAACTTTTCAAAGCTGTCCACTTGCGTTACAGTCACTAAATTATTTATACCTCAAGCTACAGAATTCAAAATTATAATCCGTTTGATGTTTCTGAAACTAGACTCAATCATCTTTTTACCATAAAATTTCCAGAATTTTTACTATAGCCAATTTGTACATTAAATTATTTCAAGTTACCCATTCTTTGCTGTCTGACAGTTTCGACCTTTCTTCACTAAAAATTATATATCTTTTATTACAGAGATCAAATAATGTTCCCGTCTATTTCTATTAAAAATAGACTAATTAATTAATTAACCATATAAATTTCAGTCTCTAATAATTTTTCTATATTTTTCAATGATTTTTCAAAGTCAGAACAGGGGAACTCGTATCTGCTTTGAACTTGTTACACAAAATCAGTTATAACTCAGAATACACAGATCCATTTAATACACTGTTTCTTCCATATGAAACTACACACAATAAGCTTTAATTACATATATAATTCGACCCTTAACTCCATATACAAAATTTTTAGTGCATTTTCAAAGTTAACCCTCTGATTCTGTCCAATCTGTTTCAATGAAAACATTTTCTTTCTCATGTTTTATTACACTAATCTCACTTAATCATCTTTATAACACCTAATTAAACAACAATTTCCATGCTAACAACACAAATATATTATGAAGAATAGGCTATAAACTAAAATTCTTGTAGTACTTACAACAAAAAGGCTGATTTTCTTCTCTTTTACCCCTTGCTCTATTCTTTTCCTTTGTCTTCAATTTGATCCTTGTCTCTCTTCTCTTTCTCTTCAATTTCACATAAACACATATAAGCTATAAGCTCTAATTCAATAGTTTTCATGCTAAATAAAAGTAAAATACATGTATATCATGAGAATTTAACCATCTCTTACCTTAATCCTTGAATTCAAAATTTTCTCGATTTAGTCCCTATGCTCTCTAACACCTCAAAATGAATTCTAAAAGAAGTTTGAGGTGTCTAATAACTCTCCTTTATGACTTTATTTCAGAAATTCCAAAGAAAATGGAAGGTTTTGGAGTTTGGAAAGCTTAAAAATGGTGGAAGGACTTATTTGGAATAAAATCAAAAGTTGGATGGAAGAGAGAATGGTATGAACGGTTAGCTTTATGGAGAGAGCTGATATCTTTGCTTTTTAATTGATTTCTCTCTCTCTCAAATTCTCTAGACTTTTCTTCAAAAATATCTCACTTAATAAAAATGGTAAAATTGCACTTTTAGTCCTTAGGCCTTCCAACTTTACACTTTGGCCCAAAACTTTGCCTCCAAAAATATCTTTCACCAAATTACTCTCTTGCCCCTCCTTAATCAATCTAATTCCCATGATGACTCATAATTCAATTTAGATAAATTACTATTTAGTCCTTCCTATTTTCTCACCTTTACTAATACATCCTTGATTTCTCCAAACCTTTCTAAATTCAACCATATATTCTAATTCTCAATTGTACTCTATCACTGTTCCAAATCCGATTCAAGCACGTGGATGTTACATATCAAATTTCATGGATATTTTTTTAATTCCTATTGATGCAGACTACTATTCGTAGAAAGTTTTATTCTTTTTTTCCATTATTTAAAATTTGAAATTGATAATCTTTTAAAATAATAAAAAATTATTTGTGGAAAAATATTTAAAATATTCTAGACAAAATATAAATATTTTAATCTTTTTAATTTTAAATTATCTTTTAGAAAAATAATTTTTTAAAATTTTTTTTACTTAACTAAACGAATGATTTACGAATAGAATAAACTTTTTATGTTTTTTTCTTTTCTCTGTAACATCAAAAAGAAATTATCCAAATCATAAAAATTATAGTAAGAAAAAACAACTTCTTTCTTTACTTACAAGCTTATAGACAAAAAAAGAAGAAGAAAGGAAATGATAAAGCTCAATAATAAAAGCATCAACGGTAAAATTATGCTAAAAAAATCATCATCAACAAATTAAAATTAAAACGAACAATGTGAACCATATGAAGTATTTAATATGAATTAAAAAATGAATACCTAAAATGATTATTAGGGTTATGATTGGCAGCGACGGCACCAAAAGTAGACATTACGAAACTGCATAATTAATCAAAGAGAAACCAAAAAAGAAATGCGATTGTGATAAACTTCGAATCTTTGCATTGCAAAATAAAATAGAGAAAATGTGAACGGGGAAGAAAAAGAAAATTTACCTTGTAAGGTTTTGAAAGGAGAGGGAAAACTGGATAAAGTAAATAGAAAGAGTAGACGGAATATATATAAATAAATACATATAGAGAGAAAGATTCGAGAGTCGTTGGTTGGGGTGCGAGGCGATGTAGGTTAACGGAGAGGTCGCGTTGTGTTCGATGGACGCCATATCAGATCACCGTGTTTGTAACCCTTTCATGTTGCAATATTTTATGGATATCGGGTCTGGCCTGAGTTAGACTACATCTTTGAAAACACTTTTTCAAGCCCAAATTCATATTTCTCTGAGAAGATTAATATTTTATCTATTATTATTTATATCATAATTTATTGTTATTTTCTAGTGTATGTTTTCATTTTTAATTAATTAAAAATTTATAATCTATACCATATAATACTTAATAGGAAAAATATGGTTGATTAAGTTAATTGATTGAATTGGTGTTATAAATAAATTTTAACATTAATTTTATTAAAAATTATTTCAAAGTGTTTTTAATAATTTAATTAATATTAATATGTTGATATTTTTATTTTTTTGACTATTTAAATAAAGAAAACTAAAAATTAAATGTTTAATAATTAAATTCAATAGTTAGAGATACTTCACCACTTTATAATTGATTTTTTTATATAAATTTATTTTTCATATTAAGTTTTTTTTTATGGGTGAGTTTATAATTTTAATATTAAGCTTCATTTAAAGGAAAAAACAATTTCAAATGTTATGTTGTAGGCATTTCGAAATTAATTACAAAGAAAGATGTGGAGTTTAAAACAGAATAAATTGTTATAGAGCTATCAGATTTCATGGATATTCTTTTAATTCTTGTTATATTCTTTTTTTCCATTATTTAAATTTTGAAATTGATAATCTTTTAAAATAATAAAAAATTATTTGTAGAAATAAATTTAAAATATTTTAGACAAAATATAAATATTTTAATCTTTTTAATTTTAAATTATCTTTTAGAAAAATAATTTTTTAAATTTTTTTACTTAACTAAACGAATGATTTACGAATAGAAAAAAAGGTGTAATTATTTATATACCAAGCCCTCTTCATTTAATGGTTACAAAGGATATAAATGTAGGATCAAAATTATGACATTAAATAAGCTATAGAGAATTCTAAAGTTTTTAAAATATTTTTGCTAGAGTTTACAAGCTTTCAGACCTTTTTATAGGGTTTATGTTTCAAACCAGCTCGCTTCTTTTTAATATCACGTGCCTAATTAATTAACCTCAAGCTCAAAAATTCCAATTTATCAAAGATAGAATCTGCTGATTGCTCCCACGCTTGCAAGGTCTCATTTTCCAATGTATCCTCAAATAACCACCATGATTCGAACTTGAAAGAAGGATGATTTTTGGAATGACCCTTCCCATCCGTATTAATTAAAATTGGAAAATGATCTGAAAAAGTATGAGGAAGATGTTTAATGTTATCATACCGAAACAATTCAAACCACTACTCAGAAGTAACCCCTCTATCCAAACACTCCTGGATATTCGTTTTAGGTAAGTTATTCCTCCCCCAAGTGTACCAAATACTAGAATAGTCAATATCCATCAAAGTATAGTCCTCAAGCACATCCCGAAAAAGTTGCATTCTTCGTTCCTCTCTTGATAACCTATCAACTTTTTCGAAAGAAAAAAAAATCTCATTAAAGTCTCCCGCCACAAGCCATGAAAAATTATTATTTTCACTAAGACATTTAAGTAAATTCCAATTTTCATTTTTGATACTTGCGAAAGGTTCTCCATAGAACCCAGTAAATCGCCAAAGTCTATCATTATCTGGTTATCGAATCAATATATCAATGTGATTCTTTAAGTAGCTTCGTAAACGAATATCCGTTCCATCCTTCCAAGCCAAGCTTAAACCACCCCTTGAACCATTTGAGTCAACGTCAATGCCATAACTAAAACCGTAGTGTCTCCTCACTTTTTCCATACGAGTACCATCCAATTTCGTCTCCATTAAGAATAAAATTCGGGGACCATTCGACTTCAAAACATACCGAAGCCGTCGTAACTGTCCGTAAATTCCTCAATCCTCGGACATTCTAACTAATAATCTTTATTGTGTCCGATCAGCATGCCAATTGGCATCCGCCGATCCAAAATTAGAGGAAGCATGGGTTTGGTCTAATGGGTTAACAACGGTATCCAAAATTCCAAACACCTCAATATCTTCCTGATGTGCTTTTGTTTTTTTGACAAAATCTCTATCTGCCTTACATAATTCATCCACGTCATCAATTAAAAAATTCACTTTTCTTTTTCCTACATGAGTGACATTTGGTAAGGGAATATTCTTAGCATCTCTATAATTGCATTTCCACCTGGCCATAGAAACACTCATATCCTAATGGGATTTTCCTTTTTAAATTCACCCTTCTTTGAAGTTGACAAAATAGCTTCCATATCCATTTCCTCCCTCAATTTCTCCTTATTTATTTCCATTCCCTCAGTATCTGCCGAAAAATCCTCCTTCCAATTATCAGCCTCACCAATTTGTCCCCCAGTTTCCATGTGTAACTCTCCTTCCTCCTCCTCCGTTTCGAAATCAGAATCAATCTGTGCAGCTCCGGTCATCGAAAATAAACCAACAGTCCCCAACTCAGATTTTTTATCAACAATCCCAGATTTTCCAATATAATTCCGCTGGGTTCTAACCGCCTTTAATGCCAACTCAAACTGCAGAAATTCCTTGCCTAACAACTTCGACTCAACCCTCAACGCAACACTGTAGGGGAACGAATCTTCCCCCTTCATCTTCTCCTCCTGTGAGATCTCTACACAGTCCATAATGCCATGCCCCATTCTCCCACACCCAAAATAGAAAATCGAAAGGTTTTCGTATTTAAAAGGTAATCAAGTTTTCCCCTATCAGTTGTGGAAACAAAAAGACCTCGTCGAAGAGGTTTATAGACATCCACCAGTACACGAATCCGACAGAAGTTACCTGAAATCTCCGATCGTTGCAACCCTCCAAAGGTAGACCCCACCGCATGCATAAGGTCTTTCTTGTCGTACTCCGGTGGACATGAACCCAGTTTCAGCCATAAAGGAGATATAGCCAACTCAACCTTTGCACGTTCCAAGGGAGATAACAATTTATCCATGAGCACAAGTTGTCGCCGGAAAAACCAAGGTCCACCCTCCAAAATATGCTCCATATCCATCTCATTATAAAAAAAAACCAAGAACAAATTTTGACCACCATATCAATCTCAAATCTTTTACTAGTTTTCCAAACACTTTTCATTTGGGCTCGAAAGCTGTCTGGATTGAAAGACTTCTTTGTCAAAACTGTGCATAACAAAGATAATTTCCCTTTGGGAACAATCACTGAACTCTTCACAGTCAATTGGACCAGTTCCTCTTCCAATAAAAAAACTTCCTCCTCCGCCATAATTCACTATAACCGCAGAATCACCACTCCCCCACAACTCAACCACAGTCTAAAACTGTTCTCTGTGAGTCAATTTAGAGAGCGCTCTCGACTCTATATGTACAAATAAATGAAAATGTTAAATCTTGTACTCAGTTAAATAATTTCATATAAACTTTATTCACACCCTCGGTCCCTCTTCACACTTGCACTTTCTAAAATTGTACCTTTTCTTTTTCAAAATTCCTAAATCACCAAAATAATCTTAAAAACACTTATAAACCACCTAAATTGATCGCATTTGCAAAATTGAAGATGAATATAAATTAGACCCAAACTTGGGATACCAATACTTGATCTTTATTTGGGTAAGAAAGCTGATAAAAAAGCTTTGCTATAGGGTCAGGTGATGTGTTAAATACTTTATTCCATTAATGTATTCACACTACTTAATGCAAATCAACCTTTGCATAATGTAGCATATCTGATGTTATGAACTAAACAAATTATCAATAATTAGAAAAACTAAACCATTGGAGAAGAAGAAGAAGCAAGTTCCATCAACACATGGAAAATGCTTACAGTTTAGACCTTTTACGTTGAACTAATTAGAAGAGAGTTCAATAGATCCATAATCAAGCAATTCCTCTATCATCTGCTCTATATGATCATCTTCTAATAGGACGAACGGTTGCTTACTCCCAACTTGACTTTCCTCATATCCATCCCGTTTCTTCCCCGGAATATGCTGCCGGTAATCCGTTTCCACGATATTGCTTCCGCTGACGGTGTAGCTTGGAGCAGCCAAAGGTTGACCACATTGTGTTGCATAAGGGTCATTTGCTTCATTTTTTTAGCCAGTTGCAGTGCTGCCATGTGACATTTATGTAACTTAGCTGCCAAAGTAGCTGAGAGAAGCTTTGATGAAGCAGATTGGGAGTCATTGGGATTGTATGGGAAATTGGTTCGTGTTTTTGCCCCACATATAAGCCTTGCCGCCTCGTCATATGCTCTTGCTGCATCCTTCACCGTTTCAACAAACGTGTTCCTCATCAATAAATAAATAAAAACAATTATAAAAGGGGAAATAAAAGATAGTTTCAAGGAAATTATAAAATGGGGTGTCAAATTTCAGAGACCCAAAAACCCCAATGTCTTTGACGGACGCCACAGTATCGTTGCTGTGGTCTACCCATGATGGGTTTTTAAGAGAAAACGTAAGTGTTTGTGATATGTCTGAGAGTGAAGAAAAGCAAAACAAAATGAGTTGAGAAGGGAAGGGGAGTGTGAAAGCTTAAAAGAGGGGCTTATACAGAAGCTTCTATCGCCGTATTCTGAACCTGTGTGGTTACTTATCAATTATCAACATCTGAATAATAGGACCCTCAATGGGTAGTTTCTTTTTTCGTTTTTCTCCCCCCTTACTTTTAGTTTAATATCTTTCTACACGAGGAACAATTTTTTTTCTCTTTTCCACTTTTTCGTTGATCGACTATTTTAACTCTTTTTTTATTAAATATTAGTTATAATACACTCATGTCAATAAAAAAATAATGTAAAGAATTGTACAAATTGATTATTAGAATATTCATTTCTTAGATTTCAAGTAGGTTAATTTTGGGTCAAACTTATTTTTTATTGAATTTTATATAAAAGTATAAAAAATAAAAATATTCTTATAATAATATTCCTTTCTGTTAAAATAAAAAAGGCTTTTAAGTTGTTTTTCAATTAGATTGTTTTGTAACAATATTTCATTTAAATATTTTACCTTTTGATATTTTTATAATATAAAAGGGCATAAATGTGATTTCAAACGTTTAATGTTGTTAGAGATTTTTTTTTCTTGTGTTTTGTTCTGAAAGTTACTAGAAATTTTGATTAGGAACTTACACGTAATTTTATAGAAGTTGTTTTCTTCTTATAAAGAAATAATAATAATAATCACCCTCTATTAATGAATTGTTCTGGTTGTAGACTTCATTCGGGAGACATTTATCATATTGTAGATCAGTTTCTATAATCACTAGTTATGAAATGACATTCAATGGGCAAGAATGTTTTCAACTTTTTCTTTTTCTTTCTACTCTCCTAATGTCTTTTAATTTATATTAAAATTTACGTTACAAGTGACGCAGGTGATAAATGATGTCTTCTAATCTATATCTAAATTTATTTCGAGAAAAAAAGAAACATCCTCTAATTAATGCCAAATATATATATATATATATATATTTTAAATGAGATGGTAGGTTGGTTGTGTTTGGCCGCAGTAGTCAGTAGACAAAGGTAACATGGCTCACATCATGTTCACAAATACATAGAAAACCTACCCATATGCGATAGAACAAGGTAAGGACAAAAACCACGTTTCATGTGATTTTCAAGCCCCATCCTTTCATAATAGAAAGATAATATTATACTTGTCCATGTTATAGCCATGGAATGAGAACGAGCTGCAATAATTGACCCATATATATTCCTTTGTTGTGGATGAGGCAATCCATGTCCCATAAGATTTGCAGGTCGATTTCAATGCCCACCTTTTTGTTCCTTTTGAAGGGGAAGGTCATCAGCAAAGAATTCGAAGCAAATCCCGAGATTAAATTTTCTCAGGTTCTGACACGAGATTATTATTGTACCTTAATTCTTAAAGCTTAAAAATAAGGTTTTTTACTAAAATAATATTTAAAAAAAATAATATATACCAAAATAATATATTCTTCTCGTTAATTACCAAAATGGTACACTTGGGGGAGTGGTGCCTATCTGGTAGGCGGCACCACTGTGCACTCTGACAAAAAATAATTTTTTATTTATTTAATATTAATAAAATTATTTAAATCATATTTTTTTTAAAAAAATACTGATACGGGTTTAGGTCAAACTCGATACATAAATACGGGTGTGATATTTTTGGGTGGTGCCTGTCTGGTAGGCGGCACCAGTAGTGCCTACCTACCAGGCGGCACCTCATTCACTCTCCCCTGCAGACTTTTCCTCGTGTTGTCCTTCAACTTTGCATGAAAAAAAAATGTAAGATATATGGGGACCTTAAAATGGTCCCCAAACACACAACATTTAGCAAAGAAAGAAAAGAAGAAGAAGAAGGAGGGAAGGAGGGTGGAACGGCAGCATCAAAGAGAGAAGGGAAGGAGAGAAAAGAAGAAAAAAAAGAAGGTATGTTGGATGATTTTAAATAGAAATTTTACTTGTTAGATGATTTTAAAAAGAAGAAAACGAAATTTTCTTTTATAAAAATGACTTAAAATAAATTTTAAATAGAAATTGCTTCAAATTTAAGAGTGATTTTAAAAATGAATGACTTAAAATTATCAAGACATGGTCCAATAATTATATTGATAGTATATTGGATGAGGTGACCATGTATTATATTTCTATGATTTCACATATTATTATTTTCTAAAATACATATTTTACCTTTCTTTATCATATATATATATATGTATGTATGAACCCCTTATAAATAATATTTTGTTAAAATATTTTAACAAACATCAATTGATATAAACTATAGATTCATCAAAATATGGGTAAAAAATAAATTTATTCATATTATATTAAATTATGACATGCATAAAAAAAGGTATGTAAAAGTATACTTATTAAAATTTTATATAAAAGTTAAATGAAATTTAATTGAGTTGATAAAGTTAAAAATTTAAATCCATTTTATTGATTTTATATAAAATTTAAAAAATACACTAATAATAATCTAATGGTTTCAATTATTTTACTTAGTATGCAAGTGTCACTGTAACATCCGCGTTCTTAAATCGGATTTGAGTGATAAAATAGAATTGAGAATTAGAAATGTTTAGTGGAAGTAAGAAATGTTAGAAAATTTTAAGGATTAAATAGTAAAGGGGAGAAAATATGGAGGATTAAATAGCGAATTATCCAAATTGAATTTTGAGTCATCATGGGAATTAGATTGATTGAGGAGGGGCAAAAGAGTAATTTGGTGGAAGATATTTTTGGAGGCAAAGTTTTGGGCCAAAGTGTAAAGTTGGAAGGTTTAGGGACTAAAAGTGCAATTTTACCATTTTTATTAAGGTAGATATTTTAAGTGAGATTTCTAGAGAATTTGAGAAAGGTTAAAAATCAATTAAAGGTCAAAAATATCAGCTCTTTTCATGTTCAACCGTTCATACCATTCTCTCTTCCATCCAACTTTTGATTTTATTCCAAATAAGTCCTTCCATCATTTTTAAGCCCTCCAAGCTCCAAAATCTCCTATTTTCTTTGAAAATTCTGAAAGAAAAGTATAGGAAGGGGTTAGTAGACACCTCAAACTTCTTAAAGAATTCATTTTGAGGTGTTAGAGAGCATAGGGATTAAATTGAGAACTTTTGAATTCAAGGGTTAAGGTAAGAAGTGGTTAAATTCTCATGACATACATGTATTTTAGTGTTATTTAGCATTAAAATCATTGAATTTTAGCCTTTAGCTTATATGTGTTTGTATGAAATTGAAGAGAAAGGAAAGAAGGAGAGGGACCAAATTGAAGAAAAGGGCAAAGAGAAGAGAAAGGAGTAAGAAGAGAAGAATATCAACCTTTTTGTTGTAAGTACTACAAGAGTTTTGAATTATAGTTTAATTTCTCTAATGGTATGTGAATTATTAGCATAAAAATTGTGATTAGGTACTTAATTGGAATGGTTACAATGATAAAATGAAAGGACTAAAGTGTGATTTAGTAAAACAGTGTTGGACAGAACAGAGGATTAACTTCGAAAATTCACCAAAAATGGTATATAATGATTTAATGGTTGAATTATATATGTAATTAAAGCTTATTGAGTGTAGTTTCAGATGGAAGAAACAGTGAATTAAATGGATCTGTGTATTCTGAGTTATAACTGATTTTGTGTAACAAGGTCAGAACAGATACGAGTTCCCCTGTTCTGATTTTGAAAAATCATAGAAAAATTTAGAAAAATCATTAGAGTCTGAAATTTATATGGTTGAATCCTTAATGAATCTATTTTCAAAAGAAACAGACTACAACATTATTGGATCTCTGTACTAAAAGATATATAATTTTTAGTGAAGAAAGGTCGAAACTGACAGACAACAGAGAAGGGGTAAATTGAAAGAATTTACTGTACAAATTTGCTAAAGTAAAAATTCTGGAAATTTTATGGTAAAAAGATGATTGAGTCTAGTTTCAGAAACATCAAACGGATTATAATTTCGAATTCTGTAGCTCGAGGTATAAATAATTTAGTGACTGTAACGCAAGTGGACAGCTTTGAAAAGTTAATGTGAAAATAAAGTTAAGAGGTATATAATGATGAATATGTGAGAAAAATATTGTATGAAATATTATGTGTTTAATTATAATTATTGATTATATGACTAATTGGTGAAATTGTGGATTTATTTGAGAAAGTAAAGGTGAGAAATACATGATTATGTATATGTGAAGAGAAATGTAAATGTGATATATGAAATTATGAGAAATGATGTTATATAAGATATTATGCCCATGTAGACAAGTTAGAACCATTGTGATATTAGTGGCATGCCATTAAGGAACACTAGCGCGCTCTCTGTTTAGCACGTCTCGTGCTCTCTGATTAGCACTTTGTGTGCTCTTTGATTAGCACTTTGTGTGCTCTCTGATTAGTACTTTGTGTACTCTCTGTTTAGCACTGTGTGTGCTCTCTGTTGCCCAGCACTTATGTGCTCTCTGTTAGTACTTTGGTACTCTCTGCTTGTTCCGTATATCTTAACGGTTCTATGATAGTCTACTATGGGCTAAGCTACAGAAAGTGGTTAAAAGTGTAAATTGTGCTATTGTGATAATTTACAAGTTACAGGTGAGTAAGACAAGAAGTTTATATGCATGATTACTAAAATGATCATTCATTATTTTTGTAGTGCTTACTAAGCCTTCACCGGCTTAACGCGTTTATTTTAACGCGTAGGTACAAAAGCTACGAGAAGTTGAAGTCAAGTTAAAGGACCTCTCATCACATCACATCACTATTGGAAGTCTTCAATTTAGGTACATTACTTTTGGTAAAAATGGCATGTACAAATTGTACTGTTATATATATTTAGTGAATGGTTAAAAAAGGTTGTTTTGGATTACTACAAGTTAATGACTTGAAATGATGTATTTTGAATAGAATAACTTAAAACACATCATTTAAAAAAAAATTGTTATACTCGTGTTAAAAATCTCCGCTACTGTATGTAATGCTTCTATATCGGGTTTATACGTGTGAACCGGGTATAGGGGTGTTACAGTCACAGGTTGAAATTTTAACTCCGATCACGTGTGGCCTTAGGGTTGGTTCCTATAACAAGAGGCCGAATTCAACTTTCGATCTTTGTTTGAGAATACTTAAGTCATGGCAAGCACAAGAAAGCATAAGAAAAAAAAAAAGAGTTTATATTTGAGATTATTTTATTTAATTCATTTGATATATTTAAATATTTTATATATTAAATATTTTTTAAAAATATTTTTTAAAATGAAAAATTAAAGAAAAAAAATAAAAAACATTAGTAATTATTTTAATATATTTAAAAAAGAAACATTAAAATGTGGTTAATTGACCTTCGTGATAATTAATTTTTAAAAAGTAAAAAGAAAGAAGCATAAATGTAGTAAATATTTTATTTTTTTTATAAAACAAACGATATATTTTAATAAATTACAAAATAATTTTTAATATAAATTTAACACTTTACCTGCAAAATGTAAGAGTAAATTCAATACTTAAAATTTTAATTTATCAAAGTAATCAATATATAATTATTTGTTTTTATATATATCAAGAATTTTAATTAATTCTAGTTAAAAATTGTATTAATTACTTCTGACAGATTGATAATCTTAATTTTTTTATTGCAGATATGAATATAGATTCTTTAATTAAGGATGATAACCATATATCGGCATCTATACATATACAGGTAATAAATTGTTAGTTGTTAAAGTATAAAAAGTTCATTTAATTTACGATATTAAACTAAGTTATATTAACTATATCGATAATTTAATAGTCTCAGGATGTGTACCGGAAATTAAGAGGTCGCGTAAATGGGATAAATTATGAACCGGACGAACGTATCATGCCATACTTGATTGCAGTTGGATTTGGAGCTGCTTCACTGATCCGGACATTTGATTTGCGTTATGACTTAATTTCCGCTTTGATCGAGCGGTGGCGGCCAGAGACCCACACGTTTCTTTTTGAAACGTGTATTATTTTTTATATTTAAATTTTTCTTATATTATTATTGTAAAAATCTGGAGATTATTATTATTTTGATAAATAAATATTTTTTTATATTATTTATTTAAAAATATTGAGTTATTCTTATTTAATATTTAATTTAATTTTTTTAATTTTATAATATTTTTTCTACAATTCTTATATTTATTAAAAAATATATATTTATATTATTTAAGTTACTAAATTTTTTTGTATTATATTTTGGTGTATAATATTTTTTTTATTAGTTTTGTAATAAAAATACGAGTTGGTGCCACTTGATAGAAAGGCACCATTGGTGCCGCCTGACAGGTAGGCACCACTGGTGCCGCCTGTCAGGTAGGCACCACCCATTTATACTATTTTCGTATTTTTATATCGGGTTTTATACTTACCGGATGTTTTTTTAATAATAAAAATTATTTTTTGTCAGAGTGAACAGTGGTGCCGCCTACCAGATAGGCACCACTCCCCCAAGTGTACCATTTTGATAATTAACGGGAAGAATATATTATTTTGGTATATATTATTTTTTTTTGTATTATTTTAGTAAAAAACCCTTAAAAATATCAAAAAAAAATTAAAAATATGAAAACTACAAAAAATAAAATAAAATAAAAGATATTACTATGGATGATTATGTTCAAATTTTTTTTAAAAATAAAAATATATTTGGAAAATAACAAGCATGACGAAGTTACAAGTAGACCATTCGATGAATCACTCTTTAGACTCTAAATCCAAAATAACTAACAAATCGCATAAAGTGATAAGTTTTCTAATTAGAATTTACACAAATAATTCATTTCTTAGTAGAGAAATGGGAGAAAAGAATAGTCGGATTTTTCAATAATTTAATTAAATTTTAAAATTAAATATCAAAATGGTAAAGATATTAAGACCGAAATGATAAAATAAATAGATATTAAGAACTAAATTTATAGGCTTATCAAATCGAATCAGATTATTATGGAAAAAAAATCTAAAGAAAATCAAAGTGAAACTTGATTGCTAAGGCTGTCAAAATTGATGGTTAAATTCTGCTATTAGTTTCTACACTTTTTGAAAGTTGTAGATTTAATTTCTATTTTATAATTTGGTTTTTTTAAATTTTTGTACTTTTCAAATTAAAATTCAATTCTTCACCAAATGATAATTGTTTTATTAAGTTAAGTTATGCTATTTTCAAAATTTGATGTAGTAAATATATTATCATATGTATAATGCCATGTCATCTTATTATTTCCACATATTACTCATTAAAAATCTAATTAATGAATTAAAAACTGTCATTTGCGTCAAAATTGAAATTTCAAAATTCGAAAAAAAGTGACTTAAAATGATCCAATTGAATAATATGGACTAAACCTACAACTGTAGGCATAATAAAGTCTAGTAATTTAATTTAACTAAACATATTTAACTATTATTATTTGAGTTAGGATTAAAATTTTAAAATTTGAAAAGTACAAAATCTAAATTGATCAATTAGAAAGGTATAGAGACTTTTGGCCAAAAAAGAGAGAGAAAAATACATAGACTAAAATTAATCAAATTAAAGTACAAAAATTAAATCCATAACTTTTGCAAAGTATAAAGACTGATAAAAAATTTAACCTAAAATTAATTGCTGAACGTTAATTAACTTCCGTCCTTTTCTCCAGTTTGCCAATAAAAATATGGGATAATATAACTTTTGGTCCTAAACTTGGCAAATAGATTCATTTTGATATCTGTATAATTTTTTTTGGTCCACTTTGACACTTAAACTTGATAACTAGGTTATTTTGGTCCTTGGACTTGAAAGATATAAAAGCTTGATGATATAATATTTTGAGATTGTGCACATCATTACTTGAAAATTAAAAAAATTATATAATATTTTAGGTAATGATGGGGGTATAATTTTAGAGTTTTACATTCAGTGTTTTAATAACTTGATGGTGATTGAATAGGTCAAGCCATCGATTCTTGATTCACCCATTTTGATCGGTTCGATTGCCAAACCAATAATAATTAAATAAATAATTAAAATTCATAAAAATTTAAAAAATATTTTTTATCAAACTAGTTCAACTTGTTCAACTGTCAATTTTTGTCCCATTTTTCTATTTTACCAACTTCAAGTAGTTGTTGAGTTAATCGGTTGAACCCCTTTATTTGATCTGTCATATGAATTAGTTCTTGATCTGGGCTTATTCTAGTAATGCCGATCACATCATCATATTGTGATAAAATTTAAATTCAGGAATCAAAATGGATCTAGTTGTCAAATCTGAGAGCTAAAGTAAACAAAAAAAAGTGCATGTGTCAAAGTGAACCTAATTGTAAAGTCTAGGATAAAAAATTATATTATCCCAAAAATGTCATATCCAAATGAAAAGGTTCTAATGTGACAAAAAGTGGAGCAATTTCGGCAGATTTAGGTTGTTTGGTTGAATTTCGAACGAACACGTGGCTCATTCGACATATTTGTCAAGAAGACAAAAGTTGAAGACCAAGAAGGTCTGTTTACAAAAGTGTACAGGTTACCGGCCTGACTGACATTGGCATTGGCATTGGCATTGGCATTAGCAGTAGCATGGCAACCTCATTTGACCCCTCTATTTACCCTTCTTTCCTTGCCCCTCACCTAAATTCCACAGCCCAACTTTGCTACGGCACCACTTCTTTTCTATTCTCTCTTTACCCTCATAGTTTCTATGTTTCAATAGGTTGAATGGAAATTAGGTAGAATTATCAAAATTTTCTTTCTCAGAATTATGTGGTGCGAAATTGAGTATCTTAGAGAAACCACAATAATGATTTGTTGGCAATAACCAAAAGCATGTAAACGACATGCAAATGAAGACATAGAGACGTAAAAAGGTCTTTTGAGCTTTCTTGGAAGAAACCTCGCTTATCTCACATGCATGGTGGTGGCATAGCCATTAGGCTTTAGGCCACCACACTCCCGTCAACAAATAGTGCACCCACCCTTCTTCCTCGAACCTGGTTCTGGAACTGTTTGACCCACCTTAGCTAGTCTTAATCTTGTTCATTTTATTTGACTTCTCAATACTAATCCCATACTTTATTGCTACGGTGGTTCACCTATCTCTCATTTCTCGGAACTACCCATCCATCATTAATTCAAGGACTCTTCTTCCCTTTTCTTTTCTTGTAATCTAGTTATATATACTAACTTCGCTGGTCTACCTTTCCCACACCTCAAGTTCAAGAGCTAATTTTCTCTAGCTTTCTCCAAATCAACTCGTTTTAGTTTCTAGGCTTTAACAAGAATTTCATATTCCTTAAGACCCCCGGAAAAAGTAAGTAATTAGAGAGACAAATATGGATAGGGATAGCATAGAGATGGATAAAGAGAGGCTGATGGCGGAAATGGCATTCAAAGACTCCTCCTCAGCCGTCATCAGAATCCGGCAGAGATTGCCTGATTTCTTGCAATCTGTAAAGCTTAAGTATGTCAAGTTAGGCTATGGTTATTCATGCAATCCCGCCAAGATACTCATGTTTGCTCTCTTCATACCACTTTTGGCTACAACTCTGGTTCATTTCACGGGTCTAAAATGGGACCATATTTCAGAGTTATGGACCAACCAAGCACTTCGCCTTGACAGCATTGATGCTGCCTCAAGATTAGTTGCTTCACTACTTCTATTCTTTCTCCTTGGTCTCTACTTTTCCAAGCGGTCCAGGCCGGTTTACCTCGTCGACTTCGCTTGTTACAAACCTGAAGATGATCGCAAACTCTCAGTTGACTCCTTCCTGAAGATGACTGAAGATAGTGGAGCTTTCACGGAGGAGACGCTTCAATTTCAAAGAAGGATAGCAACCCGGTCCGGTTTAGGCGACGAGACGTATTTCCCTCGAGGGATAACATCGACACCACCAAATCTGTGCATGGAAGAGGCTCGATTTGAAGCTGAAACTGTCATGTTCGGAGCACTCGACTCACTTTTTGAGAAAACCGGAGTCAAACCCAAGGATATTGGCATCCTCATCGTGAATTGCAGCTTATTTAATCCGACCCCATCTCTCTCAGCCATGATAGTCAACCACTACAAACTACGCACAGATATCAAGAGCTACAATCTAGGAGGTATGGGGTGCAGTGCAGGCCTTATATCAATCGAGCTCGCTAAGAACCTCCTTCAAACCAATCCTAACACGTATGCGGTGGTGGTGAGCACCGAAAATATTACCCTGAATTGGTATTTCGGGAATGACAGGTCCATGTTGTTATGCAATTGCATATTCCGCATGGGTGGAGCTGCTGTGCTGTTGTCCAACAAGGCAGGTGACAAGGTTCGTTCCAAGTACCAGCTGGTTCACTTGGTTCGAACCCATAAGGGTGGGGAGGATAAACATTACAAGTGCGTTTACCAAAGAGAAGATGAGAAAGGAGGTATTGGGGTGTCATTGGCCCGTGAGCTGATGGCAGTAGCTGGAGACGCATTGAAAACCAATATCACCACACTGGGTCCACTTGTTCTACCATTGAGGGAGCAATTGATGTTCTTTGTTACCCTTGTTCAAAAGAAGATGTTGAAGGCCAAAGTGAAGCCATATATACCAGATTTCAAGTTGGCTTTCGAGCATTTCTGCATCCACGCGGGGGGGAGGGCGGTTTTAGATGAAATACAGAAGAATTTGAAGCTAACAGAGTGGCACATGGAGCCTTCAAGGATGACGCTGCATAGATTTGGGAATACATCAAGTAGCTCCCTGTGGTATGAGCTGGCTTATACGGAGGCTAAGGGGAGGGTATCGGGTGGGGATCGGGTGTGGCAGATTGCATTCGGGTCGGGTTTTAAGTGTAACAGTGCTGTTTGGAGAGCTCTTAGGTCGACTCCCATGGGTGAGTCAAGGGGTAATCCCTGGAAAGGTGAAATTGACAAGTATCCGGTGAAGGTTCCTCTTGCTTGATATCTCCAATTTCTATTCATTGGACGCTCACCATCTCTCTCTCTCTCTCTCTTGTAATTTCTTTTATTCTTTGGTTCATCTCTGTTGTAATTTCTTATTGTTCGAGAATCATGCTTTTCTCAGTAATTGATCGGTAGTTGAAAGAACCATGATACTTGCATATTCACTTAAAATTTGAAATGAAGCAATGATTAAATCACTATAAAATGCTTCATTTCAATTTTTTCTTTCATATTATTAATTTCTTGACAAGTCTCGCGCAATCAATTTGATTTGAAGACACTTAAAAACTATTCTTTTAACAAAAAAGTAACGAGTATTACTATTAATTTTTTTGTCTTATATTTTTTTATATAAATTTTATAAAATACTAATAATTTAAATTCAATATAGACACCCTCTCAATTATTTTTTTGTTTTTTATATTATTAATTTCTTGACTTAGTGGATCGCGGTGAATTTGTTTTGTATATTTGTATTTTTTAAATAAATTGATGTAATAATAATATTCATTAATTACATTAATATATTTTATATATTGTTGTCAATGTTTTTGCAAGCAAAGCAAGATGGAAGTAAATATTGAGTCACTGGTTATCTAATGTTTAACTAATACCAAGTGGTATTACGTGGGCGGATCGTAATACAAAAAGACAACTTGTATGAATAGATTAATCTAAACGTGTTCTTAGTCTAATAAAAAGAATGACCAAATTGATTGAAAAATTAATATATTGTCTATCAAATCCAATTCGGGGAGATGCTTTGTCTTGGGCATCAGACTTAGTCTAATAAAAAGAATGAGCAAATTGATTGAAAAAATTAATATGTCGTCTATCAAATCCAATTCGAGAAAATGCTTTATCTTGAGCATCAGAGTGGATGACTTCGAAAGATAGAGACATGGATATGATTGACAATACATCTGACATGACCCAAGTAGAATAGATCATAGATTTGTTTATGGATTTATTCAATTGTGACGTTTATAGTGTGGCATACATTAATCCTAAGTAGATTATGGATTATGTATGTGTGACTTGTATATTTTGATATAAGTAAAAGCTTGAGTTCAAATAAAAAATGAATTGAAAATTGGTGCGTTGAGTATATGACTTCTATAATAAATAGCTAAGACTTAATCCGTGATTATAATTTAATTATTTATTGCTGAAAATTATGTTCTAAATAAATATATATTATAAACTATTTAATTTATAACAGGTGAATATCTAGATTAATAATTTGTTATAATATATATGTACAGGTGGGTATAATAAAAATTTGTTAAAAGGTGAGTGGTTATATTTTCCGTAAGTCGCATTATATTAAAAGAAAACATTTTATGTTACAATTTTTGTTTTTATAATTACATCGAATTGAAATCTCCTAATAAACTTCCTTGTTTTAAACAAGTAAATCAAGTTTCATAAAATTGAGATGATTGAGTTTAGCTTTAAAGTTTTAAAAGTATTTGTATTAATTATATCAATTAAATTAATAAATTTTATTTAATATATTTATACCACCATTGAAATTATTGCATTGTAACTAAGTAATTGAGTTCAAAAATTATGATAAAGTTTTATGTAAAAATGAAAAATTACTTATATTTATCATATATTTTTAAGATATAATATCCGTGCATATTAAAGTAATTAATACATATTTTACGTATGAAAAATAACATATTTTAATTATTATATGCGATTAAACTGTGATGGGAAAAAATTACTATATTATATAGATAGATATAGATAAGAAGACTGATAAAGTCTATATCTAATTCATTTATCGTGTTTTGAAGGATTTTTAAAAAAAATAAAATAAAATTGACTTTTCTATTAATTGGGAAGAGAAATCAAACCATATAAAATAAAAAAATAAAACTAATTAAAGGAAAATTGTTACCCTTGCCACATGGCCTCCTATGGCATGGTGTTAAGGGCGATGCCTAGAACACTCTTTCCTATACTTAAAAATAAGTATAAAAAATCTTATTGGCCAAACCTACCATCTAAAATAAAATAAAACTTAATTCTTTCCATTCATTTCTAGAAATCCTCTTGAAATGCTAATTTTTGATTGATGCGTTATTTTTTTATCAAAATTTTACTCTCACAATTATCCAGAGACGCAATCGTTCTTATCTACTGAGTTCATTGGTTGTCAGTCAAATGGTCGCAGGATCACCGAACTCAGTTTTTTCCACCTTTGTACCTTTCTATTCTAGTGCCTTACCATTTCCTTCAAGATTAAAGATTCAATCTCTTGAGGTCCTTCTTCCATCCAACATTTTTCTGTATTGCATGTTCTTTCCCATTGCGCCAGTTCATGAGCGACTTTGTTACCCGACCAAGGTATGTATTTGAAGTTCATCGATCTAAAAGATTATTTTTGGGCTTTTATATCCTCAACTATTCTTCCACTCACTGATTTATTTATTTTTTGTTGCTAGTAGTTTCTTAATAATTGTTAATGCATCTCCTTCAAACTCAACATCACGAAAACCCATGTCTGTTGTGAATAGTATGATTTTTCGACAAGCAAAAGTCTCCGCCATGATCGCATCGTATATATTCTCTTTCGGGTAAACACATACACCCATTACTAGTCCCTCATTATTTCTTATTATAATCCCTATTGTCATTCTTTTGGTCTGAGCCAGATATGAGGCATCAAAATATACTTTAACACTACCTTCTTTAGGTGGTTTCCATTTCTTTAGGTGCTTGTTTTATAATTGTTTTATTTAGATAAATACTCAGAAAATTGAAGTTAATGAAATTTGATGAAACTAAAAATAAATATAAAGAAGAAGAGTGACATTAAAGAAACGTGCATATATGCATATGTCAAATTGAATAATATTATGTCCATAAATAAAATATAAGAATATGTAGTGATATTTTGAGAAGCTTTTATTTATTTATTTTATAGCTGAATTAAATAGAAGAGGAGGTTTGAGAAATGGAATCTGAATTGATGAAAACAAAATGGCGCCTCTAAATCCGTCGTCGTTTAAGACATTGTTTTAATGGCTATCCTTATCCTTACCCTTATTTGATTTGGTGTTCCCAAAGTGTATGCTGTTCTTGTTTTAGCTTCTACCCAATTCGTGGATTAGCTACGTTTGATAAATACCAAATCTTTTTCTTTTTTTGGCAGGGATAAAGAGTTTCTGAGCCAATACAGTTTCTCGTGAAGGAAAGCAAATCGTAAAAGAAACTTGTAGATCATACATAGGCGCAGCTTACTTGTTGAAGCAAAACATAAAGACATAAAGAAAGAGGGTGTGAATGAATTAGCAGAAGAAGAAGAAGGCAAAAGAAGAATGATGTGGGCTACGTCTCTCGCTGCTTCCTTCCCTTACTTGCCTGCCCCCATACCCATACATACCAGGTGTCCATCTCTCACTCCTTTCCCCCTCAACGTGCGTTTACCTCGTCACCCAGCCGCCTCCAACCAAGATGATGGAAAGGAAATAAGTGGGTCCGACGTGCTATGGGCTCTGCAGAGAGCAGCCGCCCACAAGAAGAAAGCCTACCGAAAGAAGAAGGGTTTAGCATCATCACCTGAAGCCACCCAAAGACTGGAGGATACCATTGATTACACTAATGTTAAGCCCTTGCAGATAAGGACTGAGTGGAGCCTTAAGCTGGATGAGCTGGAAAAGCGTCTTCAAGAGCTCCAACAGGAAGGCACCACTTAAATTAAGCATCTCCTTCTTTTGTGATGACCGATATGTTTGACTTTTACCGGGAAACGTTATTCAAGTGTACTAAAAGCTTTGAATTCGAGTGCCAAAATTGCATAATTTTCTGCTCATCTTTTTCATTGTTAAGACAAGCTTCATTGGACATCATTGGATTCTGCTAGTTACCATGCTCCTTTTGGTTTTTAATCAGCTATATTCTCCGAGTTCTACTTGGTTTGGGAGGAAAATACATCTTCAATACATGTCATTCTTTCGTTGCAGCAGCAGCATCAACAATAACAATATTTGCAATTGCAATGCACGTTGCTGCACCTGTTCTGCTGTTTCTCAAGTCTAGATTGTGAAATCAATTCAGCTCCTCCTCGCAATCTTTCCCTCACCCATAAAAATGTGTACCTTCTATTGAGTTTTGCCATCTAAAACAATACTTTTTATCTATTTTTAGTCCTGATGGTCTTACCCACTTACTTGGATGTGTTGTGAAGACAAGATGGTAGAAGACCAATAACAGTAGTAATAATAATAATAATAATAATAATAAAGGAAAAGATGAAAGGCTGCACCAAAAAAGTTGCGTTGAGAGTTACCCAAAACCAATCCAGTTAGGCCATACCCACGAAACAGAGGAAACTACAAGGAATCGACTTCAAACATGGAACACGGAGTGGAGCCTGTATATAGCCCTTAAAGTTAAAAGCAAAACCCAACTTTTGTTTCTTGCTATGTAACAATAAAGCAATCCAGCAAGTACAACTAAACTTGTCGTACAATATAATTTCAACTACCCCTCCTACAGACCTTTTTAGGTTTTTTTTATGATGCTCCAAATTTCCCCATTCCAATCACTCTCTCTAATTTCGTTTTATGATCCATGATTTTGGGTGGTATGGAGGCAGTGAACGAGAGAGATAAGAGGGTGGTTAAAGAGTCCCCTTCACCATTCATCCAACTACATCTGTCCTGTTTCCCAGCAAAAGAGCTACCTGATGTCCACACTCCCGCAAACTAATAGGGTCTGTACCTTCTACTGCGGTTGCCTTCAATGCCTCCACTATTTCCACCTCGCCCTGCTCCTCCACCTGGGCCATTGCCCCGATCAACTCTTCGAGGACGTGGGGTTGGTATCTGCACTCCTGGCTGTTGGCTGCCCAAATTCCACAACAGCAAAAGCAATTGTTGAAAATGTATTGTCAACCGAGGAAAATATTATAATTTAACCAAAACAAGGTGACTTACAGGACGTATCCTATTCGGCCATCTGGTAGAACCATGGGCACCATAGCCATATTTGTTGGCATTGGCCCTCTTCCATATATTACTGGCTGTTAATGTGCATGATTATACATTAGTTTTACCAATACGAGAACTCAATCTAAGAAAAATAAAAATACACAAATCAACCTCAGTACCTGCTGAAAACTAGTGGCGGCACCAAATCCAGCACTTGGAGAACCATATGTAGTTCCAGTAAAACCACCATACCCAGGATGCTGAAGATGGTTTGGATTAAGCCCAGCAATGTAAGGGTATGCTGCATCAGTTTTCTTATCAGCTTGAGGTTTGGCAAAGACAACTTCCAAGACTTGGCCTACAGTCATGTCAGTCAAAATACTTTTAGGGGGAAGGCATTTAACAAAACTTCAAATGTCATATCCCATAGACAACAACACAAAGGGAGCTCTTTACAAGTAAAAATTAGAAATAAGTTGATCTAAAATAAACCAAATCTAAGCAAATCCTGATAAAAAATAAGCCCATTTAGATAAAATCAACTCTAAGCAAATCCTATCAATGGGAATTAGCTTTTCCAGATATATTTCATAAGGTAATATCTTACAAGGACATTCCTCTGAGGTTATTAAATCAAGAATCAATTAATTGCTTATGTTCTTTAGGATCCTCAATATATGCATAAAAGAACAATTATCTCAGCAGTCTCAAAATTAGTTCACCAAAAATTGAGTACTGAAGAAAAATGCACATGCAATAAGCATGATAAGATGTAAATTTCTAAAAGAACTAAGCCACAAGTACGGCAGGACAGAATAATAAGAATAAATTTTATGCATCTTGTTTGTATAAGTATTATTTTTCATTCACATACAGTTAATTCTTCACAAAACTTTCTTATCATTAAATTTCTGTTACAACCAAATACGGCTTAAAATTCAACTAATAAAAGCCAACAGTTCAAACCGAGAGATCAAATACTTGATCCAAAGTAAGGCCCAAATTATCTCAATCCATATCTACAAGCTAGCATGTGGTACAACATGTTACAGAGCTTATAAAAGTGGAGCTTTTACATCAGAAAATAGCTTTCAAAAAGTTAAGAGGAAAAAGTGGTTAAGAAGTTTAGAGACAAAGCAAAGAATGCAGGAACTTCTATGCAACTACGTACAGAGAAAGAAAAAACTGAACGCCAAAGACACATATCCAACACGGACATGCATAAGTAAATGGCATGTTGGCTACAAAGTTGATTACATGCAGAAGATAGCACTACTTTTTTTTCCTTAAATAATTTTAAGACAGCTTGAATAATTTAAGCAGCAGCCACACCACTCAAAGCAACAATTTTGTTTTCAGAAAGAGTACAAGGTATTGCACGAGAAAATTACCATCTATTTCATACTTCTCTGTATCTTTGACAGCTTTCAAAGCACTTGATCTTTCGGCATAATGTATAAACCCAAAATCCCGCTTACCAGCCTTGCCAGGTGGCATAACCACTTTTGTTACTTCCCCATGGCGCTGAAATACTTCCTTTAGTTTCTCTGTAGAAGTGTTATCAGGAATGTTTTTGACATATAGAGCCTTCACCTGGTAGTTTCATAACATGAAATTAGAACTTTGCTTGGTGGTATAAATAAAACAGCAGGTTGCATACATCCAATTATTAGCATCTGGCAATTAATAAACCAAACAGGAGGTTCCTCCCCCCCCCAACAAACCCAGTAGTGGTTCCCTCAAGATGGCACTTCAAAATGAATTTGAAAAAATAGAATTACCTGCGAAGCAGCAGAATGATCAGGTGTACTTTTTGGATCAGCCCATGTGACAGTAGGGTTATTGCCATCCAGCTTAAAATTTGCACTTGCCATTTTCTGCCTTGAATAATCAGCGCAGGCATTGTTGTAGTACAAGACAAAAGCAAAACCGCGATTCCGGTTTGCATTCAGAGGATCCTGCAATTCACAAATCTAAATGGTAAAGGGATTTCCCAATCTCCACACCTTTATAAGATAAAAACATCATCTAGTTCAAAATTCAACCTTTATTAGTTCTATATTTTCAACTCCGGGTCCAACACTCTCAATGGCTTTTCTGAATTCATCCTCAGTCAAGCTCTTTGGAATATTACCGATAAATAATCTGTTCTTAGTTTCAGAGAAAGAACACCTTATAGTTTTACCCTGCAGAGATTATTACGTATTTTGAAATGGAAAACCAAACTACATTGTTAAAGAAGCAATGAAGGTGATAAATTGCATCAGCAAGCGAACTAAAGCAACCAAAATTACCCTGAACTCTTTACTGTGCAGCTCATCAACAGCCTTTTCAGCAACCTCTTTTGTTTTGAATGCCACAAATGCGTAGCCCTTGCTTTCACCAGATTCTTTATCTTTTATGAACCTAATCTGCAAAATAACTTACTATTAAAAGTGAAAAGCCAAAATCACCCAAGAGGGGGAAGAGCTTGAAAATCACAATCACAAAGTTGCAACCTCAAAAATTTCTCCTATTGCTTCACAAAGTTCCCTCAAGTCTTCTTCCGAGGTATCCTTCGGAAGCCCTCCAATGAAAACCTCAGAACCATTAGGAGGCAAGGCAAGAAGTTGAGCATGCTTCTCTTTTTCTTCCTCACTAATAGAAGCCGTGGGCTTTTCTTCATCTTCCACTTGCTCTGTTTCAATGTGGCTTCTCTCTACTTCCAATGATTGATCTTTTCCATCCACCCCAGATTTTGAGTCCTCATATTCCTCTTCATCATTTTCTTCCCCAATTTCATCACCACCACTATCCACTCCGTCTTCATCTACATGTTCTTCAACATCATCATCTTCTTCCTCCATGTAATTGTCATCAAGATCCACCCTCTCATCAACTTCTGCATTCTCCGCCATGTATGGTCCCTGTTCAGATTATTCAAACACTGCAAATGAAACCTTATTATATATCTGTACTTCACAAAAAAAAAAAAAAAATCCAAAAACATGTCCAAGTGCATAGCAGTAGTAAATGAACATCCATAACATTCAAAATTATCCTGGCCCAAGAATGAAACAAAGAAGTAAAAAGGAGTAGCAAATAAACAGCTGAAAAAAAACAGCGCAAAAGAAGATAGGAAGGAAGGAAAGAAAAAAGATAAAAAGTTTTGATTGCTAAGCAACCAAATAGAGCTCAACTGGTACTACAATAAATTTGAAGAGTAAAGGGACACAAATTGCCTCAGTAATTCCAACAGCGGAAATAAATTAAACAAACAAAGAAACAAACCAACCAACCAACCAATAATAACGTAGCAACTGGGTATCTATTTGTATAAATATTAACTGAAATTTAAACAAGGGCTAAACAGTGGGCTAAAAGGAAAACCAATCCCTAATTCACATAACCCCCTAAAACCCAGAAACAAATTAAAGAAAGCTGAAATCAATGCCAAGAACGTCAATCCTACTCAAGAAAAGCTTACGACTTTACATTTTCCCTTACACCCGCATTCAAACAATAACAAATTTAAACAATAAATATAAGCAAATAAATGGCAACGAGAAAATAGATGAAAATGCGACAAATCTAATCAGGATGAAAGAAAGAAAATTAAGATATTAGGGCAGTCAATAGGACCATAAAAAAAAGAAAAAAAATCAGTAAAGAAAACAAAATAAAGGAGAGTGAAATTGGGGCTTACCTTACCAATTGATAAATTTATTGGCTTTATAAGCTAAAATTTGATGGGTTCTTTCTCTCTTGGATAATTGAAAATTTGAATCCAAAATCCAACAAAGAAGCAGGATATTCAGCTACAAGGAAAAAAAATTTGGATATTGCATCAGAAATCATAAGACATGAATAGTACCTAATTTAAATTTATGGTTATTTTTGTTTTTTCTGGGGAAATGGCAATTGAAAAACATAGGTTGAAATTTTTTGGGGGGGGGGGGGGGGGAGGGGTTCTCCGGTGAGTATCGTTTGTGAGTTTTTTTATCCGACTGAGCCTGATGAGCAGCGTGGATTCTTAGTTCCAGAACAACCCTAATTGGAAGGGTGTAAGGATACGGTGCGGTTTACATATTACTGCTGAAGTAAGATAAGCCAATCACTTTTGGCCATGTAACTAGGGTAGGGTAGGGTAAGGTTAGGCTGCGGTTCTGATTTTACTGCTTCTGTGGGATTTAGGAATCAATTTTGACAATTTCACATGTGGGTATTTTGCTCATTTTGTCAAACGAATTTTCCGAAACACCCTTAACTGAGCTGGGCCTTTTTATTATACTATTAATAAACAATTAACCTTTTGCAATAAGCAACAGGCGTTGACCATGGGAATGAGAGAAACGTGTAATCACTTTCATTTTTCTTTGGGCTTCTTCGGTTCCTACTCACAACAGCGAAACGAGCTCTTGCTCGGCGAAACTGCCCTTGGGTAAAGAGTTTGTGAGGGTGCAGCCCCATTTGTTTGACCAATAGCACAAATGCATTTCAATCGGGAAGCTCCATAGGCTTGCTTGCTTCTTCTTTTAGGTTACATCATTGGTATGATTGGAACGATTCGCAGCTATCTGTATATACACACACATATGTAACGTAGACATGCAATAAATTCAATGAGTGCTGCATTCACTGTCACTGATTCATCATTTCTACATCTCAACGTGCAATGTCAATGAAGGTGGTCAACAACCCCCCCAAACCCCTTTTACTTCCGATTCCATTGATCTTTATGAATCTTGAAAGATAAAAAGTCTACTGGCATAACTCATGGCACATGCTCTTTTTCAACTACTCGTCTTCATCATTGTGGTGAGGCTGCTTGCTCCTTTTATGGACTGTCACGCTCCTTTTTTTGGTGGGGGCCATTCACTACAAGGAAGCTAGATGCTGCTGTTGTAGATATCTTATAATTTTGTATATATTTACTTGATTCTGGATTAAAATTAGGTTCCTGAGTTGTGATAGTCAACTGTTCAAGAATTCCAAAGTCATCAACGACATGATTTCTGAGGGGAACAAAAACTGAAAAATTTACCAATAACTTCCAACTCATTTATCTACAATTTTTATTCAAGATGGTCATTACATTTACCTCATTTGTAGCTTCAGTCTCTAACTAAAACTGGTGAAGGGAAAACCAAAAAAAGAATAAGAAATTAAATAAAAAAACCCACACACTTTGATCAGTCAAACCTCTATAAAAGTTAAAACTGGGAAAAGCAAACTAGGCAAAGAAGCTACACAGTGGCGAAACTGATTCTAAAGTTAAAACTGAAGACAAGGATCACCTCAACCACCTTCTAAGATCACTAGTTGAAGACGGGGAGATTTCACCGCCAAGGCTTTCAGTATAGCAAGAAGAATAGTTAGACTGTTGTTCGAATCCAAAATGTATACCAGTTACACTCTTAAAACTTGGACTCCTCAAATTATGGCCATAACCTCCATAACCCATCCCCACACCACACGCCTCTGGGACCGGAAACGATAGCCGTTTCCTTGCTGAACCATTTCTGTCCCTCTCTGGTGTAGATGGTCTTTGCCTTGGTGCACTTTGAGACCTGATTCTAGCCTTTGCAGACTCAGTTGCTGCCATGTAATTAGGCAATGTAGCAGCATTGTTGCCACTACTGCTAGCATGAGTACCAACCCTACCAGTGTAATGGTAATTGGACCTTAAGCTTGGTGTTTGAGATGAAACTGAGCTTCTATCTCCTCTAACACAACGAGGGCTCGATGACCGAACTTGAATAGGCCGGGCTTTGGATGGAGAGGGTGTAATAGGAGACTGGTGCATTGGTGCGTTTTGTTGAGCTCTATGTAGAGGTGAACTAGGCCTTTGGTTTTGGGGTCCGTGCTGGTGATATTGGTTTGAATTTGTTCTTCTATAAGTAGGTGCTAAATATGAGTAAGGCTGGGATGCATCTATTTCAACAGTTTTAAAAGAATCTCTATGATCAGTGGAAGCTCTTCCTCTGTTGTCCCACGGCTTAGCAGGGGTCCGACGGTCAAGCCATTTCAGTCTACCTTCGACCTCATCCTCATCACCCATCGATGGGCTCCTACGAGCTCTCCTCATCTATTTGCAAAAGAAGGGAATCAGTAGAACAAAACAGAGGAGGTAATTAAGATATGGGTTAAGAGCAAAAGGGTAGACCTGTTGAGATAAAGCTTGAGATAAGTTCTTTTCACGCTTCAGAGCAGCTTCTTTCCTGTGTTCTAACATAGCTTTAACTTCCTCAATTGTGTGTGGCCTTTCATCCCAATCATCTGCAATGCTACTTCCTTCTCTTGACTGAAAAATACACACGTGCCATGGAAACACTATTAGTCCCAATATACCAAACACGCGCAACTTAATCCTGCTTACAACACTATTGCTTTTCAAACCTCAAATCATGATTTCTTCGCGTAACTTTTCAAACAAAGCTTTGATTTGACTGAAATATCATCATTGCTTGAAAAGAAAAATTCTTTCAGCAGCTAACAAAAACTACTTACCACTAGTGATCTTCTGTCTGAAATGTCTTGAAGATACCGTGATTCCAATACGCTATTGGTATCGCTAAAAGCGGATTTTCTGCTTCCATCATGCGAGAGCCTCACTCTTTGATCGAGAACCCGAGCCTGCACTCTAACCAGAGCTTGCATGCACCTGAGTGTCATCTTGGCTTGCTTTCTCACATTGTGACCTCTTACCAAAGCTTGCAATTTCACTAATCCTTTCAGTGCACGAAGAGCTCTCCTTGCCTTCACAATCACAGATTCCATTTTTCTCATCAGTACGCAGAAAAACAATTGATGAAATCCTAAATCTAAAAGCATGAATGATAAACACAAATTTTCTACAGCTACTAGATTTTTGTACCAGGTAGCCTCTAAAAGTGGTCTGAATAACAATGGCAGCAAGGTGGTGCTCTCTAGCATAATTTGAAGGTCTAGTTGGGCGAACCACTTGTACCACTGCTGCACCCTCGGTTGCCGCCCTAGGAATATCATACCTTTGCTCTGCGGCCGTTCCGGTTGAACCATCTGATGCTGCACCTGCACCATTACGACCTGTAGCCTTCACTGGTGTTGTTTGCTGATGAATCACCGGTTCTTGAATTGTGGGTTTCCTGAAGATCCACCTTCGCTTCTCTCTCTTCTACCAAAACCAGTAACCGATCAAGAATTATATTTACTGTAAAAGATTCAACTTCATTTACTTTATTATTATTATTATTATTTTCTTCTGTTTTCATGTATAGAAATGAATGAAGAGTTCATTGATATTATGAATACAAACCTTGTCTTCATCCTCATCTTGGTGGTCAGGTTCATCCTTTCTTCTGTTACTTCTCTTATCATGACCGTCTTTAGTAGGAGATCTAAAAGCCCTTTTCACAGCAGTCAACCAGGAAATCCCTCCTTTCTTCCCCATCAAAAAAGGTATGGTTAAATTACAGAGGGTGCATTTACAGCTAAAAAAGAACAGCAGAAACAGGCAGGACTGTAAATATAAACATGAATGATGAGGGGAATTATGGATTGCTTGTTTGAATAGAATGACAGTGGTCACTTCTTTTAACTGCCAGAGGAAGACAGTGAGGAACAGATAAATTTAATGATATATGTTCTTTGCCCAACAGCGAGGGAAACAACCAAGCCACCAGGCAACAGCCAACAGCCAACAGCTTTAGATTCATTCATTCAATATATCTACAGTCTATCTAATCTAAAGCTTGATCTTGTTTTTTTTTTTTATAGTGGGCATGGGAAGACATCGACTGTGGGGGGTGTCAGAATGTAGTACGTAAACAACTTTTACATGTTATAATAAATGAAATAAATATTAAAACTGGGTGTCAAAAAACTAAATATAATAATGGAGGAATTGAAGGAGAACGTGAGAAACAGGGTGTAATGGACGTGGTGTGGTGGTGGAGGTGGTGCGATATCGAGATACGTTGAAAGCCGCATTAGAAAATTAGGAATAGTTAAAAAAGATAAAACCACAAAGAAACTAAGGAAACCACGTTGAGTTTGCACATAAATCGGAGCCAAAGGCCTCTTTTCTTTCAAGCATTCATTTTTCTTTAAAAAAAATCATTACTTGAAAGAGAAACCTTTTGAGTTTCTTTTTTTTTTTTTAAATTTTCGCACCTCTTTCTTTCTTTCAATCTACTTGACTGAGAGAACTTTGAAAAAATAAAAATAATAACAACTGGACACCTCTCGTGGTTTCACGTGGTATGAGCTGAGCAAGCAGTGAATAAGTGGAATAGGAGGGTGGATAGTATAGAGTAGGGTGGAAAGGTTGGGTGGTCCAAATTTCTTTGCTTTAATCGATACCCACTTCATTATTAATGGTAATTTACTAATTTAATTAATTAATACATGGAGGAATCGGCAATTTAATGAAGTGGTCCAAGGCGGAGTATGTTTATGATTACGATAGTTGCCAGCTTTCGGTGTTAAGCTGCTGATCTGCCACCCGTCGGATCTTACAGAGTATGCCAAAGACAAAAGGCTGCGCACAGTCTTTAGCCTTCATTCATTCAGAGGATGCGGTCGAATCAATGGTTGCTACAACACAACTTCTTTTATTACTTTGGGTTGAATGGGTGCTTCATCCATCAAGGTATGAGGGGAGATTTGGATGATGGGCTCAAAGGAGTCTGGGATGGAAGGAGCAAGAGCTTTTGTGGCCCAATTTCAGATCATTGTAACATCTGTATGGGTTTTTAGAAGGGAGTGAACCCAAATTTATGTTGGGTTTTCACAGGCAACTAGCTGATCCTCAAAACAGTCCAGGGTCTGGAATGTTGAATCTCAACTAAGCTCAATGGGCCAACAGCCTTCTTTCATTGCCACATCATCATTCAATATGTTTCTCTTATTCCCGCTACAAGTAAATACATTACAAACAATAAATGAGAACAAGTATCCAATTTTCGATTTAAGGTCAATCAAATTTGAATTTCTTTTATTTGATACAAGCTTCTGTATAGAAATATTTGATGATCTCTTTTGCCAAAAAAAGAAATGAAGTGCGCTAAGATTTCAAAATTTTTAATTACAGAAAATGAAAAGTTTTGCCTTTTGAAAAGGGGGTGGTAGTGGGGCGAGGAGAAGACGGGGCTCGAAGAAAATGTAAAAGAAGATTCCCAACCAAAAAAGTATATCTTTTGATATACAATAATTGGCAGAAAATTATAAAGACGAAATCATCAGTAGTTGGATATCCTAAATTATACTCGTGTTTAATTCCATAAATATTGTTGATACTGTGCTCGATAAGGGGAGTGAGAAGGTTGGTTCACTGAGTAGAAAGTTATGGAAAATAGAGGTGGGGAGAGTTTGAAGGCTGAAATCCCGTGTAATATGATGCTAACGTGTTGGACTTGCCCTCTAGCTATCATTATGGAGCGTGTGGGACAGATGTCTTCGACGGAACGAGGATGTCTATAACATGATCGATCCTATTCCTCATCCCAACTCTGATAGAATTAAAGTAGTTAAACTTATGTGATGTTTGATGATCAAACGGTTTTGTGTTCCCAATGAAGATCAGGCTATCCGTTGTTAGGATGATAGTCTTCTCGGGAGGATGATTTCATAGGTGGCAAGTTTACTGTTCAAGTGTCCTCTAGACTTATCACGTGTCTTAACATGGGTGAAAAATAAATTTGAGTGAAATTAGGCCATTCATGAACTAAGAATAATATATATTAATTTGGGTGAAATTAGTTTAGAGTTTTGTTTAATAATGAAATTTTTATTTAAATTTAATTATAAGAAATAAATTTAAAAACTAAAGTGAATAAATTTAATAATTGGATGGAACGTTTTCATGATGAGTTCTAAAGCCGCTTCATACAATTAATTAAGATAAAAAACACACTTGTCATCTTACCTAACTCTCGTGCTTATTGTTATAATTATTTCCCTGTGAGAGATTGTGGACAGAAGTTGATAAATTGAATTTATGTCTGGGGTTAGAAAGTAATTATGGAAAAGGGAGCGGAGCAAGTGCAATGGTGAAGAAACCGGCGTTCGATCCCATCCCATCCCGTTCCTATTCCGTGGGTTGAAGTGACAAGCGGCAGCAAAGATACTTGCCTTTCGAATATTTTCCAATGTTAAATGTAAATTAGGTCCAATTAATCTCACCTAAGATGCTTACTAAACGTTTCCATTTCACTGTGTGTTTATTCTGCTGTCTTCTTCTTGGCCTACAAATCCAAGTGCTTTGGTCTATTGTCCTCTAATCTTGATTTGTGCTGAATGTAATTTACTATTAAATACTATATATTATCACTCACGTGATTTAGAAAGTAAGCAGTCATAGACATTATCCCTAACTAATTAAACTCCAGAATATTGGGTATTTTTGGCAGGGTGGGTTATCGTTTTTGTTCGTATTGGCTTCAGTACTTAAATGTGTCTGCATCTGCATGCAAGTGATCAAACAACCAAACCCTCTCCACCATTATAATATTGGTCTCACATGTATTAAATTATGTACTTTTTCGACCAAATGTATTTAAAAAATTAATTAGAATTTTTTTGTAATTATAAAAAGATATAATTATTTACATAATTTATTGAATTATTTTGGGATGTAATCGGAAGAAATGTGTTTGAAGTAAGGGTGTCGTGTTTTCTTGCTGCCTGGAAGTTAGCGAAAGAAAAGGCATAACATGGTGTGATTAAGATTTATCTTTTTTGGGCTGAGAGGGATTTAATCAGTAGTTTTTGAGAAAGAAAGGACTGTGTCGTAAAATTCAAAGAAAGGCATAAGACTCCCATCTTTTAATCACATCAAATATCCTTGGAGATTTGATTCTCCGGCCTTGTTTTGTTTTTCCAAAGCTAACCGCTTTAATCCATCAACAAATAAAAATTATTCTATGTGCCCCGATTCCGATCTAAGATGTAACACCTTGCCTGCATGGTCCGACCCCACCCCACCTAACATCATATTAACTCTCTAATTTTTCACTCTAATTGTGAATTAGCTGTCCCAAACCATGATTAGACCTTATGATCAGGAAAATAAGAATATTTATGACCCATCGACGGCGACCAGGGTTCGTTGAAAGTCCTTCACCACCAACCATATATACATATTTGCCTTCATAGCCTACGTATGGGCTTCTATGCCGACTAGCAAATTCAAGCCCTTGTCGGCAAATCTCTTAACACCGTTGGGTTCCACTTTCATTTTGTGGCTTGTGACGTAAAATATAATGTTCTGACTATGACTCGTAATTGCATGTAAATTTATTCATAATCAAATTTAGACTTTGCTTAAATCACAAATTGTATTTATTTGTTCGTTTTTCTTCCTTGAAAATCAATTCTTTGACTCGGTAACCAATCTTGCAGCTTAGAAAGGAATATGAACACAGAATTTTGTTCTCGGATATTGATAGCAACCACTATACAAATATGGGTTATGGACTAGATTTGTGGTCATTTTTGTTGAAATTTGTTGAGTGTTTTTGTGAATTTATCTTTTAAGGAAGTTAATTTTTCTATTTATATGATACGGTTCTTAGATGTGACATCCTATATAAGCACCATGCCAACACGTACTCTATTCTAAGGTTAACACTTGTTTCTTAAGTGTGGGTTCGTTTGCATGAAGATGTGAACTCACCACGTGCGAACTCATGTAAACGAATTATACGAATAATCACTACTGAAATAAAGAGTATCAGGTCTATCACAATCGAATAAACGGATAGTGGATTAGTAATGAGTAACACCATAACAAAACTCTATTTTTTTTTCCCAGGACAATTCTCGCTATCTGCAGAAGAAAAACCATTTTGGAGGAGTCGCTGACGACAAACAACCTCTAAAATTTAATCAGTATCTCTCCTTTATCCTATGCTTTACCCTCTTTGTTCTATTGATTTTGTACAATTAACGGAATCTGTGTTTTTTTTAAAATGCCGCGTAGGGAAAAGACAGTGTAATCAAAGCAAGAAGAATCTAATAAAGAGCTAGTTGGATATTGACTTTAACAAATATATATATATTGTTTAAAATGTTGATTGAACTCAATAGGGTAGGGCTGTAGGCATTGGCTTTTATTTCATTTCTTTGCTTTATGCATCAAATTGGCATTCTTGATTTCAGTGGCAGCTGTTGTGATTGTATAACACAGTGCAAAAGAATAAATATTCTTAAAACAAGGTTAGAATTTCATAAAGGTGGGATTGAAGTTTGACTTAAACTGGTGTTTTTTTTTTCACTAACAAAATTAATTATTACAGTTCCATATCACAAAACGACAACAGGGAAAGGCGATAGAAAGCATAACACGGTTTTGGCATGATGATTAAGGCAAAGAAAAGAAAGAAAAGATTTCAATTGGAAACCCTTTAACCAACCAGCAACTTAATTGATATTTGAATCACAATTCAATGCTTAACAATTAAAGTTTAACACTTAAGCTTGTGCCGCTGCCTGCAACTACTGAAGCATCGAGTGCAATAAATGACGGCATATAGATTGGAACTGGCCGACAGTCACACGCCGATAGCTAGACACAACTTATGCTAAGCCTAGCTAGTGCATGCAAGGAAAGTGTAACATCTTTTTTGTAATGCAAAAGTTGGTTGTTTGAAAAAATGTCGAGCTTTTATTTTTAAGCATGGGAGGGGGGGAAAGGGGAAGCATTTGGTGAAGCCCGAGGCGTAAAACTATGATTAAGGAATACCGTCTTTTTCCTTTATTTTTTTTTCATCTCATGTCTTCTTCATCTTCTTCACGATATTTGAGATGGAATCAGGGATTCATGTACAAATAGTGTCATCATACATATACACATATTCGTTTAGGCATTTTGTATCGCATCAAAGAAAAAAAAAGGAGATTAAAATGAAACAGAGAAATTCTTTCTAAAAATGAAAAAAAATAAAGAAAAAGTGATTAGACTTTTTTGGGGACATAGTACAACAATTTGGAAGACCTTGAATCAGATATGATATGAAGTGAGAGAAAATTTATATTTTAGGCTAATATTTTATGCATTAATATATATTTTAAAAATTATATATGGAATATAATATTATAAGAAAAGTAGTATATTTTGAGACAGGTGAAATACTACGTAGGTCGACTTTTGGTTATCCCATGGGTTGGTGGCATGGCCTAGAATCCCGCTGCTTGTTGCCACTCAACTACTTTGCTTTTAATGGAGATTAAGATGACACCGTTTTGGAAGAAATGGAGTAGAGAGCCAATGGTGAGCAGGGAATGAGTTTGAAGTTTCAAAAAGATATATCATTAGAACATTCTCCTTTTCTTCTCTCAACAAACAACTTGATGGATCATTCTCTTGACGTTATTCTCTCAACTAAACATCAATTATGTATATATATACAAAACTGTTAATTCCTACCCTTTTTGTCGGTTAATATCAGATGTAATTGATAGCAACACTTCTTCTCTCTGAAGGGTATATCCAAGCTAATTTAATAAGTACCCTCTTCAATCAACCGAGTATAAAATTATGAAGTTGTTTGATTATATATAAATATATATCTAGATATAGTGATGGGGTAGTAGGACTAAATATTAATTTTCATTAGCTAGCGGGCCAAAATGTATGACAGTGACTATTCTGTCTTATTTTTGTTTTGAAATAAGTAATCCCGGGAAACAAAAAACAAATCCTCAATTGAGGTGGTGCACTTGAGAGAAAAATGAAAATGCATGGACGAGTACCCTTCCTTCAAACACCTAAAACAATCCGACAGGCCATGTGGCTCGGAGATAATTAGAAAACATGCCCACTTTGATCATTGTACGTACAAGGGAGAAAATTTATAAAAAAAAAAAAAAAAAACAAAATGTGAGAGGATTATAATGATGATTTGCGGTTAGGAAAGAGATAGATTAGCATATCAGCTAGAGTTTGCAAGGCTTCTAGAGAGCACATTTATGAAAATGGAAGACATCTTGATTCAGTAAAGATAATGGTCCCCAGAAATGGAAAAAAAAATTACTTTTTTATTTATCATATCTATATACTCATCAACATAACTGCTGTAAATAATAACCTTCTGACTTTAGGAGCTAAGGTATGATTTTATATGTAGGGTTATTCTGTTATACACTAGCATTCACCACGTGGCACAATGGGTCGGACGATGAGGATGATCTGGTGAGACTCCAGAGGTCCATTTCGCTGTTATAATCCTGAGTTCCGTTGTAAGACCTGTTGTATCGAAGGGCTGGTGATTGGAGATCATGATGATGATGATCAGTACTGGGGTTGCTGTAGCCCATGGAGATGGATTGGTCATTGAAGCAGGCTAATTGCCTAGATGTCTCTGTTTGGCCGTTGAGCTGGGATGCTACAAGCCGGTCAAGTGCTGCCCAGTTTGTGAGCCTTGAGTTGGGATCACCACTCACCTGATTCGTGATTGACCCTTCATTGTCTACCATCATGGGTTGATAGCAGTTCTGGCTACTGGTGGAGTTGGGGCTCTCGAGGCTTGGGAGTTTCATGAATGAGTCCGGGTAGCTATTACTGATGGCTGTCTCGATTGGCCTCATCAATCTCCAACTGTTGTTTGCTACACCCTCTTCATTGCAATTCCTTCGCATGTGTTCCAGTATCTGCTCCAACTCTCCTTCGTTGCATGCACTCAACATATGGTTCCTGCTCTCTGAACCGAGAGATGAGCTGTTGGGGTTATCCAGGGTTTTGTGGTGATTTTTCTTCTTGAAGATACGACATACCACCCATCCTTCTTCTTGTGTCCCCTCCCCCATAGCATTGGACACCTTCATTATTTAAAAAGGAATGAGAAATGCACTACTAATGTTAATTTAATGACCCCCCAAAAAATAGTATCGAAGTTATATATGGGTATAGTATTTCTTTTAGGTTAGGACCTCACGTTATACTATTTATATATTCCTTTGTCCTGTCTTGTTACAACGTAAAACTTGAAATAAAGTTGTGACAGCTTTGGTTTCCAAATAGGAAAAGATGGTGCCTGATCATTGAAAAATACCAAGTAATGAAGGAGGGAGAAGGAGAATGGAGCTTAAAGGCTTACAGTCGTTTCAACGATGTTATCGTCTAGCCTGTATTCGTGCATGATCCAATCAGATTTTTGGCCATGCGGAGCTCTCCCTTTGTAGAACACCAACGTCTTCCTCATTCCGATCCGCCGGCAGTTGCTATATATCACCTTGTCTCGGCCGGTCGCTTTCCAAAAGCCAGCAGCCGTGGCACGGTTCGTGCGAGTCCCGGTTGGATACTTTTTGTCTTTGTGGCTGAAAAAGTACCAATCGTTCTGAGGAGTGGTTCCAATTTTGCAGCTCTCTGCAACATAATTGAGATCAACCTTGATAAAGTAAATGACTATGGAACATAAAATCAAAGAACAAAGTTATTAGAGAATATACCTTGAATATCCCAGGGCTCGAGCTTATTAAGATCAACATCCCGAATTACATCTAAATCTATTTTCTCATATGAAACCTTCTTTCTGAGATAGTATTGCAAGAGCTCCTCTTCGGTGGGATGAAATCGGAAACCGGGAGGGACTTGGGATTGTCCATTTACAGATATGCTCATGTTTTCCGGCATTTGAAACGAAGAAAAACTGGGGAAAAGGAGATGAGAGAAGTAACTGATTCGAAAGCTTGTGTACCAAAGGGAGTGTGTAGCGAAGGCTATATATATATGGGCGTTTGCACAACATAAAAAGGCCAAATCAAGATACAAAGAAAAAAAAAAGGAAAAAATAAAAAAAAAGGTGTTTGGGTATTTGATGGGGACAGGTTGGGGTAGCCAAGGCTAAAGGCAAAGAGAGGGAGTGTGGGGTACATAAAAGTTTTACTGTGCTTTGGAGAAGAGCCAGCTACCTAGATGGAAAGAGAAACGGCATTATTTTGGGATAAAATGGTGAAGTGGGATCCAAATTGTGGGTATCAACTATCAAAAGGAGAGGGGTGTAGGACCCAGGGTGGGGGCAACTCAGAGTGCGGGGCGGGGGGCATGCCTCCATCAAAACTGTGACCTTCGACCTTAAAATCTCCACAGAAAAGCACCTCTTTAACTACCCAACCTATCCATCATCACCTCCCCTCCCCTCCCCCGTTCTCTTTCTCTCTTCTCCCTCACCCCTAAACAAGAAAGGGATGATGTAGTAGGCATTAAATTTGAAGGTGTACGTGGGGTGGAGCTGGGATGATGATGAGTACTTGCAAAACTTAATCCCCATAACATACTGGTTACCCTTCTTTTTTTCTTGGAAAACTCCAAGCAGCAAGAGTGATTAGTTGCATTTACTTCCCCTTCATGATTATTGTCTTCACTTCACCTTTTGTTTCCATCTATTTTTGGATTTCTTTTTTATTTTACTTTTTGTTTTCACTTCAAGTTAGCTAGCATGTATAAATGTGAAAGGCTGATGCTTGTCTCTAGTTATTTTTATTCTACTGAACAGTAATGCATGCCAATCTCTCTTTCTTTGAGAATTCTTTCTTCAGGCTTTCCCTTCTATGCTGTCAACTGTACTTTTGAATGATGAATTCAATATATCTGATGAATTATTGGCAACACTTTTTGGGTGCAAAGTGAATCATCTTTTTTAACCGCACTGAACAAACCACATTATTTCCTATTGCTGCTTAATATTCCGTATTGTTTAACATCAATTAAATTTCTTTTTTTAAAAATTAGCGGGTCATTATTGGTGTAATTGTTAAAATGCACAGTTAGACTAATAATTAATATTTTTGGATATTGTTCTCAATGATTTTTACACGCAAAGTAAAATGATCTAATGTTTAACTAATACTAATTAGTATTACGTGGTCAAATTGCAATTCAAAAAGATAACTTATATTAGTAAATGAACCTAAACATGTCATTAATCTAATCGGAAATGAGCAAACTGATTGAAAAATTGATATGTGTTTATCAAGTTCAATTGAAGAGATGTTTTGTTTTGAGCATTGGAGCGAATGATTCCCAAAAGATAGAGACATAGATGTGATTAATTGAACTGACAATATATCAGACAAGACCCAAATAGAATAGATCTTAAATCTGATTATGAATTTATTCACTTGTGACATTCATATTGTGGTCTATCTTAATTCTGAGTGGATGATGGACTATATATGCATGACTTGTATATTTTGATGTAAGAAAAAGCCTGAGTTCAAATGGATAAATTAAGAACCAAAAACTGATGTGTTGGGTATACGACTTCTACAGTATGTAGCATCATTCACAGCAGTGGAATTCATAAATCAAGAAATGGGTAATTGATATCCTTTCATTGGTATTACATAATAGATAAAAACTAAACGTGGTCATGGATCAATTTGTCTTTGTAATAAATGATTTAGTATTTGATTGTAATTGACTTTTTATGAAGGGATGTGTAATGGTTATCATGAGAAAAAAAAATAGGATCATATTGAGAAAACGAATTTATCATAAAGAGATTAAGGATATTCTATGAGGATAACATACTTATGACAATGTCATTAGACAAACACAATATCATTGGACAAACACTAATTGAGTAGCTTCCGTAATGTTTATGTAATTAGAGTGAGCTTATTCACGATACTATAGTGGAATGACTTCGTGACTAAATGAGTTTATAATTAGTAAGAGAAAAATTGAAACTTAATTTTAAAACATTTGAACCCTTCTTATATATGTTCAATCGGTCCCTCTATTAGCTCAATAAAACCAGAAATGAATTGCATAAACTATCAAATGAACAAAATGAATGGAAATTATAAAGTTAGAGAAATGAATCACATTTGGAAATGAATGTGTTTTCTTACTAAGTATAGATATGACTTGAGAATTAATTTAAGTTTTTTGACTTATAATTTAATTAATTAATTGAAGTTCGAAATGAAATTAAATTAATTAGTTATTGTGAATCCATTGAATATGAAAATTAAATATATTTTCTAATAAATTTTTTTACGATAAAGTTTTCATGATATTAATGGTATTAGAATTGAGTTGAGAAAATTATTTAATTGAAAATTTAATTTAATCAAATTAAATTAATTTATAAATAATATTTATTTTAAGAAATAGAAAAACATGTATTGGGTTAGCCGTAGTATATTCAATTAGGGAGTGTCGTCGCCTCTTCTAGTTAAACTAGAAGGCTACTTTTTCTATTAAATAAGTATTATTTATATTCTTCTTCAGTATTATTATCTCTTCCTATAAATAGATGGCTATAGTAAAACTATTTACAAGAGTTCATACAAGTTTTCAATATTGTTGTTCTGTTAGAAAATAGTGAAAATTATTTTCTAAAGATAAAACCTATTTTTTGGAAATAACAATTTTGTCAATTCTTATTAAAAGAATTACTTTCCTACTAAAAGTAATAAATTATTTTTTGTTCTATTTTTATTTGTGATTGTTCGAGCTCACACTCAAAATAATTTGTGATATGAAAATAACAGAGAAGACCGTTCGGTTGAAAGCCAAGAACATTTAGAATCCATCTCATTCAAAGCATAAGTATTTTTCGAGAAAAGTTTATTTGTATAAATATGACAAACTGATTCGACTTTCAATAATTTTAATTTTTCACTATCACATAAATCTGTTTTTTAAACAGGATTTTTCCAACATTCCTTTCCCCTATAATACTCCATTAGACAACAGGTAAAGGCAAGTCACAATACTTGATCTTATTCTACCCAAACCCTACCATACTGCCCTATTGTTTCTTTGCAAGCAATGGTTCTCTGCACATCTCTAGGTAGGGGTAAACGTTTGGTCGAATTGAGGAAACTGAGTGAATTTTTTTTGAGTTAATCGAATTGATAAGTCCTATTTTATCATCTAAATTTAATTTGAATTTTTTTTCGAATTGAGTCAAGTGAAATGGAATTCGAGTAAAGTTAAATTGAGTGAAATTGTTCGAGTTAAATTAAAAAATTAAATATGTCAAATTATAATCTTGTTATAGTATAACTAATTCCATATTAGAGCGCATAAATTTTAAATTATATACATTTGAAAACTTTTTCAAAGCAAAATAATAAAAAAATGCTTTAGTATGATAAGCTTGAATCATTAATTAACTTAATTAAGTTGTCAAAAATATTATTCTAGAAATTTTTTAATTTTTTAACCTTTTTTATATATGTTTTTAGTTTTTTTTTTTGAAATTTTTGTAATTTTTCAAAAATATAAAATTTGAATTTTTTTTGTAATTTTTTAGAGAGATCAATTTGTTCATTTTAAAACTTGATAGGAATCAAAAGGATATTTACACCAATATATTATTCGAATTGTAAAATTCAACTCGATTTCAAATTATTTTTATATTTTTAAAATTAAATCGAATTTTGTTGGTCCTTTTATCTCTTGCTGCAAATTGCCTTCATAACAACTCTCTCTGCACCCCCACATCATGTAAAGTGCCCTTATTAAGTATCCCTACTTTTGTGCTGTAAATTTTTAAATATTTGCTAGGAAAAGAAACACTAAATGTATGCAAAAGTACTATAATAATTATTTTAAAATAAACTAATTTCTAATGTCACATATGTTATATTACATGTGTTTTTATCGTTTAATTTTTAATTATTATAATTAGTGTGAAATAATATTTTTTATTTGAAGTATTAAATATAATTAAAATTTTTAACTTATTTAACAATTCAAATAATATAATAAAAATTAAATCATAATTAAAATGTTTTTAATGTATTCAATATATAATATAATTTTACTTCATTAATGCAAAGTAACATTATTCAAAACAATAGCTAATAAAGATATATAAAATATTTTAATAATTCAAATATAGTGCTAATATAATATTTCTAATTGTTATTTAACTATTACCTCATCATCAATTAAAATAGTTTTCCATCTCTATGGTGTCATTGTTGTTCGAATATGATTCAATATTGCTTTTTTGAAAAACCATTGCTTTTAATGCTGTATTCTTTTCCAAATATTTCTAACTTTATATTGCTAATTGACAATCTCCATTCTAACTATTAGATGCTATTTATAGAGTTAAACTTAACTTTTAATTGGTATATAGATCTAATATTAATTAAAAAATAATTAGAAAATAAAATCTTTTATCTGCTTAGAATTCTATTTAAATTAAAACTCAAATTTGCATCAATCTTTTATTTTTTTCAAATTAAGCTAATATACTTAAATTATAAATTTAATTATTAAATAATAAGTTGAACTTTACATCAACATTATTTTAATATTTAAATGATAAATTAATAATTAAATCCAAATTATTAAATTCTAAGTTGAGCTTTACTTCATTATTCTTTTAACTATAATTATTATCATAACATTTCATGTTAACATTTTTAACTATTAAATTATAATTATTTTAACAATGATAATGATAATATCACAATGTACAATTATTATCACAATATTTTACATTAACATTTTTAACTATTAAATTAAATTAAAATTAAATTATATTTATTTAATCTATTTACAATTATTATAAGATTTTAACATGTCGATTCAATAATATGATAGTAAAATAAGAGTATTTTTGTCGATTTAATTTTTTTTCTAAATTTAAATAAAATATTTAGGTATGCCATTAATTATAATAAATTGTAATATGTAATAAAAGTAATAGTTATAAACTGAAACAAAGACATGTTTTACTTAAGTAAAATTCTTTAAAAAAAATGAAAATTAATATTGCTTTGGCTTTTTTTTTTTTAATAATAAGAGAAGAGCAAAGTTCTAACAGCAACACGATTAAACCAATGTCTTGAGAAGTCTTCAATCAAATTTTACTTAAGCCAATTGGACGCGGACAAAATCTACTGAATCTTACTATTTTTTAATAAAAATAAACGGGCATATATTTATTTACTTTAAAGATTTATGTATAGTTCATATGATATGTTAAAAGGGTGTTTGGATTAAATTTATTTATGGTATGAGAATTAAAATAAAAGTTTTTAAACCTTAAAATAAATTATTTTAAAATAATTACCACCAGAAAGTGGAGCTAATATATAATAAATATTACATGATTTGTTAGATGAAGTGAAGCTAGATAATGATATAAAAAATAAATAATTTTGGATATTTGGTTTTGTGGCTAAATGATTTGTAGATGGTTTTGATCTAACCTTATCGGCAAAGTCGCAAGCAATGGCACGTAATTGTGTATTCAGTTAAGGAAGTTTCAAAAGTCATCATTCTAATCATTCTTTAAGCTCTGAATTCCTTAACTCTAATCATTATTTTTGGTTGATATAATGACAGATCAACCGCTTTATAGTTTAGTTACTCACCGCCATATTTAACCTTAGTTTATCTTTTATTTATAATTATATGTGAGTGTCAGCCAATGCTATTAGGCATATTTGTTAAGATAATATTATAGTGAAAATTAAATTATAATTAATTTTTTTCATTAAGAAATACATTGTTGATTGAATTTTTAATGTCTTATTTATAGAGGTGCTGACCGTCCAGTTTTCAGCACGTCCTAAGTCTTCGTATAAATTTAATTATGTGGACGAAAATAACCCCGATGAATTTGGGCAACACTTGTGACACGACACAACACCAAAAATTTGTCTTCTGTTGTTCGTTTGGTGCCTCGATATCATGGAAAGCTTGTGTATCACTCGATCTTTCCTTCCACGTCAATTGGGTCTTTATTTCTTCATCCTGCACACCCAATTAAACCAATTAGCACCACCTATGGTATGTGTCAGCCTATTAGGTCACAAGACTTACAAAATGTGTTAAAAACACTCATTTTTATTAACTTTTAATCATAAGGCATAATTACTGAAAATTAAATATAAAATCTTAAATTACCTAGAAAACAAGCTCTTTAAATGCGAAATTAATCTAAATTAATAACTACATTTGATGACAAGTCAAGAGTTGAATGGGAGATAGACTATTCGGGACATTGGTCATTCAATGTCCACCCGAGCAATGAAGAGTGGATAACTGCCGATGGGCGCTTCTCAAATTATGTTGACATGTGTCCAAAATCATAGTAGATGTAACAATATATATATGATTATAGGTGTTTTCATCCGTTTTATGATTTGAATATAATTTTATTTGGACGAAAAATAATATTTAAATAAAATCCTCAACCAATGATAATATTTACTAGTAGAAAGGTACATATTTGGTATACATACGATATAGTATGGTTGTGAATTTTGTTGAATTATGAAGAATCTAAAATCTTATCAGGGCATCTACATTGTGGAGTATGAAGAACTCATAAATGCAGTAATTAAATAAAGAAGTCAAGCTTCGATTATACTAAAATTTGTCCTATGTTCCAATGATTGTTGAATGACGGAATGAGAATTAGCTGTTTATGTTGCTGGGGCTCGGTATGTCTCTAATTAATTAAATAGCTTGACAGCTTCTCTGTCACATTTATTTTTGGGGCTCTTCGGTTTAATACTGAAATTACATAGCACAAAATATCACCCAGCCTTTTCATCTTTTTCAACTCAATGTTTATTAAAGGATTTTAAATCCAAGTTATTTTTGACAAAAACAAACAAACAAATACAATACAATGAGTAACAATTATTAATTATATTATTTTTTCTCAGCCAATAATGTATTTTACTGAATAAGATCAAAATAGCCAACAAATCTTGGAAATTAAAAAAAAAAAGCTTGAGAAAACTAATACAAATGGCTACTACTTGGAAGTGGTTGTGAGGCAATTGAAGAATCCGGCAAAAACTCTATTTTGGTTCTGTTTAACATTGTTTTTAAGAAGTATTTTTTGAGATAAAAACATTGTTAAGTAAGATGATTTTAAATTTTTCAAAAATGCTTTTGGAATAAAAAAAATGTTTTGGAAAAGCATTTTTTTACCAAGAACAGAAGCAATTTTTGTTAATAATATGCCGGCTGAATTTATTAAAAATTAAAATAGATAAACATTTCAAATGAAATTAAAATGTAACAGAAAAATAACAAAACAAAAACAAAGAGAATTAAAAAAATTAAAAAACAAAACATCAATCCAGCAAAACACGTCCAATGAGCTGCAATAACAAGGATAAAATGAAACACTAGAAAAAGGAAGCAGGAAACAAAACTTCTTGTCTCTATCCACCTATATACTTAAGGATCAAAGTAAGAGTGGTGAGCGAAACCAACAATCTTGCAGGCTGCTTCGCAAAACAGATTTGATTGCATCGGTAGACGAACCACAAAAGAGATCAAACTATTGAAAGACAATTGATAACCTCAAATCAAAGCCGAGTATTGTGAAAAAACTATCCATGAATGTAAATCTACCACAAAGGTAGACGAAAACATGTCATAAGATAGAAGCGTGCCACAAGGCAAAAGAAAAACAATGTCACAAGGTAGAGGAAAAACGTGCCACAAAGGCAAATAAAAACTAGAAAAAAAACTAAAATATAAAAGAAAATAAGAACTGAATATAAAAAATTAAAGGGAAGAAATATCGACGGTCGACGATCAGCATTAAAGCTGACATCATCGCCGACTAATAAAAAAACGAAAGAAAGAAATAGAACGACGTAAAAAAAATTTGAAAACCCTAAAAATTAAAGGTATAAAAACAAAAAAATTTAATTTTGGCTCAAAAGTACATTTTAACCCAAAAACAAATATAATAATTGATTTATATATTAATTCAAATATAAATAATTCATATATATATATATTAACTAAAATATTTTACTTTAATAAAGACTTCAAGATATAATAAAAATCAATAAAGATAATAGATAGTTTACTTGATAAAATATCAATATATATAATAGTTTATTTATTGGTTGTCAGTTAAATTGCAAAATAATATATATGATAAATAAAAAAAATCAATGGAGGATAAATAATTTAAATTTTATCAACAATAATTTATTTTATCAATGAAAATTTAAAAAGAAATAGAAAAAGATATGTCATATTCAATATAATAAAAATCAATTAAAGAATTCTACTTTAATAAATAACTTAATGGTAATGGTAATAAAATAAATTTTATTCTAATAAATGGGATTGAATAAATAATTTTAAAAATGACCAATTAATCAATAACTATTTAGAATTTTAGAATTCATATTTTTATATATAATAGGTATAAATATAGATAGGAGTATATACCTTACATTTTAAAATATAAAAGAATCATTATTAAAATATTGTACTGATAATGTAAAAGTATTATTTTCTTTCAAATGCAATTGAAGAATAATGTATCCTTTTATCTTTATACTCTTCATATATTCAGAATTTAGTCTTTTATTTTTTTGAATTTGAAATTCATGTTTAATTGTTGATAGTGTTAAAATTATTTTGTTAAATTCGTTGGTGTGACGTTTTGAACTAATAAAAATACTCATTTAGTAACCATGTAACAAAAAAAAATAACGTTATAATAAGATTGAATTCAATAAAAAAAATTTAATCGTATTAACAATTGGATTTGCATTTTGAAATCTAAAAAAGTTGAGGGACTAAATTTTTGAAAATAAAAATAAAGTGACTAAATTTCAAATGCACAAAAAGTGCATAGATTTGGAGCATATTTTAACAATTTTCTAAATAGTAAATGCTAATTCTTTTACAATTTAGCATTTGCCCCGTGATGGATACATAAAGCATGTAAATTCCAGTTTTGATTAGTGGCAGGGTGTAGTTTGCCTCCCTAAAAATGATAAAAATTTGGATTTAATTTTTTAAAAATTATAAAAAAATTATAAATTATTAAAATGATGAAATTACATTTTTATTTTTGTAAAAATTACAATTTAATTTCGATCCCCAATAAAAATTTCTAGTTTCAGCCCTGATTAGTGGGGCCTTTTTACATTAAAGCTTTAGAATTTCGGGATGACCCAAACATAAGCCATGTGCTTAATCTAACAAACAAAACCTTAAAGTTTCAGCCATGGCTGCTAGATTTGAGTTTGGCAGTTGGTCACCTGTAACCTTCCTTTTGAGCCCCATAAGTGGTGCAATAGGTTAATCAGATTCTCGTGAGAAAAAAACCCATGATTTGGATGAGGCAACTTAGGCTTCTTGATGTTATCAGTAGCTAATAAAATATTGTACCTGACTTACTATAATGTGTTGGTTTGTTCACGTTCTAATGGGGAGGGGGAATTAAGTTGAGTGTATGTTTGAGGTGTGTATATATAAAAACTTGGAAAGAGGTGTGTCGTAACTTTTGCGAGAAAAGCCACTGATGTTGGGCTCCTTTTAAGGAATTATTAGTTCAATTATTAAGTTAGATTCTGGGTGTTGGTCGATTCCCTGACAACTGCTCCCACAGGAATTCTAAATATATGTTCTAAAAGGGAAGTTAAAGCACATTTATTGTTTGTGGGAGATGAGAATTCAGATGACCCTTCAAATTCATTTATTTAATTCTTTTGAGTTATTGATCATGAAAAATCATGTGATAAAATTTGTAAGACAGACAGAAGATGGTCAAAGTCCTGTTTCAGAAGAAAAAGCGACCCGACAATTGCTTAAAACTGATCAATTTGTTTATAAATGGAGTGGGAGTGGTAGTGGAGAATATTTATCCATCTAAGGGACCGTTTCCTAAAAGTAGAAACAAAAAAGAAGTTGAAATGAGAGAAGATGCCTTCGGGATTGTCGATAAAGCTTCCCCTCTCACTCCATTACTCTGTCTTTCTATTTCAGCAACTTCCATGGATATCAAACCTCCTTCTGTTCTACACCTACATACATACATACACAGGAGCATGTAGATGATTAAATGACTGTTGATTGAGCTTTGCTTAGGAGTTTTAAGGGGTTGTCACCTAACTACTTATTTCGGTAAAAACCTAACTCTTCTGTTTCCTCCAAAGTCCAAAACCATTTCTCATTTGTATTGTCGCTATCGATGATTCCAGTACAAAGCTCTTTAATTAGTTTATTTTCTGCCTATATTCCTGCCTAAGGGCCCGGATTGGGTTACACTTGGACATCATTTTTTTTTTTTAAACTTAAATTCAATCTAAATAATTAAAAGGTATTTTAAATCTAAAGATTATGAAGGGAGAAACAAGCTTATAAATCGAGTTTGGGCTTAAATTTGTCTAGAAGTAGGCCCTGAGCAGCTCTGTTTTCATCAAGTTTACATTGTTTTGCCTTCCAAGCTCTCAAGAAGCATAGGTCACAGTATGTACAGTTGGGGAGCTTAGTAGCTCTACTATCCTTTCTTCTTAGTTGTTAATACTATTTCATTGATTTGGTGTGCCACATTTTTTTGTCTACGAGGATAATTATAATAATTGTTGAAGAAAACAAAGGCTGGCGAGAAGAGAGAAAGGTTTGAATATTAATGCTTAAGATTGAAGTAAACATGCTTATTTATATAAGCAACTGACTGTAGAGATTACCACATTCAATCAGTCTCTCTACACTTCCCCCCCTTATTCAAAGTTACAAACACCAAGCTTCTAAGCCTCCTAGCATCTGCCATCTTCATGACTATTCACGGCTGTAACTACAGCCTTGCTTGCAATTAAGCATTCCAAGTTTATAAAGAATTTCCTTGGCATATTTTCTTTGTGAGCTTCAACAACTTTAATTAAGGCCAAGGTTCGGAGCTTAAAGGGCTAATAATGTAAAGGTAAACAATTATGAAATCATTTTATCAAAAAAAATCTTTTATTCGCCTTAACTACAACAATTATTTGTAAAAGGAAAACAGGGGAAATAATGATATCTTGATAAGTGAATTTTATAGTATGCTCCAAGCTCTATTATAATGTTTTACAACAACATAGAAAATAAAAATAAAAATACAATCTTTTCAATGCACTATGTTTTTCCCTTTTTTTTTTCTGATATTTATATATTTACTTATTTTTTGGATAAATTTTAAAATTACATATGAATTTTAATTTTGTGTAAATTTATTCATATAATTTTGATTTTCACAAATCATTAACAATCTTATTCAATTAGCACCATTTTATGTTCATATATTGCAAATATAAATAGTTATATCAATCTAATATGAAGATAAATGTATGTATTCATTTATTTAAATATGTAATATTGAATTAAAATCAAGGTTTCGTGTATACATATGAATTACAATTTAAGTTTCTCGAATATAATTACACCAAATCAAAATTCATGTATCAAATTATATATTATATCAAAATTCATATATAAATTTAATATTTGTTTCGTTTTTAAAGCACTTGGCATAAATTAAAAAAAAAAATTGGCCTAAGATATTTTTTTTCATCCAATCTATCCGCCACTAAGGATTTGCTGTGGAGTCATGGTTGGTCTACCATGCTTACCCCACCCGTTGGGGTGCTTGACATGAAATTTGGCAATTAAGAATGATTCTGATATTATTGATTTTTACGATTTTTATAACATTTTCATTTGTTTGTTAATATTTTAATTAGTATAAAAAAGTGGTTGTTATACTGACCTATAAACACATTTAAGATTTTTTTATATTTCATTGTTATAAATAAAAAAATCAAATAAAACAATTTTATAAATTTACCAAGTTTAATTAACAACTAATTTAGTTTAAACTAACTAATTTTATTTAATCGTTTCATGTTTTCATTTACAAAATGATATCTCATAAACTAAACATGATGAGGAAAAGTATATACACCATTAATATGAAATTCATGGGATAAAACTATTATGAGATAGATTATATTTTATTTTATTTTATTTTATTTATTCAAAAGATAGATAAATTAATTTTTGTATGTTAGATCAAAGAATAAATTAGTTATTTTGTTAAAAATTCAATCTATTTTTACTATTAAAAATTTGTTCATGTACGTTAGCTTGAGATACACGTGGCGTGGCATACCATGTGTAATTTTCTGACTATTCTATCAACGACATTAGTTTTTAATAGTAGAAATGGATGAAATTGTTAACAGCAAAGATCAATTTTCTCATTGATCTAGTATATTAAAATTGATTTTCGAATAAAAAAAATAAAATGCAATCTAACTCGATTGTTTATGATAATTTTAGCCACTCATGTGGTTTCTAGAATCATGCACCTGCCGTGTTACCCAAAAGGATTGAAAAGCTGCAACTCCTGTTTGATTTAGCTCCAACCCCTTTTCTTTGGTTTGAATAATAGAGGTAAATGTTGCTTTTCCAAAATAGAAAAGAAGAATATATTATTTTCTCTTGGTGATTACTTTGTCCTTTGTTGGAGAGCAAAGAAATGTGGGCAGGTTACGCATTGCAGATAGCAATAAAACGTCATTTCATGCACTTGCTTTCAATCATGTTATTATGTATTACTTGAAGAGAGCAGAAGCAGGCTGGAGATTCGCTAACTTAACTTTACCACATCAACTGTGTCTATCCATTAAAAGGATTCCTATGCTACTTTGCTCTTTACAATTTTAACTTCCACTTCCCACCACCTCATGTCGTATTACCCACAAAGCTCCATACATAATGCCCAAACAACGACATTACTATTTGATGTGGAATGCAAACAGAATGTTGACTTCCAAGCCTAACTCCTCCGATTCCCTCTATTTTTCGCTTTTCCCTCTCAAAAATAAGTCATTAAGGACGAAATCAAAAAAAAATTTTAGGGATCGAAATTAAATTATATATTTTTATAATAGTAAAAATATAATTTTATTGTTTTAATATTTATATTTTTATAATTTTTAATTGATTAAATTAAATTTTTATCATTTTAGAGGGATCAAAGTGCCATTTTACATTTAATGTAAATATGTCCTTTTTTTACTCAATAATTATAATTTCTTATATATTTCATGAAATTAAATTAATTTCTTCTTTCAAAATCTTGTATTTTGTGCTTTATAAAATTTAACAAGTTGAAAACAAGTATTTTGTAACTTTAAATTTATTTAAATAACTGACCCATTTGAGTCCAATAAACACAAAAAAAATTTAAATTTTTTTAAATATTAAATCTATTACCTTAATTTGATTCTATATAAATGGAGGAATTATTTTATTTTTAATATTTTCATTACAAGAAAATAGAAACTTAACATGTTTTGATATTTTTATTATTAAAAAAATAAATTTTTATTTTTATTTTCGAAGAATACTTTTCATTTTAAAATATAAGAATAAAAATTAATTTTTAAAAGAGAAAAAAAAATAGAAATCAAACGGACCCTTACATTTTCACTCGAATTAATTTTAAAATTTTATATTATTTTTAATTCATTAGAAATATAAAAAATTGTACCTTATCAATTAATCAAATATAAGATATTTTTATATGCATAACAATTGATTTACAAGTAAATTATTCACATTTCCTTTTCCTGCCTACATCTCTTGCAATAATTGAATCGACGTTGCAATCTTATAAGGAGAAATATCACTGGATTGGGTCAAGTTTTTGTTAGGGCCCCCGATCCCATTTGCATTAAAGGAAAGTTGTTGTTTGGGTGAGATGCCAGCTGGGTCGTTGGAGCCCGATCCTCTGCTAATAGGCCCATCTTCTGTCAGTTTACAATATTAATTTCATTACAAAATAGGCCCCACTGAATTATATTTTAGTAATTCAGGCCAAAATTTTTTTACATTATAGTAATTGACTACAATCTATAATAAAATCTCTAAACATGAATAAATATAAAGTAAAATTAAATTATTATAAGGTAGAGATTAAAATTCGAATTAAATTATTATCGAAAAATTAAAAATAATTCAGATTAAAATCCACACATGTACATAATTAGACTAGAAATCCATGCATGCATAATTATAAAACTTGAATTTGAATATTTAAAACTCGAGACGAACTACCATCTATATTTGTCTTGAAGATTCTTCTCATACAAAATATTTTTTTTCATCAAATATATGGAAGCTTTAACTTTTTAGCGTTTTCACTTTTTAAAACCCTTCATCGAATTAGTGTTACCTTTTATCGAATTAGCCTTATGAATTAATCAAACATCAATTCAATTGAAAAATGTTATAAACCTATTATTTTTGAAAAGTGATTAATATTAATACTATAAGGGTAACACTAATCAAATTAATATCACGAGCCAATTCGACATCAACTCAATAAAAAAAATACTAAAAACACTCAATTTTAAAACAACTAATAAATATTATTATAGGGTTTTTTTTATTATCTTTTTATGCTTTTAATATAAAATCTAATAAAAGAACAATTTAAACACAAAATAATAAACTAAGCAAGTTGCATGACAAGTAATTTTGGCCCTTTTCACAAATTATAAACTAAGCAGGAGAGAAGCACAGCGGTCAGTAAAAATGTGAGAACATATAATATTAAGTGGAAAAAGCTAAAGACGACAAATTAATCAGCTTTTAGGCCGGTGATTAAGAAAAAGGGACTTTTTAGGATGCTTTGGCCTTTGCCTACCATCTACAGTTTTCACCCATCATCTAATTTCTTTGAAAGTAAACATTAACATCACTCTTAGAGAAAATAAAACATAATTAGAGTTGGAAAATTATTACAGATTGTAATCACACTCACTCACACATACATATATCAATGGCACTAGTTAGCAGACATTTCTGACTTCCTTCCAGGTCCAGGATAAAAACTATCTCTACACCTACAACAATTATACTTACTAAACAAACATATCAATTACATATATCACAGTACCAAATATTAATATGATGCTTTCTACGCCTAACAATGAAGATCATATATGTGTATATATACACCATCACCATGTTTTACCATGGAGTTTTCCAACTACTAGAAACACTGAATTCATCAGAATTTGCCACCGACGACACCCCATTTCCACACTTAGCCACCGTCCTCACGCTCTCTATCAACGCCTCCGTTCGAGACTCCTGCGCCAGGATTTCAGCCAACTGGTCTGGACTTATCACCAGCTTCACCTTCCATACTCCACTGCTGTTATACCTAGGTAGCACCTCCGCCTCGGTTCTCTTCAACACCCTCTGCTGATCGAACGACATGCGATATGGAGTATTAATAGATGAAGATGTAGATATAATGTTCTTGTTACTGTTCCTGATGTCGACGTCTCCAACGTTGTTTTGATCGTGGTGTTTGGCGAAGCGGTTGTTGGTAGGAAGAAGATAGTAGAGGTGGCCTGCATGGAGCTCTTCGTTGTGGAGGAGAGGCGGAGAGAGGAAGTCAGGTGTGGGGTAAATGGCATGGCCGGGGAATTCGTTGGTTATGCACTCGGCGGTGATGGGTGCGAATAGTTCCATGATGCCACCGCTGGATGTTACCACTTTCACCATATCTTCAACTTCTCCGAAGCCTTTGAACACACAATTGCCCATGTGATCAGGTAGTCTGGGGTGCTAATGATCTTCTTCCTGCGGTGGTTTCTAGATTACGGAAAGGCTGTGTTGTTTTTATTGATGGGATGGAATCAAGAAAAACCTTGTGGCGGAATATAAGTGGAGAACAACAGATGAAGGGGGGTAAGAGGATGGAGGTTTCTTGAGGGTTTCCTTCCGTCGGTTGTAGCCGACACAAAGTATCCTTTCCTTTGCCATCCCCAAATCCAAAATCCTGTGGCTTTTATAGTGGAATGGCCCACACTTATCTTTGCTTCTTTGGTGAGACAAAAGATGCACCGTTGATATACCAAAATTAACAATACCCCACTATGTTAAAGGAAAATAAACTTGGAATACATGGCAATATGGCATGTTCAAGTAATTACTTTTATAAAGTTAAATATACATTATAGTACTTAATTTAAATAAAAAATCAAATTTGAGTATCAATTTAAATAAAGAAACCTAATTCAAGTACCTAATTGAATCAAAATAAATTTGAAGTAGTACACTTACAATTTAGATGAAAAAATTATATCGAATTTATAAAAATTAAATTTGGTTTTGATTGAATGGTAAAATACCATAATATTTTGGATTTCAAAACTTATTATTCTCATATTGTCTATATATTTTTTTTAAGTTTATCAAAATAGAAAAAAATAAATAATTTTAAATTAATATTAACTAGTATTTAAATAGAATGTACCTTTGATGATAACGCCAATTTAACCGAACTCTTAACATATAATATATAAATATAAATTATATTTTCTATGAACAACTTAAATTGAGTCACCAAAATATATATGAATCAGATAGAAATTTGAAGTTGAGACTTTAAGGTCCAAAAGCTTCATTTCTTTCTTTTTCATCAATTCCAACTTTGAGTAGTAGAGTGTTAAGTCAACTTTTTGGCATTTCAGACCTTGTATGCTTTTGAGATTATGATCGTAGAGAGACTCATGGTCAATTACACCATCAAGTGTGCTAATTCCTTTTACCCTTTGCTTTTAGCAAGTGGAGCCCATTTTTCAGCGACAAGGACATTAAAAGAAGAGAATTGTTGAACTTTGGATCTGCTCAACCTCGAGAATCCATCATCATCAACATACCTGACTTGCGTTCAACGTAAAAATAAAGCCTGGCTACCGCTTGGCTTCAACCGTGGAAATCAAAACATGGTTTGATATTTGCTTAAGTGAAGCTGTTTTTCAGTAAACCAGAAAAAGTTGGGTTTTTTTTCCTTTTATATATTAACGTCTACGTAAGTTTGCATATATTATAGGGTATAGGTCAAAGCTAAAATTTCTAAAGCAAGGTCCGCGAGTAGCGTAAATATTTCTAGGAACTGAGCTCCCCTTTATATTAATTTACCAGCAACTGAAATCGTAGCTATTCAATGATCTTGAGTCGCACCATTTAATTGGAACTTATCCGGTTTGACGCTTGACATGAATAACTATATATATGTATGACATCGTATTAACCACGTTTTCACTTCAATATATATATATATATATATATATGTTTGAGCAAGCAGAGGCTAGCACTTAGAACATAGAGCCTATTTGCCTAGATGAATCATTAAGGATCACATCGCATTTTTCACAGCTTTCGGGTATTTGGTGCATTGCCATTCATTGGACTTAATTTCACAGTATGAGAATTACAACCGAAAACTTGGCCAGGTTCTTTATCTTAGGGATAACTACAATATGCAGCTTCGAAAAGTTCAAATACCAATTCAGAATAAGATTAAAAAAAAAAAAAGAATGAATGAATGACGTTAATCAGTCAAGTAAAACCATTGTTTAACAGTGCTATACCCTCTAAGTTTCAAAACTTCAATGGCTAGATGGAACCTATCAAGCAGAATACAATGGAAAAAAGTTATACTGATGGTGTTGCATGTTGACGACTCTCGAGGGATATTTAAATTCTAAAGATTAGGGTTATAATTATAGAGTAATTATCTGCTTCATGGAGGGTTTTAAAATGATTTGAGTGTGGTAAAATTACTCACAATTTGAAGCTTTAATCATTGTGTTATATATCAAATCATAACTAACGGTTAAAACTTTCAACTTTCGGCTTTAATAATGGTGACAAGGGTTTGGAACATTGAATTCACCTTTGGCTTTGGTCGTTCATGATTTGTCCTTTGCGATCACTATCTAGATAGGACTTGAGAATGGAGTATTAAGAATTCAACGCCGTTGGCCATTGGGTCCAAAAAGCCGTAGCTTAGGGAGAAAATGCTATTTCCAGCAAATTCCGTCCTATATAGTTTCCGTGCGAGGATTGACGTAATTAAAGACAATTCATTGCTCTTGTAAAAGAAGCTATTATATGTGTAGAATTTTATGTTCAGAATTGTCAGAATTTTTTTTTATTTTGTAAAAGAAGCCCATTCTACAACGTCCAAAGATCAGTCCATAAGCTCAAGAGTAAAAGTTGAATATAAATCAAATAAAAAGAGAAACCTAGGGAATTATATAATTAAAGTTACTACGGTTGCTTTTGTGTTAGGTAAATTATAAATTAAACATTTTGAGGTATATATGCAATTACTTATACTAATTAAATTAAATAAAATATTTTTTTAAAATATTAAATGCAATGATAAATGATTATGTTTGAATTTGAAATTAATATCTATACTTTAATTTGATATGATTCGGTTCCTCTACATAATATCATTAATCAGTCAAAATAGTTTATATCCTTAATTATTTCGGTTAAAATATTGAGGTTGAATTTATAAAAATTACCCCTTACAACTCCATGTAGAAATATATATAATTTGTGTTAGAAATGTGCTTTTAAAAGAAATTCACGCCATCATTTTAATTAAAATTGTTAAGGATGTTAATTATTTAGATTAAAAGTAATGTTATTATTAAAAGTAAAGAAGCAATTTATGTCAGTAATATAAAGATTAAACCCAATAATGGTAGCAGAAGATTGAAACTACAATTTTATGATTATCTTATGATCACTAAGAACACAACACGTGCCATTAATTAATCTAAATAATCAACACCTTTAATACTTTTAGTAATTGATGTGATTTTTTTTAAAATTATTCCAACCTATAATGCAAAAAAAAAAAAAATTGCTAGAATAGTATATTTTTTCCAAAAAAATTCACGTAAAAAAATTAATGGAAGTAATTAACAATATTTACTATTTGAATAAATTAATAACATTATAAAATATTATATTAAAAAATAAATTATAAAAATTAAGTATTAAATTTAAGCATAGCATATGATCCAAAAAAGAGATTTAATCATATTTCTATAATGAAAAAAATTAATGAGTCAACGTGAATGGCTTAGATTATATATGTATTTCTCTATGGGTGATTTTGGTTGGAGAAATATTTGTTTTGCTTATTAAAGAAAAACAATGAGTGGCCAAGGTGGTTAACTGCTAACTTCTAGCCTCCTTAATTTATTACTAATTACCAAAATAATAAAGAAAATAAAAGAAAAAAAGAGAGGATAATTTAAAAGATTGTTGTAGAAAGATTTAGGCTATCAAAACCTGTTTTTTTTTTTTTTTTCCGAGTAAAGGAATAGCTGCAGAGGAGGGGAGTTGAACAAAGCCAAACAGAAAGAACAAAGTAAGAAACTGAGACTCATACTCAAGGTTGTATGAATGAAGGAACATGCAATACAAAGAGAGAAAATTAAATTGATGGTTGGATACAGGGAAACAGATTCTAAAGAATCCCCCTTCGCCTTCAACACGCTATTATGTGTTCATGATTTACGTATGTATTCATAATATGTATTCTCTCTCCATGATGTTATAAGTTGGTACAGGTAAGAGTATGATACACATATTATACTTGTTATGGAAGGGTTTCAATTTTATTATTTATTTATTAATTCTTCCTTCTCAATAGTAATGGTTTGCTGTTTAGGGCTATCATTGTTGAGGAATCTGAGGGGTTTTGGTTGTGAAAAAGTGGCAGTTATTATAGCATTAGAAAAACAACGAGTAGAAGAAGGAGAAGAAGAAGAACATCAGCGAAGAAACAAAAAGAAGATGCATAAGTGCTGCACGAGTGTTTGAGGAAGCTTTGGCTTCTGTGGTGGTTGATTTTGTATTGGTCTTTCCTTTATCCTTCTTCTTCAATCTTCAATATTTCCCTGGTTTACTTGGTCTATGTCTCAACAAAGACAATTTCAAATGGTGGGTGGCAACAATCCAGCGCAGTTCAATGACACAACTTTTACGAAAATCTTTATTGGTGGATTGGCGTGGGAAACTCTATTTTGAGCAATTTGGAGAGATTCTTGAGGCTGTTGTGATAACAGATAAGACTACTGGGAGATCCAAGGGTTATGGCTTTGTAAGCTTATTGGTCCCTTTTATAAAAGAAAAAATGCCTTGTTTGTTTCTTTTGTTATCCATGCTATGAAAATGTCAAATAAATCCTTTTTTTTACATCTTTGTTTTTAGGTTACCTTTAAGGATCCAGAGGCAGCTACGGGAGCATGCCAAAACCCTTCACCTATCATTGATGGAAGGCGGGCAAACTGCAATCTTGCTTCCTTGGGTGCTCAAAAGTCTCCTCCAATGATTTCTCAACAAGGTTTTCTTCTTTCTTTCTTCCCTACCCATTTCTATATTGGAAATGCATTTGCATCTTGGTTTTGATCTAATGAAATGAAATGTAGGGGCGGGACGGTTTAGACCAGCACATGGTCCTGGATTGACGACACTGCCTAGCTATCATGGTTCCTCATCAGCTTATATCCAACAACCTACCGGTCAATATTCAATTCCTTACTCAGCTTATGGGTGAGAGCAAAAATGAAATCCTATGATATTTTGTTTTGGCCCACAAGATTTTAGCACTTTGGTTTGTTTTGTTTATTATGTTTCATCACCATCATTCTATATTTGTTTACTTACAGGTACACCGGATATTCACAAGAAGGCATTTATCCTTTGGTTAGTGTTTACAAAATATAGTACCTCAGTTCCTTGGAATTGCCTTAGCTGAATTTAATGTTGTTTTGAAGAACTATTATAGTTTCTATGGAGGTCAACAGATTTCACCTTACTACACTTCTGGGGCATCAATAACACCAGGGATGTTTCATAATTTGTTCCCACTTTATGCACAAAATAATCAAGCTCATAGTTTTGGAGTTCAATACCCGCATTTGCCTCGACAATACAGCTCAAAGATAAACCTGTCACTTCCATCAATGCCAATGGTAGCAACTACCACAGGTGATTGTTTTATAAAATGTTCAAATACATGCATATAGTATACTCTGGTTGTATAGGTGCCTATTGCTAAGATAAGTTGAATGCAAAATGCTATGAGTGTTGATTATCAAACAATATTTGTAGCAAGTACTGCAACAACTACAGAAACTGCAGCGACGGCGGCAACGACATCACCACCACCACCAACAGAAACAATGACAACAAAAACGCCGCCTACAGCAGTAGGGATAGTGGGAATGTGATCAAGTCATTCACAAACTACTGAAAACAAACCAACGTCAACAGCAACAACGAAAATACCACCACCAGCTACAGCATCAACGGCAAGAACAACCAGGGTAATGGGAAAAAGGCTAGGTCCTTCACAAGCTTCCCAAACACCTACTGAAAAGAAACCATCATGTTAGTCTGCCTTTGAGGTATATGTGGTGTCTTTTATAAGATAATCAAGATCTTTCGAAAGGGACTTAAGCAAAAAGGAAACATTTAGCATAACAAGAGGCATAACTCAAGAAATTCCAGCAAGGGATTTGTTTAGTCAAGAAACATGAGTATAAACCGCACTAATTCATCATACATGTTTCGTCTTGGGATAATAGGAGAAGAAATCACATTCATCCTTGAATTTGCATAAGGAGGAAACTAAATGTTGGCCTTGGATTCAACCTTAAGACACTAATTAATAGAATGATTTGGTCTCGGTTGCAAAGAGCATCCAATGGCTGTATCTTTGAACCCCAATTTAATTTATGGGTCAAAGAAATGGAACATGTAATTTTTCTTGTTCTTTTTTCATTGTTCATATACTTTTCAGAGATAGGATACTAATATGGTATTTAACAGATAATATGTTATTTTGTATTTCATCTTTTACTTTTAGTGTATTCTCTTTGTTTAATGTATCAAATACTATTTCTTTTCAAATTTAAATCAAATGAAATCAAATAACTACAAGATTAGGACATTTCTTTTTTTTTTCTTATACTGTATGGTTTGAATAAATTAATGGATTATACAATATTGAAACCAATAAAAGGAGTTGGTATTAAATAAAGTAAAGATATAATAAAATTTATTTTCAATATTTTCTTTTTTTAATTTTCTTTTTTATTATTTTAATTAAATTTGATTATTAATATTTTAAAAAGAGTCAAATCATTTTTTTTAACAAAAAATGTTAACTAAAATATTAATGGTTATCAATGTTGGCGAGATAATACGTGTGATAGTTTACGTGTACTTCATACTAATACTAACATGATATTATTTGTTTTATACATTAATAAATAAATAAATAAAATTAAAAAAATTAAAAACTATAAAAAATTAAAAAAATAACATGAATTACACGTAGAATGTAAGGGAGCTACTATGTTTAAAAATTTTAACAATTTGCTTAGTATTCCATTAAAGAAACATCAATTTGACTCTTTTTGAAATATTAATGGTCAAATTCGACTCTTTTAAAAGATTAAAGGTCAAATTTAGTTAAAAAAGAATAATGATTGAATTGACAAAATGTATAAACATTTTAAATTTATTATTATGCCTAAATTAAAATATGTATAAGTTTTAAAATAAAACATATTTAACTCAACAAGTGGTTCCAATGAAAAAGAGGATGTTATTCATCCTAGAGGTCTCAAGCTCAAGCGCTTATGTGTGCAAGGTATGTGTTATTAAAGGGTTAAAAATGTATGAATAGTATTAAAAAAAATAAAACATAATTACTTATTACAATTTTTTTAAAAAAAATAAGAGTTAAGGAAAATTATTATCTAAGAATTGAATCCTGAGTCAATTAACAATTAAAAGTTTGAACATATATTTTTTTTAACTCTACCAATGATTTAATTATCAATTGTTACAAATGGATCGAATATAATAATAATAATAATAAAACAAGAATGTTAAATGAAAAAAGAAGCAAATAACATTATTAATTTGATATACATATTGTGACTGGTAGGGGCCTAATTTCGAATACTGATCGGTTTGTTAAATGGGCCTAAGAATCTAGAGAGCCCATTTAGACTCTTTCTTTAAAATCCCATTTTAGTAGTCCACGAGAAACCCTAAATCCTTAACGACACTTGCTTTGAGAAAGGTGTTCGAAGTCTTCGATTTCGCCTCCCAGGTAAGTTTCTGCCTTTTTCTTCTGGTAATTGTTTCTTAATGAGGTTTCTTGGAATTTCCTTTTCTGCATTATTGTTAATCTTTATATCCATTGGGTTCCAATTGATTTGTTCATTTCTGTTAATGTTAGTAGTAGAAAAGATGTCTTCAGCCGGCGAAGCTGCTTGCTCTTACGCCGCATTGATTCTCTATGATGATGGCATCCCCATCACTGTATCCTTTATGCATTATTGGATTTGATGAGGTATAATTCGGATTGTTTTCAATTTTATGATATACTTACGAAATGAACGAAGGAAAAAAAAGGCTTTTGGTTATTGGAAGAATGATAGATTCTCTGTGTATGGGAATATTGGTTTGTTTGTTTCTTTAACTATAGATAATAGGCTGAGAAGATTGCAACTCTAGTCAAAACTGCAAATGTCTCTGTTGAATCTTATTGGCCAAGCTTGTTTGCTAAGCTTTTTGAGAAGTGTAACATTGAGGATCTCATAACCAATGTTGGTGCTGCCGGTGCTGGTGCCCCAGTTGCTGCAGCTGCACCTGTTGCAGCTGGTGCTGGTGGTGGAGCTGCTGCTCCACCTCCTGCGGAGGAGAAGAAGAAGGTGGGACTAAAATTTACAAATAAATGACTCTGATTTCCTTGTGTTTAATATTTTGTTTCACTGTTTGTTCTGATGTGTTATTCTTTGGTAATTTTGCAGGAAGAGCCAGAGGAAGAGAGTGATGATGATATGGGATTCAGTTTGTTTGATTAGGAGCTCCTCTCAGTGTATGAATTGGTTGATTACTGGTTCATTGCAGTAAGCTATGACAGTAGTTACCTATTGAGTTTTATTGATTTTGGTATATGTACTTTTTCAGTGAAGTGGCACTAAGTAGTTCTTCATTTTTTAAATGTATGTTTGAACCTTCTTATATATATATAAGAGCATTCTAGAGCAAATTTTGACATTTGTTATTGAGTGTGGAATTGATGTGCTTTATTCCATTGCCATGCATGCACTGTTTTCAAATTGTCTTTTAAGTTTGTAGTTCTTTAAGCTATTGACTGAAATTTTAACCAATCTTCAAAAAGACCAGAGATTAGCCTATATATTAGAATATTAGTCTTGCTGGTAAAATGAAGCCGCACCTGCACTAATACTTTGATCATCCTGGCAAGAGAAACAAGGGTTTAGGGTTTAGGGTTTTGTTGGAACCTGTTAACTCTGTATCAGCTATCAAATACTGTCACAGCCGTGGACCTTTTAATTTTGTGCATGATATATATTATTTGGAAATTAACTTTAGTTGAAAAAGACATTGAACTCATCCACTGCCTTGAGGGTGGTCTGCCAGGTTGGAGTACGAAACTTTAATTGGCCTTATCAAGTTGAAGCTTATAGCCCCAAACGCATAAGACTATCCCCCTTACAGATGAGGGGTGGATGGACGAGATTAACGGAACAGGTGGCCCAGAGTTTTGTTTCAGATTTTATCCCACTTCCATTCCAACTGGGTCCTATTTTTACTGTTGAGCTAAACCAAATTTGGCTATTTTTGAGTTAGGATAGGTGATAATATCTTATCTTAATCTCTGGTTATTTTTAGACAAAATCTGGAGCCCAAACGCGGGCGATCAAAGATGTAGCCTTGGAACCTTGCGGACTACTAGTAAAGAGAAATCACATAACGTGCATTAAAAATGATAAATGACCTTATTTACCCGATGCTAACATCGGTTATTCAAGACAATTGCTATGCTTCTTATTTAAGGTTATGGGTGCATTTTATTCAATAATTTCCCAAATCGAAAAGGAAAACAAGAAAAAACCAAGAAGAAATACGAAGAAAAGTATGAGATTTCTCAGTGGGGTTTATATGGATCTAAGCTCTTTAATTTCAATAGTTAACTTTTGGAATGTGATTTTTCAAAGGTTGATATCAAAGTTGGTCATCATATCTCCTAGTTGTACTTGTGCGGTGCAGGTGATGATGTCGACATTGCAGTGTCATCCGAGGCTATATGAACCCTAGATTCTCCAATCGCAATAGCTAACTTTTGGGGTGTGGTTCTCCAAAGTTGCATATTGATTTTCATCTTTAAGCACAATATGTGTTTTACCACTAGAGCAAACCATTTTGGTAACCGTTACAACGTGAAGTCCCCAAAATTCGTTAATACTGGTGGCTTTCCTTTCTTTTCCACAACATCAAAAATTTCGCAAAGTCGATCACTCCCATTCATTGCCCTCGTTTCCTCCGCCTTCTCCTCCTCGCTTTCTTGTCTCTTTGATTATATCGCTCTCCCTCCCCTTTCTTTCCCTTCCTCTCTCACTCTCTGTCAGACTCAGAACTAAAGTAACAAAATGAATAGCGCTTCTTGTGCAGCCAATATCAGTACGCAGCCTTTCTCTCTCAATCCCACTTCCCATACATCTCACGACAACCCCCTCGTTTCCCCCAAACCCACCTCCCTTTTCCTCGGATCTACCCGCAAACTCCGCCTCAGTTCTTCCAAATTGAATCTTCACCGTCGATCTGGGACCGTCGTTGCCGTCTCCGATGTTTTTAAGCAAAAGAAATCCAAGTCCACCCCCAGTCTCGTAATCCCTTTTCTCTTTCCCCCCTGTTGCAGTCAAATTAAGTTTTGGTTATATCCGTTTCCTAACAACTCTTTTTTTTTTTTTGTTCAGCTAATTACGAAAGAGGAAGGATTGGAATTATACGAAGATATGGTACTAGGAAGAGCATTTGAAGATATGTGTGCTCAGATGTATTACAGAGGCAAAATGTTTGGTTTCGTTCATCTTTACAACGGCCAAGAAGCTGTTTCAACTGGATTTATTAAGCTCTTAAAGCAGCAAGATTCTGTCGTAAGCACATACCGTGATCACGTGCACGCCTTGAGCAAAGGAGTCCCCGCACGCGCCGTCATGAGTGAGCTCTTCGGTAAGACCACCGGCTGCTGCCGCGGCCAAGGTGGGTCGATGCATATGTTCTCTAGGGAACACAATCTGCTAGGGGGGTTTGCTTTTATTGGTGAAGGAATTCCAGTTGCCACGGGGGCGGCTTTTACCTCCAAATATAAGAGGGAGGTTCTAAAAGAAGCGGATTGTGATCATGTTACCTTGGCGTTTTTCGGAGATGGAACTTGTAATAATGGGCAGTTCTTTGAGTGTTTGAATATGGCGGCGTTGTGGAAGTTGCCCATTGTGTTTGTTGTTGAGAATAATTTGTGGGCTATTGGGATGTCTCATTTGAGGGCTACGTCTGATCCTCAGATTTATAAGAAAGGACCTGCCTTTGGGATGCCTGGCATCCATGTGGATGGAATGGATGTTTTGAAGGTGAGGGAAGTGGCTAAGGAGGCAATTGGTCGGGCTAGAAGAGGAGAGGGTCCAACATTGGTCGAATGCGAGACATACAGATTTAGAGGACACTCATTGGCTGACCCCGACGAGCTTCGTGACCCTGGTAACCATTTGATTCTTTTTTTTTCTCAGTTTATATTTATTATGATTTAAATTGCTAATTCCAGAAAGCCACCTTTTTCCTTTATGATTCTGTTTGTTTTGATTGAGCCATTATTACATTTCAGCTTTGAATGATAAAAACAGGAACCATCTGCATGCATTTTGTGTTGTACTGATCCTGTAATATCAGTGTTAAAGTTTAAGTGGTTACTTTGTTTATTAAACTCTGTATGTTTCATAAAGATGGGTTTGTTACTTTTCGGAAGATAAATGATTTCAATTTTTAGATTCTTAGGGATGAAATTTTGAGTTTCTAAGTGAATCACTACTGAACCCTGATCCTGAGGAACATTGTACATAATTCTGTTCTTAATTTGGAACTTTAAGAGTTCAGAAATGTCATCTAATTCAATGTCGTGCTGCTTCTTTGGCAGCTGAGAAAGCTCACTATGCTGCAAGAGATCCCATCACAGCCCTGAAGAAGTACCTCATTGAGAACAGTCTGGCCAGTGAAGCAGATCTAAAGGCCATAGATAAGAAGATAGATGAAGTGTTAGAGAATGCTGTTGAGTTTGCGGATGAAAGCCCTGTTCCTCCTCGGAGTCAGCTGCTTGAAAATGTCTTTGCCGATCCAAAAGGTTTTGGAATCGGACCAGATGGTCGATATAGATGTGAGGATCCAAAATTCACCGAAGGCACAGCTCATGTCTAAGCTTTCAAAGGACAGTAACCAAACTATTTATGCACCCATTTTGTTCTTGCTTGATCTCATATATTTAGTTCATGATAGCAATCTCCGGTTTCTTTTGTTTCAGTGGTTCTTGTGTAACAAGTATACGTTCATTAGGTTATCTGTCCATTTAAAATTCTGGTTTCTTTATTTAATCTCCATTTGTTACTTGGACAATTGCTTTAAATGCGGCCTATTTCCTGCCATGCCCATAGTTTGATTACTTAAATGCTCTGCTTTTCCTAAAAAGTTCCTTCCACAAACTGAGATTTGTTTTTCAGGCCCCATAACTCTTCCTAGATTACTTGACTGCTATTTCAGTGCCCTTTAGAGAATCATCCCTAGCATGTTGCCTAGGAATTGTAGTGGATAGAAACTTACATGCACGTGTAGTGGGGTGGTTTCATATGTCAAAAGATATAAAAAGGATATGATGAGGTAGTATGTTTTGTTTGTTTCATTCGTGATAGAAGCAAATTGTGCACCCTTATCTTATCAGTATTATTTACAAAATAATTGAAGTGGCTGAGTAAGCTTGCTTTTTTGTTGTTCACCTAAACCTAGAAGGCTGGCAAGTACGCGAGACTCTCTTTTTATTTATTTTTTTCAACAAAATGGGCATTTTTTTATGGTCATTTTCAGTCTTGCACGTTTCATCAATGGCCCCAAATTATACTTCTGCCTCTATATTATTAGGTTTAATTGTTTTTACAATACAAATTAAGAGAGGAGATGATATTGGTAAGACCTGAACCCTAGATCTTTCAACCACTTGATGTTTGAATTTTGGCATTTGTTTAAGTAATTGACTGTCCTCTCTTCCTTCACTTCTTGGGTTGAGTTCACTCACTCCATCGCAACGATAAATGGGGGGAACACAGAAAAGAGAGTTAATATTCACCAAGATATGAAATGGGCGGTTCACAAAATTTGCTATGCCTATCCAAAACACCTTTTACTTTCATCTCCCTTTCTTGTGCTTTTTATCTTCCACACAATTACTTCAGCCTATCCCTCTCCATTTATCCACCAATTATTGGCTTCCCAATGCTGACAAATTGAAATTCCAATTCTCAACTGCTCTAATAAGATGATGGTAATTGTAATAATGATCTGTTATATAATAAAAATAAATCAAAGAAAGCCAAAGGTTAATATTATGGTATTTGGTATTTGAATTTGAGTTTGATTTCGATGTTCAATTTGATTTGCAGGTTAAAAGGTATCATGTGGTTGAATATGAATATATATCTGACACGTGCTCTGGTAAAAAAAAGTTCAGGTATCAAATTGAAGAAAAATTAATTTACGGATCATTTTGCCACATCATCTATGGTCTCGCTCAATTAAAACAAGACATATCACATTTAATTGAAAGTTCAATCCAAATGTTCATATGATGTGGAAAAAAATGATGTGTCCTTTTTAATTAGACGGGATTATGGATAATGTGACAGAAAGGGTTTACAAAATAATTTCTTCAAATTGAGACAAAAAAAAAACACTCAAGTACAAAACTGAACATTAAAATCAAACTTGAGCAAAGAATGGTATATTAACCAAAAGCTAAAACTCAAATAGCAAATACTATATCAACCCAAAAGCTAAATACATGGTTTGACAATTTTATAGTTTACTTGTGATTTAAACATGGAAAGTAATCCTAGAATCATCTGAATGCGATTGGTGATACAATGCAAGTGTTTTGTGAAGAAGAGTAATGGTTTGGCTTGGTTTCTAATAAAGAAGCGTTGGGGAGAATGGTTGATGGGTTCAGCAGTCTTCCTGAAATCGATTCTGAGGTTTCTCACTTTAGAAGACATTGCTGTTCTTAGCCGAAGATTTTGTGTTCATATGTATGATGATTATAGCAAAAGCAAATTCTCCCTCTTAGCTTGTGCAATCTTTTTATTCATCGTCTGCAACGTGCTGCAATTTGTCTACCTGACTTGAAGATGCCGCTTCCCATAGTCTATGCGCATGTGACCGAACACCTACCTACGCCTGCACATTGCAACTTTGAGGCCTTTTTTCACATTATATGAAATTAGGAGCTTTATTAATGCATTTTGAGTGATTGATGACCAACTCCCTGCAATTTGCTTTCTTCCTCCAAATATTACCAAAACTTAATGATTCTCTGTCTCCGTGTATCATCATCATCTATACCAAGCTGCAGTGGCTCATTGAAACGAATGGATAGCAGAGCTGAGTTGCACGCCGGATGGATCATCTTCATCCAATTAAAAGTGGGTCCATTTATCCGGTTGTTAAAGAGGCAAAAGTGGCTCCATATCCCTAATGTGTGCGTTAAAACCTCAATCCCATCTTTTCTAATCTAATAATACCATAAAGCCATATGAGCTGCTAGATGACGACCTTAATCACAGCAATTCTCTCTTAGCAACTATTGTTCATTTCAAAACGAAAGCGACACCATGATTGGACGGCCACCAAACCTAATTTATTAACCTCTTTTTCTTTTTTTCCCGAGAATTTATTAAATTACAACAACAACAACAAAAAATTAAAATAAATTATTCAGATGACACCTAATTTTTCAAGTGTTTTCATTTTGATCACCACCATTAAAATAATTTTTCACTTTAGTCACTCCAACTGTCAAGTCAACGACGTCTAACATAGCACGCCACCTTATTTCCACATGAATTTTTTTCATGTCAATAGTTTAGGTAATTTGCAACCCTTTATTCATGTGAAAAAAAAACATGTGAAAATGAGGTGACATGCTACATTAAATGCCGTTAATGACTCGATAATCTAAAATAAAAATTATCCAAACAATAATAATTAAAATTAAAAGTTTTTTATTTTTAATAATTAAAATAATTCTATATTTCACCTATAATATATAAAAATAAATAAAGATACGTATAACACTTTTAAATTGTTGGTGATTTGTTTAGATGGAGTATTATTTTCAAAGAAAGTGATTGTTTAATTACATCATATTAAATTTACTCATTCATGTCACACGCAATTGCGATCCAAACTTGAGTAATCAAAAAATTCAAATAAAAAAGAAGTCAGTCGCGAGATATTTGATATTGTTAATTATCATCATTCTAATATGACAAATTGCTAAGTACAGACGAAAAGAAAGAGCTCTCTCCCCTTCGATGGCAAACAAAAATAATAAAATCCAGAGCAAGAAAAAAGTTGAACCAACACACGAAGGTGGGTGCTGCTCCTTAAATCTTCGCGCCAAGCAAAACGTAAGATGAAAGCCACAAATCCTAAATTCTCTAAACAATCCACGTCTCCATTTGTCAACCATGAGATCTCAAGGGAGGTGACGAGATACCACGTGGGATTCCAAAAAAAAAATCTTGCCTCCAACATACCACACCGGCCCGACACGTATCCCTCCCCTGGGGTTGCGGCCCCCACTACACAGCGTGGATGACCACTACATTCACCACTCAAAGTTTCGTCTAAGAACAGTGGCCCGTGTTGCGCCACATCAGCTTCACCAACCAGAAGCCAATGGCGGCCCACCTTTTGATCCAACTCCCTGATTTCTCCTTAAGGAATAAATTACAAAGTCTTCACTTCTTTTTTGTTATTCAACAAGACGAAGATATTTTTTGTGGTTTTCGCGGTCCTAAACAAAAGTTGGATATTAATTAAATAAATAAACGTACATACAGGCGGTTTTCGATTCTCTCAACGTTTTTTCAGATATTTCTGGAGTTTTTTTTTTTTTGGTTAAGGATGATGTTAATTGGATAATTGCACTGCATCTGCAAACAGAACGGCGTTCTTTCTTTATTTCCGCTTCAGCTTACTCTATTCTTTTCTTCACTTCCTCTTTTGAGTGAGAAATTAGGGTTTGCTGTTTTGGTTTGATTGAATAGGGTACTTGAAAATGGTTGAAGTTGGAATGGAAGTCGACGTGGAGGTAGGGACGGTGGAGGAGACGAAGAAGAAGGAGGAGGAGGAGGAGAGAAACAATGGATCCTCAGAGGTTGTTCGATTGGAAAAATTCTTGCCTCAAATGGTTCTCAGAGTGCTTTTAGTCGAAGCCGATGATTCCACTCGTCAGATTATTGCCGCTCTTCTTCGTAAATGCAGTTACAGAGGTTTCTTCTTCACCTTTCCTTTCTTCATTTTCTTAATCAGTATTGTTCTCTTTCTCTAGATCTATTAATTAATTGTATTACTAGTTTGATTCCCCCCTTCTTTTTATGCCTATTTTTTTTTTTTTTTCCCAGTAGTTGCGGCTGTTCCCGATGGTTTAATGGCGTGGGAAACTTTAAAGGATCGACCTCATAACATTGATCTTATACTGACTGAAGTGGAGTTGCCTTCAATATCTGGATTCGCGCTTCTTACTTTGGTCATGGAACATGATATTTGCAAAAATATTCCTGTTATAAGTATGTATTTTAACTAAAAGTTTCGTTCATGCTTCACCATCTTCAAATTTATTTGTTATCGTCATTGATTAGAAATGAAGCTAATATGGTAGTAGCTTTTCCTTTTTTATAATTAAACCAGTGATGTCATCGGAAGATTCATTTAGCATGGTTCTGAAGTGCATGTTGAAAGGTGCAGCTGACTTTCTTATCAAGCCTGTTCGGAGGAATGAGTTGAGGAATCTTTGGCAGCATGTTTGGAGACGACATATGGTATGCACTATGCTCGCATTTTGCTCCATCTTTTCTCGGTTGAATTCAAGCATTAAACTTAATTGATTTTTTTTTCTTCTTTTTTTTGGTATTTGCTTTACTTTTTATCAGCTAGCTGGTGGATGTGCTCATCATAATCTACCTGCAAAAGAGCATAACGTTGAAGACATGGCTGAAAATAATGCTGCTGAAAACAACCAATCCAGTGATTATGGATCGTCTACACAGAAAATCAAAGACGAAAGTGATACCCAAGTGGGTATTTTCTTATCCTTATTAGGTGTCTACTTGAGAAGTCTCGATTCTGTATCTGTGACTCTGTGTCAATGTGAGGAAAATTTATTTTCCAGAGTAGGTTGGCTCCATGTAGTTTCGCATAGAGACCGCATGTTTTGCCACATCTTGTGCAGAGCACTTGTACAACGCCTTACTTGGAAGCTGAGAGTTCATACATGCAAAATATGCAGGGTCTTTCGCAATGGAAGTGTATGAGTTCAAATGTTAGTGATACAGGCCGAGAGCAGCAGGGTAATGTTGTCAAACCGGGTCAGGAGTCGCGTCAAGATGAGAGTCAAGCTGAAGGCATTTTACCTTATCTTTTTACACTGTTTTTATACTTTCTAAGTTTTCCTTTTCTAATTCCAACTAAAAGAAAGAAAATCTGTTCCTCTTCATGACCAGGGATATCTGACAAGCTACTAGTATCTGAAAATTCAAAGAGATTTGTGGAGGTTGCTCATTGCAGTGGCACTTGTGAATCAATTGCATCAAAACTCGAAGAGAACTCTGCGTTCGTTGACGAGATGGCACATAATGTTGTTGGACTACAAGGTGATAAAAGAATTGCATATGTTATGATTGGAGTTGGCTGCAATGACGAATTAAGGGAATCATCCACTGGAGCTATTGATTTAATTGATTCATTTGATAAACAGCCTATGGGCACCTCTGCAATTTCTAGCTTAAGTGATGGTGCAAACAAGTTAGAATTTTCTCCACAGTTGGAGCTTTCTTTAAGAAGACCTTGTTCAAGGAGCACAGAGAGTCAAGGTACCAATGAAAAGCATATACTTAACCATTCTGATGCATCGCCTTTTTCATGGTAAACTTTTTGTTTCCCTTATTTTATTTACTGTATGGTTGAGCTTGAGATGTAAAGATGTTTTGGCTATATTAAGATTCTATTCTGTTGTTTACTTGCTCTCTGTTGGATTAGAGAAAGGAGTTGCTTGATCTTACACAATAGTAATGTCTTGTTTTTTTCTCCATATTTTACTATTTTTAATGAAGGATTTCTTTGACTGTTCTTGAAAATTTTGTTTCTAGACCAACTATTTATTAGAAACAATTTTTGGAGAATTAGAGATTAGGTTAACCTGAATCCTTGCACAACGCTATTGAGGGCAGTGGAAGCAATGTTAGAGGTCATTACAGTGCCATAGGTTTGTGGATACTCTCCTGAAATTTCCTATAAAGGGGTCCATAATTAAAAAAAAAGGTATTAAGTATCCAGCATAATATTGTTTAAATAGCATCAATTACCATATCATATTTCAACGTAAATCTGTTGCCTTCTATAAAGACATCCTGAACCTCCTATTATAGACCTGGGAAATGAGCCAAGGTGAGTCTATATATTTCAGGGGGTTGGCTCAACCTTCATGATCTGGAGTGAGAATTTCTTTAATTTTTCTGCGCCAAGTATCTGACTTAGTAGCTTGAATAAAATAATTCGCTTCCAAAATTTCACGTGAAGGAGCAACTGAATTCATGATAAAGTAAACTTTTGGATCTAATGTATGCTATCGGTTATCTCTGTCCACATTTCGCTGGCATTAAAAGAAAATATAGCTGTGTGCTTAATCTCTATTTTTTGAAATGCAGGTATAACAATAGGAAGTCATTACAGCCCATTTTCCTTACACTAGATGGCAACCGCGAAGAGGGTAACAGCAACCCCAGACAAGACCTGGAAAGTAACAACGGTACTTCTTAACCTCATGTTATTATAGTTGGGAGAATCCTTCTTGATCCAATCAAGGGTCAATCTGAAATAACAAATTCAAATGCCCCACTTGAGCTGTTTTGAGTTACAGGGATGAGGATGGATGATTTGCATGCTGGATGCAATGATGTTTCCCCACACTTTTATCATGCACAATCAAGTTTACCCCCTGCATGTAGTCCAAAACAAGTTGGAAAGCAAGAATATTCGCCACTTCCTGTGAGCACCTCAGTGCATTCAGACCCTGATGTTGATGACTCAGAACAGCGTTACCACTGGTGTGATGAAGCTACCAATTCTTCTAATGATCAAACTCTTCAAGGGCAGAACAAGCAGGAGCCTATTGAGGAATTAAGGTGCAGTTCTCTTATAGATGATCAGAGTGCTTGCAGTTGTTTATGTAATGATGTCGAAAATCATGAAAAGAGCTGCACACATGGAGGTGTTCCAAGTTGGAGCAATGCAAGTTCTGTTGTTACTCTTGCTGCAGCAATTGATAAGGGCACAACCCTGGAGACTTTCAATAATAGCAATTGCTTTATTCATGATGGATTAAAAGGGATGGATACACATCGCTCCAGCCAAAGAGAAGCTGCTTTGATGAAGTTCCGACTTAAGCGGAAAGATCGATGCTTTGAGAAAAAGGTATATTACTACTATTATTATTATTCATTTTGGTTGAAGGTAAGTACAAGGATGATACCGATGGTTGTATTATGCTAGTGTACTTTATTTTCACCTAAAAATGAGATCCGTGTCACTTCACCACATCCACTCTATGTCTCATTAGTGCCATCTAAGCCATTTTTGTGTTATTCAAGCATTGTGATTCCAATAATAGTAGATACCATGTTCTAGCTGCTGCTGCTACTATGATTATTACTATTAAGAAGCTAATATTTAATTTGCATCAAATACAAGCAATCTGGAGTCAGAGGCTTACCTTGAAAAGCTCCGAGAATGTGCTAACACCCTATTTCACTCTTTGGTGATAGAACAAAAAAAAGGGTAGCTAAACATTTCTTAGAGGCCTATCAAATTGCTTAATAAGTAGCTTCTTTGCGCAGGTTCGATATCAGAACCGGAAGCGGCTGGCAGAGCAGCGTCCCCGAGTGAAAGGGCAGTTTGTCCGTCAAGTGCAACATGGCACCCCTCTAGATAATGGTGATAGCCATAAAATATGACGATACAATCTTGTGTTCCCTGTTGGAAAGGAGCTTAATTCTTGTTGAAATCTTGAATCATAGTTTCTGTTGCAAGCATCTTCAAGAAGTTTGTTTTGGAAGAAAAAACGGATCATGTGATAGCGGAAATATCTTACAAACTCCTTGAGTATTTTGCTATGGATGATGAATGTAGTTATTTTGCATCCAACTCAAGTAGGCAGCACTTTTAGTAAGTAGTGACTAGTGAGGTAGCGCTGTGCTTTTTCCGGGTATTAATATCATGTGTGAGTGAGTGCACATTGGACAACTTATTGTAGTTAGGCAGGTTAGTTGTATATACACTGTAATTTGCTTTAATATATAGGTTAAACATGTCTTTCAATATTTTTCCTACAACTTCCTATTTTTTGTATTTTAGATTCTTATGGTACGTAGCATTGTTCTCTGAGATTTCATTCAATGTAAAACAGTGGGTGGCGGCAAAAGGAAGAAACAAAGTAATCTGAATTCAATCGCAGAAAGTGGGGGGGGGGGGGTGAACTCTGGTGCAGAATGCAGGACTTTTAACGTGGAAGAAAAAAGAAAAGCATGGGACATATGCATACGTGACTCGATTCTATGGCATCGTGGGGGGACTTGGATCCGACGCAAGCATTAAGAAGGGGCAAAAAACAACCACCTATATACAGAAGCATTTGGGGGTAAAGGAACTTGCCCATTTTTGTTGGTGTTCCACCAATGCCTTTCTGCTTATTATGCGTATAGAGGCACAAACCATTACAAAGAGTCCTCCATCCTTTCCAATTTTACTATTTGTAAACATTTTCTGTGCAAAATGTTAAAATTTTTATTTATTTCTTAATGATTCTTTTTTCTTTTTGCTACTTCTAAATTAATTTCATACATTTTAACTGTAGATAATATTTGGTTACAACAATATCAAATTCTTGTTGAAAATCGAAACTCTTTTAACATTTTTGGCAACCCCAACGTTGTTATATTGGATAAGGCGACAAATTACCATAACGTGTGTTAGTAGGTGGTATAGATCATAGTTCTAACTTTAACTGAGATATCAGTCCGCAGTAGGAAGCTTCCACTGCTGACATCATATAAAGCTATCTACCACTCAGCTTCGCAGCTCTATCCAACGTTTTTTTGGTGAAGAAAAAATTACAAAAAAAAAAAAAATCAACTAGCCTAACCAAACGGGGATTTTTCAAACAATTACAGGCCTTGAATTCTAGAATGAGCCAACTTGGCAAGACTATTAGCTTCTTGATCCTTTTCTCTGGGTATGCAACAAATAATCCAGTGAGAAGTCTGAGATAATTAAAGAATCCTCCTAATCAATGCTGAATTAAATCCTCTTGTAAAAATTCTTTTGAATAGCCAACACCACTCCAAGACTACATCTTGGAATCAAGCCAGTTTTGGGGCCGCTTTGTGATAATGGAACCAACCGGTAAAAAGCATTAAGGCCACAAAGACCAATGCATCGATTGCGGTACAATAGAGTTGTAATTCACTAGTTATACCAGATGCTCACCAAATCTAGAAAAAAAATTAAAGATTATTTGTATTCCTCGGAAACTCCCATCCACATCGCCATTCAAGATTTCTTGGCCCACTATTGGCCAAACCACCTGGGCAATAGATCCAATGTGAGTAGGATCGCTGAACCATGCATCATAATTGGAAAAATGAGCACTGTGGAAATACATGTCACTCAACCAAAGAAAGATGATGGAGAGTTGGCCGAAATGGGCACTAAATATTTTGCGAGAGATATTCTCCAAATCACTGGTATGGCTATCGAAATCGTGAGCATCGACATATAGGTTCCAGATCCAAGTGGTAGTATCAGTTCCCTTAGCTATTGTTCTTGAGAAATGGCCTGGCCTAGCTCATTCCTTGAAAGAAGTTTTTATGGGATCCCTATCTACCAGAATTTTTACTTCTAGTTCCGGCGAACGAATAATCACTAAGTCTTCCTCTTTTCGGACAATACATACAAAGAGACCCGCCAACAGTCAGTAATTAGTGAACCTAAATCACTACATTATCCAAATCACGATCAATTAAAAGATATAAACCATCCAAAATACCCCACAATTCAATCTCAAATGCTGAACAACTTACTAGAATAACCTAATTTATAATGTTTATGTTTAATTAAATGGCTTTAGAAAAAGTGAAAGGAAAAAAACAACTGGTGAAAGAAACTGTGAGTAGGTTTTGAATACTTAATTATTACTTATTAGAGGTAAAATAAATGATTGGTTAATCACGACGTCAAATTTTCTCAAATTAAAATTAATGATAAATATTTTGTTGAATGTAATTTTGTATTAGGGTGTTATTAAATGTTTTTTTTATTTTTTAATGAAAGAATTTAATTTTAAATTTTAAATATAATATTATAAGAGTGGAATCATTAATGTTGAAAAAATTAATTTTCGATTCTAAAATCAAAGGACTTAATAGGTAACTATTTGCAAAGGTGCCGTAGATTCGACAGCCTACTGTCTAAACAAAACTTATTGTAATGTTAACTTTCGTACTCATTACCAATTGCTTTTATGAATCATGTTTTTGCTTTTTCTAATTTCCTTGGTTTCAATATATGGCATATACTGTTCCATTCCTCCAAAATAAAGTTAGAAAAGAAAAAAAGCAATGCGAAAAATTTAAAAATTAATAAATAAGAAGGCTAAGAAATAGAAATTCAAAAATAAAGAAACAACTACTGGGGAAAAAGAAAAAGAGGAAGCCACCCAGGAGCTTCATTTGATATAATCGAAACACAAGGGGAAAAAGCCCACTTTAGCAACTATCGAGGCATGGATGATGGACCCAAGCCCCCCTTTTTTGTTCCTCTTTTGTTCCATTTGTTACACATAACATATTCTTCTTAATTTAGTAGTATTTATTTACAACTTTGCCATTCGGCCGGCCACCACCACCCAAGGAACCCTCCTCCCTTTTGCAATACAAATACCTTCCATGCCAGACCAGCAAAACCAAAAGACAAAATGACCCGAGAAGGTAAACCCAAGACACCAAAACACAGCCAAGGAGGCACAGGCCGGTCCTGTGGCTTATGCCTTTTCATTTTCCTCCTCTTGGCAGGAGCATCAGCAGTTGCTGTGTGCCTCATCTACCGTCCCCGCAAGCCTCGTTTCGCTGTAGTAGGTGCAGCTATCTACCAACTCAACGCCACCTCACAACCCATCATTTCCACTTCCATGCAGTTCACCATAGTGACAAGAAACCCCAACAGGAGAGTCTCCATCTTTTACGACAACTTGCAAACTTATGTTTCGTACAGAAATCAGCAGATTACTCCCGCAGTGGACTTGCCACCACTGACAGAGAGCACGGTGGCACTGACCCCTCTGCTGGGTAGCGAGACGGTGCCAGCATCGGCGGAAGTGGTGAATGGACTGATGATGGATGAGGCGTCCGGAGTGGTGGCGCTGAGGGTGGTGTTGCTAGGGAAGTTGAGATGGAAAGCTGGTGTTATAAAGACAGTGAAGTACGGTGTTTATGTGAAATGTGATGTTTGGGTTGGTTTGAAGAAGGGTGCGGTAGGGCCGGTGCCATTGCTTGGTGCTCCTCCTTGTAAAGTAGATATATGATTTGAAGCATGTAGATCATGTAAATGGCTTTCACTTTACAAGCTAAATATTCTGCCTTCTCTCTTCTCTTTTTGTTTCATGAATTTTCGTGTACCTTTGGTGCTTGGATTTTTCCATAGTTCTGTAAACTTCTTTATGTCTGATTAGCCCCAAGCAACGTGGCCAGACAAATTCATAGAAAGGGGCTTCTTCTTCTTCACAAGAAAATGTGTGCTATTTTACATATAATATTGGCTACATATTCCTCAATCCTCAGTTGGACAAAGGCACCAAGTTAAAGGGTTCTTTAGTTAGGTGCCAATGCCATTGCCATTGCAAGCTCTCATTTTCTGTTGCTCTTTATAATATATAATCGCTTAATTTCCTCTCCATCATTACTAGGACCACTCTTTAATTGCCTTAATTGAAGTTGCCCAATCATCTACTCCCGTATTTAATTTCTTTTCTTAATTATTATTTATATTTTTCAGTTAGGCCTTAAAAGATATTACATTTTTACACAGACAAGTACGAATGAGATTCGAACTTTGATTAAAATTTGCAAATTAATTCTGAACCCATATCCAGATTCAACCTCGTAATTAACTCTTGTCGGATTCTCCATGTATCTCAACTACAAGTGCTGAAAACGTAACCGATTCATGTTATGTCGTAAATTTAGGAAGAAATTCACTTCCGTAATGTATATTATGTAATTATATCCAAACTGTACAAAAATATGTTCCTTATGTTCTAGTTAATATGATCCCCTTTAGTAATTAATCACACAAGTATCATGGGAATAATTAAACGAATAACCTTTTCTTTTAACTTTGCTCCCGAGGCTAGACCTAAACAAGTAGACAAAACCCCAAAAAAAAACTTGCAAGTCCATTCCACTATTTGAGTTGGAGCTTGAATAAATTTTTTAAAGTCTAAACTTGACTCAACCCAAATATCTACATATTTTTTTTACATATATACTTATTATAAATAAATATATAATACCAACCCAAATTCAAATATTATTTTAACCCAAAGTCCAACACATCCTTAATAAATAAAATACAGGCCCAAATCTGAATCTATGTTTATTTTCTCATTTTAATTTGTTTTTGGTTAAGGTTAGAGACAATGTTGACCTTTTTTCTTTAATACTACATTAAAAAAAATAAATTATATTTTAAAGTAGAGAATGTAAGTTTAAAATTTAAAAGTGATATTGTTGAGAGGAACAACCTCAAGTTTTAAGTATAGACCATTAAACGAATCTATAAAATAAAGATAAATCTCCAACTATAAATATAAGTTAAAACGAGTTCCTTGCCCAAAAAACTGGAGAATTGAAGGGAAATAGTCCAAGCAGATCGCATATTGCCCTCCATGTTCAGTACCATTAGAAACATATATATTAATATCATGCAAGAAAGTAATCTTTCACAATGTTTTCTTACTTGCTAGCTTGTGAAGTATTTAACTTGTCTCTCGAAAAAAAAAAAACGCTCATCAGGGTCGGCCGCGCCTGTTTAGGATTGGGCTTGAATAAAATGTCAAGCCCATCCTGGGCAGAGACAATGTTTAGAATTTCCTTGTTAGGCCCAGTCTGAGTCTGACCCACAAAGATCTCTAGGACGATCAAATGTGAAGGACGATAAAAAAATTATTTTAAAAAAGTTAAAGAGATGAATTAGAATTAGGGATAAATTTATCCATAAACTTTGTTTTAATATAAAAATATATATAATTACACATTAAACTATAATAATGTATAGTTTTAAGATTTACCCATAGGGCTTAGGATTATGTCCATTATTAGCTTATGAAGGTAGAGGAGGTGTGCCAAAATTTCAAGACTTCCCTATGTTCGACGCTGCTTTCCCTTGCAACTCTTGTAGGAATAAAGAATTGGATTGTATCGTGAAAGATGGAAGATTTAAGAAGACAAGTTGCTCTTCTTCTTTAGCTTCCACCCAAGCGATTCTTCTCATGCCATTTTAATTGGCAAGGATAAGAAGTAGCGGCTGTTGCATGTACAACCAATAAGAACATATGAGGAGCCACCATGTTCAAATGAAGGGAATCATCAAGGGATCCCTCCATTGATTCCCATTGAGGGAAGGATTTCTAATTACCTTTCCTTTTTCCTTTTTTGGCAAACACTCATCAGTTCATTCTCTCACCCTAAAGCCTCCTTCAATCCCTCTTTCATCGTCACCCAATCTTTCAGCCTTTTCATCATCTCACATGCTTCATCGTCTCCTTTACTATTCTCTCACGTTACTGCACCACCGTTAATACCTAAAATTTTTATCTTTCAAAATAAAAGAACATATTGTACAAAAAAATATTTAAAAAAAAGATGGTTAAGTCGATTAACTGATTGAACCAACAAAAGTTAAATTGATTCAATTAAATCAATTATGATAATTTAAGTGGATCGGTTCGGTTATTATAAATACAAATAATTAACAGAAATAATCAAATGCACACCCCTAGAAGAGATTATTTTGCTTTTCAACTAATGTGTAAAGATTAATTTATTTATTTATTTCAATAAAAAAACTAAAATGCAATCTAAAATGTAGTATAGGGACTGTCGTGATACTAAAAAGCAAAATTTGGCAACACAGGTGCATAGCAACTGCCTCCAATAATTGAAGTCTAACAGCAACTGGAGTTTTGCGTCACAAGAATCATGTGAGATGGGGTTATGGCATCTGATCCTCTCATTCATTTTGTAAACGAGCTGACAACCCCTGTTTGATTTAAATGAAGGATGAAAAATTCAACTCTCAAAAAGAGGATAAGGTTCCTTGAGATCGTGGGGCTTTGGTTTACCCATGATGACATACGAGGATATATTGTTGATGAGATGAATCGCAGCTCAGCCGGCAATGGTAACATTTACAGATTTTTATTTTTGACTGGCTCTGTTATGTGCGAGCATAATAAATCTATGAACTACAAGACAAGACCAAAGTTACCAGTTTTGTTTAGAAAGAAAATCTCCCCACGGTTATGTGGCTGAAGACGTGCAAAATAGTTTTACCAGTAGAAAATGAATAAACGGCAGTTCAAGTGGAAAATTTTTGAAGTCATCATCGAATGAAATCGGTGTCCGAAATTCTCAAGCTGCAATTATACGTCATGTGCAAACGGAACACGAAGGCTTATATGACTTGCAGTTAAATGGGGAATTCACATAAAAAGAAAAGCATATATATGGAATAATAGTAATTTAAAAACAAAGGAAATGGTGGAGATGCGCTATAAGGAAATGACCCATCATCAATCAGACGGGTGACAAAATCCATAGGAGGACTTTCCAAAGCTGTTTTCCTTTTGGTGTACGCTCGAAAGGGAGACCCCACAACTGTCTGCCCCCGCTGCTAGACAAAACTGCCATCTCCAATCAGACAATCCCTCTCTCTCCCTACTCTTCTGCAAAACCCTCACCAACCCTCCCACTCCCAAATACCAAATACATACTGTATATCTTCTCACTCTCACTGTGGCTATTTTCCACCCTTCGTTTCTTACCATATCTGTTGCTCGTTTCCTTTTCCTTCACCATTGTTTTATCCCAGTTTCCAGTTGCAGCATTTCAACTCTGTTTACATTCCCCCCCCCCCCTCCTTTTTCCGTGAGAATTCTTCAAAGCATTTATTACCGGTACCAGGAAACCGAGAAATAAATTGTGTGTTGGCTATGGGGGTGGTGTTAGGGTCTTATTCTACTTCATTGGGGTTACATTTATTACTTGTATTGATTTGTTAGCATCAATATATGGAATGCTGGTAACTGAGAGAGGGACACAGAAGGAGAAAAAGAAAGAATTTAAGGCATTTACTTCAACTACTGCTAAGCTGTTATGGAGAGGCTCCAAGGACCCATTAATTCTTATGTATGTTGTTTTGCTTGCTTTAGGACTTTGTCTTTCTTATTGCATTTCATCTTTTCTCGAATATAGTTTCTAGATTCAAGACGGAGATTGCATTTACTCTAAAAATGCTTGCATTCAATGCATCTTATGTTGTTTTGCAGGAAAATACTAACATCTGCTACTGCACTACAGCTTCTTCTTACTCTTTCAACATTCTACTCTTATTCTGTTTTCATTCTCTCTTTATCTGCTGAGAGAGACTGAACCATGTGCCCTCCACCCAATTAAATGACATTTTTCTTTTCAAATATCTTTAGATGGTTAGCATTTGAGCCAAGTTAAAAATTTTGCTTATTTCCTTTTGTTTTTGTTTTCTCCCTTCAAATTACTCATCGCAGTTCCTAGGAGAGCATTTGGAGGTTGAATGCTTAGACCAAGGTTTTATTAGCTGTGAGAGATTAAAGCTTGGAGAAGAAGAAGAAGCACACTTTTCAATACCAAGCTTTGAAGAGAAAATGCCATTCCTTCAGATGCTTCAGAGCGTGGAGTCTCCTCAGCTTTTTGCCTTCAAAGAGCCCAACTTTCAGACACTTCTGAGACTGCAACACATGAAGAAGCCTTGGGAGCTAAACAACAATCCTTTCATTCCTGAAATGGAAACCCAAGTTCAAGCCCTAGAGCTGGAAAGTTGTGTCACCCATGAAACAGTACTCGACTTACCTTCACCAGTCAAATCCGAGACCAAAGAGCTTAAGAAAAGCCCACCTTCAAGCTCATGCGTTGAAGTTCTCAGCTCTGGGTCTAACCAACACCAACCGAAGTCTGACAATTGTAGCAGAGAACCCAACTTGAGCTCCTCGCCTCAGAAGATTTTCACAAAGTCCCCTCCGATTACTAGAGAACGAAGAAAGCGAAAACGAACGAAGGCAGCCAAGAACAAAGAAGAAGTTGAGAGCCAACGCATGACCCACATTGCCGTTGAACGAAACCGTAGACGTCAAATGAACGATTATCTAAATTCTCTTCGCTCTCTCATGCCTCCATGTTATATCCAAAGAGTATTACAATCTAACCTTCGCAAACATTTTAGTCCCGCTGTTGGGCTATTTAGCTCTACTTACTTACACAAAGAACCCATGTTTGGGTTTGTGTTTGCAGGGTGACCAAGCGTCAATCATAGCTGGTGCAATTGACTTCGTTAAGGAGCTAGAGCAACTTCTTCAATCCCTGGAAGTACAGAAGAGAATGAGAAAAGTGGAGGAAAGCAACAATAGCATGTCAAAACCCACCATGGAAATTCATCAGCAAGAATATGAAAATGGATCTGAAGATGGACATTGCAGGGAGGAACTAAAAGCAGAAAGCAAAACAGGTGCAGCTGAAGTAGAGGTTAATGTAATACACAATCATGTCAACTTAAAGATTCAGTGTTCAAGACGAGCTGGTCAGTTGGTACAAGCCATTGTCACCTTGGAAACTCTTAGATTAACAGTTTTGCACCTCAATGTCACAGCTTCGCAAGCATCTGTTCTTTACTCGTTCAATCTCAAGGTAATATTCTTTGTTCTCTTTTAAAACAAGTTTGAGTTTGAGTTTTCAAACTGGTGTTGGAATAAGTGGTGGCTCAAACCCTAGTTCCAAAATTTCTCAACAGTGGTCTTTGTTTTTTTGTTGGTTTTGTTTTTTGTTTTGTTCTTTATCTGGGTCTGTGTTGGAAATGGGAATTGCAGATGGAGGACGACTCTGCGCTAAGATCAGCGGATGAGATAGCAGCAGCAGTTCATCAAATATTCAGCAAAATTCAAAATTAAAATGAGAAAAAAAAAGGATTTGGTCATTATTCATAAGGCAGCTGACTTGATTCCTGAAGCGAAAGTAGGGTAGAAAAGAGAAGAACAGGAAAAAAAGGAAAAAAGAGAAAAAATAAATGAAAAAGAGGGGTCCATTCCAAGCAATGCTTTGTTCCACAAAGACAATTGAAGACAGAACCCTTGATGTTTACATCTTAACTTATGAAACTTCCCTGTTTATCACTAATGATTTAATTTGCTTACTTAATAGAAATGATAAATCTATGTTATTTCCAAGTTTCTTTTCCTTTATTCTATGTTTATATTATTCTGGTACTAGCTTCTGGAGTGTGGGGTCAACCGAGGGCCAGCCAGCCAGCATGCCCTGCCCTGGGCCTTGTGGAGGTTTAGGAAAGTATGGGGTTTCATCAAGTTTGAAAATTTGTTATATAAATCTGACTCTCATGATTACACTTTATCGAATGATGCTACCCTTTTTATATTGACTTTTGGGGATGTACGTATGTGTATGTTTCATCATTATACAATGTCCTCTCAGCCATTCCTTTTTTTTTTCTTTTAAATTTTCCTGGTTGCACCTTTCTTTTTGGACTCTAGTTCCCTTTGGACACACTTCATTTCCAGCCTTCTATCTCATGGACTCCTCTATGAAAAAGTCAATTTGTAAATTTAATAACCCTTTTGCTAAAGTACTTTGTTTCTCTAAATGCATCAAGGAGGAAATAATTAAATAAACATTTATGGAATAAATTGTTTGTAGGGTTTATACTTTTGAACATTATTATCACATCTAATGGACTAGAATAAAGGAAGGTTAGCAAAATAAACTCATTTAAGCTTAGGAAATATAAAATAGGAAAGACAAGAATGGCAGGATGGATGGGATTGTACATCTTACAAGAGTTAGATAAAATCCCAAGTCTCACGCATTACCAAAATCAACAGAGTTCATGTGCTCATCCGATGTCTCATTGTCATGGCATGGGGGTATTCATTGACATTAAATTTTGTCCAAGTAAAGGGTGTTTGACTGGAATAACAATCTAAATCTTACATTGTTAAATGGCATTATCAAAGATTTGACCTGCCGGCCTGCAGTGACAGGTTCTTAAGGTGACAAACCGTTTTAGATAAACACAACGTAGAAGTGATGGATATTGGGTGGAGGGTACAAAACTACAAGGGCAAGAAGGAGAAGAAAAAGAGAGGCGAGGGTTTTGACGGAAAAAATAGAAAGTCAAAGGTGCTAATTTGACGAAGCTTATAGAGCAAGTGAGCAACCCCACTGAAAATTGTCATACGGGTAAGAGAAAAGGAGATAGATGCAAATGCAGAAGTGCTCAGCACCTTAAAGCACACATCCCCATGGCCATGTGAAAGAATCAAAAGAAGGCCGGGCCGGAGACAATCGCTCTCTTATTGTAGCCAATGTCCTAGTCATTTTGGGTCTTCGTGTTCCTTCTTTTTGACGGCCTTTCCCTTCCCAAGCTCAGTCCTAATCCGCCATTGTTATCCATCGAATGTATAAATGATTACACTTTAGCGAATGATGTTCCCCTTTTTATATTGACTTTGGGGGTAAACGAATGGATGTTTCATCATTATGCAATGTCTTCTCCGCCTATCTTTTTTTTTTTAATTTAATTTTCCTGGTTGTACCTTTCTTTTTAGACACACTTCATTAATAAAAATGTCAATTACAGCATTCAGATGCCCAAAGCTTAGATAGATACAGCAAAAACGTAAACCTCAAAAAACCCTAGCTACAAACTTTGTCCCTGTCGCCATGCAAGGAGGAACATGGGAAGAACCTTAAGTTCTTGACAAGCGGTCACGACAATTGGCCCAAGCGGCATGCACTACTTTAATGGAGGCCATGCTAACGAGAAGCCCAAAAAAAGATGTCAGAATCGCCACGGTACCGATGAGAACACTAATGGTGGAGGGGCCAAGGACGAACAACACCCTCAGTAAGTTGGCCATGACAACCACCAGGAGAAGACTTGGTGCGATGACACCAACGACCATCAAGGCTCAAATTCGACAGGAGACTATAGAGATGCTTAGTCGCAACAAAAAAATATATAGGAGCTTCAGTGCTTCAGAAAGCAAAGGGAAAAAGAAAAAAAAGCGCTATGAACGGAGTCTCACCAGACATCAAAATGGAGGATGGAAACAAGATGGGAGACCCCATGGAGCTCCAAGGCTCCGTGTCACAAGCCGCGTGTAATTGTCGAGGATGGAGCCCAAATGTGCAACCACAGGGTCAAGTTGCTCGACAGGTCGCTAGAGGGCATTTCAAAAAATCAAGGGTGTAGGCCTCCAAATTGTTTGGGGAAGCTCTTAGAGGTTGAGGAAGACTCTAGAAGCGTGGAGGAGCATCCGAAAATGGCAGTGCAGCTCAAGGAATTCTTTGGAACCCTCCCGATCAGCAAGCACCACTGGAGCAGGAAAGCCACCCTGGCGAGCCCCATAGCGTGTGGGAGACAGACCCAGGCGCGCATAAAAGGTTCTTGATGTGCCCAAAAGGGGCATGACGCACCTAGTGTGCAAGAGTAGCCCCTAGATAGGGTTGGAACGGTCTGGAAGCACTGAGGGTGCGGGAACAGTGCCCCAAGGGGGATTAAACTACCTTAGATTAGGATTTTTGTGTAGGAATGAATCCCAACCGTCCATTGAGATAATATTAATCGTTGGATCATCTTGGGGTTGCTTACAAATAGAGAGGCACCTTTAGAACTACAGGTAGTATGGAAGCGTAAGTTTGAGCGAGTGTTGAGCGCATAGTGAACATAGCTAAATAGTGTCTTTTCTAAAGCCTTCTTGTACATAGCTTGCTAAGTTAATAAAATACCAAAGTATTCTCCTACACTTCCCCTTGTTTGAGCTTGGCTGTTTTGAGTGTCTTTATCACAGTTGGCTCTTAAAAAGACAGTAATTAGGCAACATTGGCTTAAGTCTCCTGTTTAAGGTCATACATTGAGCTGAGCTAAAGTCTCAATATATGACTAGTGGCATTAAAACTTGGTTTGAGAAAAAGGCCTCTCAACATAATGTCGTCTTATGAGGAGATATTGAGCCAAGAGGTCAAAGGTATGGTCGAGACTCATGGTGTCGCAGCAAGGGCAGAAAGGGTGCCTTGAGAAGGAGCTCAAGGGATGTGGCATCATTGAGTGTCGTGCGAATGCACTAAAGTCGGGTAGTGGGGAGTCTTGAGAAATGCTTGAGGATTAGCTAAGGGAAGAGCTCCAAGGGAATTCAACGAGGCTAGATGCGACCTAGTCCAAATAAACGAAACCCTTAAGGCTTAATGAATTAAATCCACAATTTTCTCAAAATATAGAAATTAATAGTAGCATTTAGCCGGTATAAAAATTTTAACCTTGACTGGTTTTGAAGTGACACCTTTTTAGTCAAACAGGAAATATCAAATTTTGCTATATGAAAGTTGAGGATTTTTAATCTTTGTACTTCAGTTAGTTCACTTCTAATCCTTATACTTTTTTTTGAACTTTAAACTTTTCGTCCTAACTAAATACTATCTTTTAAATTCATTAAATCCAATTTAAACGTGTCAAATATCTCAGTAATATATAATATCATGCCAATTTGCTATTTTCAGATATTACTTAAAAAATTAGTTAATGAATTTAACAACTAACATTTGTATCAAAAATGAAATTTAAAATTTCAAAAAGTATACGGGCTAAGAATGATTAAATCAGAAAACATTAACTAAATCTACAAATTTATGCATAGTATACGATTAATAGTAGAATTTAACCAAATAAATTTAATTATTACAGTTTGGATCAAGATTAAAATTGATTAATTTGAAAAGTATATGGACTAAAATTGATTAATTTAAAAAGTACATAGACTAAATTTACAACTTGTGCATAGTATAGAGACTAAAAGTCAAATTTAACCTCAAGAAAAAAACGCATATAAGAAGTATGTAGAAGTGATGAATATTGAAGGTAAAGTACCATGAAAATTTTTGTATTAAAAGTTAGATTGTATTTTGTTTATTCTACTCAAAAAATGGATAAATTAATCATTGTACATCAGATTAAAAAGCAAATTGATTTTTTCTTTTAAAATTGTATCTATTTTTACTATTCAAAATCGATATAACTGACAAAATAGCTAAACAATTACACATGACGTGCCATGTGTATCACTTGTTGACATATAAGGACCAATATTTAACAATTTTTACAGAGATTTTTTATTTTTTTGGTAAAAAGATAATGTAATGTGAATTTTAGAATAAAAATCTGAATGGCACTTTTACTTGAGCTGAGGGTAAAAGATTACAGGGGAGGACGGAAATAATAAAAAGTCAAAGGCGCTAATTTGACGAAGCTTACAGAGCAAGTGAGCAACCCACGCTCCACACTGAAAATTGTCATATGGGTGAGAGAGAAGTGCACACACATCCCAAAGATCTCTCTTATTAACAGCCTTTCAAGCTCAGTCCCAATCCACCATTTCTTTTTTTTCTTCTAGAACCCTATTACAGGCTGCACCTCCATATCATTATTACTGCCTTCCTCTCAGGTTCTTTTTAATGATTCCAAGTCAAAGAAATTACCTTCATTTTTTATCTGCTCCTGAGAATTGTTAGCTGTTAAGGGATGGCTAATTATTATCGATTTTAAGAAGTAAAACAAAAACTAAGAAATCGTGAGTGAATTGAATCATGTTGATTAGTATGTGTATATGTAAAAGATGAGAAATGTTTGGTGAATTGAACTCTGGGCCATTTTTTTTCATTTTTATTTATTTAATATTCGCTTCTATTGAAGCTTTCTAATTGTTCGATTTATGCGCAAATACTACTATTAAGTTTTGTTTTGCAAATACATTGAATTCAATTCATATTTCATTTTTATTGTTTATAATATGTTTAGGTTTATTTATAGTTAAAAAATTATTCAATTTAAATATCTAAAATTGAAAACCCATTGAATAAAGTGACGAAATGGAATAAGCAAACCAAATTAACTGATTAACCAAATATACCAAATTTTGGAAAGTAGTCTGAAAAGGTGGCGTGGTTTAACAAGGCAAATCGCCGTCAGGCGTCAGCTGTGGGGATGAATGAAGATGACTTTACATCTCCACCGTGGCACACCCACGAGGGTACTATCTTTTTTGCCGACTCTGGCTATTTTGATACCCGGCCCAGGTGACATGGCTAACACCTTATTCATCCTTATATTCTTTTTCATCCCTCAATGTTTGTTTCATACATGGTAGCTATTAGTATCGATATTTCCTCCCTTGCATATTTTTAAGTGTTTTTTATTTTTTTTAAAGTTCGGGTAGTAATTATTTATTTTTTTATTTTTTTGAAATAATATAGCTAACATTCTTATTGATCTGGGAATAGAAAAGGACAAGAAAACAAATAAAGCCACCATCAAGATGAAAGGTAGCTGATAGGAAATTAAATAACATTAAAACAAACAGACCAAAGAATTAAATAAACACACCAAACACCAAGACGAGTAAACCACAACAACTTTGAGCCACAAACACAGCAGATAAAAAAAAACCCAGATGGAGAGACAACTTCCCAGATCAAAAACGCAGAACCCAGACGAGTAACTCCTGAAGAAGATGGAAAAAGCAGAATTGTCAACAGAGTGAAAAGCCTTCAGGGAGAAAAAATTCTTGGAACACAATTTGGAGTTAAAAATATTAGAAGTCTCCAAAAATCCAAGATCAGAATCAAGACTAACAGTCTTGCTTGTGCGAGATCCAATTTTGCCAGTCTTGAATCGCCACGGACACCACCGCTGCCGGTACTTCCTCTACCCAGAGGCGTGGAATAGAACTCCAAAGAGCAGTCTTGGCCAATGCATGCGCTGCAAGATTCCCTTGACGACCAACATGGGAAAAGGTGATATAGCAGAAAGAGCTCAAATTACTTCTAATATTTTCCACAATTGGCCGAAGAATTGATTTGTCATCTTTAACCGTCTGCAATATCTTAGTGACAGTGAATGAATCTCCCTCGATTATGACCGATCGGAAACCCATCTCCAAACCAAAAGACACAGCTTGATCACAGGCATGAGCTTCCGCGATGAATGCGTCTGCAACATTATAATTTGAGTAAGTACATGCTGCTAAGATGTCACCATTTTCATTCCTAGCAATAATTCCAGAGATAGAAGTATTATAATGTTGGCTAAATGAAGCATCATAATTTATTTTGACTTGGTTTGCATGTGGGGGGTTCCATAAAGCTTGAGTTGGGAAACAATGGAATTTTCTCAGCGCCTCAATTGCCTCAATCTCCATAAGATTAATTTCAATGAGATTAAAAATATTAAATTTATGAGTTAAATATAAAATTGTTACTAGAATTTATTCATTTTTCCTAGATAGATAATTATGGTTTTTTTATCTTATATTAGTATTCGAAATTTTTCAGTACCAACTTAGTTGGGTATTTTTTTTTTTAACGTCATTAAATCTGAGACATGTGATAGAGTAGAGTTGTGATAAGTCGCTTGATGATGTTATAATCTATGAAATATATTAAAAATCAATACGAATATTTTTAAAATTTATTTCCATTTTTCTTATTTCCTTCCTTTTCACGGTATTTCTTTCTTTTTCCTCCCTCTTCTCGTCACTATTTGCCTTTTTCTTTTTCGGTTCATTCAACATTTTTAGGTTCTTTTGAAAAGAAATTTAATGTTTATGCATTGCACTTTGAAGTTTGAAAGGAATTGGGTGGTCTATGGTTATTGATCCATTTCCCATCTTATTTTGATTTTGTTTTTGTTCCATGCTTTCGTGGATTTGAATACAAATTGAAATTCAAATTCCAGCTTGATGGTCGATGCATAAATATTCGGGTTGACTGGAAATTGAAGAATAGCGATGCAAAACCAGATTGATCTATTCAATGCTTATATTTAGGAAAGTAGACTTCGATGGCGACGACTAGAACAGTGGAGCCAAAGCTGTTGCCTTTTTTCAAGACTCCAAAGTTTTCACACGGGTCATTTTTCTTTAACACCTATCAATCCATTAAAAAATCTAGAAAATTAACACCACTAACAAAACCCATAAAAAATTAACATAACAAACAAAACCCATCAATCCAAACGATCACAAAACCAAACAAAAAGAAAATGATGAGAAACAAATCAAACTCAAGATTTATTTCAGGTTTTTGGGTTCTTGAGATTCAGGTCACGGTCAGTAAATCCAAATGGTCAAGATGTTGGACACGGTAAGGAGAAGCCGGCCAAGTTCCAAGATGATTCAAGAGCAATGATAGTGAAGTGGCGACCAAGGTCTTTGAAAACAAAAAATAAAGTAGAAAAGGAGAGGAGGAGAAGCGAGAGAGAGAAAGGAAAGGTGGATCGTTTGGTGCTTCTCTGATCAGTGACGCCATCAAAGTGAAAGTAAGCTGACCGACGGAAGAGAATCCCAACGGGAATTCAAGGAGTTCTCTGTGAAAACATATTAGAAGAAATAAATAGTAGAAGGAAAAAGTTGACTGGAGAACAAACGTCGATGACAACGTCGAAGTGTGGTTGTTGTGCATGCTGGCGACGAATAGGGTTGAGGAAGAGAGGAGGGGAGAATAATAAGAAAAGAAAAAAAATTGAAATGGGAAAGAATAAAAGAACAGGAAAGAGGAAAAATGAAATGGCATCATCATGATGTCATTATATCATGTGTCACAATTTTATTTTATCTCTTATCTTAAACTTAAAGGCATTAAAAGAAAGTATCAAATTAATTTACAAAAAAAAAATTGAATACTAATCAAGGATATAAAATCCATAAGTACAAATTTAGAAGAAATGAACAAATTCGAGTACTAATTTTACATTTAATCTTAAATTTATTGAACCTCATATTGGTTGGATGTTCATTTACCTCAAGATTTCTCTAAATTTAAATATTTATTGTACCAAAAATAATATTGGTTGATATTGCGACGAAAAGAATTTCTCGTCTCGACCTGAATTTTTTTTGATACATTTTAGACCATTTGGTATCTATTCTATGTCAAGCGAAACCATTAGCTCATTTGGTGCCTAATACACACTTATAACATGCACAAAATCAGTCCAAAACATGTAACTATTTCTAAACTTCCACTCCAACATCTCCACCAATTTGGCAAAAACAAATCAAGCTAAGCTACACCAATTCAACTATTTAATCATTTCTCATTAATTACAAATCATTCAATATTATTTAAAAATATTTACGGGCACAATCATCTGAGAATGGGTTTCGAAATTTATAATATATACAAGTTATTTGCAAGCTGTCCATTAATGTTTCTAAGATGGTATATTTCCCGTTTTAAACCTTGGTTTAATTGTTATATAAATTTTTTAACCTTCAGCTAATTAAAAATCGTCAACGATAATTTTTTTACAATTTAGTTTTTGTTCTTTAATTAACTATCAAATCAATAAAATTATTTATCTAAAATTTAATTCACCAATATAATAACTTCGATTTACGAAAATGGAATCTCAAAACTGTTTTTTTCAACACCATTAAAAATCTAATCGTTAAAATTTAATCTAAATTTGAAGAAAAAAATCACCAAAACCATTCAGATTTGTTCTTACATGTTTAACAATTTTCAAAATTAGGATGGCTAAATTATCTCAATAAATAAAACTGAAAAAAAATGATGAAAAAAATATGAAATTATTCATCTTTGTGGAATGTTGAATTTGAGTTTATATATTTACTAATTCTTTTATCTCGTGCATCAGTTGTATGTATTAATTACAAAATATTAAATTTATTGATAATATTTAAATATGACATACTTTTGGGCATTAAATACATATATTTTAAAAGTATGATTCTATTAATTTGGGTTATTTATTATTTTTTTATTTTGTAGGGACTCAAGTGGTGACAGAGGATAAATTGGATAAAAAAGACATGATTTTGAAGAGAAAGAGAAGTTGTGTGAAGGTGGAATGCTTAAAGAGAGAGTTTATAGGACAAAAAGACTTTATTTTATTTTATTTATTTTAAAATATTATTTTTATTAGGATTTAATATTTAAGATATTATTTATTATTTAAATTTGTATTTAATTTATGTTTATATTTTTTAATTATCTTTTAGAATTTAGATTGGATTCAACTAGTAATTTATTTGTACTATAAATAGGGGATAGAGTGATTGAATTATTTATCTCCCATTCATTGAAAAAATCCTACATCTCCCTAAATCCTTAGTTCAATAAAAACTCTATTTTATTATCTTATGTTCTTCCCCAAAATCATGAGTAATTAAAAACTCTTTTAGACGAAGATTATCAAATATTCCTCCAAAGTTTATGAGACTTAGAATCCGCGTTTAATTCTTCTTACCCGGGTATTCATCAATTCTCTGTATTACGGGATCAACGCTTCTGTCCAAAATCTCTACAAAAGTAATCTTTTCATTATGTGCAAAGACGATCGCTTTGTGTGTTTTGAAAAGGTTGCATAGTTGGTTCACTAACTTACTACGTCAGAGGTTATCGAGCCAAAGAGACAAAACGACGTGGCATTCATCGTTGGGAAAAAGTGATCTAGTGTAAGACGGTCTGATTTGAAAGACGGGTTGGCTAGAGTTAGGTTCCTCTAAAAAATATATCCGGAGCTGGTGGTCTTAGGCGTCTTCTTCCACTATAACTGGCTTATTCGGGCACGAGAAGAATCATTCAAAGTCTATGATTGAATTAAGGAAGAATCAAGATAATTGGAGGTTGGATCTTTAAATATTGATAAAACTCTTCTTCTTTTAACCTATTTATTTTATACAATTTATTTTATTTTGACATCTCTATTTTCTATTTCTTTTAATTCTGTTTTTTATATTTTTTCTCAGATCACGCTGTTTTTCTTGGGTACGATTTTGCCTACGATCTCGACAGATAAGATTTTTTACGACTCTTTAGTCCCTGGAGATTAGATCCTACTTCCCTTTACTGTTATTTATTTTAATTTTCGGAATAGGTTATATTTGGTGTTCCCGACGACACATCATTTATTCATAAAATTTATTTAAAAAAATTATACATTTTCATAAAAAAATACAAAATAATCTATTATAAATATTGTATGTTATAAGCTCTTTAAATATTACATTTTAATATTGTAAAAATGTTTATACCGTACACTATTAAAAATTTTAAATAATGAATTTTAAATTTTATTAGTTAATATGTTTTTAATTTTTTAATTATTTTAAATAAATTTTTATACCAATTATAAGTTCAAAAAGTATTTCAATGAAAAGTGAAGATTTTTATATTTTAAAATATATTATATGTAAATTTTTATTCTATGAGCTTTACAATAGCTAAAGGTAAATTCAAAAGAGAAACCTTACATTTAATTAAAGTAGCGTCTTGTGTGTTAGGCATCACCAATAAAAAATATTTTTTTCATATTTTAAGATTATTGTGTTTATTTGTGAAAATATGAGTATTTTTAAAGAATATATCAGTACCGCCTAGAGGTATTTATAATTGGGTCGAGTCGAGTTCAGATCGAGCCTAAACATGATATTAACATACTTTATATTTGTTCAAGTTCGGCCCGACTAGAAATTTCTGCCTAGAAGTTTTCCTAAAGCCGTCCATATTTGTAAAAGATTAACTCAATTCCATTTTAGACCCGTTCATATTATTTTTTAATTTTTGTATAAAAATATTTATTTTGTTTTATTTTAATATTTAATAATTTTATACATTTTTTATTTATTAATTTTTTTATATAGTCATTTTAACATTATTTTAATGTTTACATTAAATTAGTATTATATATTTAGTATATGTTTATTTTTTTAAATGTTTCTAATTATATAAAAATAATATAATATAAAATATTATAAACTTAAAAAGGGTCAGGTCGGGCCGAATTCGAGCTCGAGCATTCAAACCCAAATCCAGCCCATATTTTAAACGGGTCCATAAACCGGCTAGATTGTTACCACTGTGTCAAGCGATACCAATAAAAATTCATTTTTTAAACAATATGATTGCATCATGATTGAAAAATGGGATGAATGCACAGTAAAAAAATATCTCATTTTTATAGTTAATTTATTTATCATGTTGTTTTTTATGTAATTATTTTTATAAAAAACCGGATAAGGTTGGTTGCAATCTTGGGGCTTTGATTTAAGCAGGATGATATATTATTGATGAGATGAATGGGAGCTCAGCAGGCAATGAAGGCCTAATAAATGTATGAACTACAGGACAAGACCAAAGTTAGGAGTTCTGTTTAGAAAGAGAATGCGCCCTCCCTGGTTGTGTGGCTGCAGACGTGCAAAATAGTTTCAGGTTGAAAATGGATAAACGGCAGTTCATATGGATAAGATTTTTTAAGACATCATCGAATGAAATCGGTGCCCACAATTCTCAGGCTTCAACTTTATCTCTGCTTTTGGTGGTGCGAGAAGCTGTGGATATTAAATTATGAACACATTATGAATCCCACATATCTTGCTTTTCAGCCATATAGATTCTAGAAAGTAGAGAGTTTGGCATATACAAGATGATCATCTAGAAGGGTTAATAAAAGAATTGATTGAATGGGATAGAAACCGCCTTATAAGACAGGATTAGTGTATATCGAACAGTTGACAGCTTGGTGTTATGATAGCAACCTTAACAAATTATTACAACTAGGCCTCTCAATCAAGATTGTTGTCTTTGTTAGGCTACTGAAAGATTTGAATCACAGTTCTGCCTTCACCATCAGGTAATTCCTACCGAAGCTGTAACACGTTAGGAGGTCCTATTTTTATCTAATGTTGGAGACAGAGACTTAGGACTGTCACAAGAGATGATACAATAATAACCTTGTTAGTATACAAATGGGGGATAAAAGTTATGCAAATAGAGGATTATCATGAGCTGACAAGATTGATGAACAAACTCGTACAAATTATAGGAGCCCCCACGAAAATCATTAAAGCTCGTCGGTACATAAAAAAAATTCAATCTTAACTATATTCAACAGGAGGAACTTCACGCTTCAAGGCAAAAGACAGATTTAAAAACCCGATATGCTTCTTCTTCCCCTTGAAGACAAATTTCTGTCCTTGAGACATTAATGATTTTTTGGCTCACAGCTTGTGGATCTGTCGGTTTAGGCCCCAGTCAAAGCTGGTTTCTCAGTTTCTGAGACAAAGAAATATGGCACATCTTGAAATCATATCTCTTTCCTTTGATGCTACAGTCTCCGCCATTAGAACCATTTCCTGAGACCCAAGTTCAATTTTAATCATTTAACAGTCCAAGAAGCTAAAGGGCTAATTCACCAAATATCACAAAACTATAGCTCTGCTCCTAAACTTCAAAACATGTTATTCCAGTCCTCAAAGTTTTAGTATAGTATCAATAAAGTCCTCTCACATCTTAATTTTTAATTTTTTTTTTTTTTTTTACGATTTGTCTTCTTAATTTTTACCTTAGTTATCATATTCATAAGCAATCTCATAAACAACATTTGGTATCTGAACCATTTTCTTAAGGGACCTCTGATCATGTGAGAGTATTCGAGTGGACCTGCACTTTACCCAAACATTTTTAGTGAAAAACCTTCAAGTCATGAAAGCTAAAACTAGTTTTTCTGCAAGTGATCCTCTTGTTTTCTATGGACACAACTATCATATTTCATATTTGGACAACAAGAATGGAGACTTGCTAGGATGCATTGGATATTTAGGAAGTAATAGAGTTCCTCCTTTACCAAGTAATCTTACCATTGCTCAAATTAAGAATCATGGGGAGAAAATGACTAGAAAATCAAAGACAGAGGCTTGTCTATTTGCTGCAATCTCACCAACAATTTTTACTCGAATCATGACCCTCGGTTCAACAAAAGCAATCTGTGACTATCTCAAGAAAGAATATCAAGAAGATGAAAGGATCGAAAAATGCAAGTCCTGATTTTGACAAGGGAACTTGGTGCAAAAATAATGGAGTAAAAAACCATCAAAAAGATAGTCACAGATTTTTAGCATCACCAACAGTGTAAGGTTGTTGGGTTCTAAACCTTTTGATTAAAGAATTGTTCAAAAATTCTTGTTACCGTGCTTGAAATTTTTGAGACAATTACTATTGTTTTGGAGGATTATAAGGATTGTTAAAGATTACTTTGGCAGAACTATTAAATGCCATGCATGCTCATGAATAAAGACGAGTCATGAGAAAAGATGGTGTTGTTGAAGGAACATTGCCAATCAAGCATGAAAATGGTGGCAAAGATGTGAAAAAGAAAGGTAAGAAAATTTTAGTGAAGCTACCGCCAACAAGAACAGTTGCAAAGGTGGAAGCAAAAAGGGAAAATTTTCTCTATGTCAATATTGTGGTGGAAAAGTTCATCCTCATTTCGATGACCGAAGAAGGCCCAATGCAGAATGTAGCCAATGCAATCAATCAAGACATGATGCTGTAATTTGCAAATGTAAAATCCCGCAACAAGATCTTGAAGCTCAGATTGCATACCAAGACGAGGAGGATCAACTTTTTGTAGCAATAAGATTTTCAAGTATTTTTAAAACATGTGTATCTATTGTATGTACAGTTTTGGATTTGATGTGCTGAAAACAAAGATTGTGCCATTAAAATTTAGGAGACTATTTTTTCAACACATCAAATTTAAACAATTCATACAATAAATACACACATGAATGTAATTTGACCATATGTTTTAAATATATTCCACATCATATTTTAACTGCTATCTACGCCCAAGCTGATAATAAAATTGATAAAATCATCTGTTAGATGCAAGAACACAACTACAATATTTTGAAATTTGAGATCAAATTAGAATTTAAATTGTAAATGGGGAAGGTTCAAGGCATTAATGTAAGTAACTAACTGGAATGTAAATATAACAGAATCGGCAAAACCTTTTTACCCCGGCAACTAGATAACCAGACAGATGGTGGAATAAATTTGAAGGGTCGCTGTATGAACCCTGGAGGCAAGGGAAGTCTTTAAATTGAGCAATTGAACCCCATGCCATGTGCAAACGGAAAATGAAGGCTTGTATGACTTGCAGTGAAAGGGGGCATTCACATAAAAAGAAAAGCATATATATGGAATAATAGTAATTTAAAAACAAAGGAAATGGTGGAGATGCGCTATTAGGAAATGCCCCATCATCAATCAGACGGGTGACAAAATCCATAGGAGGACTTTCCAAAGCTTTTTTTCCTTTTGGTGTACGCTCGAAAGGGAGTCCCCACAACTGTCTGTCCCCGCTGCTGGACAAAACTGCTATCGCCAATAATGCTTGGGACCTTGTAAATCAGACAATCCCTCCCTCTCTCCCCCTCTGCAAAACCCTCACCAACCCTCCCACTCCCATATACTCAAATACATACTGTATATCTTCTCACTCTCACTTTGGCTATTTTCCACCCTTCGTTTCTTACCATATCTGTTGCTCGTTTCCTTTTCCTTCACCATCGTTTTATCCCAGTTTCCAGTTGCAGCATTTCAACTCTGTTAACATTTTTCCCCTTTTTCCGTGAGAGTCCTTCAAAGCATTTATTACCAGTACCAGGAAACTGAGGAATAAATTGTGTGTTGGCTATGGGGGTGGTGTTAGGGTCTTATTCTACTTCATTGGGGTTACATTTATTACTTGTATTGATTTGTTAGCATCAATATATGGAATGTTGGTAACTGAGAGAGAGGCACAGAAGGAGAAAAAGAAAGAATTTAAGGCATTTACTTCAACTACTGCTCAGCTGTAATGGAGAGGCTCCAAGGACCCATTAATCCTTATGTATGTTGTTTTGCTTGCTTTAGGACTTTGTGTTTCTTCTTGCATTTCATCTTTTCTCGAATCCCGTTTCTAGATTCAAGATGGAGACTGCATTTACTCTAAAAATGCTTGCATTCAATGCATCTTAATGTCATTTTGCAGGAAAATACTAACATCTGCTACTGCACTACTGCTTCTTACTCTTTCAACATTCTACTCTCATTCTGCTTTCATTCTCTTTTTATCTGCTGAGAGAGACTGAACCATGTGCCCTCCACCCAATTAAATGACAAATATCTTTATATGGTTAGCTTTTGAGCCAAGTTAAAAAATTTGCTTATTTCCTTTTGTTTTTGTTTTCTCCCTTCAAATTACTCATTGCAGTTCCTAGGAGAGCATTTGGAGGTGGAATACTTAGAACAAGGTTTTATTAGCTGTGAGAGATTAAAGCTTGGAGAAGAAGAAGAAGAAGAAGCACACTTTTCAATACCAAGCTTTGAAGAGAAAATGCCATTCCTTCAGATGCTTCAGAGCGTGGAGTCTCCTCAGCTTTTTGCCTTTAAAGAACCCAACTTCCAGACACTTCTGAGACTGCAACACATGAAGAAGCCTTGGGAGCTAAACAACAATCCTTTCATTCCTGAAATGGAAACCCAAGTTCAAGCCCTAGAGCTGGAAAGTTGTGTCACCCATGAAACAGTACTCGACTTACCTTCACCAGTCAAATCCGAGACCAAAGAGCTTAAGAAAAGCCCACCTTCAAGCTCATGCGTTGAAGTTCTCAGCTCTGGGTCTAACCAACACCAACCAAAGTCTGACAATTGTAGCAGAGAACCCAACTTGGGCTCCTCGCCTCAGAAGATTTTCACAAAGTCCCCTCCGATTACTAGAGAACGAAGAAAGCGAAAACGAACGAAGGCAGCCAAGAACAAAGAAGAAGTTGAGAGCCAACGCATGACCCACATTGCCGTTGAACGAAACCGTAGACGTCAAATGAACGATTATCTAAATTCTCTTCGCTCTCTCATGCCTCCATGTTATATCCAAAGAGTATTACAATCTAACCTTCGCAAACATTTTAGTCCCGCTGTTGGGCTATTTAGCTCTACTTACTTACACAAAGAACCCATGTTTGGGTTTGGGTTTGGGTTTGGGTTTGTGTTTGCAGGGAGACCAAGCGTCAATCATAGCTGGTGCAATTGACTTCGTTAAGGAGCTAGAGCAACTTCTTCAATCCCTGGAAGCACAGAAGAGAATGAGAAAAGTCGAGGAAAGCAACAATAACATGTCAAAGCCCGTCATGGAAATTCATCAGCAAGAATATGAAAATGGATCTGAAGATGGACATTGCGGGGAGGAAGTAAAAGCAGAATGCAAAACAGGTGCAGCTGAAGTAGAGGTTAATGTAATACACAATCATGTCAACTTAAAGATTCAGTGTTCAAGAAGAGCTGGTCAGTTGATACAAGCCATTGTCACTCTGGAATCTCTTAGATTAACAGTTTTGCACCTCAATATCACCACTTCGCAAGCATCTGTTCTTTACTCGTTCAATCTCAAGGTAATATTCTTTGTTCTCTTTTAAAACAAGTTTTAATTTGCGTTTTCAAACTGGTGTTGCTACAAGTGGTGGCTCAAACCCTAGTTCCAAAATTTCTCAACAGTGGTCTTTGTTTTTTTGTTGGTTTTGTTTTGTTTTGTTCTTTATCTGGGTCTGTGTTGGAAATGGGAATTGCAGATGGAGGACGACTCTGCGCTAAGATCAGCGGATGAGATAGCAGCAGCGGTTCATCAAATATTCAGCTAAATTCTAAATTAAAATGAGAAAAAAAAAAAGGATTTGGTCATTATTTATTAGGCAGCTGACTTGATTCCTGAAGCGAAAGTAGGGTAGAAAAGAGAAGACCAGGAAAAAAGGTGAAAAGAGAAAAATAAATGAAAAAGAGGGGTCCAATCCAAGCAATGCTTTGTTCCACAAAGACAATTGAAGACAGAGCCCTTGATGTTTACATCTTAACTTATGAAACTTCCCTGTTTATCACTAATGATTTAATTTGCTTACTTAATAGAAATGATAAATCTATGTTATTTCCAAGTTTCTTTTCCTTTATTCTATGTTTATATTATTCTGGTACTAGCTTCTGGAGTGTGGGGTCAACCGAGGGCCAGCCAGCCAGCATGCCCTGCCCTGGGCCTTGTGGAGGTTTAGGAAAGTATGGGGTTTCATCAAGGTTGAAAATTTGTTGTATAAATCTGACTCTCATGATTACACTTTAGCGAATGATGCTTCCCTTTTTATATTGACTTTTGGGGATGTACGTATGTGTATGTTTCATCATTATACAATGTCCTCTCAGCCATTCCTTTTTTTTTATTCTTTTAAATTTTCCTGGTTGCACCTTTCTTTTTGGACTCTAGTTCCCTTTGGACACACTTCATTTCCAGCCTTCTATCTCATGGACTCCTCTATGAAAAAGTCAATTTGTAAATTTAATAATCCTTTTGCTAAACTACTTGGTTTCCCTAAATGCAGCAAGGAGGAAATAATTAAATAAACATTTATGGAAGAAATTGGTGGTAGGGTTTATACTTTTGAACATTATTATCACATCTAATGGACTAGAATAAAGGAAGGTTAGCAAAATAAGCTCATTTAAGCTTAGGAAAGATGTAATAGGAAGGACAAGAATGGCAGGTTGGGATTGTACATCTTACAAGTGTTCGATAAAATCCCAAGTCTCACGCGCCACCAAAACCAACAGAGTTCATGTGCTCGTCTCATGTCTCATGGGCATAGCATGGGGGGTATTCATTGACTTTAAATTTTATCCAAGTAAAGGTGTTTGACTGGAATAACAATCTAAATCTTACATGGTTAAGTTACATTATCAAAGATTTGACCCTGCCGGCCTGCAGTGACAGGTTCTTGAGGTGACAAACCTTTTTAGATAAACACAATGTAGAAGTGATGGATATTGGGTGGAGGGTACAAAACTACTAGGGTGAGAAGAAGAAGAAAAAGAAAGGCGAGGGTTTTGACGGAAATAATAAAAAGTCAGAGGTTCTAATTTGACGAAGCTTAAAAAGCAAGTGTGCAACGCCACTGAAAATTGTCACACGGCTAAGAGAAAGGGAGATAGATGCAAATGCAGAAGTGCACAGCAGCTTAAAGCACACATTCCCATGTGAAAGAATCAAAAGAAGACAGAGCCGGAGCCAAATCGCTATCTTATTGTAGCCAATGTCCTAGTCATTTTGGGTCTTCGTGTTCCTTCTTTTTGACAGCCTTTTCCTTCCCAAGCTCAGTCCTAATCCACCATTGTTATGCATTTAATTTTTCTAAAAACCCTATTACAAGCTGCACCTCCATCATTATTACTGCCTTCCTGCTGTTCCTATGCTATCAGGTTCTTTTTATTGATTCTTAGCTCTTTCCTAAGTCAATGAAACTACTACCTTCATTTCTTATGGTTCCTGAGAATTATTAGTTGTTTAGGAGTACTGTGAAACATTATGGTTAATTTGGAAGTGCTAATCTCAGAGCTCAGTTCGTAGCAGCTTAAAAAATTGGAAATGTTATAAAATAATAATTAAAAAATAAATAAATTGCACCAACAGTCACTCAACTTTGATATTGGGAAACAAACAGTCATCTGGTTTATATTTCAATTTTTCAACTTTGAAAATGTGACAAAACAGTTATTTTTCACGTTTTCCATTACAGACGTTACGGAACAGTGACATAGTAGTTGACGGCATCAGAGGAGTGTGAAAAACGTCCAGCTGACTGGTTACATTTAACAAAATAGTCACTCAACTTTGAAAATGTGATAAAACAGTTACTAACGTTTTCGAAAAGTGACAAAACAATCCTCTTGGCTTCTTTCATGGCTCCAAAACCGAGTCTCAAAACCTGAATGGCAAAACTTGACTCCGTCCTCTCTTTGATCGAACCACCGACGACGCTATATCCTCAAATTCCTCCAACCCTTCTTTCACAACCTTAATCATGTCGTCTTTAACCCTTTCCATTGACTCTCTGTTGACGCCACTACCCTTTTCAATCTCTTGGACTTCCTCTTTCTTTTCATTCAGGTAAAAATCTCTGGCTAAAATCATCTCTGTCGCTTCTGTTAGCAAATCCAATGAATCATGAAACGTTACCGTCGAAGCTTTAACTTCACCCTCAGTGTCGCTCTTAAACTCTTCATTTTTTTGAATATCTATAACATCAGAATAAACATTTGTCGCTGTAGCTTCACCTGTACCTGCTTTCTCTTCATCGAAACTTTTTTTAGCAAAACAATCGGATTTTTCTTCGCCCTCGTCATCATTGTCGACAAAAGAGCCTAATATCAAGTTTAAATCAATATTGAACCCTCTCTTCTTGAAAGGGTTTGAGTTAATTTCACATGGTCGTGGGATGTTTGAAATTACATGAAGAATCTTTTCGAGATAAGCTTGAGCTTTGGAACATGATCTTCCATGATGTGCATTGGTAAAACAAGAATCTTTTACCTGATTATTGCAGTACAAAGAAGTCATTTTTGGAGTCAAACAGAACAACATCCAAACTTCTCTTTCCTTTCACATCTCACAAGGCTTTTACCAAAATTTTTCGAGAAAATTCAAGAGAGAAAATTGAATAGTAAGTAGAGGATTGTTTTGTCACTTTTCAATAATTTTAGTGACTGTTTTGTCACATTTTTAAAGTTGAGTGATTGTTTTGTTAAATATAATCGACTAGCTGGACGTTTTCCACATTTCTCCGATACCGTCAACTGCCATGTCACTGTTCCGTGATTTCTGTGATAGAAAACGTAAAAATGACTGTTTTATCACATTTTTAAAATTGAAAGACTGAAATGTTCGATGACTATTTATTTTTCAATATCAAAATTGAGTGACTATTAATGTAATTTACACTTAAAAAATCTGCATATTCTTAGAAAGTAGAAAATGCTAACTTGAAGAAAACTTAAAAGAAGTTTCTTTTATCCAACACGTAAACATTTAAACTGATACCTTAATAAAATAATACTACCACTGTATAGTAGGTAGGTCGACAGAGTATAGTGGAGCTACAGCATTGGGCAACGCCAACCATTGTATATAAAAAACGGATCCAAGGGGGAACATTGGTCTGATATTTCGAAAGATGTGAATGTTTATGTAGCATAGCATATTCAAACTACCAAATTGATCTCTCTCTCTATTTTATGGTTGGGATTAGTTTATTTTAATAACTCTAGCTTTCCCACATTATCGTTGGCATTGCTCAAATTTTGTTTAAACTTTTGGAAAGTAGTCTGAAAAGTTGGGTGTGGTTTAGCAAGGGACATGGCTGTCAGGCGTCAGCTGTGGGAATGAAGGAAGAGGACTTTGGGACCAGCTACAGCTCCACAGTAGCACACCCACAAATGTACCATCTTTTTTGAAGTGTCTCTGGACTCTGGCTTATCTGCCCCGTCCCTATTCCCGGCCCAGGTGGCATGGCTATGTGACTACGTCCCCTCATAAACCAAACCTAAATTCTGGCTCCCTTCTTTCTTTTTCATCTCTTAATATTTCACTAAGTTTTTTCTTATATAAAACCTAGTAAGTAGTACAGAGATTACCTCCATTATTTTGTTTTAAGTGTGTTTCTTTTTAGTTTCCCCAAACATGATAGCTATTATAATAAGAAATTGTTATGGATTTATATATTCACTCACCTTCAAAGTAGAAAATAAATAAAGTATAAAATCATACCATCTACCATTCTCCAAATTCCAATGAAGAAAATATTATTCCTTCATGTACCAGAATTGTACTATATAGCAGTCTTTTAACTACAAATTCCAACCATTAAAAAAAAAAGAATCTGACCAAGCGCTGGCTTTTATCTATATATCAATCAACTCTGGAGAATTTTTTCCCCCAACTCTAATATCCTGACAACAATATACTATATATAGGTTTGGTTGAGTGATAGCATGGTTAAGTTTTTAAACCTGGGTTTTTTGAGATGCCCCGAAGGGTGAAATGGGATCGCAATCAGAGCTTGTTCTCTCCCGAAGGCATACACTATCCCGTCTCTTAACAGAGAGTGACCAGAGCGATCTTCTCGTAGAATCTGTGCCTATTTTTTCAAGGCCCCATAGCCATAGCCATGGGCGTGGGCATCGGCATGGCAATATCTCATTTTCTTAATCCTTCTTCCATCAACCAAAGCAATAGATGAATCTGAATCCACATCTTTGACCAAAAGTCGCCACTCACCACTCACTCTGCTCTTCAGCAATGTTTCCCTAATGGGTACGCTTCATGCACGGAAAATGATTTATGTAAAATGTTTTTTTTTTATTTCTTTTTCATGAAAAATTTGTTTAATTGAAAATAAATCTTTTTTTTTTGCAAGACCGCTTAAGTTTTCGAAAAAAAAAATATAAATATTTTTATTTTTATATCAAAATTAATTTAAATCAAGTCTAATATTATTATTTTAATAATATTTTTAAAATTTAAATTTTAAAAATATTACAATACTAATATAAAACATTATAATTTTAATTTTAATTTTAATTAAATGTACTGTTAATATTTTATTATTTTAAAATAATAAATGAATTATTTGAAAAAATGGGGCTAACTTGAGCCCAAACTTATTTTAAAGAAAAAACGAATTGCAACCAAACTGACTTATGGATATTTCTAATTTTGATTAATGCCAAATTCTTAGCTTTTAAGGTGTGCTTAGTTTAGCAAAAAAATCGATGGAAAAAGAAAGTGAAAAAATAGAAAAAATATATATTTTAAGTGTGTTTGGTATGAAAGAAAAGTAAGAGAAAAGAAAATATGAGAGAATCATTTTCCTTTTTAAAGTAAAAAAAATTATTTCAAATACGAATGATAATATGAGTAGAAGTGTAAATTAACAAAACATTCGATGAACTGTTCGTGAACCATTTGTATAACGTTCGTTTATGTTCAATTATTAAGCTAAATAAACGAGAATGAACAAAATTTTTATGTTCGTTTAATAAACGAACGAACATGAACAGAGGTGTATTCGGTTTGTTTATGTTCACGAACAAGTTTGTTCAGAAACTCATTTTTTGGCTCGTTTATTGACTCCTTTACGACTTTTTATTTATTAATGGTTTTTTCTTATAAAAATATTAAAATAATATGTGTATATATTTATTTATTACTTGTTTATTTATTATTCATTAACATTGTTCGTAAACATGTTCAATTATATGTTCATGAATATGTTCGTTTAATGTTCGTGAACATGTTCAATTATATGTTCATGAACATGTTCGTTTAATACTTGTGAACATGTTTGATTAAGTTAAATGAACATGTTCGTGAACATTAAGCAAACGAATATGAACAAAACATTTGAAATTCTTAACAAACACGAACCGAACATGAACAACTTCAAAAATAAACAAACGAACATGAACACAGGTTTGTTCGTTCAAGCTCGGTTCATTTACAACCCTAAATATGAGAGAAAATAAGATAGGTGTATATGTTAATTAGTGGTGAACCCGAGGGGGTTGACAGGACCTCGATCTTTCCATAAAATGAAAATTTTCCATATAAAATTTTTAAATTTTTAATAGTAAAATTACACTTTGACCCTAAAAACAATAAAAATTTGATTTAATCTTTTAAAAATTATAAAGATATAAACTATTAAAATGATAAAATTATATTTTTACTATCGTAAAAATATGTAATTTAATTTCAACCCCTCAAAAATTTTCTTGTTTTGCCACTGATATTAATTCAAAATTGTGTATTTTTAAAAGTTTCATTTTATTTTTCAACTTTATCAAGCAACAGATAAAAATAAAATTATTTTTTTCAATTCTTTTTCCTACCAAAAACACTTATGAAAAAGTTTATATTTTAGCTTCTTATTTTATTTAACCATTCATTTTTTACTCAACTTTAGAAGTTCTATTTTTCAAACTTATGAGGTTTTTCTCACAAGTCGTTGGCAGTGAAAGTGTACGGATATGAGCCGAAAGAAATGGGAAATTCCCGGACCGCAATCGACACAAGGTGCTGAAGAGGGATTGGTATTATGTTTCCTATCTGTCGAACTCCTTTATCTTATCCCAACTTAAAGGCCCAATGGGTTTTTTAAGTGATGCTTTTTAAATTGAAACCCAAGTTAACTTCTGACCTATTTAGAATTGATTTAAATGGACAGTATATTTATCTATAGTTAATGTAAAATAATGATAGCGGTAAAATTAAATATTATAGCGTGAACTAAAAAATAAACTGAACGCATCACGTCACACCGTCCATCCAAACTCACACTTAATAAACCTATTTTTTGCACCACTTTTTAATCCTAACTAGGTTTTTATACCTCGATTAAGCAATTACTATTTAAATATTTAATGTAAATAAATTTAAAATTGCGTTAGAATAATCACGATAAAGTGAGTACAATAAGAGCTAAAATAAAAATAAAATAATTAAACATGATAAATGAAAAATAATATAAAAAGGAAACCGTTATATTTTTTGTCCAACCATTGATAACCAAAAGCAAATAAAATGTCAAGTGATTGCACGAACTAACTTGTGTATTATTATTTCATTTAAAAATAAAAAATCTAAGAGATTTGCTATAAATTCTAAATTAATAAACATCCCTTTTAATGTATAAAATAAAATAAAAAATAATCATGTAATAAAATATTTCTTCTAAATTGAATTATCATGAAGTAGTTTAAATAATTTAAAATTCAATCATGATGTATCATGAAAATGAAGACGGAATCGTGTTTTTAATAAATTAATAGATCATACAAACACAATATATGAATATAATTAAAATATGATAAGACGAATAAAATAAAAAAACATGTATAAAATTGTACATAAAAATTATTAATTTAAAAAGAAAACAAATAAATTTAAAACAATAATAAGAAAGGGAAGAAAAACAAATTTGTTATTTTTCTTCCTTTATTCCCTCTTACTTTCATTTTCCTTCTTTATCATTCTTTTTAGCTTTTTTCTCTTAATCCCCTCAATCCTACGCACCCCCATTTCCCCACGTCCCGGATGAAGATAATAAAGTTAAGACTTATACCGTCTCACAAACAACTGTGTATCCTAAGCTAAAGGAAAGATATCTTGCTCAACCAAAAAAAAAAGAAGGAAATACATTTTGGGTTTGGAATTGGTCCTTGGAAGCTTTGGCTGTGTTGAAAGATAACCCAACCAATGGTTTTAGCACAGTAGAGGGCTGAATTGGAATCAAACACCATAAATTGCCTATCCAACTGCCATGTCAGCACTATCTAGATCAACTGAATGAGTGGTTGTGTGGGTGCAAACGCGCAACACAACCCATCTCCACATCCTCGTTTCAGAGTTATCTCATTTTTTTTCTTACAACTAAAACCAGAAAAAAATAAATAAATTTAAACAAACCACCCAAATTGCATCATTTTCCCATTTCATTGGCCTTAGAGTCTCTCTCAGATCAGAACTATAGAGTTTACATCCTGTTGCCATGGCTTCAGCTTCCTCCAATTCACTATCAATCTCACCCTCATCCACCCTCGTGGATGCCAAGGCTCCTCGTCAACCAACTGCTGCATCCCCACAATGTGTCACTCTTCCTACTCTTCCTCCCCCACCCGTTCAGTCCCAGAGTCGTCCTTGGAAGACCACTGCCTACTGTAAGTTTATAGACTATCTATATCACACACTTGACATGCATCAACTAGTATACCAAATGGTCTTTCCACTTTTTGCAGGTCGCAAGATTGCTCGAAATGTGATGGCTATGGCCACTGGTGAGACTTTGGCCACGCGTGAAGCTCCAACCGAAGTTACCCCAACTGAGCTGACAGATTTTATCAACAAAATACAAGAAACCGTAAGAATTTCGCCTCACATATTGTTCATTTCCTTGTTTTTGTACCTTCTTAGAACACACACATGTGGTTGGTTTTCAGTGGGATAAAGTTGAGGACAAGTACGCAGTGAGTTCACTTGCTGTAGCAGGCCTTGTTTTGGTCTGGGGTACTGCTGGAATGGTCTCGGTGAGATTCAAAATATGCAGATTGTCTTAAGCCTTAAACATTATACTAGAAAAAGTTGAAACACCGACAATTAAATTAGTGAAATGGGTGTCCTTTGTTACAGGCAATTGATAAGCTTCCTGTGATTTCTACATTTCTCGAGGTCGTGGGTATTGGCTACACTGGGGTATGCTGAATTCAATTATCAAAGCTTTTACATTCAGAAATTCCCATTTTCTTAGGCATTTTGTGTTCTCTTATTGCAGTGGTTTGCATACAAAAACCTTATTTTCAAGCCGGACAGGTAAGCTCAACTTAATCTCTTGGTTCCAATTCCATCGCATTACATATTTGCATGTAATTGTAAAAGAAATCCCATTTTAGTGAAGAACTTTCTCTCATCCTACTTAAAAATTTAGGGCCGCTCTGATAAGCAAAATAAAAGACACATACAAAGAAATACTTGGAAGCAGCTAGAGGGAAACTGGGCAGTGGTTAATTAAGGATGGTGCTGAGATGAGGCGAAGACGAGAATATACCTGAAGCCCAATACTTGCAGCACTTGCTTCAGTTTGTCAGTACAAAGTTCTAACAAAAGCAAACCGATGTGATGTGGTCTTGTGGTGGGCTTATATATTTTTATATTTTCCACTATGTGTAGAATAAAAGTAATCTCGATTACTCCCTCACCTTCTTGATGTAACTTTGTAAACTTTTGAAATGATTTAGTATCCTCTTCATATGAATTTTGATATAATTTCAGTAACTTAAGATACAATTATTCATATACCCCCAAAACATAAATCCAAGCAAAGATTATGTCAGATGGCTTATCTAACTTTGGACGAAATCTTTATTTCTGGTAACATATATAATGGTACTAGAATAGACATAAAGGCGAAGGAATGGGTGTTCTTAAATTTTAAACATGTCTAAACATGTTTCAGAATTGAGACCCCGTTTCCAGAAGTTGTGGTAGTATTCACTGTATGAAAAGTTCCTGTATAAGGGAGGATGATGGTGGGGGTCGATCAGCTTCGGAGCTGGTCCCATCACGGCGTCGGGTGATGGGCAATAGAACGTTGGAATAGAGATCCTCTCTTCCTTGCAATTCACCACTGCCCGATGAAGCACGCTCTTGTAATCATCATTGCTCACTACCTGGTATTTAATTTACATAATTAATTTACAGAACCACTTGGAACAACTGGGGCTGACCTTGTCGAATTTCATAATTTATATATAGCCATCTAAAATTCTAGATTGTCAAGTTGAAAAACCAACTACCCTTGTATTTGACTTTGATTTTCATTAATTTCTAGCCCTCTACTCTTACATATACAATAAAAAATGGTGGAAAAGTGATTACAAAAGTTACATGGGTATTCAAGTGAATTTAAAAAAGGAGGTCAAAGTTTTTGTAAACGTCCTTAAAGTATTAATATTACACCAATTAGGTCCTTTCTTCAACTAGCCAATGTCAGCTCAAATATGAGGTGGAAAACATCTAAAACACATGGATATTATTGTAAATATTTGTGTATCTACTTCATAGATAGTTTGAATATGACATGTTAAAAATAATATCCTTCTAAATTTCAATGACATTGTAATTTTTCAAAAATAAATCTTAGATCTAAGATGTCCGTGTGATAAGATACACACGAGTTTACAATTTGATCCATATGTTTTAAATATGTTTAATGCCAAATCTAAAGTGACATTTAATGCCTAAATCATACGCTAAGGTGATAGAAAGAACTAATTGATGTAATATTGATATTTTGAAAATTTAATCTTAGTATTTTTGAAATTTAGAAATCAATTTAAAATTTAGGCAATAATTTGGGAATGTTTGATGCAATTGACCTTTAATATTATATTAAAATGTATATTATTGTTTCTAGAATATGTGTTCCCAGAAAATCCCTTTCTTTTAAACTCTCCATTTAACAAGTACTAGGTTTGGTAATAATGATGACCAATTAAGCATAAAAAGAAACTGGTAATTAATTAGTGGTGCAATGGGAAATTTTAAGACTTCCCATATATGTAATAACCCTCTAACCTGTATCTGGTCACCGATATTGACGATGAAGGTGTAGGGAATGGGGTTGACAGAAATCCACTTTTCATCTTTGAGCACCTGCAGACCAGGCACCTCATCTTGAAGGAGAATGGTAATAGCATTAGGGTCTGCATGACCAGGCAACCCATAGGTGAGCTCTGGCTCGGGACATGGTGGGTAGTAGTTGATAGCCATGTGCTGTGCATGCTTTCCAAGTGCTGAATTGATGTAATCCCTTTCTAGATCTAAGCTTTCTGATATTGCTTCAAGCAGTCTCACTGCCAGCCTTCTGGTGTTCTTGCAGTACTCAGCAGTATCTTCTCTGTGAAATAATTGAAAACGACATGTAAATTAAAACCCTTGAAGATTTAGGTAATGATTAATTAATAAACATATTGTGATACCTGAAAGATGGAGGGTTGGTTGGCCATTCATGAACATAGTCTTCCAAAGGGTAGCAATGGAGTCTCAAGTAATCCCTCCAGCTTGATACATTCTCAGTTCTCACATTAAAACTCGTAGAAAGTCTCGTGGTCTTCATAGGGTCATCAGAGTAATTCTTCAATCGCTCACTCTCCGGTAAATGGAAGAATTGTTTGGAGACATGCAGCATCTTACCGATCACCTCTTTCGAAACGCCATGGTTTTTAACCTTCACACAGATTAACGTTACTGCCCAACCCTTTTTCTTTACAGAAAAGTAAATTGGGAGTGCATGCAGAAACTGGGTTATCATATATATATATATATCCATTCATACCTGAAAGAAACCATAATTTCGGCAGGCATCGCCAATGGCTTTGATAACGGTAGAGCGGTTGGGGCCATCATCAAGTTGCTGGAGATCAACGAGAGGAATGGAATGATCAAAGGTAACCTCATCGAGGTTTGGACGATCTGACTCAGGTCGAATGAAATTTTGAGGAACGGAACTCACAGTTGAGACAAGGTCGGTTAATAGAGGCTTCATTGGAGGATTAATGGAAGTTGAAGATAACACTTGTTTTGATATTTGCCTAATACTTAGTTGAGCTTGTGCGATGGTGTTGGTGATGGTAAACAAACTAATTTATAGAGAGGCCTGTGGCTTAGAAATCATCAAAATGATGTCTTAAATTTTTGGTGGGGGTCCTGTCCTTTTTTGAAAAATGGAAATAATAATTAAGACAGATAAATCTAAATAAATAAATTGCCTCGTTTGTTGTCTCCGAAGAGCAACAGTTACAAAACAAGAGTCAGATGATTTGGTTTGAGTGGCATTTAAGATAACTTTCTTTTGTAACTGCCAGAAATTGAAAACAGCTAGTTTGTTTCGAAAAAATAAAATTATATATATATATATATATATATATTCCTAAAAACTTTATATAAACTAAAAATTTCTATCACCGTATAATTCACGTATTTAAAATACATATGTATTGTTAAAAATAAAATACAATAAATGCTAAAAAACATGATTTAAAATTAATCAACAGTGACATGTAAAATATGTACAATGTTAAAAAATAAAAATAGTTATATAATTATATTTTACTTTACAAATTAAATGGTTTTTTTGGTAATTCTGTAACTGAGTTAGGACTCGATTGGTGAGTTGTTCTATCTCAGTGAAAGGCTTAAATAATTAGTATAAATATATAATTGATGGAAGTAATAAAGTGTACAAAACAAAATTAAAATATATTAAAAATTTTATCACGCGTATACGTGTGAAAACCACAAACTTAGAACACAAAATCCTCTTTAAAAGTAACATGCAATAATTAATTATATGTATGGTTTGAAACGAATGAATAATAACATATGAAATATTTACGTTATTAAAATGAAATAAAAAAGATTAAACTGTTTATTATGGTGTTGTCATCAATTTGAGTTGATGTCGAATTAACTTGTGATACCAATTCAATCAAATACATTATTAATACATATATATATATATATATATATATATATATATATATATATATATATATATAATTGTTATAAATAATAAAGTGTGCATAATAAAAATAAAATGTATAAAAATGTCAAAATAAAGCTTTACTAATGCAATTGGTGTGGGTTCAAATCCCACCACATGCATGATTTTTTTTTAAGTGAAAAGATTAAAATACCCTCAAACAATATTACTTATTTTAATTACGAAAAAGCATTCATGTAACTTTCTAACTGAATTGGTGATCCAGTTAAGGGTGACATTAACTCAGTTAAAAGTTTTATCAATATTATAAATATACAACTGATGAAAATAATAAAATGTGCATAATAAAATTAAAATGTATAGAATTATTAAAATAAAGTATTCGCCAAAAAAATTAAAATAAAGTTTTAGCTTAGTGGTAAATTATATGTTTTATTAATGCAATTGATCACCGTATACATATTTTTTAAGCGAAAAGATTAAATTAAAAAACTCTCAAACAATATTACTTATTTTAATAACAGAAAAACATCCCCATAACTTCATAACTGAGTTGGTGATTCGGTTCAAGGTGACAACAATTAAGTTAGGGGTTTTATTAATAGTATAGATAAGTAAATTAAAATAAGTTTTTGGTTGAATGGTGAACTTAGAGATTTTTTAATGTAATTAGCATGATTCAAATCTCACCATATGCATTTTTATATTGTTTTTAATTAAAAAGATTAAAGTACCATTGAACAATATATCTTGTTTAGAAAATGAAAAGTCATTTTTGTAATTTTCTAATCGAGTTAGTGTTTGGTTGACTCGTAACACCAACTTAATCAGAGATTTTATTAATAGTATAAATAATTAATTAGGGTTTTGTTGAATGGTAGAGTATAAAAATAGAAAACTAAATAAATACGAACTCAAAATCTTATTATATATATTACCATTTAATGAAAAATCTTATATAAATAAATATGGTTGAGTTGGTATAAGTTTCAATTACCATTTAATGGTGCTTTTAATTATGATTTTATTTATAATGAAAAATATATTATAAGTTTATCTTTTTTAATTGATTGAAGTGAAATAAAAACTCCACTAATTACTTAACTTTAAATCAATTTTTAATTTTTTTTTAGTAAAAAATAATTTAACATACAAATATAAAAGTGCCCCAAATTTATTTTCAAAATACTTAGCCATTTATGATTATTTAATTTGATGGTAAAACAAAACTTTCATTATCAAATTTTGATTAAAGAAAAGCTATTATTTTCAAAATACTTAAGTCATTTATGAATATTCAATGACAGTAATTTTTATCAACGGCCAAAGAAGAAAAATACTCGAACAAATCAGAAATCTTAGTGTGATTTCCTGGCATTACAAACGTTTCAACGTTGATAAAAGTAGATTCATTACTCTTAAAAATACATTCAATGCTGAAAATTTGCTCACCAAAAAATTTTATTCTCAACTTTTTCAAATATTTTTTTGCCCATAGAAATGTCAATATTCAATTTCATTATTGCTTGTGACTCATTCAATGATATCCTCCAAATTTTTCATAATTGTAAAAGTAAGGATTTCATAAGATTTATTAAGAATTAGTCTCGAAACAATCTATTATAATAAAGTACAACGATGGTGTTTGTAAAATAATAATTCGATATTATGAGGAAAGATTATTTAAGACATGATTTTTTTTTTTATACATTATTGATGTAGTGGGACTTTTGATAGTTATTTCTTAGTTAACTAGAGTTCATCGACAAATTGACTTGATGATAACAAGATTAAGATGTAAATTTCAACACTTTCGATCGAGGTGATGTAATTTACCTTTCTTCTGTTTTGAAATTATTTTTCGAACATAAAACTTGTACATCAATTTGTAATATCTTATTTATGTGTCACGTATTTATATGTTTATAATTTATAAGTATTTTATTTAAAGAAAACGTTGAGAAAAGTATTAGTAGTGATAATCAGAATGTTGAAATTAAACAACAATCTTAATTTGTACAAGTCTTACGAGTTTTTTTTTTCTTTTTGCCCAAAAGTCTTACGAGTTTAGGTATGACACTTTATACCTAAAAATCTTGTCACTGTAATTTTGTAAAGAGATATAGCTTTATTTATTTATAATTATATTTTTTTGGTGAAATTATAATTATATTTTCCTTCCCCGTGCTTATGATCAGTCTTAAAAGTTGGGCGGTTTCCTTTGGTTTTGAGATATTGGCAAAACCCGATTTTGTTGGCAACCAACACTCATCCAACACGTTTTACACACGAATCCTAAAATTCATGCCATTTTTAAGCAATGAGACCAACAAAAACCCAACACATTCATGTCGACCATTTCAGTTGTGTAATGTGAATGGCGGAGGACAGAAACCGGAAATGCATTGAAGATAGAGTAGGAAGACTGATACAGGGAAAAAGTCCATAGTGGCTCTGACAACAGCCATTACTTACCGACTGCAATTCCCAATAAATAAAAAAAACCAAATGAGGGTTTTGCATCAGTGCTTACGTTTTACGAACTACGAAAGAGTTGCCCACCTTTCGCCTTGAAACCCAATCTGTGGAAGGGATAACGTCATGATGCTTTCGTCATCCAGAGCGCGCGTCAGCAAAGTGGTCAAGCGGCGGTGCTCAATTCTTCTTCTATTCAAATTTTATCTACCAACCAATTGGAAGTGAGTGGGGAGTTTACAGTTCACAATTTGTCATTTGGGGTTGGTAGTTTTCGACTTACCAACAAAGTGTATGGATTAAAATCAATCATCATTTTACTAGTTTTTGGAGGAGATTTGGATTGAATGATTGATTTCAATTTGAATGAATCATCAATTGAATAAATTGGACGCCATCAAAGTGTTGAGTAAAATTGTTCTTCCCTTGGCAAGCAAAATTATCATATGGAAGAAAGTGGCGCAAGATAATACAATTGCTTAGTTGGACAATACTTAGCAACTGTCAGTAGTGATAAACTTTGATAATATTAAACTGGTCTGAGTTAAATTAAAAGTGATAGACCTCGAGAATAGTACATTAGATTTTCATACACCTGTTTGTGGGTGAGAACTGAAATTGGAAAAACAAAACTAAAGATATAGAATTTATATGTGAAGTGAAAATGAATAAAAATAAAAAGTATTGGGTTGGTGGTCTTTAAAGAGGCATGTTGTTATATTCTTTTTTTCCTTTTTGTTCTTAATGAGATTTTTTAAAAAATAAGAAAAATATAATTTATATTTTTATAATTTTTAAAAGATTGAATTAAATTTTTTATCATTTTAGGGGTTTTAAAGAGAAATTTTCCATGGGCGACTCCTATCAATCCTCTTGGATTCGTCACTTCCTCATACACCTAAATCTAGAGTCGACCTCTTCAACCGAAAACTCAAATAAGTCTGAAATTAAAGAAAAAAAATAAACAATCAGATGAACTGAAATTCCTTCACCTTGGCATGGCCTTAACCATGATTCCTACATACTTATGGGGATTGTTGAGCTTATTTGACCATCAAGTAGTCCTGAAACTCCTTACATTCTTGTAATATGTACGGCCATGTTACAATCAGATCAACAAATTCAAGCCTTCCAAAGATTCTTGCAAAGACGAGTAAAGGCTCATGGTTGATTCATACCTCACTCGTTGGAAGGAACTTACCAAACTTCATCGACTAGTCGCAGAAACCTGGAAAACCTTCATTTCTTTGGTAATAGCTAAACCTCAAAGCCCTCCAAACTGGTTAATACCAATAACCAATCTAGCTCACTTCTTATTTCTCAAGAAGCTTTTCAACTAGTAAAGATTCTTGTTGATTTTTTTTAAATTTTTCATATCCATTTTATGATCTATATTAGGAGTTCGTGGTTATCCACCTTAATAATTTCTTCTTTAAGGTTTGAATTTAAAATTCTCTCTTTAAGAGTACAATATATTTTATCACTGTACCTAATTTTACTTGTGATGCCAAATACACAAGCACACGCTTTATTATTAACTAAATTATGTAACAAATATATTTATCAAATTATTGTAGAAATAAATGAGACTTTAATTGAAATGATAATGTAAAGATGATGAAAATTATAATCTCTCAATCTTAAATCCCATTATTTATGTGCTTTTTATATAAAAAAAATATAAAAAAACAACAACCTCAAAATAACTTGCTTTGTAAATTAATGGTGTTTTAATCATTATCTATTTGTTTTTGCCAAAATTATTATTTAATTGAGTTCAGATTAATTGTATAGTATATATATAATTACTTTTAATTTTAAAAATTTTATTTTTCTAAAAAACTAATTATATATTATTCTCTTTAAAATTTATTATTGTATAGGTGAGAATAGTGAAATATAAGTTTGATTGAGTAAACTGTTAAATGAGTGGTGGATGGTTGGAAAAAACCACTAAGGTCATTACGGAGTAGGTTTTTTTTTTAAAATTTTTTTTTTAAAAATAATTAATTTGTAATTACTTTATTTAATTATGGCAAAATGGTAAATTTATATTTTTTTAGAGTTTCATAAGATATCTATTAAAGCGAGCTCAGTAATTAATTTTTTGCATTTGGTAAACCCATTAAGGTGGTAGATGCTAACTACGAGTTTTAATGTTGTTCCATACCCAAGACAATGATTGAACCTTCGACCACTGATTAAAATATGAGAGACTCTTATCTTCTCACTTAATTCTCGTGATTAATTTTATAGTGTTTTTGTTAAATCGCAGTACGAAATTCATTTAGGAACTTTATAATTAGTATAAGATAAAGATAATAATTAGGGGCATATTAACTAATTGAATAAAAAAAGCAGCGGTCCAAGTACGTTGGGATGTTATGTTAATGGACTTTGATCCATCTCTACCTTTCTGGATTCTTCGTTTTTACTGTTGGCCCATTGGATTCACCCCATTTTTTTGTATTAATAGATGCTAACCACGAGTTTTAAAATTGTTTCATATTCAAGATAATGATTGAACCCTTGATCACTGATTAAAATATGAGAGACTCTTATCTTCTCACTTAATTCTCGTGATTAATTTTATAGTGTTTTTATTAAATCGCAGTACGGAATTCATTAGGAACTTTATAATTAGTATAAGGTAAAGATAATAATTAGGGGCGTATTAACTAATTGAATAAAAAAGCAGCGGTCCAAGTACGTTGGGATGCTACGTTAATGGACTTTGATCCATCTCTACCTTTCTAGATTCTCCTTTTTTGCTATTGGCCCATTGAATTCACCTTTCTTTTATATTAATAGATTCATCGTCTTTTTTAATAAAAGAAAAGAGATCAAAACTAGTTGAATATATAGTTTTTTAAGTTTTAAATTTATTAATAATTATGAAACAATTAAATATTAATTCCATAACATTTTTTTTTTGTACACTTTACAATTTGGAGGAGATGATAACTCCAAAAAGTTAGTCACTATTTTAATTTGTTGATAATAAATGAAAATCTATATGTATAACTATGGATTCGAAAAAGGAAAATATTATTGTATAAAACAATAACGCCACATAATATGTATATGTTTTTCAATAGTTTAATGCTATATCAACAGTTTCATATTGAATTTCAGTATTTTCATCTTAAAAAAAAAAAATCAAATCTAAATAAAAATCTTGAAATTTTGAATGAAATTACTGATACGAGATTAAACTATTGAAAAGAGATAATATTATTATTTCATACCATCCTTTCTTATCAATTATAAGAGAGTTTTCGTAACTAGTAGGACCAATTATTTCGATTGATTAGTACATATTAATTTAACACATGTGGGATGGGAGTACCAGAGAAATAAGAAAGAAAATTAGAATGTTATCTAAAGCTCTCAACTCAAATATTTCTTATTAGTTAAAATTCCATCTTTTTTTACAATTACAACCATTAAATTTATAATCGAATTACAGTAAATTTAAATACAATATAAATTTAACGATATTTAACCTATGAATTCTCTTTGATTTCAACTTTCAATCTGCACAAATTTAATATTATTTAATAAGTGATATATGTTTTTAATTTTGGATGCAGGTGGAAATATGGTCAAATTTTGCTATTAGATCTTATACTTTGTGTAAATTTTGAATTTAGTACCTCTACTTTAATTTGATCAGTTTTAGTTTCTATACTTTTCAAATTTTGAAATTTTAATCCTGACTCAATGATAACAGTTAAATCTGTTTAGTTAGATTATGTTATTAGTCTTGGATTATGCTTAATGTTATAGATTTAGTCTACGTTTACCAATTGAATCATTTTTAGTGGTTATATATATTTATTTTCAAAATTTTAGTCTTAATGCAAATGATAGTCGTTAGATCTATTAATTGATTTTTTGTGAGTAATATGTGAAAATAATAAACAAACATAATATTACATATATGATAATATATTTGACATGTCAAATTTTAAAAATAACAAAATCTAATGAATTTAGTAATTATCATTTAATTAGGAATAAAAATTTTAAATTCTAAAAATATACAAACTAAAAATGATTAAATTAAAATACAAATACTAAATCTGTAGCTAATATAGGAAATTACAAGAAAGTGAGTTTTTTTTTTCTCACCGCACGTACATAAAATCAATGAACTCGTCGTATCTGATCCTTGGAGTTTAATGTAGTATTTCATATCTAACAGGTTACTGGTTTCTTTGTCGTCACAAAAAGACAAAAATGTTTTTTTTTTCTTTAGATGAAAATAATTGTTTATTTCTAGAAAACCTGAGGAACTTCTTCCTCTAGAAAGCGCTAATATAACTATTCAATAAATAACCTTTCCTTGCTTTTCAGAAACAATTAAAGATTTCAATGAGAATTCGATTTAATTTAAAAAAATTGAAAAATTTTAAATTTCGAAATGATTAAATCTGAGTTATTGAAATAAATAATTTAAGTTTGAATTAGGTTGAAATTTATTATGCAAATAATAGATAGATGTAAATACATTTTCAATCTCTATCAATTTTAAAAATAAATAAATTAATCTCTATCAATAAAAATTAAAAAATTCAAAATATTTATAAAAATTTAAAATTTATTTTTTAAAAAATATAATAATTTCAAAATAATTCTAAAAAATATATAAAAAAGTAAAAATTTTAAAATGTTCTAAAATAATAATTTTGGGATATAAATGAGTTAATTAATAGTTTAAGTTTATTATACTAAAATATCATTTTTATTATTTTTTTAAAAAAGTTTTCAAATATATATGATTTTAAATTTATGTACCCTGACAAAGAATTAATTATACTCTAACAATATTTTAATTTGACATGTTTAATTTTTTAATTTAACTCGAATAATTTCACTTGATTCGATTCAACTTGAATTTCATTTCACTCGACTCGATTAGAAAAAAAATTCAAATCGAGTTAAGATTATAAAATAGGACTCATCAACTTGATTAACTCGAATTTTTTTCACTTGATTCGATCGAATGTTCATCCTTATTTCACATTACTTGATTCTTGTATTTTTTTTATTAATCCAACTGTTTTTTTGGTCACTTAAGGTTATTTTTTTTATATTTTAGTCATTAATATTATTAGAATTTAATATTTTGATCATTCCTTCGTATTAAATTATTAGTGGTGACTTTTTTATTAGCATAATAAAAAATTTAACTCTCCAGTATTTACAAATTCTATCAATTTAATTTTAATTTTAAAAAATTCAAGAAATTTAGCCATCAACTTTACACTTTTAGTCAATCTACTTTTACTTCTTAAAAAACTTTAAAAAATAACAATTCATTTTTTGGTAATATTACATAAGATTTTATAAAAATAGACACAACATTATAAATAAATGAATATTAATTTTTTCACATGAAATTTATTTATTAAAATAATATTTTTATAAATAAAGTGTTTTTTAAAACCCCCACAAACAAAACTTAGACTATATTCAAAGTTTTCCTTTTCTTTTAGTTTATTTTATAAATATTAATTTTTATCATATATTTGATCTTGTCTTTTAGTCCTCGTTGAAATTGTTAAGTGTTAGGCACCATGTTTGCTCGCAATTACTTGCATTAACAATCATAATCATCGACACCAATAATTCTTACTTCGAACTCTTCAATTTTCACATACTTTATCAATGCCCCATAGAATTATGAATTGATTAGGGAGTTGCCAATGTGGCCTTTCACCTACCGGGTCTTCAAGACCTCATCTTCATGTATATATATATCCCCAATCATGCTTGCCCTCAGGTCTAACTTCAAACAGAAAAAACTCATTCTAAGCAACAACTTAAAGACATCAATTCTCACCATTTTCGACCTCAAGTTGTAATTTTTGTCCTAACTTGAACATGATGGTTGTTAATGCTGAAAAAGGCAAAATTTGAATATGCATAAGTCTTCTTTATGATTTCCCCCTTTAAATTATTTTATTTATAAAATTATTATTTTAATAAATAAATTTCATGTTAAAAATGAAAAATATATAATCCTTATTTATAAATATTTTATACTTTTAAATGTTTATAAAATCTTATGTATTTTTTTAAATGAACTTCCAAATATATTTTTTATTTTTTTTAAATTTTAGGAATCAAGATTAAATTGATAGAATATGTAAAGTTGAGGGTTAAATTTGTTGAGTTTTTTAGATTTAAGACTAAATTGATAGAATCTATAAATATTGGAAGGTTAAATATGTTATTATGTCAATAAAAGACCACATTTAGTGATTTAAGAAAAAAGTGGCCAAAATATTAAATTATGATAACGTTAATGTTCAAATTAGAAAATTTTAAATTTGAGCGGTTAAAACAGAAATACATTAATAATTGAGTTATTTATTTTTAGAGTTTACCCTTTTAATTATTTACTAAATTATATTATTCAAAACTTTTTTTTTTTGAGAAAATAGAAGGGCTTTTATTAATCTTAAAATAACACAAATAAAAGAAAACCTGACTAGGATCTGTTATAGCACACCATTCGAGACCCAATAAGAGCAAAAATTAAAAGATCATAATGTTCAAAAGTTATTTTTTAAAATCCTTTTTTTGAGGAATACTCATCTTAATGAATGTTATATCACGTTTGATTCATTGTAATAGAATAGGACTGTAATCAATATTTCAGTTGTTTGGTTAAATGGAATGGAATAGAGCTGTAATAATATTCTTGTGTTTGCTTGAATGGAATGATGCTGTAATAGTATAAGGAAAAAAGTTTAAATGACTAGAATATCTTTAGCAGAGTTTTTTTAAGTAAATGATTATTGTTATTATTATTAAATTTTAATAAAATTATTATTAAATATAATTTAATAAAAAATAAATATTTTAAACATATTTTAATTTGATTATTATTAAATACAATTTAATAAAATAGTATATAATTTAATATCATTCTTAATATAATTATTATTAAAATATAAATTAATAAAAATTATAATATACAATATTAGAAAAATAATATATAACTTACTTTATTAATTTTAAACTGTAATGTATATTTAATGTGCTTAAATATTATTAGCAAAATAAATAATTTAATTATCTTCTAAATTAAAAAATAAAAGATTAGAAGTATAAATAGCTTGAGAATTATATTTTATATTCAAACAAAATATATATGTCATAATCTATATATTAAATTTTATAACATCAAAAAGTTAGAAAACATTTCTCTCTCTCCCTCTCTTTTATTTTTTTTGATGAAAATATAATATGTTTTAATTCCTAAAATAATTACAATCGATTTTATTCTAATTTTTTTTGATAGTTAGGTGAATAATACGATCAAAATGAGGGTTCAATTAAACCAGAAAATAAGACTGTGCCAATATAGATAACAAAGTCTTTCAACACTGAATCTCAATATTTTATTAAATAGCACACACATGATCCAAGCTGCATCAACAAGACAACAAACTAGTGTGTTGGTGTATACATGGATGTAATTCATGAAGCTCTAGTGCAGACCTCCCCATCACAGACCCAACCTTCTTTTGCATCAGCTTTTGTTTCTTTCTCCAGGGCACATTTGGGATGTAGATCAAAGTCACATTCTTCACAGTAGAATGACCAGACTTCTCCCTTTTCGTCGCATGCATCACAGACATAATTATTGCGTCGAGTGAGCACCAACTCATGCTCCTCATGCCCCAATATGATCAAGCACACTAAAAAAACCCACCAAGCCTGCGTATAATGCTTTAGAAACATAACAATCATATAAGATTATCCAAAAGAAACTCCTAAAATAGACAAAATCTGTTTCCAATCCAACAATTCATAATCGAAAATACCCTAAACAAAACACTACAGCATAATTGCTGAAATACAAAAAGATGCCATCTTAACAATACCAGTTCGATTCAAAATGAAAAGGGAATTTCTCAGTAGAAAAACCCCAATACTTTCCCACCAACATTCTTTCTTTTGGCTTCTTCATGGTCCATAATTCCAGCTGATGTTGTCAGCACAATATAACCATGATTTACACCACCACTCACCTCCCACTTGTAAAAGAGAAATGTTCTAAACATGAGCCATAAGTTGTAAACAAATTATATACAAAATATTAACACACCAACGCATAGCCAAAACCTTTAGAAAGTGTAGTAGAAGAAATTTTGATTAAGAAGAGCAAAGGAATTATATAGCCAACCACTAAAAAAGGCACGCATCTTTTATTTTATTTTGCAAATAAATCAAAGAAAAGAATGAAAAAAAATATAACGTTACTTTTCAAGCCACCATGATAAACAACACCTGCACAAAGAGAAGGGTGTTGCAATCTAAACATGAGCTATTTGTTAAACAAAATATTTACCACACGACAACACAACAAAGCATAGCCAAAACCTCTAAAGAGAACAGCAGAAGAAATTTTGATTACGAAGAGCAAAAAGATTCATATCACCAACCACTAGTTAAATGGAAATTTAATTAAGATTAACCGAAAATGAATTCCAGGCTTTCTCTTCTACATCTTTAAATTGTATGGCACTCCTATCATGGAGCTATGTGGCAAAGTTTTATTATGCAAAGTTGAAATAGATATGCATATAAGGGCAATGAAGGCAACTATTTACCAGAGAACCCAATCAGCAAGCACAATTTAAGTATAAGGACAAAAAACAACATTCCAATAAATAGCCCGGAAATGGCTATTGACAACATCATTCAATGTACATTTCTGAGATGAATCTACAAAATGTACATCCTGGGAAAGGTAGAATTTCATTTCTTACCAGCTTATTTAAGCACCAGATTTGGAGAGCTCCACTTTCTCCATAAAACAATCCCAATAAACAACACCATGAACATAGAATGCCACCACAACAATATCCAGGTTATAAATGAAATAAAATTATAATGACCATTTCTTGGGAAATTGTATTCAGCTTGATCTTTTCCCAAAATGTTAGTTAACTGAACAATCAATTTTATAAGAACACAAACATACAATCATAGCCCCATAAGAACTTATTGAGAGGCTTAAAACCAAAACTTCACTAAAATTACCACTCCTGACAATAATGCTTAGAAGAAGACAACTACCTATTTTCTTAACTCAGGCACAAGAACAGATCATACAAACATGTTGATATTATCAAGTGATAAGTTCATAACAAAGCATCTACTCTTTTTTCTTTTTTGCTCAATCATAATATAACAGAGTTAAAGGCAAATGAAGACCTTGCCAAACCAGAAACAAAAACGAGGCTGCCTGCAACAGCACCCTTTTTAAACCAACAAAGCTCACAATAACAGAAAAAAAACATCCCTAAAGAATGAAAATTACACCCTGCAACGAACTAGACAGCCAAGCTACAGAACCAGCAAAACAACCAAGCAAAAATACTGCAATCACCTTGCAATGAAAACCTCAAAAACCAGATTACCAATGAGCTTTAAAGAAATTATTTTTGGATAGACCACAAAGCATCTACTCTTTACTTACTTGTCCTATAGCACTTAAACTATCCCTACATGCTAGATTCTAATTCACAACAGAAATATCATAGAACTTTCACATCTTCATGGCTCTAATCACCAAACTTTTCCAAATCAACAATGATTTTTACACCTCCAAGACTTCAAACATGATATAGTATTGAGGGAAAAAATTGAAAAATAATGGAAAAATAATTTTGTGAACTAGACTTCTCAATATTCTTCTGGGTCATTCTTATAACAATGATAATTGAAAAAAATTTCGAAATAAAAGAGGAAAAACGAAATCAATAATAGAATTAAGGGAGGCACCTACAACAACGATGAATGGACGGTTCTCACAAAGGGGAAGAAAAATTATAAAATAGTTGAATTTATAAAACAAGAAGGGGAAGAAAAAAGGGAACTTACAGAGGTTCTCACAAAGGAAAGGAGGCAGCTTTGCGGAGGCAGGGTACGGGTCGGAGATGAATCGACGGTTCTCAAGGACAGAATTGAGGGAGGCACCTACAACAATGATGAAATTGACGGAATCTATGGGTGAACAAATACATGGTAAAATTGTCTAGGAGAAAAATTTTGCTATTATGTTCGTTGTTGAATAGGCTATTCTTAACCCCCTTCACCGAATGATGATTCGGTAAATCAGATGAATAGGAGAGGAATAGCCATTCGCCGAATGAAGAAAACGGTGAACCAAACTATGGATTAAAACAGAAATACATTAATAATTGAGTTATTTATTTTTAGAGTTTACCCTTTTAATTATTTACTAAATTATGTTATTCAAATGTTATTTTTTTAGAAAATGGAAGGGTTTCTATTAATCTTAAAATAATACAAATAAAAGAAATCTTGACTAGAATTTGTCATAGCACATCATTCGAGACAAGAGCAAAAATTAAAAAGATCATAATGTTCAAAAGTTATTTTTTAAATTTTTTTTTAAGGAATACTTATGTTAATGAATGTTAAAATTTGGGTTTTAGCAAATCATTACAAGAGTTCATGCCCTATATATCAATAGTGAAGTACTATAAAATATACATCGACACATATGTATGTCGAGTTTAGAGCTTAAAATTTTAATTAAGGAATTTATTTATTTGTTGTCTCAACTAACCTATTTAGTCAACAACCATAACAACTGACCTCAACTCCATAAATACCTCATCCATTTGTCTTCTTTTCCCACTCAAAATCCTGTCAAACTCTAAAAAAATTGGAAAAATTGATCACATTAAGGTGTTAGGAAGAACGTGTGCAAACATTATTGTTAATACGGTCAAGTTTCAAACTCAAATTTTTTTTATTTTTTAATTTTTATGAAAACATTTTTAAGTTATTACTAGATTAAATATTTTTTGTATTTTTTTTAAAACAAGATGATCGAAATATTTGATTTCAACATAATTTAAAATTCCTGAAAGCTGATGCATGTATCGAAGAGTACTTGATGGCGATTAATTTATATGTGTCAGTTACGATGGCAAAGTTTAGTATGATATCAGAGTTGCTTGTTGTTTTATTGAAAAGATATAAGTTGAAAATGCATACATAATTAGAAATGTCGACGTAGCATATGAATACCATTAGTTATCGGGTGTCATGCAATTTAATAATAACAAAAAGGAATTAAATAATAATCGAGTAAAATGCTTATGATAAAAAAAATTGTTTAATTGATCTCTACAACACATGCAGCTGCAAATAGATGGATCAATATATTTGAAATTGGATGAGATGTATTTTTTTCTATTTGAACATTTTAAGGTGATCGATAAATTTAATGGAAATTTTATGATTTTTTGGTGTATCTATATAAAAATATTTTGTAAGAAGATGTGAGAATTAATAAAAAAAATAAATTATCGTTACCCATCATTCTGATGTATCTATTTAAAGTTATTTTGTAGGAGGACGTGAGAATTAATTGACGAAATAAATTATTTTTTTTTAAAAATTAATGTTTTAAAAATTTTATAGTTAAATTAAAAAGTTATTATATATTATATTTAGTTTTTGAAAAAAAAAACTCTAAAATTGAGATAATTTCCGTGGCAATGCATGAACCGCAGACGTCGAACTTGACATCCTGTCCCCTCGTCTCGTGCTGCTTAGCCCGGGAGGCCAATATTAGTGCATGACTCTATATCTGACCCAAAGGCCACGTACCGGTTGCCCATGCTACGCTGGCGCAATGCCATCCGCTTTTTCATACTTGGTGGTACGGATGCAACCGGGGAAAACTGTCAGGCAGTGTCGAAAGAGGGTCCCACGTGGCATATCTGGAGGCGCTTTTACGGACTTAACCTTACAGAATGGGAACTTGTGGCTGAGATTTGAAATGAATGGTAAGAAGCAAAACAAACAAGTTGAAAAAAAATAGAGAAAAAGCGCAAAGGTGGGCCATACCTAAATCAGCCACTAAATTACTGCCAATTGGCAACATCCTGTTGCCTCCTCATTTCTGTTTACCGTTCAAATGAATTCTTTCTTACATTTCAAGGTTGAATTTCATTTCCCACTCATACATTCCGATTCCTCCTAATTACTTTTTTTTTTTTTTTTTATCTTTGTATCAAAACAAAATTGAACTCGCCCAATTTCCTTTTTTTCCTTTTTTTTAAGAAAATAATTCCACAGGAAATTGTAGTGGCTGAGATTTCTCCCCACTTCTCCCCAAACTGTTGTTTCTGGTGTTTTAGGTCTCACCAGAAACAAGCGAGCTTTCAACTTCAGCTTTATTTCTTCACTCTCTTTTAAATATTTTATCCATTAAAAAAACTGTTTTCCGATGTCGATTCCGATCTCTTCATTGCCGGAAAATATGATTTCTCTAACAGGTCCCTGTTGAACTCTTTCTCTCATGCGTGATCGTTGCGTCCAGAATTATCGTCTTCCATGGCTATCTCTCAAGGTATTTCCACCACATTTTTGGGATTTCTTTCTTTATTTTCCGTTTGGTTGCCACCTAAAATAATTTGCTTTGTTAAAAACTCCGCTCACCTGAGTTTAAGTTTATGTTCCTTATACACAGTTGAGCGGAGTGAAAAAAGAAAAAGTATTTGATTTTTCCCCTCTCTGGCAACCAAATAGAAGGTAAAGGATCTTTTTTTCCATCAAATTTATTTATGTTTTTGGTTGCTAAAACGGAAAAGTTTTGCATTTACCGGAAGGATGTATGTGCAAGTGTCTCGTTAATTACTAATCAAAGCTTTTTTCCTCTCATTTCTCGAAAGGTTTTGGCGTCTACGGGTTCGTTTTGGTGAGGATTCTGAATAAAGGAATTTTCTTTTAATCTTTGGGAGAAGCCGTTTCTTCTCTTTGTTACGGTGGATGTCCTTTATTTATTTGTTTGTTATTTTCCAGAGATTTAACTATCATTCAAAGTTTACCATGTGATTATAAATAAAATACTTCAGTCCGTTTATTATTATGATTATGAATGATGAGAAAGTAAAATTAATTGGAATGTTGGAATGAAAAAAAAAAACAAAGACGGATATCTATCGATTGTTGTTCGCTTTTGTGTTTTGCAGCAGTAAATAGCTATCATCAGGTTTTTTGGAGTTCAAAATCGGCATTTCTATTTGTAGTTTTGGATGTCGAAATAAATGAAAGGAGTTTCGCGATTTACCCGTTGCTCGTTACAGAGGATTTGAAGCAGCGATAGAGCTCCCAGGTCCTGTAAATGGACGCATACTCCTCCGGAGAAGAACTTTTAATTAAGGTATTAATTATCAAATGAGGAAACTATTTTCTATTTCTTTTAAATTATGCAATTTGAAATTGTAAAAAAAAAATGGAGTTCTTACTGTTACAACCTCAATTATTTAATTTTCGTTTTGAATGGCAGACTAGGAAGCCTTATACTATTACAAAACAACGTGAACGATGGACTGAGGAGGAGCATAATAGGTTCCTAGAGGCCTTGAAGCTCTATGGACGAGCTTGGCAACGCATTGAAGGTTTTCACTTATTCTTCCATCTTATTATTTCTTTTTGTTGGTGGGTGGAGGTGGAATATACAGAAATATTTCAACTGCTGGATTGGAGCTAAAATTTGTTAGTACTTAGTAGTTCCATATGAAATGCTTTAGTAATTTACTGTTGTCTTAACTAAATATCTGTTTTTTCTTTCATTTCTGTTTACTTGGTGATTCGCAGAACACATAGGAACTAAGACAGCTGTGCAGATCAGAAGCCATGCTCAAAAATTCTTCTCTAAGGTCATTTGGTGCCTTCTTGCTTATGCTAATATTCAATGTATTTTTCTGCTTCTTAACATTTGGTGCCTTCTTGCTTATGCTAATATTCAATGTATTTTTCTGCTTCTTAACTCTTGTTTCTGCTATAAGTATATGAAATGTTGATCCCTCAATTGTTGGGAATATTATGGTTACTCTCTACTTTATAGTTCATATTGTTTTTAACCCTTACTTGCAACCAAGAGAATATTATGGAGGTTCCCCTGGCACATCTGAATAACAGATTGAGGAGAAAGAGTTGAACACATGTAAATACTCAATAGCTTTCTGTTAAAAACATTAGTTCTGTATCAGTGATCAGATTTATAGCCAATTATGTGAAGAAGCACGGAGGAGTCTATTATATCTAGAAGAGGCAGCAACCTTGATACTAATTTTATAACCAAAGTAATATGATCATCTGAACTGTCTAGTGCTAATTTTGCTTACCACATTTAGGTGAAGCCTTTCCCCTCTCCAGAAAGATGCTTTGTTGTTCTGGAGATCAGAAAGATGCTTTGTTGTTCTGGAGATGTCACCTACTTAATTTCCATTTATTTGGGTATGAAATCAGTGATCAGATGTGTGCATGGAAGATTTATCTTCATAGGAGTCTGATCTGTGAGAAAAGAAAGGAGCGTGGCTCCAATTTTTTCCGTTGTTTTAAATGGTTATTTCATTGTTGGAATTTCACAATCATTTTATGCACCAGGCATCCACTTGTCTGTTCACTTTTGAACTTGCTGATGTAATTTTACACTTAATCTACCACAACAGAGGATTTGGATTTAATATATATGGGTTTTTGGCATATAAGAGTCATGTAGTGACATGTAGCCTGAATTATTATAGAGAATGAAGTACACCCATTTTGAGGTTGTAAGGAGAGAATTTGGGCTGACCCGAACTAAGGCGTGCATCAGGGCTAGATTATGCCAATGTTTTGACTCTGCTTCAACTTGAATTTTTCAACATCCATGGACAGTGATTGTCAATTACTGTTTCCTTCATAATCAGCTCTATGAAAATCAAACCTATTCGTCCTGAACTTAAACTGTGATTCCTAAGAAACCACTGGTAATTTTCTTCCATCTACACATAAACTTATCCTCTCGCTCCCCTATATTTATGCCATTTTAAAGCTTTCTCCTAAAAAAAATCGGGGGCTGGTTTAGCCAAACAGTCAGTTTGACTGCTTGGCTAAACCAGCCCCTTTTTTAATTTAGTCAATGATTGTGTATGTTTGTTCAATTGTTTTTGCATGTCTGCTACAGTCAAAATGTTATATCGTGTAGGATCCTTTTGAGAGCATTCAATGTGGATTTAAGGACTGAACTGTAAATAACTCTTAAAAGGTGGCTTAAAGGATTCACCTTATGGAATGAGCTTACCTGATCTGAAAGCTGCAATTGTGTGTATACTTTCTTAGGTGAGGGTAGGAAAAACTGTCGCGAAATTGTCTGATGTATGTAAAACAGGCCATATTGACAGCAGGTGTATAAAATTTTGCATTAACCTCCTGTAAGAGTTATAAGTAGATGTTACATAAATTATGCATGGACTTCTAGTTTCCTGATAACGCTTAGTATTATTCTAGTCAGATTATATTTTTTTATTCATATTAGAAAAACAGCTTTGTCTCCTTATATAAATTAATTCCAGAGAAAATAAATGGCACCATCAATGACTAGAAACATTTTACTTCTCCATTTTCATTTGAGTTGGGACTGCTAACAAATATTCCATTCTCAGCTGGAGAAGGAGGCACTTACTAAGGGCATTCCAACTGGTCAAGCTCTTGATATAGAGATTCCACCTCCACGTCCTAAAAGAAAACCGAGAAACCCTTACCCTCGGAAAATTAGTGCTGCTACCTCTGTGCAGATGGGAGCGAAGGATGGAAAATCTGAAACTACAGTATCTTCTTTGCATTGCAAACAGGCGCTCAACTTGGAGAAAGAACCACTCCCAGAGGTTAATTTCAGTTCCTCGTATACCTCACTTATCTAATTCTTCTTGTCCTTTGTTATGTTCGACATATTGTCTAATCTTAATATGTTCCTTTTTCTTCCAGAGACCTAGCAGAGATGAAAAATCTTCAAATCTGAAAGAAAATTTAGATGATAATTGCTCTGAGGTTTTTACCCTTCTCCATGAAGCAAACTGCTCCTCCATGTCTTCTGTGAACAAGAATTTTATACCGACATCAACAGTGCTTAGAAATTCTTGCCCTCTTCGGGAGTTTGTACCTTCACTAAAGGAGGTAGTCAATCATGATAAATATGAATTCTATCCTATGTCATTCTTGAACTTTAAAAAAATTATGAGGCTTATAAACTTGATGTCTTTCAGACAATTAATAAAGATACAAGTAAGCCTTCAAACTTGGAGAATTCTTGCACTTCATATGAGAAACCAGCTCAAGTTCAGAGAAAAGATGATATGGACGGTGCTATATGTACAGATGAGATGCAAGCCACTCATAATAATCCACAACATGTTGCTGTGCATGTCCTAGATGGAATCCCAGGAACATGTACTCAAAATCCTTCCATGGATATAACTTTTCGGGATTCTATATTTCACCCTATGGGTGATATTCATGGACAAGTTAACCTGTTTGCAAATCCAGCGGCATCTGCTACCACTGCACATCAGAATAATGCACCAAGATCAACTCATCAGGCGTTTCCAACGTTTCATACTCCCTTTATGAATCAAGAGGACTACCAATCATTTCTACACGTCTCCTCCACTTTTTCCAGTCTCGTTGTATCTACTTTATTACAGAATCCAGCTGCTCATGCTGCAGCAAGCTTTGCAGCTACATTTTGGCCATATGCAAATGTTCAAAATTCTGATGATTCTCCTGCTTGTGACCAGGGAGGTTTTCCTTCTAGACAAATGAACTCTGCTACAAGTATGGCTGCAATTGCAGCTTCCACCGTAGCAGCTGCCACTGCTTGGTGGGCTGCCCATGGACTGCTTTCCGTATGTGCTCCTCTGCAGACTGGCTGTACTTGTGCACCTGCATCCACAGCTGCAGTTCCTCCTATAGAGAATGGTGAAGCTCCGGCTGCAAAGACAGAACGGAAAATGTATGCTGATCAAGATCCATGCATGCAGGATCAAAGGTTGGACCCTCAATACACTGAAGCTATGCAAGGTCAACGATCAGCATCTAAATCACCTAGTCCATCATCATCAGACCATGAAGAGAGTGGTGATGCAAAAGCAAATACTGAAGTGAAAGCAACTGCAGTAACTGAGCCTCAAGATCCAAATAAAACAAAGAATGGAAAACAAGTTGACCGATCCTCATGTGGTTCCAATACACCTTCTTCTAGCGACGTGGAGATAGATGTATTAGAAAAGAACAAGGAAGTTAAGGAAGATTCGAAGGCAGCTGATGCAAATCATCCACAAGTTGAATGTAGCAATCGTCGTGGCAGAAGCAGTACCAACCTGAGTGATTCTTGGAAGGAGGTATCTGAAGGGGTGAGTTGATGTGTGTGTTTTTTCATGCAGCTTTAACATTGTTTTCATTCCATTTTTATTGTGATATTGTTACATTTGTGGCTCCACTACTATTCAGTAGCATTCTTTGTTTTTGTCAGGGCCGACTGGCTTTTCAAGCTCTCTTCTCCAGAGAAGTTCTACCGCAAAGCTTTTCTCCTCTTCATGACAGAAAGAATAAGGAGCAACAAAAGGAAAGTGTAGGTGAAGAGCAAAATCCAGATGAGAATAATAGAGAGACATCAATTTTACACTTCACCAGTGACGCATGCAGATCTTTTTCTGACCATCAAGGAGTCGAGAAAAAAGCGTTGTCAAAAGCTAAGAACATTGTGGACGAGAGCTTGCTGACAATTGGTCTAGGACATGAGAAGCTTAAGGCCCGTCAAACAGGATTTAAACCTTACAAAAGGTGTTCTGTGGAGGCCAAGGAAAGCAGAGTGATGAACACAGGCAGTCAAGGTGAAGAGAAAGACCCAAAGAGGATACGCTTGGAAGGGGAAGCTCTGACTTGAGTTACGCTATTGCATGCAATCAACAAAGGAAAATTCTGTTTGCTGCTTGTGATCTCTATTTTTCCCCGTGTCTGATTTAGTATCATGTTTAATTTTAAGACTTGCAGCTTACGAGACCTTATGTCTAAGTGTGTGTACTATATGTCTATATTGGCTTAATCACTTTCCTGGACAATGCAATTGTAGTTAAAAACTCCTTTGAAATAGACTTAGATAAGAAGCTTTAAGTATTGAATGGCCCTTGCTTTGGGTTCTTTTCAGCATATATATGCCCTGGTGTTTACTTTTCTACTCTGGTGATCTTATTCACTATAACCTTTTAGATGCATTGAAACGGCAAACTGAAAAGTAAAGGTTTGCTTGCCTGCCTGACGGTTGCAGCCTGCAGGACATCCACTGGTTTGTAGAAACTTTTTAACTGCTTTTTTGCTTTTTCTTATTTTATTCTTCCTTGTCTTAACTAGATTTTCTTTTTGGGTGCAAAAGAGGTCCTGCCATGAGAAATCAGTGAAAGGTGATATAAATGCTGCTATTCAAGCTCAATATCAACTGGATGTTTAGGTGCGCTATTCTTGAAACTTGATTATGTGGTTCTTGATATTCTACTTTTGATATCAATTCAGTTCTTATTTCCTTGTTTCCATTGATGAAATCCAGACAGTGCACGAAATGTCGAGTAGGCGAGTGACATTTTTCGACATAATGAAAAAATGTCACCTGATGCTATACAGGTCTGCATATCTCTCATCCTTTGATTCTTGCGGAGAATGATTTCGATTTGTCCAATTTATTTCAGGTACACGATTTCTCCAGTGCAATTTGATTTCAGAAGACAAGGGTTACTGGGTTGAGTCTGCCCCAAGACTTTGAGACAGGTTCTATCCTTTGTCAACATCTGATAGTGGCAGTAGGTTAGACAAATCTATCAAGTATGGCTTTCAATAGCTCCAACAATAGTTGAAAGAATTATATCCATTTATGGAAAACATGACTGTACAGGTTACATTTCTATTCAAATTTACAGTCTATAAAGAGAAAGAATACTATTATTTACATCAAACCCCTATGGAACATAAGATCATTTTGTTCGATTGCCAGTATTTGTTAATATATATATTTTTTCTACACATTAGAAATATCAAATTCAAGTCTATTCATAGAATGACATCATTTAGTAATGCCCATTATATACTCGTAAGACCCAGCTCAAAACTTGCTGCAGTTCTGAAAATACTTTTTTACACAAGCAGAGCACTTCATTTGGCGTGGAAGTCTGCAGACAGCCTAGGAAACGGTGCTGATGTTATAAACTGAGATTGATGAGTCTGCAAGTTGTTAATGTAGGTCTGAATTCGCTTCTTATTGGCAGGAGTCAACGAAAATGGTGGGTTCAATGGAAGACTTGCCGCCTCTCCTACAATAAATGAAAGTAAAACCATTGCTTTAGAGTACAATGCTGCTGCACTACCTTTGTTCCGCATATACTCATCTACCTAAAACAAGTTCATAAAAGATCAAGAAAAAGAAAACATTTATGTTAGTCACAACTACAAAGGGTGAAAATAAATTATAACGTTGATGCAAGTTACTCACAGCGCCGCTTGTCCCGATAGTGAGTGCGGCTTGATATATTATTTCCATGGCATCAGGCATCTGTGCTGTAGCTGAAATTATTTAACAGATCAATCAAAACCGCAATTAAGAGAAAGTTATAAACAAAGTGTTATTTCATATTGACAATCTAACCATCCATATCTTGAAGATGACATGACAACTTCTCTGCACGATCATAAGCAACGATAAATCCTTGCTCTGCCCAGATGCAAGCAGATGAAGGCTTGTCTAAATCTTCATTGTCTCCTGAATCTGGAGCCAAGTCTGCGCTACTCTGAATAGTGATAGTTTGTTGATTGCCTGAATTGCTTCCAGGTGATTCATTGTCTGGAGCAGAGGTTTTCCAAGAGCTACAGATCTGAAGAGCTTTCTTCCATATAGCCAAGACAACAAGTTCAACTGAAAATGATTCTACAAATAGTCCTGCATTATACTGCACCCAACTGATGTGAGAGAGATGTTTCACTCAATGCAATAATCTGAAACAACAGATATGCGGATGTTTTTTCCTGAAAAAACTAACAGGCTTTGGCTCGGCATAAATGGAACTCACATCCTAAAATACGACGAGTATTAGTTAACTGTTTACAGCAATCCAATGTTTCTAAACGGAAAAGGTTAAAGCATTTAAAATTTCACCAAACAGAGAAGTAGGCTTTTCCGAAAGTTGGGCAGCAAGTTCAAATAGCCAGATCATCTATGACCTAGATAAGGACAGATATATAACTTGGGAAATGCTACTTCACTATTCTTCTATAACTGACAAAATTTCTGCTACTAGAAATACAATATCCATGTTCTTCTACGTCATGCAATTGCCAGTCTACAATAGAGGCTGTATTTATTCAGCAGAAAACAATAAAAGATCACCTTTTCTTGAGCTATTTCTGCAATAGCCCGTGCATACTGATGCAATAACCGCAGCCTTGTTGAGGGATGCAATATGTTAAGTCCCTGTACTTCCCTTAGCATAGCTGATTCAGATGATGTTTGCATATCCGATCCCTGAAACTGTGGAGACTGTACAGAAGCGGCAGAACCTTCAGCAGTCTCCTTTTCCAGAGAAACTAATGATTCCTGGTCACTCTTCTTTGCTTGGCACTTCAAAGTTGAATACTCTTGGAGGGACGTCTCAAGGTAATAAGAGAAAGTCTCCATCGATGCGGAATGAGGATTGACTAGAACGTATTCCTTCTCAATAGCCTCCAATGAGTCAGCTACTGGTCATAGAAGGGAAAAATGAGGAATTAGAAGGATAGAAAGAAAAGAAAAGACAAAATAAGTAAAAGAAAAGAAAAGAGCATAGTGGGAACATTGTTTAGCAGAAGAATGCACCTCTGAGTTGAGCTGGTGAACACTGGTTATCAACAGATTTTCCTTTGCTATCACATACAGTAAGAGACACTGCCCCAAGAGCACTTTTGACACTGGATGAGCACTCGTACTCCTTTGCATGTAATACTGTACCACATCCAAATGAACTAACTGATTTCTGATTTATGCTAGATATGTCTATGAGATCCCGATAAGGTAACGGAGATTTCTTCTCAGAGGCAGAAGAATCAAACTGCTCAACCATTGCTTCTGATTGAAGACATGATGAGTCCAGCTCAAGGCCTACCTTTTTGCTACAGATAATGATACAATAAACTTAATCCAAGTTGCTTTGCCTGCTAGACAACTTTACATAAAGGAAGTTGAAAGTAGCATCGAAAGCACTAAAAGAGGATTTTACCTTCTCTCACCAAGGAACTTGTGATCGAAAAATTCCCTGAATGTCAGTCGCTCAACTGCAAATTGAAGTTAAATTTTAGATTGCAGGATTTACAAGTACTGCAAGTAAACTAAAGATCCCAAATATTTGCAAACTGCAGGCATAATTATTGGTACCATATAACCCAAACTCAAGACTGTTAGTAACCAGTACCCGGATCATGTCGTAACAGACTTCTGCAGAGATGAATGCAATCAGGATGTAATTCTTCTAGGGCTCCTTCTGGAAACTGCAATTCAGTGGACCTCAATACATTCTGGAACAGCTGCATACAGGAGAATCACAATGAATATTTATGAAGCATTTAAGCTTTGATAATAAGCCAAATAGATCATCCTACACACAAACCTGTAGTTGATTATTGCCTTCAAATGGTGGCTTCCCAGTGACCAGTTGAAATAAGATTGCCCCAACACTCCACAAATCAGCCTGCATTGATCATTACAGTCAGGTAAAAGCTAGCAAAAGAAAAATAAAGGGAGGTGTGTGGACTGGAGGGAGTAGAATCCATGCAGTTGTTTCACCTTTGCATCATACTTCTTATTCTGAATAATCTCAGGTGCCATGTACAATGGTGAACCACACAGTGTATCAGCCAAGTTTTCAGGTGTCAAGGATCTGCAAAACAAGGTATATCAACAGCTTTCTATGAACAACTTCCAATCCCTGTGCCAAAATGTTATATAGTTATCTAAACCATAACTTGTTTGTATCATTTTGGGTCATGACAAGAGAATACGGCTGACAGATGTTCCACAGAAGTCAGAACACATGTTTCTAGAAACTTTTCTAATTTTAAAAAAAATGAGAAGAGAAAAAAGATTTCTTCCTTAGAAGTATCAAAAGCAAAAAGGAAACAGATTAAATTATACCGCATGTTTCAAAAATGAAGCCATATCCATGAACTAAGCATTGTGCCAATTAGAAGAAGGCCAATTAAAGTGTTCACCTTGCAAAACCAAAATCTCCTATCTTCAATTGCGGAGTTGATCCTTTAGTTAACAGTAAGTTCTGCAAAGTTACAACATAAACTAGGTTAGCTGCCAGTTAATTATGAAATAGATCTGCTAACATACAAAAAGAGAGAATGCACTGCAGTGTCCAATAAAACAAGAATGCCTGCATTTGTTTAAACATGTACTACTGAGAAAATCAACATCCTGCTAAACATACATAGAATTAAACTAAGATATTGAAGCACCATACCTGCGGCTTTAAATCCCGATGAATAAGATGTTTTTCTTGAAGAACTTGCAATCCTGCAGCTGCACAAGATAGTCCACAGATTAGGGCATTCCAGATTTTTTTGAATAAGCTAAACAGAAACGAATGTAAGCAAAGAAAATTGGGGATATGAGGAAACAATGGGCTCCAGTTTGGCATCATATCCATTTGGCTAACAAAGCAATTAAGAATATCTTACTGTAAATCACACATGAGATAATAATAGCAATATAAATTGCAAATCCATTGCCTTAACTACCAAACATTTAATTTAAAAGCCGTTACTAACTGTTGTCATGAGGTTTCCCAACAAAAACCCACATGCAATATCTAACTAGAATTATAACTTACAAAACAAAAACAACCCAATCGCTCCCATCATCAAATTTGCATTTAATAACTGTTACTACCACCAATGAGGTTCAAAGAAGCAATCGTCCAAAGATTGTAATAGAAAGTAAGAGAATTTCAAAATAGAGTACCCAATTGCCTCAAAAGATGCCTGGCAACTTCCTCCGATACTTTTCCATATCTTTGAATATAAGCAGCGAGATCCCCTCCGTCGCAATATTCCAACACCAGAAATATCCTATCTTCGGTCTGCCACAGCATTACTTACGCATTAATCAGTCATAAAATAATTCAAATTTCCAAAGGAAATAGAAAAAGAGGGTATATCAAAAATAAATATTTTTTAAAGGAAAGACCTCAATGGCTTCAAAGAGTTGGATGATATTGGGGTGATTAATAGTGCTGAGAATGGATATCTCCTTGAGCAGACTTTCACTGACTTTGGAGCTCAGGAGTTTCTTATCAATCTCTTTAACTGCGACTTCCAACCCATGTTGTCGATGCCTTGACCTCCAAACCACCGCGAATGAACCCGACCCGATTCTTGGACCCAGAATATAGTCTCCAACTAGTCGGACCTGGCCAGTACCCGGTCCCCCGTAATCCACCCTCGTCGCCGTCATCATCGACCAACCAGTTGACTTGCTCCCTTTACTGGGTTTTTGTTCCTTGAGTTGAAAACATCATCGTGTCTTGTCTTTTAGCCTTTTATTCCCCAATTCCAGAATTGCCCAAATTATCTAAAAACAAAAGAAAATACAAGGAAAAGGGAAGACGAAGGGAGACAGAGAGAGAGAAAATAGGGTTGGTTTATTGGACCATTTTGTCTATTTCTTTTCTTTTTCCTGATTCGGCTTTTATTGAATTATTTTTGTGTGGAAACGACGCCGATGTATAGTCGTAGTAGAGTTTTGGTTTGGTTGAATCTGCACTTGGACTTTAAGTTAAAGCTAAAGTTGGATTCATATTTATCTCTCTCTTTTAGTTTTCTTTTCTCCTTTTTTGTAATTTCATTATTTTTTTTTATGTATTTATAATTTTATCATAATTCTATTTTACTACTTTCTCTAAATTTAGTTGGTTTGTTTGTTTATTATTATTTTTAAATAATTTGATCTAATTTAACATACAAAACAAATGTCCATGCATATCCACTATGCATGGTTCCGTTTTATTTAATACGAAAAATACCCACCCATTATTCATATCAGATATTTTAATATTATGTTTTTTATACGTAAATTTCAGATATTCGAACGGATGGTTAAATTAATATCGAATCGAAATATAAAAATTTTGAAATTCTTAATCATTAATTAAATTGAAATTTTTTAAATTTATCAATCAAATCGAGTTTATTTCGACTCGAATTAATTAAATTTATACTCTTTTCATTCAAATAAGTTAAAAACATTAAACAAAAATGACTATATTCTTTTTGTTTGTTTTTAATTGGGATAAATTCTAAAACTATACATCAATTATGGTTTAATGTGCAATTGTATACATGAATTTTGATTTTGTACAATTTTATACATAAAAATTTAATTTGATTCAATTCTTATAAATTATTAACACAATTATTGATATAACACAATTTTATATTTATATATTGCATACGTAAATAATTATATTTATCCAATAGAAAAATAAATTGATATATTTCTTTCTTTAAATGTGTATGATTAAATCAAAATTAAAGTTTTAAGTATATATTTGAACCACAATTAGAGTTTCACGTGTATAATTGCACTAAATTAAAGTTCATGTATACAATTGGACATTAAATCAAAATTGATATATAATTTTGAGATTTATCTCTTTTTAATTTGTAGAAGTTTAGAAGAAGGTAATTTTTATTTTGATAAATTCTATCGTATATAAAATGACAATTGTTTCACTTTTGCTAAAATTTTTTTATAAATATTTTATTATAAAGTAGATATTCATTTGAATAAAAATTTGATATACTTTAATACTCTAATATTTATTAGAAGTAGAATCATATATAATTTATATTTATTACGCTTATAAATATAACCTTTGAAGAAATATTATATATATCCTTATTAATTAATAAAAATAAAGACTTCTCTTAGTTGTTCTATTTCTAGGATTCAAGCAGCATTAGTGTAAGGAATCAAAGTCGTGACCTTTAATATCCATCACCTCTTACCGTTCGGCTGCTCCATGTTGGCGTGGGGGATAAAAAAACAACTTAGGATAAATTAATGAAGGCTTTAATATAGGTATTAATGTTACTTTTTTTAATGTTCTATTCGTCTTTATTTATATTATGGTGTGCAAAAAAAATTATTGGCAAATGAATCTCGACAATAGGGGTGAGTATTCGATCGAGTCGAGTTGAATTGAGTCAAAAAATTTTAAGTTAGTCGAGTTGACGAATCCTATTTTAGCAATTGAACTCAATTTGAAATTTTTTCAAATCGAGTGAAAATTTTTGAGTTGAGTTAACGAATCATATTATTTATACTTAATGTTGCGTTTACACGGATCGATTATTTAATTAGTAGACGAAGTACAAAATTATTTAACTAAATAAACAATATTATGGTTTTACTTTTTAATTTAATAGGTAAACATTTATTAAAACAATGTAGTTTTACTTTTTAACTTAATGGTTTTGACTTTTACCATTAGAAAATATAAGCATTTGTCAAAACAACGTAGTTTTGATTTTTCTTATTCAGATTTTCGGATAACTCAAATTGTGTAATTTATATTTGAGTTAAATTGAAAAACTTGATTTTTTATTCGAGTTTATCTGAATAACTCGATTAACTCAAATAACTCGAACTATTTAATTCAAAATTTGAATTTTTTATTGAGTTTTTCGAATTGAATCTAATTTTGTTCACCCCTACTCGACGATACAATAAAACCCAATGATTATCTACGTTTTGCAGTGACAGAAACAATCAATCAAGCATTGAGTGGAGCATAGCAATGATATCAATTTCTATAAAAGAATTTCTACTGTAATTCTTTATAGAACAATCTAAGAATATAAAAATGGTAGGAGAATAAAAGAAATTTTTGATGTTTTTTTATGGTGTGTCATACAAATGGAATTTGACTCTTATTTATAGAAATTCTCATGTCTATTCATAGGAACACAACTATTTAAATAGATAATCACATCTTTTAACAATAAACATAAATATTCAATAGATGTCTCCTTAAATAATCATGATTCATTGTTAATAATAAAGTATATAATTTTTTAATTTAAAAGACATACTTCATCACTATGAAATGTAATAACACTTTGTTAAGTGATATAATTTTTGATTACTTATAACTTTTCATTGGCTACTATTGGAACATGTTAGGGATAGACACGTATAAACAATGAGATAACAAAAATAGAGAAGAACGAATACAAATATTTTACGCGAAAAACCACAAGCAAATGAGGTTTCGATTTTTCACTAAATGAGTAAATAAACGAAAGTACAATATGGAGAAAATAAACCTAAATGTATTAAATGTACATTACCTAAAACCTTAAATACAAAGTTCAAAATCTCAAAGCGCAAACCAGTAAACAAAACTTTAAATCTCATAGGACACTCACAAAAAGGTGTAAAATACTCTCTATAATTACAACGATTTTGAATATCAAAAAATTTGACGGATCACAAATTTCAGTTTTTGATAGTTTCGGATAATTACAAGGTAGTTGATGTGGTCAAGGACAAGAGTGATGATTCATTGCTCTCCAAATAATCCAGTTGAAGGTAGAGTCGGGTCAGATGCCAGGCATGTGCTTTGATTTAGAGAAGAATCTCATCCCTTTTTGGTTTTAAAGACTCAAATGGTTTATAGAATGTTTTGAGGCAGGGTTGGCCGCAGAGGATTACTGTCAGGTGGAGAGTTGATGTTTTCTCTCTTATTCGGGTATTATTGGCCTTTGTTGTATTATACAACTTTAATTTGAAGACTAGAAGCTTTTTAGTTTCCAAGTTTGAGCATGGTTTAGACTTGGTTTGTAACATCCGCGTGCTTGAATCGGATCTGGAACAGTGATAGAGTACAATTGAGAATTGGAATATATGGTTGAATTTAGAAAGGTTTGGAGAAATCAAGGATGTATTAGTAAAGGTGAGAAAATAGAAAGGACTAAATAGTAATTTATCTAAATTGAATTATGAGTCATCATGGGAATTAGATTGATTAAGGAGGGGCAAGAGAGTAATTTGGTGAAAGATATTTTTGGAGGCAAAGTTTTGGGCCAAAGTGTAAAGTTGAAAGGCCTAAGGACTAAAAGTGCAATTTTACCATTTTTATTAAGTGAGATATTTTTGTAGAAAAGTCTAGAGAATTTGAGAGAGAGAAAAATCAATTAAAAGTCAAAAATATCAGCTCTTTTCATTGTTCAACCGTTCATGCAATTCCCTCTTCCATCCAACTTTTGCTTTTATTCCAAATAGGTCCTTCCACCATTTTTAAGCTTTCCAAACTCCTAAACCTTCCATTTTCTTTGGAATTTCAGAAAGAAAGTCATAAAAGAGAGTTAGTAGACACCTCAAACTTCTTATAGAATTTATTTTGGGGTGTTAGAGAGCATAGAGACTAAATCGAGAAAATTTTAAATTCAAGGATTAAGGTAAGAAGTGATTAAATTCTCATGATATATATGTATTTTACTGTTATTTAGCATGAAAAATATTGAATTAGAGCTTATAGCTTATATGTGTTTATGTGAAATTGAAGAGAAAGAGAAGAGAGACAAGGATCAAATTGAAGACAAAGGAAAAGAATAGAGCAAGGGGTAAAAGAGAAGAAAATCAGCCTTTTTGTTGTAAGTACTACAAGAATTTTAGTTTATAGCCTATTCTTCATAATATATTTGAGTTGTTAGCATGGAAATTGTTGTTTAATTAGGTGTTATAAAGATGATTAAGTGAGATTAGTGTAATAAAACATGAGAAAGAAAATGTTTTCATTGAAACAGATTGGACAGAATCAGAGGGTTAACTTTGAAAATGCACTAAAAATTGTGTATATCGATTTAAGGGTCGAATTATATATTTAATTAAAGCTTATTGAGTGTATTTTTATATGGAAGAAACATTGAATTAAATGGATCTGTATATTCTGAGTTATAACTGATTTTGTGTAACAAGGTCAGAGCAGATACGAGTTCCCCTGTTCTGATTTTGAAAAATCATAGAAAAATGTAGAAAAATCACTAGAGTCTGAAATTTATATGGTTTAATCCTTAATGAATCTATTTTCAAAAGAAACAGACTAGAACATTATTGGATCTCTGTACTAAAAGATAGATAATTTTTAGTGAAGAAAGGTCGAAATTGTCAGACAGCAGAGAAGGGGTAAATTGAAAGAATTTACTGTACAAATTGGCTAAAGTAAAAATTCTGGAAATTTTATGGTAAAAATATGATTGAATATAGTTTCAGAAACATCAAGCGGATATTAATTTTGAATTCTTTAGCTCGAGATATAAATAATTTAGTGACTATAACGCAAGTGGACAGCTTTGAAAAGTTAATGTGAAAATAAAGTTAAGAGGTATATAATGATGAATATGTGAGAAAAATATATGTGTGAAATATTATGTGTTTAATTATAATTTTTGATTATATGACTAAATGGTGATGTTGTGGAAGCATTTTTAGAAAATAAATGTGAGAAATACATGATTATGTATATGTGAAGAGAAATGTAAATGTGATGTATAAGTTATGGATAATGATGTTAAATGAGATTATGCCCATGTAGACGAATTAGAACCGTTGTGATATTAGTGGCATGCCATTAAGGAACACTAGCGCGCTCTCTGATTAGCACTGTGTGTGCTCTCTGTTTAGCACGTCTCGTGCTCTCTGTTATTAGCACTGTGTGTGCTCTCCGATTAGCACTTCGTGTGCTCTCTGATTAGCACTTTGTGTGCTCAGTACTTTGTGTACTCTCTGTTTAGCACTTTGTGTGCTCTCTGTTGCCCAGCACTTATGTGCTCTCTGTTCAGTACTTCGGTACTCTCTGTTTGTTCCGTTTATCCGATAGGTTCTATAAAAGTCTACTATGGGCCAAGTGAATAAATAAGATAAGTGAGCTATGGTTAAGAAAGCTATGATGGCTAGATTGTGAAAAGTGAAAGAATGTGCAAATTATGACATTGAGGTAAGTGAAATGATGAATACATGAAAGATAAGTACCATATGTGTATGTGTAATTAAATGCTGATAATTAAGTGAACTAATGTGGCTGAAAGGACTAAGTTGTGAAAAAGGGATGAAAATGTAATATCTACCATTGAGGTAAGTTGGTATATGAGAATGAATGTGTGTTATGGTGGCATTAAGGTAAGTTAAATGTTATATGCAAGAAAGGTTAGAAATTTTATACGCATGAGTATTGAAATATTTGATAAAATTAAGTAATAAGTAAATAGTCATCTATTATTCTTGTAGTGCTTACTAAGCCTTCACCGGCTTAACGCGTTTATTTTAACGCGTAGGTACAAAGTAACAAAGAGAAAAGTCGAGTTCAGGGACCTCTCATCACATCACATCATCCTTTGGTGGACTCCAAATATAGGTATTTTTTTAAGAAAATGGCATGTACAATAGTATATGTGTGAATCCCTAATGAGTGGGAAAAATGTTATCTCGAATGTTATGAATTATGAAAATGAAATGATTAATATATGATATTTCGATTTGAATGGTCTTAAAAGACATCGGTTTTTAAAGAAAATTTTCTGTTACTCAACTTTCTGTGTCGTACTGTAATGTAATGCTCTTATATTGGGTTTATACGTATAAACCAGGTATAGGGGTGTTACATGGTTGACATTCTCCAAAATTCGAGTTAGGCCAGTGACGGGGAATGAAAAAGGAGGCGTGATAAATATGAGTCAATTTGGAGATTTGTGAGGTGTGTCTCGTATTCTTCTCCTAGTTAAACTCTATTATCTTTTTCCAGTTAAACTCTGATTATTCCAGAGATATTTTAGTATGATTAGAACTCTAATATTAACCTATTTAAAGGGGCTTTGTATCTTTGTTTTGAGAGGCCAACCAGAAAAATGACTTTTCTTTTGTGAGACTTTCGTGGTAATTATGGAGAGTATTTTATCCCTTTTTGTGAGTGCTATATGATATTTAGGGTTTTGTTTATCAATTTATTTTTTGAGATTTTAAGTTTTGTATTCGGGGTTTTGGATAATGTACATTTAGGTTTATTTTATACCTATTGTACTCTTGTTTGTCACATTTACCCGTAGTTTTTCCCTTTTTAAGAGTTTTCCATGTAAAATATTTGTGTTCGTTCTTCCTCACTTTTATTATTTCGTTGTTTATACGAATCGATCCCCAACAGACTATATATACTTTGAAAATGTTTCAAGATTCTAAGATTTTTAAACCTCTAATCAGATTTATGTATTCAAAAATAGAAAATAAAATGTATTCTATAAAGATTAGGCATAAGATTCGGGGATTTATAGGAAGTTATTTTAACAAATCTCAATCGTGTTGACAAACATCAAACTCGACAATGCATACCGAAGTTTTTAATCCTCCCCTGTTGGTTTCTTCTATCAACAAGCATCATAGTAGTAACGAATGCAATATCCTCACGACTTAATCAACTTGCAAGCAATACATTCTCCCATAGATAGTGACCATATAGGCATATTTAGAAGCAAGAAACTAGTTTACTCTTAGCTTCAGATTTTGTCATTACAATTGAAAAAACCCAGAAATCTATTTGAATGTGCTGCGTTGCACCCCAAAACAAGAAGTGGACAGTAGTCTCCCCACAGGTCAATGTTCAATTTCATAAGCAAACAACTCCAACCCACGCATAAATGTTGTATTGGAGCAAACTCAAATTAGAATTATTATCTATCTATATAATGTATATAATATATATAAATAACAATCTCTCTCAACTCATAAATAGAAGGATAATGCGCTTCAACACACTTGAACTTACGTCCTTCTGCATTAACAACGATGCCCATACCAATCGAGTTAAGATTCAATCGATTGTTATTTAAACATTTTTATTATTTATAAAATTTATCACATTTATAATTTATAATTTTAATTTTAGTAAAATATTTGGTTAAATAAATTTACGAAAATCATCATAACTATAAATAAAAATTCTAATTTAATTAAAAGACTTTTATGAAATGAATTTATATAATAAATAAAAAGTTAAACTTTATGTTGAGTTAATTTATATTTAAATTATTATGTTTTCAATTCTTAATCAAAAAGGAAAAAAAATTATTTTAGTTTTAAATAAAAAATTAATTACTCATATAATAGATAACTTTATATTCCGTATATAAAATTTATAAATAATACATTTATATAATCTAATCTAATATATTATAATTATATTAATTGTATATTTCTGGTTAATTTATTGACTATTAATGAAAGAAAATAATAAATAATAAATAATGTATAGTTTAATATTCAATATCTTAATTTTTTATTGTTTGTACAAATACTTTAATAATTAGTAGGAATTATTTAGTAATATTATATCTAAACGTGGAAATAATTTATATATGTTAATTATGTTTATTAGTTATTATTTTAAGGTTTAAATTACAAAATGATACTTATATTACAATTAAAAAAAAACTCTTAATGAATCATTTTGTAACAGTGAAACTTTCAAAATTAAAAACATTTCAAAAAAGATAAATATTATTTTCTTATAAATATATTCATCTATTTTGTTCTTCACTCAAGAATTTCGGTAACAAAAAATTAAGAACTTGTTGGAGACACAATTAAGTTATTTTCTTATAAACATATTCATCTTTTTTGTTCTTCACTCAAGAACTTCGGTGATAAAAAAATTAAGCACTCAGTCAAAAAGCGCATCCAAACTTAATTTTCAGCAATAAAACCCAGATTTCGACGAACTTCTTTTCTATTTTTAAACCTCAATGTCAATTTTTTTCTCACTCTAGTTCAAAACTCATGTATTTATTTTTCTTAAAAAATAACTTTCTTCTTTCTTTTTATATATTCTTTACACAAAATAGTAAATCTCTACAATGGAAAAACCTAGATAAAGTATGAAACTCAAATAATGAGAAGAAATTGAGTCGAAAGAAATGAGAAAGAGTATTGCAATTAATAGTTAAAAAAGTGCATTAAAAGAGGGGAAAGAATCGTGATGAGAAAGGAAAGAGCATAAAAGTCTTAAATTAAATTAAATTAATTTGTTTTTTTATAATTATAATTTAATTTTTTAAATTATATTTTATTTGAAAATGTCGCGTTTGACAAAATTATTGACTAAAAGATTTTTTTAACGATCAGGACAAATTAAATAATGGAGTATAATTTAAGTATCATTTGTGACAAAAAAATTAGGTATCAACTTGAAAAAAATGATACAATTTAAATACTAAATTGTGATTTAAACTTGATTTTGAATAATGTTACTTTGTATCAATAAAAACTATATTATAAATTAAAAAATTTGTTATTATAACATTTGAATTGTTAAAAAAATTCACATATTTTAATTATGTTGAACAATTTAAATAATGAAGATTACTTTACACTAATTAAAGTAATCAAGAATACATTATTTTAAAAAATTAAAAAATATTTAAAATCATGCAACACAAGTAATAGTAGAAAAAGAAAATGGTGGACTATTATCATTCATGCTATGACAAAAATACCAATTATTATTATTATAATATGGAAAAATATGAGATTTGAGAGTTGAGAGATAGTGTAGGGCCCACAAAGCTGACTTGTTGATGGTAAACATTCTTTAATGTCATAATCTTTTGCCACGCAACCGAGTTGAGATTAGCAACTCAACTCAACTCTAACTACTCATTTCGAGGCCGCAGAAGCAGAACCAACAACAGCGACACCATCTCCCACAATCCCCCCTTTGGACTTTAGATGCAACTCCCCAATCCCAACATCCTTTAATTACAAAACTCTCCCAATGGGAAAGCGAGTAACATTATTTCTCACGCCCAAAGCGCGTATGCTCCGGAGTTTGGAAATCTTTCTTTGGCATTTAGATCTGACATCCCGTAATTCTCAAACCAAATTTTGCATTGCATGGTTGTTTTGACATTATCGAAGCTTCAAAAACCCATGCAAATTGTGTTTAAGGGAAGCAAGGTGGTGAAAAATCATGTATTTTAATGAAGCGATGAGATTGTTTAAGACTGTTTTAATTTAATCGAAATAGTCCCCCACACTCACACTGTCCCATGATTGTGAGGTTCGAATTTGTAGCCCATTCCACAGACCAATCTTCTTCACTTCCCCAACTTCCATGCCTCATATTAACCCCCCTTCATCTCACCATGTGCCTTTTTTTGGTTCTACTCTTTTCGTGGCTGAATATGCTTGGCCCATCTTTGGGGAAAGATGGGTATGTTTTTTGTAGTTAATGTTTTTAGTATTTCTGAGAGGAAGCCATGAATGTGATTCTTTTAAAAAAAAAAAAAAAGTCCTCTGTAATCTCCAAATATTCTCTCTGAAACAAGTACAATCAACAGGAGGCAATGTTACCTCTACTTTTAGTTTGGTTTACTCTCGTATCTCTTAATCAACCAGGCATCTGTTTGCAGCATCGTCAGCGACTGCAACCAGTTTTGCTTCCAAATGGGTGCGATGACAAATGCGGCAGGTTGCATATACCATTTCCATTTCATTTGAACACTTCATGTGCCTCTGTTTCTAATGCTTTCAATCTTTCTTGCTTGAATTCGACCACCCTTTACCTCCACATCGGCATTCAAAGCTACCGAGTCCTTGACTTCTTCTCTGATGGTATACTCGTAGACTTTCCTGGAACTGGAAGCTCTACTTGTCGTCAATACAACGGCTTGAATTCCTTCAATTTTGCGGGAAACAACTACTTGGGAATCTCTGATGATAATGTGATAGGTCTGTATGATTGTGAAGACTCGTCACTTTGTAAAGCAGATTGTGAGACAAACGAGTTGCCTGATTGTGATGGAAACAGGGGTGGAGCCCTGGCATGCTGTTATCCGCTTTCTGATCATAGCAATTGGCATTCAGGGGATGGGTTTTCGAGTTTTGCCAAGTTTGGATGTAGGGGGTTCTCGTCGTGGGTAGTTCCCAGGGGAACCAACAGTGGGAAGCGTGGGGTTAAGTTGGAGTGGGCAATTCCTAGAAATAAATCTCAAGGACTTTGTGCCAGCAATGCAGTTATGGTGAGTGCTACAACAGTTGAAGCAGGGGTCAGGTGCTCCTGTCAGGATGGGCTTGTCGGTGATGGATTTGCAAATGGACTCGGATGCTTCCAGTGTGAGTAGTCTATTTTATTTATTATTATTATCTTTATTAAGCAAGTAACACTAATAATATTCTCATCTTGGCTGATCGAATCAGGCTGATTTGTAGCTAAAATGATAGTAGTTAACTATTTATCAATTATTCCTTTTTTGGTATCCGTCTTTGACAGCCTGCATCAAGGAGGGGCAAGAAGCATATGGTGGGGAATGTGACAACAGCCCAAAACGTAGTCAAAGGAAACTTGTAATTGTGGCTGGTATGTTATCAGGAGATATCATTACTGTTATAAGTCTTCTCTATCTATGATGATTTGGAAGCCAAATCACATATTACGATGTGGTCATTTTAGTTTCTTTGGTGAATGGAATTCAACTACTTGTTGCGAGAATTAATATCTTTATCATTTTTGACATTCAGGTGTTCTTGCTCCAGTTTTCATCCTTGCCTCCTTATTCTTGTTCCTTTTCATACTGAAACGACCTGTTAAATCAGGATCATTTGATATAGACCAGGCTCATTATCATAGTACCATTTCATTTCGGAAAGCTTGTAGGACTAGATTATTCAGTTACAGAGAGCTAGACGAAGCAACCAGAGGGTTTGACGATGGTCAGAAGCTCGTAGATGGAAAAAATGGCACAATTCATGCTGGAGTCCTAGGAGATGGTTCACATATAGCTGTGCAGAAGGTGCAGTGCGAGAATGAAAGAGACCTAATTCATGTCCTATCCAGAATTGAGCTTCTATCAGCTGTTTTACATAGGAATTTAGCCCGACTCCTTGGGTGTTGCATTGAATCTGGTTACACCCTGATGGTGGGCTATGAATATCCTGCAAATGGCACCTTGGAGGAACATCTGCATAACAACAGTGGGCAAGAATTTGGCCTTGACTGGCATAAGAGGCTAAGCATAGCTGCTGAAACTGCAAGCATCTTAGCATACTTGCAATGTGAAATTTCTCCACCTATCTTTCACCATGGCCTCAAATCATCCGGATACATATTTCTTGACGTGGATTTCTCAGTTAAGGTTGCAGGGTTTGCACTGCTTTGCTCTAGCTCCACCTCTGGCCCCCATGTTCAGAAAAACGATGTGTATGACTTCGGACTGCTACTTTTAGAGATAATTTCAGGCTCCAAGCATTCAGACATGCCTTCACTAGCCTTGCAAAAGATTAAAAGTGGGAAGCTAGAAGAAATAGTGGATCCATCTCTTTACTACCATGAGCAGCCTATATTTCGAAGAGAGCAAATAGAGATAGTTGCAGACATAGCAACCAGGAGCTTGTTGTTCGGAGGAGATGGAAAAATTGGAATGGTTGATGTTGCAAAGGAGCTGTTTCACCTTGCAAAAGAAAGCACCGATGGAGGAAGTAAAAAGGGAAGTGAATTGGAAGAAACATTTTCAACTTCAAGCCTGCTTCAAATGATATCCATGTCTCCTGACTCTGTACATGTGCCTCGAATTGCAGGACCTGTTTGATAAAATCAGCTTGTTTGTCACGTAATAGCTGCAAATATGCTAAATCAAGTCACCTGCATTCCTGTGTATACAAATTGTGGATTTGGGAACTTGTTTTGTTGATTTACAGCTGCTGCTACATAATATGTCAGTAACATGGTTATGCTTGTATTTTCGAAATCATGAATGTATCAGTAATTAAGGATTTATTTAGCATTACTACTCAAAAACACTTTTGAGATAAAAGTATTACTAAATAAAGTACATTTGAATTTTTCAAAAATTCTTTTGGCACCAAAAAAATGCTTTAAAAAAGTAATTTTTTGGCCAAAAAGAGAGGAGAAAATTTTAATTTTTTCTTAAAAATACTTTTTGACTCAAAAGCACTTTTAAAAAACATTGTTAAACAAACTTTAAGATTTCAAACTTGATACTTCCTCACCACAATATTTAGGAGAGTAATTCTTTATTTTATTTTAAAAATAAATTAAAATATCTATATAACCCTTCTAATACATTAGTTTTGTTTTAAAATTTTAGTCATTTAATAATTTAATGATTTCTATTCTATTAACTCCTAATTAAATAATAATATAGATATAAATTAAAAAACCAATAAAGTATAAGCTAAATAAAAATACAGTACAAATATGTATGTACTCTTTTTTAAAGAAAAATTACATATTCCTCAAAACACTATTCACTTTTGTAAAAGAAATTCTATTTCTTTAAAAAAAAAAAAAAGGGAAACAACCCATATATTATATGTTTTTCATCTAAAAGGTGCACATTTATATTTTCACCCTAAAAATAACAATTTATTAAAAAATATTACTTTATATTTCTTTCAAAATATAACTATTTTCTAAAAATAATTTTTCATCCACAATTATGAGTTGTAATATAGTAATAGATATTTTTATGTTGTGGAATAAAACCGGTGTCTTAAGAGGGAGGGAAAAGGAAAAAGAAAACAGAGCTGTGGGGCTTATCTGGGCTTAAAATTTGATTGGGTAAAACACGTCATCTAGCACTGATCGGTAAGCTGCCCAGCCTAGGGGTCAGGAAAATTGGCCCTACATCCGAATGACCATGGGCTTACTGTTTGGGTCAACTCCTAAATAGTAGCCATTTAAGTTATAGGTAATTAATCGTAGCCATTTAATGACTTATTTAACCTTTTAATTATATATATATATCCTTCATTTAATTTTTTATCTTTTTTAATATTTAAATTTGTATTTTTTTATCAAATTACTCTTAAATAGATAAAAAGTTAACGACTTTTGACTTCATTGATGTGATATTTATGTGGATTGCGGCATAGATGTCATGTCAGCATTTAATTATTTTTTAAATTTTAAAAAATAATTTTTAAATTTTTTAAATAATTTTAATATTTTTTTATTTTTAAAATTTTATTAATTAATTAAATACTGATGTGTCATGCACATGATAATTCATATGTATGCCGTAACAATAAAGTTAACAAACATTAACTTGTCTAATCTATTTTGGGGTGTTTGTCAAGAAAATTTAAAAATTAAAAAAATCAAAAAATTTAAGCAAAGAGTTAAAATATTTTTTTATAAAGTTAGAACACCAAATGAGTTATTATGCCTTAATAGTATATTTAATACATATATTAGATTTATAGATTTCACTTAAAATTCAATCTATTTGTGGTTAGCGAGTGAGCATATATTTTCAGGCAAATGAAGAGTGTGAGGTCATAGAACAGACAGGAGAAAATCAAAGATCCCGCATGGACTGTATATATTTGGTTGTATAGTTGAGAGCTTGTCGTGACATGAAAAGATAAAAAAATAATGTGGACGTGAGAGCAACTTATATATGCAAGTATCAACTATGTTGCATGTAGGTCGAAAAAAAAAAAAAAGAAGAGTAAATTTTGGTCATGAACTGAGACCATAGGATTGAGATGATAAAAAGAAGTCTTAGTTCTTTCTGGTTATATAATACCCGTCCTCCGAATCTAAAACCAAAGCCACATGAAATAAAGTGTATTCACCAACACCATAGTTTTTCAAACTGCATCTCCACCACCCTTTCCTTCACATTATAAAATATAAAATTGACAGTGATTTACTAGTTATTGTGGTAAAAAAAATTTTTTCTATATTTTTATCCAGATTAATTGTTGAAGTTTCATGATCACTATAATTATATGGGTTATTTACCTTGTTCATAGTAGATAGAATAAAAAATTCTACAACCTGATTTACATGATAATAATAAAATAAATATATTTGACAATCTCTTAAATTCGTTTATGAAATTTTTTTACTCTATTGATAGTAGATAGAATAATCATATTTTTTTTGAAAATTTATTTCATGAATGAGATCATACAATTAATAAAAAATATAAAAAGATACTTGTCATAAACGATGAAAAACAACTCCAACAACATAACAAAAACTTTAATATCGACATTAATAAAATAATATGACACATTAATAATTATCTCTGTTATAACTCAAACACGACAAATCATGTTAATTCTACATGTGTATAAAAAAAATTTAAGTTTTTATTTAAATCACCCGTAAAAAGTACATAACCTCGAAATCTAAAACCAAAGCCACATGAGAAATGTGTATTACTCCAAATTAAGACCCACCAAGACCTAGTTTTTCAAACTGTCAGTTCATCACGCTTCCTTCACAAAACGATGGCAATAATTATAAATATACGTCAAGGGTGTTGATTGATGATAGTGTGATGTGAGGTTTTGACAGGGATATATAAACTATGAATAGGGTTGATGAAATTGAAAACCCAAGATTGGAAGATTTCAAAGTAATTGTCTTCTCAAAACAAGTGGTTTAGATAAAGAGGGTGGAAGTTAATGGAGCAGGGAGGCTTATGGTTGGGGGCATCGATTGATGCGTAATGCATCTATTCTGAGTGGTTTATTTTTTCATGGAGAGTCAATTAATGAACAAAAGGCAGAATATGATCTATTCTGGACTATAACAAATACCAAGAGAAAAATATCTGGGTTAATCAAAGATCACTTGCTACTTGATAAACTCCATCCATCCATTCAGCTATGGGAGAAACTTCAATTAAGTGACATCTAATCACTTCTAACAAACCAAAAAGCTCGACCCAATTTATGGTTGCATGCACCTTACACCATATATATATATATATATATGTATGACTTACGTTGACAACTCGATTGATTTGAATACAAAAAGGTTGATGAAAAGGGATAAACTTTATGTAGTTTTTGCAGACGAAAACATGAATAAACGAAAAGAGAGCTTTACCTCCCTAATGGACTAAAGGGGTGTCTAATGTTTTAAGAAAAAAAGGGGGACCAAACTCAGTGAGGCATTTTATTATATATATATATATATGTATGTATGTATATGCTGCTAAACTGCAGAATAAGCAAGTAGCCACCAGGGTATTCTTGGTAGCTGCAGGTTGATTTCAAGTTCCTTGACATGCAGGTCCATTGTTTTAGACTCTTGTATTTGCAATACCACTAAATGATTAATCTCTCAAACTAGACAGCATAGTCTATATGGAATTCATTTGTGTAAATAGCAATCTTATCTAGCTTGCTTTACTTTACTTTTTCGGGCATGGGGCATGCCAGTTGTTGTTTCCCTAGTTTTAATTTCCTAGGGGGTTCTAAGTTTTATCAGTTAAAGTAATTAACAAAATCCATTATTTTTTTCAATATTTTATCACACAAATTATAGCTAGATCCTTAACATTTAATTATAACCAAAGAAAATAAATCCCCACATTATGGCAGTGAATCAGGGGGAGAGTGTGAGTTGTTGAACTAAAAGAAGTAACAAGAAAATGATGGTCTCTGAACAAGGTAAGGTTACACATACCTCTGAAGATGATAGAGAGATAAGGGGGACAAAAGGCCAGCAAAAGAATTATGATTTATGAAACAAAAGAAAAAAAAAAAAACAGCCAACTGGATCGGGGACTGAGGAGGGAAGAAGAGAGAGCTGGGGAGTGGTGGGGGTAACCCTAAGTACGAGTGTGGTCCTCACCCTATGTTTTTTATATATATATACACATGCATGCATGCATGCATACATATAGATAACCTGTTGTGTCTGAAACCACACAGTTGCAACTCTAAATACAATTTTAATTACCAGACAGTAATTAATAAAGAAATAAATTGGTACTACTACCACTAACATATTAATTTATTACCTGTAAAGAAAGCAGTATGTGCAAAAGCAAAAGGATATACAAAATGGTGGAGTACTGTGAGGAGCTTTCATCTGATCTGAATACAAGATGAAAGAGATAAATAAATAAAAAAAAGGTCCCCCAATATAGGGTTTTGGAAATAGGTTGCTTTAGCTTTTACAAACAAAGGCATGCCCCTTATCAGTTTTTGATGTTAACTTATGAGATTTCCTCGTAAGTTCCTCGGTAGACGTAACTTACGACCTGTTTGCTTAATTATAACCATATTCATATGTGTTTGTATGAGAGGATACTAATTAAGGAAAGTAGCTGTGAGATGAGCCTTTTTCCTTCTTAAGCTCCATCAATGCACTCCACTCTTTTATACATTTTACACCCAACTATTGAGTGTAAAGTAAATTGAGGTTCCTCCATTTGTTTGCTCTTACAGTTTCCTTCCTTCATTTTTAACCAGTTACCCTTCAGATAGGAAAATCTTGTGTAAATCCCAATCATGTTCATGATATTATATATTCATATAAATTTCAATACCTAATTTTACATATCGTTTTATGTACTATACATTAGTTCATGTAATATTGTTATACTTGTTCAAAGCACTTCGCCAAATCAACTACTTGAACCAAAACAGCACTTCCCTAACTAAATCTCTTGTATGTTTGTCATTTAGATCGTAGCTATATCATATCAAAATCCAGTTTAAAAACTCTCTAACTCTACCACAGGCTGCATAGGATCAAGTCACGTCTTATCACATTTTAGTAAATTGGCAACATTCTATAGTCTTGTTACCAACCTTACAAAGTAAGACACCTAGCCGAATGGGATCACATCAATCTTCATGTGTAGGATGCATATAATTTATCTCATAAGTTCACATATAGGATACTTGAAGATCACATATGAGTGTTTGTTATAAGAACAAGTACACTGAACGTGATTCGTTATGAGAGTCAATTTGATTTTTCACTCAAGTGTTTATGGATACTCGCTATTGTCTCATATGTCAATAGTGTAAATAATCCTTTAAGAAGTGTTTGGTTGGGTGGAAATTTTGAGGGATGGAAGGAGGAAGTGAAAAAATGAAAAAAAATAAATAAATTTTTGTGTGCTTGCTAGGAAAGAAAATAGTAGAGATAATCATTTTTCATTTTAATGCATAAAAACAATCCTTCCAAATTTGCATGATGAGAGGTGAGAAAATGCGAGAGACATATATATTAGTTCAAGATTATGCATTTTTCGAATAATTTATTATTATTTTTCTTTCATTTTTCATCTCTATCAAAAATGGATGAATAGAAAATTACTCTTTCTTTCAATTTTTTTTTATCTTTTCTACTAAGTACATCTATAGAAAGAAAAATTACATTTTCCATCTTTCCAATTTTCTTTCTACTCTACCAAGCAAAGCAATAGCTTTCAACTCCCTTTCTGATACACCAAGAAAATCTTACCATAGTTGAATCATCCTTAGGCATTTCCAACTTTTTATCAATGGTAATAAGAACATGCATGCGTAAGATTATGGAGCATCCTCCCTCTCGATGGTACTGCATTATGTGATGTAGCTTCAGCTACATCCACAGTGCCATTTTGATTTCTGTTGAAGGAAAGATTAAATGTTTCTTGATTCAGAAATGCATGTACTTTGGGTATTACTTATGGTTATTGACCATTATATATGATATTGGGTTTAGAATTCTCTTCCTAAAAACATCACAAATATTATTAATGATATGATTCAAAATTACCGTCTATTCTATTCTGGGGCACTTTTAAATGTGTTCCTTATGCACTCCTACCCTACACCATCAAAACTAGCTGGTTGGAGTTATAAATCTACTAATATTATATCATAAACATCTGAACCTAAATATACATTAGAAATAAATCATTAAATTTTCATTTCTGAAAATATTTAAGTATAGTTACTTCTTCTAATTAAAAAAGAAAAAGAAAAAGTAAATGATGGTTGTTCCGTATGGTCCACACTCCAGACAAGTGGGGCTACTGATTTTTGTGGACACTAATTGCAAGTGTGAAAATTAAATTTGGCATGCAATGCAAATTAAATTCCCAACCCAATAGCTGTGGCTTGCCCTGCCGTCTGCCGACTGCCGGGTCCGGCCGCTGCTGCTTCCTATGGCTGCACCTTTTAAATTAACAGAACAAATTCAAATCAGTTCGTATTTTATTTTATTTTTCGAAATATAAAATTAATTCAACTTAAACAAATATTTTTATTTATTTAAATTTAAAATATCCCATTATCATTCATACTTTGTCTATGTTGGGAATATAAATGACACACAGCCTTAATAGATTAGAGTAGATAGAGTAGAGATAGCTAATTAAGCTGTGTGCTTAATTACGGTATATATATATTCTCAAAAGTAGGTTAATGAAAGCCATTAATTGTTTATTCTCAAAATCATTAAATTGAAGAAAATAAATGTATTATAATATATATATATATATATATATATGTGGCATTAGTGTAATAATGAATAGCCACATCCACCTGCTGGTGACTAATTATGTTTTTATGAAACCAAATTTCAGTGTAGGTTTTAAATATTATCAGTTCACACCCAAGTCTTTGTCCAACCCAACCTTCTATATTTTGCGATTTCCTTTTTAATATTATTTTTTCTGTAATTATTATTTTGGGTGAATAATTAAATACATTTTCTATCCCCCCAGCACCCCCACACCTTAAGCTTTTAGTTTAGATATAGTACATGTGGTGCTCAAAGTCTGAAATAATATGGAAAATATATATAATTTTTTGTGATTTTGGAAACTTTGGTAGAGTTGAAAAAAATCGAAAAATCGATTGAATCAATATGGTTGGACGGTTTATAAAATATAAGTTAAAAAATTGTGATTATTCGAAACTAAATTGAATTTTATTTTTTATTTAATTTATATTTTTTAATAGTACATGCGTTGTTTTTTTTGTTGGATCTCGTATATGTATTTAATAAAAGTTCTATATTTTAATACCCAAAAGTAACAATATTAAAATTTTAGTATTTCATTCAAGCTCTAGGATTTATCTGATGAAGTTAATTGTTAATATTATTATGATTAAATTTTTCATGATGTTAATCAAATAAATTTAATGTTAATTATGAATTTATTTAATTTTATGTTTAATTTATCAATTGCAATCCAATGAGTGTGATTTAATTTGAGTTTTAAGATTTATTGATGAAGTTAATTGTTAATGTTATCAGGTAATTATAATTTTTCATCAAATCAACTCTAAAATCTGAAGTAAACACTAAAAAATTAACACTGTTACCTACAGGTATCAAAATATACAACTTTTGTCAAATACAAATACCACATTGGATTGAAAAATAATACAAGTATCGCATTAAAAAATGTGTCAAACTTAAGTATCAAATTATGTATTAAGCCATTATTTTTATTAAAAAAACTAATGTAACCTTTTTTTTTGCTAAAAAACTAATGAAAGTACAAAAATAATAACCATAACCATTGATAAATTCAATAATTTAATTATTAGAATAATGATAGTACAAAAAGTTGTGAAAGTAATAAGCCCCTCCCTCTATTTGAATAGTTTAATACATATATATTTTATTTTTGTTAAAAATAAGCTATTTATATAAAATAAACATAGAAACGATACACATAAAAACATGTAGTAATGAATTTAACGAGTAGCTCCAGTGGACAAAAGAATTATATTCATTCTAAGAGACCCGAGTTCGAGCACCTGTGGGTGCAAGGTGTGTGTGCGTTATCAAAGGGATAAGAAAGTATGAACAGATACTACCATGTAATCACATCAGTATATTAAAAAAACATCCAATAATTATTAATTATTTCAATCAATCATAATTCATGTCTGATGATAAAATAGCTTCATCAAATTTTTTTTTTTGTTCTTAAATATTTCCTTTTTTAACCTAAAAAATGTGTGTACATATACATATTCAAGTTATGCTTGGGTTGATTGTAGTAAGGTTGTGGTTCGTTGTTATGATTTTGGAGGGTAGGACCAGTTATCCCTCTCTATAGTTTGAGGTAATCTTATAATGGTTGAGATATTAATACTAGTATTCAGCCGAACGTAATATTTAAGGTAGTCACAATAATTAGCGAGTTGCAATTTAGTCCACTAGCTGAAAGTCATAATTGAAATCACTTGTCGTCTTAATTGGAGACAGTTCAAAAAATGAATAAGGTAAATATTCTATTCTAGTGTACATTGGTGCCAATGTCGCTGTAATTAAGTACATGTTTTCAACTCTTTTTGGAGTATTATGGGAGTGGTTGTATGAAAAATCAATAAGCATTAAGATTTATCAAGGGTAATTTAGATATTTTCTAAAAAAATTACTTTTTTTATAAATTTTAAAATGTATTAATATATTTATTTATTTCTAATTAATTGTTATCATTTTAATTAATGTATTAATATTTATATATATTTAATTAAATAATTTTCTCTTTCAAATATTACCCCTGATAAAATTATGACGATTTTATCATTGATAAAATTCTGAAAAATATATTTAATATTTCACCATTCAACTTGTTCATTATGATCGTATTGTTTATTACTCCTGATAAAATTTTCAATGTACAGTCAGTTCAATCATTCACATATATATTTCTATCTTCTAGGAGTCATACATTCTGATGCCCAAGACAAAGCATCTCCATAATTGGATTTTGATATACAGCATATTAGTTTTTCAATCGGTTTGCTCGTTTTCGATTAGATTAAGAATATGTTTAGATTCGTCTGCTAATACAAGTTGTTTTTCCGTATTACGATCCGATTACGTAATACCGCTTAGTAATAGTTTAATGTTAGATAACCAATGAGCAACATTTGCTTCAATTTTACTTTGCATGCAAAAACCATACGAGGACAATCATATACAGTATATTAATGTAATTTATGAATTTATTTTATTATTTATTAGGATTTGAATACTGATGTATAATCAGCAGAGTTGTTAAGTCTAAGTAACAGAATGAGAAGTTGTTAAGCAGTTAGTTAGCAGTAGTTTAGTCATGCTATGTAACTATAAATATGTGAGTGGTCAGCATTCAATGTATGCAGTTTTCATATAACAAATTCATAAATAGAATTCAGAAATATACTATTCTCTCTGTTTACATTTACGCTACTTGTATAGCACTTTACATGGTATTAGTTGCCTAAGATCCTAGGGCGTTTCTGTTGGTTTCTCTTTGTTGTGCAAAGGTTGATTCTGTTGAGTCCACCACTGGTCCTGTTGTTCCGCCTCCTTCAGTTCTGCCAACTACGCCACCTCCTGTAGATCTGCTAGCTGTGCCACCGCTTGAAGAGATTGCCTCGAGTACCGATCTCACCAGATCTAGGTTGGTTCAAAGCTTTCCTCGACATGAGACGAACAAGCTTGATGAGAGCAATTATGTTCAGTGGCAGCAACATGTTCAGTTAATCATAGATGGCTATGAACTTGCTGGTTTTCTGGATGGATCGTTGTCGCCTCCACCGAGATTTGTTCCAAACTCTGATGGTATGTTGGTTGTTAACTCTGATACCATGTAAAGTGCTATACAAGTAGCGTAAATGTAAACAGAGAGAATAGTATATTTCTGAATTCTATTTATGAATTTGTTATATGAAAACTGGATACATTAAATGTTGACCACTCACATATTTATAGCTACATAGCTTGACTAAATTGCTGCTAACTAACTGCTTAACAACTTCCTATTCTGTTACTTAGACTTAACAACTCTGCTGATTATACATCAGTATTCAAATCCTAATATTATTCAATCTGTTTGAAAAATTACAAGTTTACAAACAAATATACTACACTTAGGGCACCAGATCTAGCAACAAGGTCATTAAATAATCATTTAATAAGTAGCTTTCGTAGTGGTATATAACAAGGAGATCTCAATAAAGGTACTTTAGTGGAATGATTTCATGACTAAATAATGTTGTAATTAATAGATAAAGAATCGAAACTTAATTACAAATTATTTGAGCTCTAATTATATACGTTCAACCGGTCATTCTACTAACTTGATATGACCTTGAAAGTTTGTATTAGAATAGATGAGATTAGTCAGATGAAAATTACGAATTAGAGAAGTAGACCACATGCATCACTATCCTCGGTAAATACATTTTCTCGCAATGAATAAGAGATTACTTAGAGATCAAATTAATTACTTCGGATTATTATTAAATTATTTATAGTTAAATAATTAAGTTCAAAGTGAAAATTAAATTAATTAGTCATTGTAGTTTTACTGAAAATGTTAATTGAATTTATTTACTTATAGATTTTTGTATGATAAAGTTGTCATGACTTTAACGAGATTAGATTTGAATTGAAAAAATAATTTTATCAAGTCAAGTAATTAAATAAATGTAATTAATTTAATAAATAATACGTTTGGGAATAAGAAAAATATCTATTAGGATGGATAAATTATATGAGTCAATTTAAAGATCAAATAATACATATATAATTGCATCCAATACATGATAAGGCTAAATTAGACCCAATATAAACAGTGGGCAAACCCTAGTCCCATATGGAGTTGTCACTGCCACCTAGTGTACTCCTAATAGGAGTATGTTTTTCTCATTAAAAGATTATTATTTGATCACGCCTTATTCAATTAAGACTCTAGAATTTTTCTCTTGACTATGGGCTGAGTCGAAAATACACTATATTAAGCGTAATCACTCTACCGAAAAATAATGAGATTTATTCTAATTAAATAAATTCTATTTTTCGTAAGAAAATATTTTCGGTTTCTAGTCAATGTGAGAGGACTCGTTCTTCTTGAAGAATTTGCTAAGATGTGAGGTCGCATCCCTTACACCTTTAAAGACTAGAGTGAGAGGTCTCATCCCTTACACTTTTTATTGTTGTTTCTCTCAACAATATTGATTCCAAGATTCGAACTTATATTTTCTCTTTAAGAGTGCAATGTACCTTACAACTATTCTCAATACTTGTTAATATATTATTCTGATTTTTGAATGGTTATTATAAATATTTTTATCCAATAATTAAATATTTAAAGCCAATCATTTAAATAATTAAAATTTAAAATTAAACTTCATTATCTATGTTTATTATTCATCAATGATTGAGTAATTAAACATATATTGGAATTTATTTATTTATTTATTAATAAAAACAGCAGTAATGCAATAATAAAATAAAAAATACGACTAATAATCCAAACAATTAGAATTTTAATAATTAATTAATTTTTTGAAAATGCGACATCTCATTATTCACTACCAATATAGTCCATAACATAAGGGAATTGTGATTAAATTCCGTTGGAATCCTGATCGTTATTTCCTTCCCTAATTTTATATGAAAATTTACTTATATAGGAAAACATATGGCAAAAGTGATCGTTATCTCTTTGCCGGTGATAAAGATTCCATGCATGTTTTTTTTTATTAAAACAGAACTTTAATAAATAAATATGTAAAATGTTAAAATCATATGTTTGTTTTAATCTATAAATATATTTAATACTATAACTCTTTGTCGTGATAAAGATTCCATACATGTTTATTTTATTAAAACATAATTTTAATAAATAAATATATAAAATGTTAAAATCATTTTATTACCTTCATGTTTAAATAATATTAGTTTCTTGTATCTCGTGCGTTGCACGTGAATATATACATGTATATTTTTATTATTTAATGAAATAGTTTTATTTCCTATAATTGAAGATGAATTACTTCAAAATTTATTGTGAATTTGAATAAATGTAAAACAACAACTCTATCTTGAAAATTTATGTAAATATCTTAAAGATGAATTCCAATAAATAAAAATTATTTTGAGAAGTAATATTAGAGTGTGGTTTAATTTGTATGTCTATGATAATAATAGATAAAATTAACTATGCTTTTAATTTATTGAAATTACTTAATTAACCATTAATTTTTAAATTTAATGTTAAAATATTAATTTCAATTTTATTTTAATTTTTTGGTGAATTACAAGAGATGATAAAGCTCTAATAACAACGTGACTGGTGTGAATCGAGTCTAGTCTATACTTGGGGCAATGAACAAGTGTATTGGCATGATGGTCAAGAGTGTTCATTTCCTTATGTGCGGCCTGGATTCGATTCGCGCCAGTCGCCTTGTTGTTAAGGCTTTGCCCTCCCCTTATAATTCACCAAAAAATTGTTAATATAATTGAATTGTCAAAATGTTAATTGTATAAAAAGATATAAAAATTTGTTTTAATTTTGAAAACTATTTTTTTAACATTTTATATTTTAAATATTTTCATTTTAAAACCAAATAACAATATCATTAATTAAAAAGTAAATTCCAATTGTATTAAATATAATTAAATTTAAATTTTATATGTTCAAAATTAACTTTTTTTAATTGGATGAGATCATCCTAATATAAATTTCAATTTAAATTTTATTTTCCTAAGCAAAACAACAATTGAGGTTAAATCATCTAATTGTATTATGAACAAAAATAATATGAAATAAATTAAAGAAAAATAAAAAAAAAAAACTTAAACTTCTTAAAAATAATTAAAATAAAAGTATATTTAAATAAATGTAAAAAGTCCAACTTCCTAAAAAATTAAAACCATTATATATACTACTTCATTATTTTTTAGATACTTCCAACTACTCATTAATATTAATAATCATTTTTGGGTTTATAAAAATAACTAATAGTAATTGAATTGGATTAGTGAAGTTGAAGGTGCAAAATCTAAAATCAAAAGTGCAAACAAATTTTATCATTAGAATCTTAGATTGTACATGGATATAAAAAGAAAGTTGAGAAAACAAAACCTATCATTCATCTTAAAAATAATTTTGATATTGCTCCCCAAATGTTCCTTCTTATGTCTTTAGACTTTGTGGAGTTGCTTGGATAGTGCTGATTTTTTTTGGTAAATCTTAATCTAAATTTATATATAACTTATAACGCTAATTAGATATAAATAATTTAAATTAATTTAATTATTATACCCAATTGTGTATTTCAAAGGAATAGTTTTTTATTATACAAATAAAAAATATTGTTGAATGTTGTTTGTAATGGTAAAAATCAAAAGAAATTAATGTCAATTAAGTGATATAATGAATAATAAAGACTATTCTTGTTGATTCAGAAGCAGGGGCAAATCTAAGGGGCTGGTAGGGGTCTTGACCCCTCTAAAATTAAAATTTTTAAAAATTTTAAATTAATAAAGATAAAATTGCACTTTGACCTCCTTAAAATGATAAAATTTTGATTAAATCCTTTAAAAATTACATTTCTACTATCATAAAAATTACAATTTAATTTAAACCCCTTAAAAAATTTTATGGCTTCGCCTTTGTTCAAAAGTTTTTTCAAACTTGTCCTTTTATGTAAATTATAGATTAGATTATAACACATTTACATTATGAGTAAAAAAATATGTTACAAATATATTTATAAAAAAATTGACGTAAACTATGGTTGAAATGATAAAGTTAATATATTAAAAGTCATAGTCACTCAGGTTCAAATATCATTATGTGCAATTTTCTAGACTTTACATAAAATATAAAATGATAAAAATATCATTATAGTAATGTTTGTTATTTTATAAAAGGAATATGATGAAGTTAGAGTGTGCTTGGTTGGTCAAATCTTACAATATGGCTCGTACCATTGCATTTTGGAATTAGATTACGTTATTTGGATTTTTAATATTTTAACGAACCCGATAATATAGGACGTAATCTCATTATAGCCTACTTCTTAGGTTATCTTAGATTACTGGCATGATCTTAAATTTTAGGTTAAATTACCTTTTATTTTTTATTATTTTAATCAATTTAAGTTTTTTTTAAATAAAATTTAAAATTAATTAAAAACAAAATTATTTTTTCTTAAAAGTAAAATCTACAGTGTCTGCTTTAAAAATATAATTATTATATTTATTCTGTACAAGCCCAATTTCATCGGGCCTTGAAACCCAATTCTATTTTTTTTATTTTTATGAATATAAATAAATAATAATATTAATTTTGTTTTATTATTTATTTATTATTTTATAAATATAAATAAATAAATAAATAAATAACAAACTAAAATAATAAATTCAAAGTCAAAGTCCTCAAGTCCTTGAAAATCAGTCCTAAAAGTCCTCTTAAATCCCATTCAAACCCCTCCACTTTTGATGCCTTTATGAATTTGTCCCAAGCTAGTTTCAAGCAAACATTGAACTAGTCAAAGTGCTCAAAGGGTGGCCGGCCATGGGATTGAGTGACTGAAATTTATTTTCTAAAAATAGTCTCCAACTCCTACCTATAAATACCCCCTAAGCTACCCATTCTAATAACAAATTCACAAACACATTATCTTCTTTATCTCAAAAGGTGGTCAGCCATGGGATTGAGTGGCTGAAATTTATTTTCTAAAAATAACCTCCAACTCCCACCTATAAATACCCCCTAAGCTACCCATTCTAATAACGAATTCACCAACACATTATCTTTTTTATCTCATTTTCTCTTTAGCTTTTCCCTTTCATTTTCCTTCCATTCCTTTGTCGATTTTCTCCCTTTGGGAAAGATTGGTCTTCAGTCTTAAAAATAGCTTCATTGGGTGTTCATCAGAGATCTCGATTTGGGAAGAATCGAGTAACAAAGACAAAGAACGTGACAACAGTTCTTGAGAAATTATACTATTAATTACATTTATTACATTTTTATTTTTTTATTTATATTTGTAAGTTATGTGCATATTTATGTTTGCATAACATGGTAATTCATTTTTTTTAAAAAAACACATAAATTGTTTTTAAAAATCAAGTCAATGTCCTTTGCATCGGGAATTTGAAAAATCATGCCGTAGCTCACTAGGTGTCCGTTTTTTTTAACCGGAATAATTGAATATCCTTTTAAAAATTTAAATACGAGATTTTTTTTGAAAAGTTCGTTATTTTTGAATATTTGAATTGTTATATCCTAACTTACTAGATGTAACTTTTTCTCGATTAATTTGAAATAACGAACTTTCTTCGGAAACAAAATTTGTATTCAAAATAAAATAAATATGACATTCATGCATTTAAAAATCGCAATTTAAATTTTTCTCGAACTTTTAATTTTTAACAAATAAGATTTTGAATAATCGGTTAGATACTAATTTTGGGCTTGTAAGGGTGCTAATCCTTTCTTATGCGTAACCGACTCCCGAACTCATTTTATGATTTCAAAGACCAAAATTATTTTAATGAGTTTTTTTTTTAAAAATCTCGAAAGGTGACCCAATTGCACATGCTTTAAAAATTATTGATGATGACTCTATTTTCATTTTCTAAAATATAAATCGAGATTTTTTTTTTTTTCAAAAAATAGTTTCGACATGCTCTATTAATTTATTATTAACAAATTAATTATGATTATAATTATAATTATAATTAGAAATACAATCTTTTTTCGCGTTATTATAATTATGATTTATAAATTGATTTTAAAATTATATATTTACTTATTAATATATAAATTATATAATAAAAAAAATATAATATTTTTATAAAAAAATGAAAAACTAAACTTATTTTGAAAAAAAATAAATTCTATAATAAAATATAATTTCACTTTCCTTGAACCAAACTGAGTGTAGCAATGCAAGGCCAATAAACTGTAGTATAGTAGTAGATTAATGAGTGAAAGTTAAAAAGAAGGGAAACCAAAAAAAAAGAAAAGGGAAAACAGAGATAGCCATAAATGATACAGTTTGAAAAGAAAAGAAGAAAGACATGGGAGAGTAGAGGGGGTTGAAGGTGAAAGCTTGAAAAAGGGTTGATGAAGTTCAAGTGCAGTAAAGGGGGTTTGGTTAGAAGTATGATAATAGAGGAATCTTTTTCTTTGATGTTGTTGGATCGGATGAAATGAAACAAATGGACTCAACTTTTTCATCCATTAGGAGCGCAGGACCAGCAGGCAATGAATGCCACCAAAGTCAAAACTCCATTCCAGACCTAACTCTAACACTAACATGCTCCCTCCTCTCATGGTAATTGGTAAGCAAACAGCAGTAGCAGTAATAATAGACATAAATATAATAATAGTAAATAATAATGGGAATGACTTTGTGGGCACATTTTTTATCAGTACAAAGTTGATTGAGATTTGAGAGTTAAAGACCAACTGGCCATTTGTTCTTGGTGGAGAAGATAATAGAGAGAGAGAAACCAAATATGATGAAAGGACAAGCTCACATGAGTCGAACCAGATCATTCATGGGCCCCTACGTAGGATGAGTATTTACCTCCTCACCATTCTTCTGCTCTCTCTCTCTTTGGCACCTCCCCCCCCCCCCCCCCCCCAAAAAAAAAAAAAAACAGCTTTGGCAGTTTTCTTTAAAAGAAGAAGCTTCGATGGAGGCAGAAAAAAACTGCGTTTAAAGCCCAATTCCTCCTCCTCCTTCTTCTTTTTATGCTTTCTCTCTAAGCCAAATGCTAGGTCAATCACAAGAAACAACCTTATCCTGTTGATTCTCCCATGACCTTAATTTGTCTCGTTTAGGGTTTTCACTTTTCATCGTTTTCCTTTTTTTTAAAAAAAAAAAAGGGTCAAAGAAAAAGCACCAACCCTGGGTTGTGTTTGCCCTGAGAACCTGTATTTTGCTTCCCGCGGCCCTCAAAGATCTCGAAGAAATCATGAATACTTCCAAGAAGCTATTATTTGCAGGTCAGGCTTTGTTTCAGTTTTATTTCTGCTTGGAAACAGAAAAATATTAGCAGTAGCAACCATATATCTAGACCCAAAATTTATTTTCCTTCGTCTTTCCCCTCATTTTGCCATCAATCTCAATCATATTATCTAGTGTGATACAGAAGGTAAATTTTGGTGGTGGTGGGTCATCCTAATGAACTTTGTGCAAGATGAAGATCATGAGGAAAACGATGATGAAGTGACAAGAGAAAATACGAGCAACTTCCCGTTTTCCCCTTCCTCTTCTTCTGCTACTTCAAAGTACAAAGATACTGTTGCTCAGCAACAACAAAAGTACCTGTGGTTGGGATCTTTAGATTCTCGAGAAGATTACAAAGTCCAAGTACCTGCTATCAAATTTGACAAGAAACTAGGGCAGATGGACTTGTCACTTGGCAACAACAACGAATATCAATCAAATATTGGAAGCTGTATAGGCGGAGATAGTGGTAGTACTAGTAGTTGTATTGAGAAAGAGCACATGTTTGATAAAGTTGTCACACCTAGCGATGTAGGGAAGCTCAACCGCCTCGTTATTCCAAAGCAACATGCCGAGAAGTACTTCCCTCTCCACTCTTCATCCAATGAGAAAGGGCTGTTGTTGAATTTCGAGGATCGAAACGGCAAGTCCTGGCGGTTCCGCTACTCGTATTGGAATAGTAGCCAGAGTTATGTGATGACCAAAGGGTGGAGCCGTTTCGTCAAGGAAAAAAAGCTTGATGCTGGTGATACCGTCTCCTTTCAGCGGGGTGTTGGGGAGTCGGGAAAACACCGCTTATACATAGATTGGAGGCGCAGGCCTAATGCACCCGATCCAACAACGCTTGCACATATTCAGCTCCAAAGTCAGTTCAACTTTCCTCACTCCGTCCGGTGGGGTAGCCTCTACTCCATGCCTCAACCCATGTGCGTGCCTCGGAACTATGAGCCTTTGCATCGCTTGAACTACAGCATATATCCTAACACTCATCGCCAGCGTCAGGCAATTACTTATGGCAATGCGGGGCAGTATTATCCAAGGTCATCATCTGGGTCACATCATCATCAAATTGGAGCAGTGCATGCTGGAGGAGCGGAGCCTATGGTGATTGATTCGGTGCCGGTTGTTCAGGGTAATAAAACTGTAGCTAAAAGGCTAAGGTTGTTTGGTGTGAACATGGATACTACACAAGCTGAATCTTCTTCCAGTTTTCCTCATGGCACAATAGGTTCAGATGACTCTCCTCATTTCTCTTCGTTTTCTCGACAATCAACATTGTCCAATAATAATGCTTCCCGACAGTCCGGAATGCTAGCTGACTATTCAAAGAAAGGAAAATCTTCCTTGTCCATTGATTTGGATCTCTGATAAAGAGAAGATACAGTGAAGGGTTGCATTTTCTCTTCTTTTTGTTTGCCTTATCAGCAACATTGCCACATGCGCTGGATTTATGAAAGACGCCTGGATGATATTAATGAAGATCAGTCTTTAGCAGCCATCCTAGTTGTTTTTCTTTTTGACATATTGTTTTAATCCATTAGTTTGTTGAGGTTTGGATCTATGAGGACTAAAGCTGAAAGAAGTTGCAACATAATTGAAAATCGTGTATAATACAATACATATACAATTATATCAGCATATTACCAACTTGTTTATCAGAAAAATCATATTTTTCTTTACTGGAGAGTGGAGATAACCATGGCCTTTCCAAACTGCATCCATGGCTTTTTTCCCAGTTTGTGCAGTGTGTATGTATACATGTATATATATTCCTCTCTTCTTTAGTTCTCATCTTAACATCAGTACATTCTCTTCCCCCTCTCTGACTGACAACATTTACTTGTTTTCTGATGCATGTGTAGCTGACAGCATATATAGTCTATAAAGAAGGCCTTTCTTTCTCTCTCTATCGTTTCTCTATGTTAGGTTAACAGGATTTTTTTTTTGGTGATAAGGTTAACAGGATATTAACTATTATATACATGTATATTCTTGGCTGGTTGCCACTGAACAACTAAGCTGCAGGCTTGCAGGTAATGCACAGAAAAGTTGGAGCACCGTAAAGAGGTATTATCAGTATTTCTCGTTGCTAATTTGAAAATTTTCTTACTTATCATAACTTCGATCATTATTGCCACTTTACATTTTCCTTTACAGCCATGATCTTATCTGGAGTGGACTGCTACAGACAAAAAATAAATAAATTAAAGAGGGTTTAGATTCCCCCTACTGATATATCAACTAAGACTGGACTTTCACCCAATATATATTTGTAAGAACCTTGTTTGCAATTTTTGTTTTAGGTTTATATGTTTGCATCATAATATTGTACAGTATACCTAATAAGTATGATTAAGTTTCAATCAGAGCACTATTATTATTTATTACATGAAAAAATATAGCTTCCAAAATGACAAGAAATGGTTATGCCATAATTTTAATTATAAGAATTCATATACATTAGTAGCCCTTGAAGTCTATCTTTATTTTCTTGGTGTATACATATTATATAGATGCATGCATGCTGACTGAACTACTGGAAACCAATAGTACTAAATATTTATTGTAAATACTCGTGTTTACTGAACGAGACGGCCGGTCCAAATTGACTAAAATAGTAGTAAAAGCATCAAAAAGCAGTGAATTCACCCTTGTGCCCTTGTTTTTCCTGGTTAACCGAACTGCATTGAATTCAAGAATATATACATATAAGACCAGGTGACATTCATATCTGTCATGTTGTCACTTGTCAGTATCTATAAGATATAGAAATGCATTGTTCACTTAGATATCTATAGATACTGCTGTCTTAGTCTTGATGAGTAGTTTGATGACAGACTTTTAAAGTATTTATATATGAAAGAAAATTATAAATGCTTTCATGGCATCCGGTTCAACAATTTCTAGGTACTTTGTCTTATTCCGATGATTATGGAGATCCCCGAATCATGCATTTCATGCTTGGAGCTAGCCATGCAAAATACATATATATATATATATATAATGCATAGAATTGACCGTGTGTTAACTGTAGAATACTAGAAAGTCTGTATTTTGTAAGACAAATAGGAGCTTTGGGATTGATTTATATGCTCAGTTAAAACGTCAGAAACCGAAAATGTGAACAATGCATAACATTTTCATTTCCGAACATTGTTTCTGCTTATGGAAGCATTGTTAATGCCTTTTTGGGTGAGAGAACTTATGGGCAGAACAGAACAGAACAGGACCCACAAAGCGCAAACCATGATCAAAAGGATGTCCGAGTTTGTGCTTGTCTATTGCCTAAGAAGGCGGAAAAACAAAGGAGCCAGTGGTATAAGTTGATCATCTGTTGTTGCCTGTAGTCATGCAGTGCAAATTTGATTTTTCTTTAAAAGAGTACTGTTAATTATAACAACAAACTAGAAGGTGGTACGTATGAGGTAAGATATTGAAGAAAATATATAAAATACCTTGCATTTATCTATATATATTGATGGTGGGGGTATGGATAATGGTTCTATTATATGCATGCCTTACCTATAAACAGTTGCACTTGCACTACATTACGCAAAAGAATAGAGGTTGTTAATGTTTGAGAGCCATTCTCTTTACATGAAATACGTATCTAGCTAGGCTTTTCTTTTGCCATGGGTTACATTAGGACTGGCAGATAACTTGTATAGATGAACACACACACAGAAAGAATAGTTCTCATGCATACAACATAATGCTCTCACCTTCATTTGTGTTTGAAGATTCCGGTCATTATTTCTAATTCTAAGAAAGGCAACATATATACACATGTATAAATCACATTATGACTATTAGATATGAAATTAGATTTGGTGAATGGTGACTATTCTTTTTGCATAATTTCTAGACCATATAGAAGAAATATTCTAGGCCAGCACAAAGATCAGATACGGGTTCCAAAAAGGAAAGATAATGGGAATCCTTTAATGGCCGCATCGTTTCATATTTTTGTTTGTGATCCATTGGTTATATATATGTTTAACTTGAAATCATGTGAGTCTATATCTCGCATCGATTCCTGGTAAGCTAAAAGGACTCGAATCAAGCCATTCTATACGTGTTTGCTGATAGTTGTGATGATAGTGCAATGGGAATTTTCTGGAAAATGTTCTTTTGCCTCTGTAACAGGCACTGATAAACCCGCGTTTGATTCTTCTCACCATGAAGTGCTATTTCATCTTCACTGTGTGCCATCTGAGCCAAGACTTTTAACCATAGATGAAGTGTCGGAAAATTCCAAATATAAGCATTATCTAAAAAATGAAATGAAATATCTATATATTATGGATTAGCATCAAGGAGACCTATAATAATATTGCAGAAGCAAAGCAAAATTTAATGGGTACCCCATTTTCCCCCCCCACATTATATATTAATAGATTGTGCAGCTTTTTCATAGTATATATATTATGGTAGCTAAGGTTAAAGCCATTGATGTTGGAAAGATTTTGCATTAAAGCAAAAGGTGTTATTATGTTTAATTTTAATAATCGTAAATATGACAGACAAGATGGGTGGAATTATTGTTAAATAAGGATTTCATTAATTTCAGTCACAAGATTCCTAGCTACGCTCAAAAAGAAGGGGGGAAAAGTCATTGAAATTTGAAGTCCCTTACACCTATAAAGGGAGATATACATAGGCTAGGTTTTACATAGGCATAATTGATGATGATAAAGAAGCCGCATGTGCGAGGGTACAGAGATGATGAACAGAAAAGATCCATAGCCTATTAAAAAAACACAGACAAAGAGTGGCTTCTTTCATTCTTGATTTCACTGTTAAAGTTTTTCCTTTAATCTTCTTTCCTTTTCCGGCACCTTAAACATTATTTTTCCCTTCGTACTTTATAATTTTGAGGCTGTTGCAGGAGGCGTGAACTGTCCAAACTCTCTTTTGGGTGTCTTATATATATATATATATATATATATATGTCTGTGTAGGAGTATAGGAATAGGATGGTAGGTTGAAAAATATTGCATGGACCACGTTGTTGATGTGAAGTTAATGCCATATCTAAGTTTTGACAAAATGGAAGATTTGCAAGAAAATGATATGCTTCTCGCCTTGATGAAAGCTTTCTTTAACTGTCAATCTATATGACTGTATGTTTGATTTCTTTAAAAGATTTATCAGAAGAAAATAAATAAATAAAATTATGTGAGGTGGGATTCTTTTCAGCTCTCATTATACCTAAAATGTAAATATATTGTTTGATATAATAGTGATAAAAATAATAATGCCAAAGTGCAATGTTGATGCCGCGAGGAGGGTCTCGGTGGGTTTCGCTGCTGTTATTCCGGACTGTCAAGGTAGGCTAGTCAAATGTTTTTCCGGCTTTATGAATGTTTATTTTAGTCCATGTCTAGCCGAAGCTTTTGCAATTAGGAGGCGGTATCCTGGCTTAAGTCATTGCGATTGAATAATATTGTGGATCGAGTCGAATCGTCAAGTGTTGGTACATGTGCGCTCGCTCGATGATGATTTTGAGTTGGTTGCTCTGGTTCGTGATTGTCTGATATTTCAAACTCAATTTCAATATCTGTCTTTTCAGTGTGCTAATAAGATAGCTCATTCTTTAGCTCGAGTTGAGGAGTAGGAGCTTCCTCCCATCTTTCTTGTTTCTGTTCTTGATAAGATTGAATGTTTGCTCTCTCTCAATTTTGATTGTCTACTTTTATTTCTTCTTTTGTGCTTTGATTTAATTTATGGGTTTATTATCTTAAAATAAAAATAATGTCTTATTTATTTAACTTTTATTTTTTTAATAATTACTATTCTATATGTATACACTTTAAAATTCCAATGGTGGAGAAAAAAGTCAAAGCAATTGCAGTTCGATCCATTGCTAATGCCATGTATATCCATTATCCATAAGAGTAAGAACTAAGAAGTTAACCTACTGTCTATAAAACTTGTCCATTTATAGAAAATTTTGCCTGTGTTTGATGGGGGCAAAGAGCTAGAAGACTTCAAAGAATTTGTAAGCTTTTATATGGTTATAAATCCTCCAAGTAGATTTTGATGATAAGATTAACCTTTTTGGTACACTAGGAAATGTATTATATTATTAGAGCTTCAACCCTAAATTTCCAGGTGTAAACATGAAGCTGTTAACCACTTCTATTTTAGATTGTTGTTTTCTTTTTGTTAAAATTAATTAATTCAATGCACTGGCTGAAAATATTTTATAAAATAATCATTAGATTATTAATTTTCACTTTGATTAATATTAGTATTGTTGCTAATGTAACAGGACGTGTGTTCGAATGGTTTGAAGCGTATTATCCTCCTATTTATGAATTGGGGATGAATTATGAGTAGTTTTAAACATTGTGTCATAAAAACAGACATTATCAAAACAAATAATAAGATTGTTTAAAAAAAAATCCTTGACGGCTGCTTGTACATACTATCGATCAATTAATAAATAAAAGTTAAAACGTGTTGTTACTCTCTGTGCTTGTATAAAATTTAATTTTTGATCCTTGTACTTTAGAAATTAAAAATTCAAACATTCTATTTTTTCAATTTAAAAACCCTAGTCTAAGCAATATTGTCATTAATAGTTTCTATAAAGATTTGTCAATTTAATATATTTATTTTATGTCAATTATATGTCACGTTATATAACGCTAATCTAATTAAAATTTTAAGTTGACAACTTTTGATAGAAAATATTTACAATTGTTAAAATTAATGTCGATAATGGCAGTAGAACAATCACAAAGCAATAAGAAAGTAAATCAAAACACGTAGATTTTACGTGGAAAATTCTTTCGAGAAAAACTATGGACAGAGGAGGAGAAATTCACTAATGTTGAAAAACGAATGGTCCAAGAGGAGTTTCGATTATTTTTATTTAATACTTGAGAAACCCTAATGTAATCAAAGTCAAATAGAAGAAATATAGCTTTATACAAATTCAACTTGTATGGTATGATTCATACCACTGGGGCTCCGGCCCCTCACCCTTGGTCACAACCCCATTATAGTTTTGTGTTTAATGGGGATATGTGACGAGCTACGATCTCGGACCTTCGCCTTCACAGATACCTTTATTCGGGTCACAGAATCTCTAACAACAATTTTAATGATTGGCTGAGATTTTTAAAGAAAAAAAAAGTATGACTTAATTATCAACTTTTTTAAGTACAAAGACTAGATCTCAATCTTTTATAAAAGTACAGGGACTAACATCATATTTTAACTATAAAATAAATGAAGAAATAAGTATGAAAATTCCTAGACAAGTCAAATGGGCTTTCCTCACATACCTCATTTGCTAACTTTGGGAAGTGGATAGGCCTGGCCCTAAACATTGGACCTTTACAAGAAAGTTAATGATCCAAACAATGTAATGGGTCAAATCCGGAGTCTGTTCAGCCCGATCATTTTCAAAAGAAAGAGATTCTATTCCTTTTTTTTTCCTGATCAAGTTTCACTCTGCAAATCTGCAGTTAAAGTCCAGCCTTTTTCACCGTCAAATTTATTTTAGTGAAAAAAAGCCATTAACGAAAGTTGCTATATTTTGTTTTCTCCTTTTTCTCTTTCGTGTTAATGGAATACCGGTGTGTCCAGTGCGGGTTTCGGATCAAAACCCTATTCGTTCAATACTCACCGGGAAACATTCGGTTGATGAAATGTGTAAGCTTTCAATTTGTTCCTTATTTGAGAAAATCAGCTTCTTTTGTTTTCATTGACTTAGTAACTTTTGCATTTGTTTATAGGTGAACTGTAAAGCAGTTGCTGATGAATATATTGAATGTGAGCTCATGGTAAAGGCTTTAGTTCTTTTTATGAAAGTTTTCTTAAATGCCCCTTTTATTTCTTTGTTAGTCTACGGGAGTAATTTTTACTAAAAGAAAAAGAAAATTGGGTTTATTTTTATTTTTAAATGGGTGTAGATTGTTTTGATTGATTTAATATTGCACAAGCCAAAAGCATACAGGCATGTACTTTTCAACGTTCTCAACCATGAAAGAACCCATTTTCAGGTATAATTGAATTGTTTGGTTTTACACTGTTATTCAATTTAGTTTGGCTATTTGTTTAGTTACTGAAACATAAATTTTAGTCTTTTGTTTAATTATCTGGACATGCTGCCTCTGACATGGAATTGGGTATTTTGAAAACTTTGCAGGGTCTCTTGTGGAAGTCATTAGTTGGTTTTCTTGTACTGGATGCATGTATCCATATGGTAGCAAATTTTACTTAATAGATATAGTTTGACTAACTATAACACTGTTCAGTAATTCTTAGAATTCTTTATACTAAATGGGGTTCCTTAGCGGTCTAAGACAGAAGTTTGCTTGTCAAAAAACCTGAGGAAGAATGGGGCACATCCATGAGCATTTCTTCATTTTTTTGGATATATCGTAAGGTTTGTTCATCTTATGGAAGTGCAAATAAATTTCGGATTCAATATTTCTAATGTTTGGCCCTTTAGATAATTTCTGATGAGGGTCTTTGCTAATGTCAATTGTAGATGTTGATGGATGTATTTCTTGGGAACTATATGTTTCTGTGTTCTTTCCTTTTTGCAATCAGGAGCCTGCTCAAGACATCAGCTCAATTCTCCAGGTACGTATTTGCATTTCTTAGTTCGCTATCTCTGGCATGCGAACTCTGAGAACAGGTTAATCATTTTTGTATTTATTCAAATGGTTGGCTTGGAGTAACTCTTTATTTGTATGCACCTCTGTTTCATTGCAATTAATGTACCTTTTTGTCTCTAAACTTCATAGGTTCAGAGATTTGTTGCTTGCAATTCTAATTTCAAGTTACTTCAAGATTCTTCTCACTGCCATGATGGTTTGCTTTCTAATGCCACTTGGCCTATTGACTATAAAACATCACACTGGCTTCATTTTTTTCCTTGCATCCAAAGATCATCCATCTTACTCTAGCTTTTCATTCTGCAGGTTTGGGAGTTTCCACCTGCAGTGATTTACATAATTGATTTATTTGTTTTATCATCTAATACAGTGGCACTAAAAGGTCAGATAATCAGTACTTTACAGTTTTTCACATGACAAATAGTCAACATGTGTGTTTATATACATTCTTTATAGTTGTGATTGTTGTTTCCAAACTACTTTGTGTCACCTGCATGAGCCTTGAATGTGGTAGAGAACATGTATTTGCTTTCTTTTGAAAGTGATAGCTTTCAGTAATCATGGATAATACGGGCAGATTAGTATGCTCCTGGTGGAACATGGAATTTAGACAGTATTTAGGAATTTTCATAACCGACCAAAGCTGAAAGGTGGGGAGCGGGAAGGAATGGGGATATTATGAATGAGATTGAAGATTCTATTCATGCAAAATATTGCCATTTGTGCTGTTGGATATCATGTTTCTCTTTTGATTTGGTGGCATTTTGGTGTATGATATCTCAAATGTTTTCTTGAACAAACTCTCTGTTAGAAACTGATGAACTGTTTCTTTGTGAACCAGTGATAACCAAATCAACTATGAATCGATGTATAGGGGTCTGCTTCATCGCGCATGCCATAAAATTTTGTATAACACAAGCATTTGCTTAAGACATTGAGATACTGATATATATTTTTGAATGTTCACGTGATATTGAAACTAAAAATAGCTTTTGTTCTTTCAATCTTCTGTTATGTGTACTCTAAATTATTTGTAAAGGCACTCATAATATACATATATCAATATTCTCCTTCAGACATGGTCCTACTGTACTTATTTTATAGCTTACATACATTGATACACTAAGCTCTCTTTGACCTCTCTAATTTCCTGTTAATTGTATGTCATACTTCTATCTTATTCAAAGGCTGTTCTATCATAAGAATCAGCTGTTCGGTAATACAAGGAGAGTACTTTTCCAGAACTCAAGCCGCTTCAATGTCCACAACACTGCTTAGCCCTCACGTTCGGACTCCTGGCCTTTTGTACTCAATGACTGAATCGGGCATGGATCATTCATTGAGAAGTTGAAGCTCTTAGTAATTAAGTTGGGTTGCTTGCATGTGAAGATCTTAGGACAATCTTCAACTTCGTCAGTAGTGATGAAAATTGAATTCCAAAACTCATCCTGATCATTGGTGCTAAACTGATGATTTTGAACCTCATTTGGGTTTTTAGGTGGTTCTGGCAGGGGTGATAGTTCAGCCATGAATAACCCATTATGTAAGAACTCATCAAACCCTGATCCTTCCTGAATCATAAAAACCCCACACAGCTTAGTTATTGCTCCATTCATCACCGCATAATTTTAACTGAAATTTTTTTCTCAACGCTTACCATTGAAATGGAATCCACTAGAACATGATTTTCGAAAGCCAAGCTAGAGCCCTGCTCAGCAAAAGAAGTATCATGTTGAATGTTATCTCCATCTGAGTAGGATGGATCATTAGCTACCAGAACTGAACTGCTCCCTACTTCATTCATGGTCCAAACACGGTCATTGGGTGCTTTTAGCTTCTGATATGTTAGATCAGTAAAGCCTTCCTGGTTCTGAATCATAAAGTAAAAATTGGTTTTAGATGCCTTTTTCATGAGTTCATCATCCACACCAAAAAAGGAAAAGAATGAGTAGAAAATAAAAAGAAAAATGCCCCAATCTTACTTTTGGAATATCAGTATTGGCATTATAAATTTGGAAGTCAGAATATAGCTTAGTGTCTTGTTTGTCATGAACGAAGTAAGGTTGGTTGCTGTAGAACTCATCATTCTTAATAAGAAGAGAATCCACAAATTCATCAACAGTTTGTTCATTGTTGACTAACTCAGATTGAATTCCACTATATTCACTGAATGCCACCGGCTCTATAGAGTTTAACTGCTCCTGAATCATACGCAAATAGGTGGTGAACTTTTGATTTGTCCATTATCATTAATATGAAGAAAATTTTAAAATTTTAAACCAAGTGTTGGTAGTAGGAAATAGGAATCTTACCTTCGGAATTCCGTTGTTTGTACAGTGGTTTTCTAAGTTGGAAGAAGGCAAACATTGATTTGATTGCTCTTCTTCACCGATCGAAACATCTACCTTCCCATATTTTTTCTTCAGTCTACAAAGAATTAAACTTTTCTACACAAAAATTAAATGAAAAGGAAAATCAATCATACTAACAGAAAACATAGATATAAAGGGTTGAAAAAAGAAGAAGAAAAAAGGTGATCCTGTCCATGCATGGTGGCTGCTAGAATAGAATAGAATATGTATATAGAACATACTTGGTTTGGAAGATTGAGAGTGAGTTCAAACTCATGCATGACCCACTGGGTCTTATTTGCTTTTTTGTTTTTAACACAAACATGACCTTTGTAGAACACCAAGGCCTGTCTGGTTCCAGTTATCTTCTTTCCATCGCATGTTGTCACTATCGTACGAGATTTCCCGGTTGGGTTCCAGTAACCTTGCTTCGTCACCCTGTTCTTTTCGTTTACTATTGCGGTACTTGTATCTTGGTGAGCAGAAGAAATACCAGACGTTGTCACCTGACACTGACTCCGACCGCCCTGCAACTCACGATCAAAGGAAACCAAATATATATATACATATATATATATTCCAAAAAGAAACAAAAATCCTTTCCAGGACATGCAAAAAGTGGGTTTACCAGGCAATTCTGCAGGTTCGAATTTGCAGATGTCATTGAGTTGAGTAATGACTGGAACGAGTGAATGACCGAGTTGGACAAACGAATCACGGTCGAGTTGTAGTTTTTCCCATAGAAGCTCGATGGCTTCAGCATCTGTTGGGTGGAACCTGAATCCCTTGACGTAGTTCATTTCTTCCAAAGTAGGTAGTTACGGACAATATAATCCTCCCCCAGTACTTCAAATATAGGAAGCGGTCTTTGTGATAGCAGCGGCAAGTGTGCTAAATATCAGATTTAACATTAAAATCAAATGACAAAGCCTAAATATCCTAACTCAAAGCAGAGGATGCGTGCAATGTTTTGCTTTAACATCTAATTGATCATATCATAAACTTGAAGCAAGAAAACAACAAAATATAATTTGATTTTTGATACGTGATCAATTATTAAAATATGTTCAAAGAAGAAAAAGGAAAGGAAAAGTAAGTGATGAGGGAGGGAGGAAAGAAAATATAGTGTGGAGGATTCCAATGATCTGAATTACTTTGTATCTATGTAAGTTTGCAGAAAAGGGAAGAGTGGAAGAGTGAAATGGAAGTTTGGGTTGTGGAAAAGGGGCAACATGTTGAGTTCCTGACCCCACCAAACCGCGTTCAATGAATAATCTGGTGTACTATCAAGTAAATTCTCTGAAATGGAAGACGGAACGAACTTACTTTTGTTGATCCTTCCATTTTCACTCTTTTCCATGACTTCACTTTCTGCCCTTTATTTCTGTTAGTTTGTTATGCTCCCCACTAACTACATATGATCGATGCCTTTATTCCATCAATTAAAAATAAGTAAGTAATTATTATCACATGCTAAACCATTCATTTGGATCCCACAATGTTCCATGGCAACCATCCTCTTCCTTCATCACCATGCACCCTCTTCATGACTTTTATTTAATTTTGATAGCCTTTAGTGATTATTTTGGTGATTTTGAAATCATTTTCTTTTATTTTTATGTCATTTCTTAAACTTTAATACGATTTGAATACTTTTTTTATGATTTTGATATTTATTAAAGTATGGATAAAATTTTGATAATCTTTCTGAAAAATACCTTAAAATTTTAATTTTAATTTAAGTAATAAATGTTAACATAATATTATTTTATATAAGAGATAAATTTCAAAACTACATATAAATTTTCTTTCAATCTGCAACATATACATGAATTTTTATTTTTATTTTTTGTAATTTTATACATTACATTCTGAGTTAATTCAATTTTCATAGACAACTGATATTATTTTTGATATAACACCATTTTATATTTACATATTACATATCAAATAATTATACTTATTCAATATAAAAGTAAATTACATATTTACTTATTTATGCTTATAGAGGACTCTAATTAATTTTACTTGTTTCCCCATGACTGTTTAATTTTACTAAAAAAACAACTAAAATCTAATTATCTATACATGCAAAATTCACATGCCACTAAAGTCTAAATACACTCTTTAATTGGAAAATTGCATATACAATTATTGCATTTAATTTTTTTAATTTCGATATGATAATATATTAATTTTCTGTAACATTAATTATTAAATCAATGTACAGTCAGTTGATTAATTAAAAGTATATTGATCCTTTTCAAATATTAATACTTTTATTTCCATATTTGAATAATATACTTATTATTGTCTTATATATATATATATAATGCTCTTACGATTAGGTCAAGAGGTTATTGACTACATATCTTTAATTTAATTTCTTAATTTTTGTGATAAAATCTTACTAAAAACCTAAATAAATAAATTCGTAGAAATTTTTTTATTATTCAATTATTTAATAAAGTACTCACAATACTTTTAAAATATTTGGTAAATATTTTTATTATTTTAAGATTATTAAATTTTATTAATGTACATTAAACGTGTTCATAGACCAAATTACTTTTTAGATCTGAATAAGTTCGTTTTGGACTGAGCTTAGACTTAAGTTATTTAATTTCAAGGTGGATTCAACTCAATAAAAATAATTGTGTATTAATTAACGTCATATACAGCCATAAATCACTTCAAATTACATGTATCAAGGACAGAATAGAAACCTAATATACAAATTCACACAAGCTAATCATATACAGCCATAAATTACAAACTAGTCCAAATCCAAATTTTACAACCATATTTTATCTGAAACCCTTCCTTCATTTCCTTGTAAACAAAAGGAGTGTTTGTTTATGCCTTACTGAGACTTCATGTCGAACCCAAATCCTTCATAACAATAATCACTATCAGTACGTGACCTTTTCCTGGGTAGATTTAGGGCATCAGGTGCAAAAGACAAATTATAGCCTCTGGTTACAGGTGTTGGATTTTGCTCTTCAATGCTGCTACTACACTGATTGTCAAAAGCATTGGGTATTTCTTCGTCTAAAATCCAATCATCAATCATTTGCTCAATCCTGTTTCCTTGGGCCTGAATCACACAACAAATTCAACATTTTTTCCCAAATGTTTATATCATTGTCTATGAACAAGAGCAACTTACTTCTGGAAGTGGTTCTAAATCTGCAAAGAGCTCTTCGTCCGTTGATGGTCCAGCAAAAGTTGATAAATCCTGTACCACAGAGAAAAACGATCATTTGTTCTTACACAAATGCTTTTGATTACCAAATGAATATTACCATTTTAACTGAATCTTCAGCTGTATCATTTTGGGAATTAGATGGCATGGTGATGGTACATCCATCATCGTCCACGACTGACTTATGTTGATTGCTTCTTTCGTCACCAGGCCCTAAGTCCCCTAAGTTGCTGATGTCTTGTTCATTAGTGCCTGATTGATGTTGAAGTACCTCTTGCCCCATTGGTATCTCAGTAAGTAAGTGATGCTACATCATACAAAAGTAAGAAAAAAAAGAAGAATTTAATGTAAAAATTCATTCACCAACATGAATGAACACCTCTCCCCTAAGGCTAAAAAACTTACATTTGGAATTGCATTTTCCGCAACTTGGGTTCCGAAATCGCCAGAGCCATCGTGGTTAGGAAAACCACAACCAACATGTGAATTCCACCACTCTATAGATTGATGTTCTAGCTCCTCATGATCAGTAAGAGCTTCCAGCTGTGTTAACATCTCATTAGGGTTTGAGTTGGCCTGTGTCATTTGCAGACAAATAATAATAAATTCAGGTGCATATACATGTTCATCATCAACATCTTAGACTTTGGGAAACAGAGAAATTATAATAATAAGCATCAAGAAATTACCGTAAGGCATCTAGCAGCTTCCGCCTGATTTGCATTATTTGCAATATAATTTCCCAAGTTAGGAGGCAAATAGTGACTTGGTTGACCTTCTTCAATGCACGAAACCTCAGCCTTCCCGAACTTCCTCTTCAATTTACAGAGAACAAAAGTTGTCTGAACAAATCAAAGAACAAAATAATCAAAGTACTATTATTATGTCATCAAACTTAATTAGAAAAAAAAAAAAAAAACTTTTTGATGTTAACGTTCTATCAGAATAAGTTGTAGGAAGAGTGATTAAGCAGCATATATACCTGGTTAGGAAGAGTAGAAGTGAGCTCATATTCATGCATGATCCAACCGGTCTTCATTTTGTTATTGTCATTAACGCGTCCCTTGTAAAAAACCAACGTCCTTTTCTTGCCGATCTCGATATCCGGGTCCCTAGCCATTACACTACGAGGTTTGCCCGTCGGTTTCCAGTAACCTTCGTTGGTTGTCCTGTTGATCCTTGAACTTTTCTGGTACTTGAAACATGGCCGGTAAAAGAAATACCAAACGTGATCTCCAGAGTGTATATTCGAATGTCCTACAAATTATGGAATTGGACAAAAGAAAAAAAGAAGGGGATATCTGAAAGTAGACCAAAATGGTGGAATATAAGTAAATACCAGGTAATTGCCAAGGCTCTAATCCACAAATGTCTTCCAATTCAGCGATAGCTTGGACCAGAGAATCACGGCCGAGATTTTTGTTCAGTAGATAGTAATGGAGGAGCTCGAAATCTGTTGGGTGGAACCTGTAGCCCGTTATGGTGAGAATTTTTTTCCAGAGATAGTAACCAACGGCAACCCAGAAGAGGTAGCAATAGTAACTGCTAAATCGTTCTTCATTAGGAATTGGGTGAATGATATGGTAACCCTTTTTGTTCCTCATTACAGAAAGTAAGAACAATGAAAGAAGACGAAAGAAAGCAAGAGTAGTGGTGAGAGAAGTGAGGATGATAATGTGTTGGTGGTGAGTTGCAAGAGCAGAGAGTGAAGTATTTTATTTATATGGAAGCTCTTCAGAAACAAGACAAGTTAAGTTGTGACTTGTGGCATAAGGTTCTAAAAGCGAATGGAACCCACCCTCCCTCCCGAGAAACCGTGTTTTCACTTCAGTTTTTCCAATTCCTGGATTAGATCATTGCTCCTCCGTGGACTAGTAAGTCAGCAATGCTAAATAAACGAAGAGGAAGGATCTAGAATTTTGACTTGCTTTGTAAAAATAAAGGATTCATTTTCAAGCATTACTTTTTTTTCGGGTAAACTATAAAAATAGTTGCTTTTATTTGCTTCAAATTACATTTTAGTTATTTATGTTTGAAATGTTACGTTTTAGTCACTTATGTTAGTATTTTATTACGAAATGATCACTGTATTGTTAAGTTCCGTTATCTTCCTAACGATAATCCTACGTGGCAGTCCAACTAAATTTTAATAACCAAATGGAATGAGAATAAATCTTTAATTAAATAAATTTAATTAATTAAATTTTTAAACCTTAAACCTTAATTGAAAAAATCCTAAATTTATTTCCACACACCTCTCTTCTTCATCTTCATCTTCTTCCCTTTTGATTCCAATATCTTTAGTTTCAAATCTGTCTCAAAGCTTGAATATTTGAAACTCATTAACCCAAAAAAACTTGATGGGAAGAACATTTTGGAATCAAATATATTGAATCTTTGGGTTAATGGGTTTTAAAGGTTCAAGCTTTGAGACAGATTTGTAACTAAAAATATTGGAATCAAAAAGGAAGAAGATGAAGATGAAGAGAAGAGGTGTGTGGAAATGAGTTTAGGGTTTAAAATTTTTAATTAATTAAATTTATTTAATTAAAGATTTATTCTCATTCTATTTGAAAATCTAAATTGACACTTAAAATCTAGTTGAACTACCACGTAGGATTACCGTTAAGAAGATAACGGAACTTAATGGCACAATGATCACTTCGTAACAAAATACTAACATAAGTGACTAAAACGTAACATTTCAAACATAAGTGACTAAAATGTAACCTGAGTCAAATAAAAATAATTATTTTTATAATTTACCCCTTTTTTCCAATAAGAATTTAATGTTAGTGAAGTTGCTGAGTTAGTGCAAGAGTCGACCCCACAATCACTGATCTTTCCTTTTCAGTACCATCTATAATCCTAGAATTATTCAATCCATCATCCAATCAATTTCCTTGCCTTTGCTTTGTTTTTGTTGTCCTTACTCCATATTATCCCCCAAAGAATATAAATATAATAGGTTTAGACATTCTAGAATCTTCCATGCCACGCTGTTTGGGTTCATTTCATTGGCATGTCATGCAACCAGCAGCGGCCCATTCATCAAATTTCTCTCTTCTTTGGGACAAAAACTTGCCTAACTGTAGCTGCACCATACGAGATCAATTTCAGTTTCCTCTTCCTTTAGATGCACAATGACTGCAGATTAAAAAGCTCCAAATAATTCTTTTTATCAATCGTCATAAACTGCTGGCTGCACTTTGATAATAGAAAGGAGATTTAAATATTTTTTCTCAATATCTGAAACAAAGGGGTGGTGGTGCAGTTCGCTAGCGCGTAGGTCTCATAGCTTATTGAGTTATCCTGAGGTCGAGAGTTCGAGCTTCTCTCACCCCACAACATTTTCGAATTCCATTTGAATTTAAGCATACTACATATCATAATATTAATGACTTTAAACATTAAAAGTACTATTTAATAACACTATTTTTCAAAAGCACTAAAATTTTAAATCAATATTTTTCAGAAGTAATTTTTTTTTACAAAACCCTTTTTAAAAGTAATGAAAAACTAACCATGAAATTATCATTGATGTTCCACCTTCCTCTTCCCCATTAATAAATGAACAATACTACTTAATGAATTAACTATTATTATTAAGGAAAATATTTGGTTATATATTCTAATTGCAAAGGTGAGGAGAGCATAGCTACTATTCATGAACATATATAAAATGTATTGGCCTAAAGTCAAAAATGTTCCATTTACTTCATATATCCTGGAAATTTGAGGTGACAATTATGAGCTTAGCTTAGCCTCGCCTCGCCTTAGACTCTAATATCCAAAGTTTCTGAGACCCTTCCCCCCCATTTTGATTTCATTCATTGAGTCATACAACTGTTAGCTACAACCCGGCCCAGCCTGATTAAAATTTATGCCAGGCCTATTCTTGCTTTTGATATTTTTCATCAAATTGCTTAGCCTCATCTGCTTAATCACTGCAAACTTGTTGTATAAACAAAAACAAAAGCTGATTTCTTTTTTCTGCTATCAACAACCAGTCTACGGGCTCCGACGTGGACACCGCAATCTCACCAGTGAGAACACAGCGGTTAGCCGGGCATGATCGGAAAGAGAGTAGTTTTCCGGCCATATCCCCTTCTCCACTTCACGGGGGAAAAGAGCTGCATTCTTTACTGTAAAACCGACAGTCTCTTCCTCATTACCTTCATTTGAGTCATCTGAGCCGCAATCTTTGTCCGTATGATCTGACCATGTTGAGTTCCAGATTCTCTGTAGTAATGTCAACCAATTATTAAATGCTTTATTCTATGGAATAGAGCACATAAAGATTTACAACATAATAACCCATGACGATACGTTTGTTTTCTTGCTGATACGTTTCCAGATATTGGACTATTAGTTACAAGAGAAAAGTTGCTTAAATACTACATTGACATAAAGCTATTTTTGAGGTTGAAATCAAATAATGTTGCCAAAACCTATTACAATGACAAAATAGTAAATGTTTTCTCATATTATCATAAATGTCTCGCAAGTTTTCTCATATGACCAAAGTTTCACTCATATTACCACTTAATCACCTTAATTTAAAAAAACAAATGTTGCATCAAATGACTTATAGGCAATAGCTCAACTACTAGTAAAAAGGACTGAACCTAAAAAAAGGCACAAATTGGCGGAGAGCTGCAAACCTTAAATTCTTCGTAGTCTAGAACACCATTTCCATCAAAGTCTGCTTGGACCCAAAGATCTTTCGTGTCTTGGAAACTTAGTCCATACGAAAGACCGGTTAAATTTACCTGTAGATGGTTCAGAAAGGGTGAGAATTTTACCACTACCATTATACTAGTTATATAAAGAAAGTGAATGAAAAGCACCTGTCTAAGAGCATCACAAAATGCTGAATAAGTTATATGGTCAACACTGTTGTCAGCCCTTAGAAAGGCAAATGCATCATTTTCAGCCAATGAAGCCTTTTGAAGTTGAAACTGGAACCAAGAAAATGGAAACTAAATTTTAGATGTGGAAGTATGTATGATAAATGGTGATATTCATTACCAAAAGAAAAAGTAAAATAGGTATTTCCCATCACGTTCCTAATCATAAGATACACTAGTGTTGTATAAGAATCACAAAGATCAGTAGTAAAGTCAGATTCCAGAATGTCACTTGGCACTTTTGTCAACAAGTGAAGCAAGGTCACAGAGTTGACTAGTTATGTTGCATAAGGTTATCAGACATCCAGCCAAGCATCACAGATGGCCTGCCCGATGTAAATATCCAATGACTGCTCTGTCTAAAGAGAGAATGAGTAGAAACTTGAATATTGACATAATAACTAAATAGGCTATAATGTGAGCTAGAAAGACGGGATTTGGAACAATATGAAAAAATGCTGAACTAACCTTTATTATGCCAAAAGCTGCTTCGGCCCAACTTATCTTCAATGGTTTTCGTGACTTATTAGGATTACGAAGCCATATAAAATCGACACCACATATGTTTCCTCTATGATTCCGATGACTAACCCACTGTGGGATATATGAGTAGAGCCAACATATTTAATCAGTAAGCATTGCAGATTCCAAGAAAATAGTGTTTTGTTGATGAAGAGATGCTAAAATCTGAAATCGAATACCACTAACCTTGTCAGCATCTGCCTCACCGTGTGAACATTCATGAGCAATATCATAAGATGATACAAATCCCTGGGACCTAAGGAACTTGTAGACATGCCCACGCTTGCTTCCATTCCAGTCACTGAAAAATAAATAACATTAGGGAAACAAAATAAATTGAGATCCCCCCCCCCAAAATGATAAATGCTTACCCGCAGAGTATGACTGGCATCTGGGTGAGTTTGTTTTCTTGCTGATACGCTTCCAGATATAGTAGTATTTGATAAACCTAAGAGAAGAATACCAAAACTAGAGATTAAGTGCAGTCTGTTACCTTAGAAACGAACTAAAAAAAAAACTGGAGTTGTATATGGACATGCACCAGAAGAAGGGATATCTACCTGGTGCAGTCTTGCAATGGATAAACTGGAATCATGAGGAAATAATAGGTGGGTGTTCACAATAAGGATTTCTTGTTCAACATAGTTATTCTGATTTATTGAAAAAGGGACAACTGATTTAACATGGAACAACTGAGCAACTCGGTCTCCACAGTCATTGAAGAGCAATTCTCTATAATTTAAAACCGTGAAGTAGTCCTGGTGTATAGCAGTCAATAAACCTGGGAAGTTACATCAATGTAAGTTCTCAAGCCTACAATTAATAAGTGCTTAAACAAATATTTAGCATAGCAACAAAAAATATGAAAACCAAAGTAAATGAATTAATCTTTGCAGGATGGCCTACACACATTATAAGGACTTGCTAACAATAAACAGCCTATAATATATGACCATCCTCTTCCCCTGTCACTGGCAGCTGAAAAGATAGAGCAAAAGCTAAAATATGTGAATTATAAAAGAACCAATTCAGCTCCCAAAAGGTGAGAAAACGGTCCTTCTTCTATTTTCCCTGTCCTATAGAAGCCAAGTGAAATGGAGTAAGTATATACTGAAAGTGGACGAGTTAGACATGAATTGCCAAACTAAAGAGCAGCAGCTGCGTGGAACTACATCTTATATTGCAAAATTTTGTGTCAAACTCTCAAGTTGTCTAATAATTTCAGTTTGATTTAAGCTTCATTGGCTCCTACTCGGAGAAGCAAATAAGAACACAACCCTATCTACCCAATTTATAAATAAAATCTTAAAATTTGCTTCCAGTATGAGAATAAATCAGTCAAAGAGCGCATACCATCTCCTCGGTTGTTGGTCCTTGCAAGCTTGAAGGTCTTATAGCCTGCAGCACTAAGCCTGTCTTCAAACATATGCACCAATTCTTCGTTTCCAACCCAAAATTCCTATTATTGAACGAAAAAAAAAGGCATTAAAAAAGGCTTATGTCACCAGAGTTGAAAAAGGGCAGTTCATGGAAGGAAGGGAGGGAGTCATTTATTCGACAAATGATTCAGAAAGTCAAAGGGACGAGAAAGAGCATAAAAGACAAGGGCACATGAAACCCACCTGGAGACATATAATCGAAGAACTTTCATAAAGCAACCAATCTACAATCCTCTCGTTTCTAGCTAACCAAAATGCTCTAAAATCACTCTCTCGTACGCTCTGATTCTGTTTTATCATCACCCAAAATGAAATTAGCAAATTTTGCCAATGAAAAGACGCATACAAAAGGGACGAAAAAAAGAAGAAGAAATCACCTGCTGATCCAATCGCTTGTAGATAGGAGCCAGAATGTTGAATGTGGTACATGAAACGCAAGGCTCCTCCACTGGTGAAGAAATTTTACCAGACTTAGTCCTCAAAATCGTTCCTTTAAAAGGAAGAATAGACTCATTTTCACTTGAATCCACATTAGCAAATTCAGGGTCATTATAAAATCCTGCCAACACCTTCCCAAACAAAACACCATTACAAGAGAGTAAATTGAAAGAAAAAAAAGCCCAGAGTCCCAAACAAGACAAATATTCCAAATTTCCACATACCATTTCAGAATTCTTGCCACTTTCACAATTTTTCTTCTTGTCCTTTGACGTAAACAATGAGAGAGAGAGAGGATAAAAGGGAGGAAACGAAAGCCCAAATTTATGAAAAGGGTGGTTTCAAAATATAGACTCTGGCGTTTAGGTTGCGGACAGAATTTGAATTTAGGGTGAAGTACGCGTTGATTTAAATGTTCCAGGATCCAAGTTGTTTATATAGAAAAAGAAATTTAAAAAACAAATTGACGGAGAAATGATTGATCGAATTCAGGGAGAGGGAGGCAGCTGGGGATTTTTTTTTCCTTATTTCGTTCATGAAAAACAAAGAATTGATTCCAATGTTTAGTGATTTTCTCTTAGGTAAACATGAACAGCTAGCTAAGCCATGGCTGAGAGGTCCCTCTCCCTCATGCGTATCTTTTTTTGTGGAGGGATATTTATCTTTAACGTCCTTTTTTGTATCTTTTATCTTTAACTGTAAAAACTAACAAGAACATACATTCCTTTTTCATCTAGGGTGATTAATTTTACTGTTTAAAGTGGGACTTTATTTTATTTTCCATTTCACTTTCATTTATAATTATTTATTAATTATTTTTATCAACTTTTTAAGGAAAGGGTAAAGAGATTTTTTTCATATTTTTTTTATTTGAAGTGTTAATTTTATCTGAAGGAAGAGAAAAAAAAGATATAATTTAGTGAATGTTTGTCATTTTTTAAAATTTTAATTTATATAAAATATTAAGGAGTTCAAGATAAAAATAATACATCATTTTTAAAAAAGAGTCAACTATATAAAAAGATAATTGCTTGTGTTATAATATATTTTGTGGATCTTGACTTTCTTTCTTTTTTTTTTAAATACACATTACAGCAATTGCTTTTTAAAAAAAAATAAAAACAAACTCGGATTACTAAATTAAGTAGTTGAAAAAAAAAAAACACAAAGGAGAGGAAAGGCTTAGCTGAGTGAAAGGGAAACACGCAAATGCAAGCTATGCAAACGCGTGTTCGGTGTTGCAAGTGATTTATCCATCTGTTTTTGTCGAATCGGGTCCGTACTGAATAATATTTATATGCATAATGGTTGACGGCACCGACAGCATCGATACCCCTAACTGGCTTAACCTTTAAGCATCAATGAAAGTGCGACTATGAAGGCTTTAGTCGGTTCACATTTGCCACTGAAATTGATTTACTAGAGTGACTAAAAAGGAATTTGAGATGTCATCCACAGAAACTGATTCGTGGTGATCCTCCTCCTGAAATATGGACCGATTCGATGCTGATATAATGAATGCCGAAAAACTTGCAACTTGCTCTTTGAGATTAATGATCAAGATGATATTACAATGAAAGGAGAACCAAATTGGTATATTAATACAAAGAATATGATTTACAGTAATACAGATGAGAAAATGACATGGTAGGCAAATGGAATACATACAGAATCCGAGAGGGGAAAAATAACGCACAAAAAAAGTCTCTGTCTGGAAAAATTAGAAAAGACCACACAATACAGAAAAGCCAAGCAAGACGAGCCAAACAATATGAACCAAAAGCAGAGCCTGACCAGGAAACGACGCGCTACCTCCGTTCCCGACCTCACAAAATCCTACTTTCGCCACGCGAGTACCGGCACATAATGCATCGGCGCGACCGCACCAATAGGTGACGCCATCAACGCCACAAACGGGCTCCGTTCGGAAGCAATTGAACGGGCAGGATGCCGGCTTAGTGAACCGAGCGGAGACGCCTTCGTTCTCATCGGCGTTTGTAAATCCGTCGGAAGGTAACCGGATAGATCCCGAATTATCCGGCAAGGATTGCGCGATCGGCGCCCAGAAACAGAAGAAGAGGAGGACGGTTAGGATGTTTAGCTGAATTGCCGTGAAGCACGGCATATGTGTCGTAATTGAAAGGATTTGCTGCAACTGCTTCTCGATTCCTAACCCCAACCTTTTTGCAAGGGTTAACACTTGACCAACTTATTTTCTTCACTACCAGGCAAAACTCGTTCAACTAACGTCTACTAGAAATTTCTTATTTATTTTAAATTTAATTCAGTTTCCTCCTTTGTATTGTAGACCAGTTCCTGTTTCTAAATAAGCCCAAAGCCCCGAACCCATTTTAACTTGGCCTGCGTCGATTACTTAATAGACAAAGCATATTTATATGAATTCTTATTGGGACTAAAAGCCGAAAGGAAATCCCAATATAACCAAAGGGATAATTGCATCAGACCCTCAAACTATGACCAAATTTTAAATTAGTTTCAAACTTAGATTAATAGTATCATATTAATAAAGTCATTCAATCAACTTACCCATTAACTTTTGAAATTAAATGCTATCTCAAATTCAACATGGAACATATTTAAAATACATGAATGAATAATTTATTTAAAATACATGAATAAATAATTTCATATGTTAACTTGATGGTCAGGGTATTCATCACCTCAAATGTGATATAGATTCGAGTCACGCTAATCGCGTTTCTGTTAAAACTTTACCCTTCTCTTGTAATTCTAAAAAAAAAAAATACATTAGTGAAAATATAGACTCATATATACCTACTATATCAACATAACAACTTAAATTCGATATGCTAAAAAACAGCCCTAAATTATCTATATATACACGAATTTATAAGTTGATCTACGTTAGATTTAACCCTTGGTTAAATAGTAAAATTTATTTTTGACTCCTCTCAAAATTAAAAAAATCATTTTAAGCCCCTTCAACAAAAGAAGAAGCTTTGGTCTTTAAAATTAACCCAATAAAATTTCTGACTTAGTCTCTTTAACACTTAAATTGAAATCTCAGTAGATAAAAGTATATAATTAATATGAGATTTTAAAGTTTATAAACCCGATTGGTTGAAGTAACCCAAATTTTTTTGGGCTACCATGGCAACTATAAGCTTTCTCCAAGATTTCTTTCCATGTGGAAACTTTAACTGCATCAACATAACCTTACCAGATAATTACCAAAAAGAAAAAGAAAGCATAACCATACCAGATTAATATGACCTACTGATCTACATATTACAAGCACATGCCAAAGTCATACAATGAAAACAGTTTTTACTACAAATGAAGAAATAATTTACTTGATTTCATAGCCATAGAGGGATCTCTCTTTGACTACCACAGATAAGAACCATTTTTTTTCCCCTCTCAAATAGATAGCAACAAAGGATAACAACCAACATAAGATGCTTGTTTCAATGAAACAAAAATAGTCAAGTATCCTTATCCTTCACTGCTATAGCAGAAGATCTGAACCAAGGTACCCACACTGAGGTTGTCTTTTGATATAACCTGTATGCTTCAGCTCTATACTCTTGCTTCAACATCCGTTGCTCCACAAGCACAGTAACATAAGCTAAGCACATACTGTTGATCAAAGACCCAACAAAGGTCCATCCATGACCCAAGTTCCATGCAAATACAACCAGCCCCACCACCATAACTGCTCCCCAAAGTAGTTTGGATGACGGGAGTACTGCCATAAGCCCCGGTCAAGGTTGGGAACCATAGGTTTTCCGAGCTCTTTTAGCTTGGTATTTCTAGTCACGAAATTATGCAGTTGCGTATCTGCAAAGTATGCTATGACAATGCCACACAAACAAACTCCAGTAGCAACCAAATCCCAGATATTCATGGGCTTATCAACCGAGTGCACCACATACAGTGGAAGACATATCCCAATCAGAAATATCTGCAGTGTTTAATCACCCATTAGTTCATCATCTGTTTTTTTATTGTTTTGTTTACCATTTGATAATTACTTGGGGTGATATTTGCTTCTTTCTATTTGAGGTTCAAATTTTTACATTTGTTTCTTAGAACAATGAAATTCCCATGTTTTACCTATTAAAGAGAAGCTCTTTAGGCACTTTATCGAACAGATTTCCCAATTTAATAAAAGAAGGGGGTCAATTTAGTTTCAGAAAGAACCAAAAACTGATAATGGAAAAATATCTTTGGAAACACTCGCACCTGTTGAGAAAAGTAAACAGAGAAGAAGGAAATCCACCACCAATGCTTGCCATACTGTAGGCGCATATCAGCGAACCTCCAGTCTTCTCTGGCACCCCACTGCCATTTTTCTCGCCTGAAATAGTTATGGGTCAGCCTAATACTCCAAACCCAAGTCAAAACTATCACGATCTTTGATCTCAACCCATCAAACTGCGCCAAAGGGTGGGTTTCATAGTAATGAATTAGCAACACCGGTATCACAGTCCAATATAAATCAATCATCTGAAACAAACAAAAGAGAACCCATTAAAGAAGTAGTAGAATTTAAATTATTCTTAAAGAATTGCTAGTAATTAGAAGAAAAAAAAAGACTGACCCAGTTGCTGGATTGGATGTGACCGATGATCCAGAAGAGGACGTTGACATTGAAGAAAAAGAAGACATTGGCTAATAGGAGAGGGTGATGGAAGCACCAAGACCAAAGAGAAGAAAGAGAACTACTATTACTGTGGAAATGGTCAAGGAAATAAAGATAGAAGAGAATTGAAGGGAGAGGAACAAGAAATGCTACTACAGCATTTTTCAAGTTAGCACTTCTGCCCATGTTTGTTGTGTTTTCCCTTTTTTCCTCTCGAGGACTTGAGGGTGAGTATTGGTCGGAGGCACCACTTTTATAGCAACAGCTTTATTTTCACTTCCTTGTGGGACACCGCTAAAATACAAGTCCAAATGATGAGCTCAATTTTTACCTTGGCGTGCAGGGAGGGTGGCGCATGGGTGCCAGTCCCACGCCTCAACCGAAATCGTCTAATCACCGATGGTTCGTAATCATGATTTTCAACCTACCCTTTGTGAAAAGGGACCATTTTGGTTTGGCATTGTTAATTAAAATGTGAAATAAAATATTAGGCATACTACTCATTTCATCAATTTTGCTTTAACCCAAACTATTAAACTCCTTTACTTTTTTTTTTCTTCTTTCAAAATAACCAAATAAGATTGTAATTAAAAGAAGTATATGATTGGGTTGATTTGATATTCCAGTTGATCTTAATTTAAGAAAAATGTTCAAAACCAACATTATTAGCAGCTAAAATTGACCAAATTTTGCGTGCAAAATGATCATGAGCATGAAAAAAAAAAAGAAAGAAAGAAAGAAAGAAAAATAAAGCAATGCAGAGATTGAAGTGCATGCAATGATGGGTGCAGCTTGTAATGGTGGTGAGTTAAAATTTAATTTATATAGGTTGGATATGGAACCCACAGGTTATAACCTCTGGCCCCAACTCCAACCTGAACAAATCCCCGCAATCCACGCACCCAGTGAAAAAGGTAGCTATATTCTACTACAACAACGCCTAGCATCAGTGGCAGGGGCCACACCTTCGTCGTTATCCTTAGATGCCCCCTTACGCCTTTATGAGCTTAATCTACGGCAAAAGGTCCCCAAGACGAGCTAACACACGAGAATATGTGTTACAAATAGAATTAAGGAAAATAACGTGGAGGAAATCATAAATCCGTCTCTGAACAAAAACACCGGTACAAGTAGTTTGTTCGATAAAAGAAATCAAAAAAAACGGACGGAAATACATGGAAGTGAAGCAAAAGAACCATGGCTTGCATTTAATGCTTATATCCTACAATAACTCAACAATATCCCATCCGTCCAACCACTACTTACTAAGCCTCCCAAAACCTTACTTATAGCAAATAGCAAAAAAATAGAAGAAAACTAATATTATATAGAAACTTTAACGAGACCAAATGCAACTTGCATTCCAGCAGTTCACATTCCTGTGGCTCTCATATAGGCCCGTTGCCAGTTGCAATATCTCTTTTTATGGCTCCTTGAATCCATTTGATAACAAACCACTGTATCAACAAAAAAACATAGGCATTACAAATATTCATTTGTGTTCCAATTCAGCCCAAACAGAAACCAAAAAACTGTGAAAACCTTACCTGAAGCCCAAGAATAACTGGAATCCACAATTTTCCTTTGTCACTAGCGTCAGACCCATCTACCAGCTTCTTGCTAACTACAATAGCTTGACTCTTATTTGTTGCAACACTTGTGATGGCTTTTACTAAGTTTGGGATCCAAGCATCACCATTCGGAAGAATCTGTATCGAAATAACATGTAATTATCAAAGAATCAAATGAAATCAATTATATGAAAGGGTCATGAACAGAGAGCACAAGATGAAGGAAGAAGAAGGGGGGGGGGGGAGGAGATCAAACCTTTTCATCACTGTCATTTTTATTGCACCTCCCACTATTTTCAACCAAAACAACAGGAATGACGGAATCCTGCAAGCATCAAAAGTAAGGAAACATCTCAAAAAAGTAATCACAGCAGTCTAAGCATACCATCAGAAAAGAAATAGTAACGAATATAGATAAGCTTACAAGCTAATGTATCTTTTTCAAACGATAAAATCCAGTTTTAAACTACCTGTTGATTTTTTTTTTCTTCCAAAAGAACTTCCCCACTGTTTATGCTTGAAGCATGATTTTTTACACACAATATTCAATAACATGAAGTAACTGCTTGACCATCTCATTTTAAAACTGTGACTCTCAAAATAATAATAACTGTCAGATGATTTCCAGCCAACCAGAAGCTATCCATCTAGAAACCAAACAGCTATGATGGAAGTATATTATATATTAAAGGCTGATAGTGAAATCCCCCCATCTCTTACTCTTCCTCTCCCACAACTAAATAGTACCAATTTTCCCCTGTTTGGGGAAACATTGGCATAAATTGCAAACTCAACTCCCTACTTCCACAACTTACAACTAACAAATGAGTGACAAAGACATGCACAGCTACCACAGAAGCTTGTCAACAGATCAGCTTATCTCATCATTGCAACCTATCCAATGCCTTATCCATATGTCTCACACATAGAAATTTGAAAGAAAACATCTGCCTCAAAATCTTTATCTCCCCAATTTAAATTCAGTCAAATAATTTTGAATAGTTACAAAAGCGATACATCAAGCTTCCATGGGAAGTGCAACAGAATTCAACATTTCTATCTGTATGACTGATTAACGGTAGCTGATGTTGATGGTCTACAGTTAGCACCAAACATCCAAAATGTAAATAAAATCAAATGAAAAATGCTCTCACAGTTGGAAACTGCACGAGAAAGAAGATTAGAGCAGCAACAGCTAAGGAAGTGAAAATGTCTGTGAATTGTGGTAGTAATTTGTTTCTAAGGGAAGTGTCAATAATTAGAAGATGAACAAATTTCTAGCATCAAAATTCAAAAGAGCTTAACCACTTCTATATCTAAAAGAATGTTTGGATGTTTTCAAGGATCATATCCTAAAATTAAAGGCAAATCCTACAAGGGTGAAACCACCCACAACTCTTCTGCTATTTTATAACTACCAAGTACTAACTGCTTCTCTCCAGTGGGTGGAATCATTCAGCTCTATAGTTAAGGCAATTACAAGTTAGCGACAAACAATATTTTGGTCAAAGTTTTTATGGGGGCAAACAAGCTTATCTTTTTTATTTAGGCAATCCAATATGTGTTCAACATAAATAACTTGAAAGAGAATACATACATCAAAATCCTTTTTCCTGATACGAGCTCCGATACGGATCGCCTTTAGGACACCCTCTGATCTTTTAGAAGAAAAAACATCATAACTCAGTCCATCTGGTGGACAAAGCTGTGCATGAGTGAGAACAAGCAAACTTTTGCGCCATATTTCTTTGCCAAAACTGTTCGTGATAGCGCTGATGATCTGCTTATCCAAGTCATCCACTCGATAGGCATCCAGGCGATCAACATAAAGCAAAACATCTATGGTCTTATTCAAAAGAAACCTGAATGATGATTAATAGACTTTGTTTTTGACCAAAACGAACCATACAATGTAGTAAAAGTAAAACTAAAAATACTAGCTTCACTGAGAACTAAATTCATCGTGGGAAAAAAATAAGATTCTAAGTTAGACTGCTTCATCAAACTACGAACCCTTTGATCAACTGAAGAGCTTGGTGATTGACATAGCCAGCTTCTACAAGTCCTGGTGTATCAATTACATTCAATGTAAACCCTGCCCAGGAGCGTGAAGCCATAACGGGTCTCAGCCCCTCTGACTGCAAAATACACAAATATAATGAGAATTCAAGCTTAAAAAGCCTAAAACAGCATAAAAGAACCAAGCTAAGAACGCAAAGGAACAGGAAAAATCAAATCTTACCTGGAAAGCAGTGACTCGAACAACTTGCTCCCCAATAAGAGAATTGATAGTAGAAGACTTTCCTACCCCGCCTTTGCCCATAACTAGGATAGTCAAAGTATTGACATTCTGCATTTTTATTTTTTACCACAAAAAAAAAAAATCTTGAGTAGATACGTAATTAAGACAAAGAAAATGTAAGAGAATAAAGGGTTTATCAAAAACCTTTTGCTTCAATTTTCCCAACAACTCAAACAATTTCGTCTGAGTAGCAGCGGGGAATTGTTGAAGGCCGACCCATTCACGAGGGAGAGGAGTACCCATTACCGCAAACTGCATAAGAAATCAGAAAACCCCAATCAATAAAACTTCCAATAGAAGCGATAACCTTAAATCCTAAAAGCGGATAACATGCTAAAACATTGACCCGTATTAGAATATGCAGCCAAAAAATATAAGATGGGTCCGTTCTTTAGACAGAATGTGAAATAAAGAAAGAGAAATGGAGGAGGAATCTGTGTGGATTTTACCGGCCTATCTTGGGGGATGCAACTTGAGAAGGATGAGAAAGGAAGGGAGGAAGAATTTGGGGAGGTTTTTTGGTGGGTGGATTGGATTTTGTGGGGCAGGTGGATGAGGAAATGCAGGAAAGAGAAAGGATGAGAGATTGGGTTTGGGAAGGCTATATTATCGAAATTCACGGGTCTCAAGTAAGGCTACATAATCTGCCCACGTTCACTCTGCTGCTTACCCGTTCCTTACTCCCAAGTCCCAACCGACCAATTTGCTTATGTATTTGTAACAATAAGTGGGCTCAAGGTTGGGTTAGCTTCTCAGCCCATTTAGCTTGCTTCCCTCAGCAGCTCAACTCAGTGACACCCAATTTCATTAATGGCGAAATTGGAGTATTATTACCATAACCGGCTTGGCATCGATTCACGGGTCTCTCTGGTATTGCTAATGCTTTCTTTCTGACGGCTTCCATTTTGAGTGTAAGCTACCAACTTTATAAATAGTAATAGATAGCTTTTCACGTATTTGAAATAGGAACCTATTTCTTCCCAAAGTTCCTGAATTTGAGTCAAAATTATACATGTTTTTGCATCGTTTACTTGAGTTTAAATGTAAAACTAAGTGGTGCCTTGGTGAACATTTTGTGTCATTGGAAGGCATGCCTAGCTTTGTTGATCTAGTTATTCCTAAAGTATCACATCAAATGCGTTACCTAGCTCTTTCAACTTTTGTTCACGGTTGTTTCCCATTGTATTTTGCTTTAAATTAGCTGCAATTTTTGGTGTTTGTTGTTTTACACAGTTGTTTATCATGGTTGTAGGACACATATGAAACTGATCTTTTAAGTGTTAGGCAAGTGTCCACTTATGAAATAATATTATTTAGGAATCTCATATTAAAGATTCAATCGAAATAAAATCATCCAAATTGATGCCTTAACTGTGATAAGTTGGATTGTATTGATACTATATGTGATTAGCTGCTAAGAGTTCATGTCTGTTTTATTCTCTAATATTATATTGTAACAATTTATTGTATTATTATCTTAATGGGATTGTTATAGATCTTAGCAAGTCTCAAATGAAAATCTATTTAAAGGAGAGACTTGTTGTATATATTATTGTAATGAGAGTTTGAGCATTTATCATTTGTATTGTGAAGTTCACAGTGGTGAACTTAGTGGTGAGACTATTATTCTTCAAGGTTCGAAAGCAAGGAAAAACATCATCAGTGTGGATAAGTAAGATTCATTTGTTGTAACTGTTGAAGAGAATGAATATTTCTCACTAAATTAGACTTGTTTATCTAATTTACTGTTTTTCAATTTGGTGTCAAAAAAGTGCCTACTTTCCCGTCACTCCTTCTCAACATTAAGTTAAGATAAAAAATTTATATAAAATATATAACACTTCAAACACGATAATAACATAAAATATAAAATCCTTGAGTATAACATGATCGCCTATTTAGAACAATTGAAGAAAGGAATAATACATAGAAACATTTGGAAGTATGGAAAATTCCATCAATTAAATTTCTCCCTATGGAGCTTTTATTTCCGGTATATGATGAACAAGAAGTTGAAAGGGGGTAAAATTTGAGAGGTAAACTTTGTCAAGTATTAACCATCCTTTTCCGTAGTAATAGAGTTCTCGAGTTCTTTGTAACCATCTTTCATTGAAGCGGGGGGAGGCAGTCCTGAAGCAGTGTCATCGTCCTCTCTGTAGGCTTACTGCCATCCGTATCCTTAACTGCATTGTAAATGAGGACCGCCAGCAATGGATAGCTCAAAGTGGTCAGCGCCCAATTCACAATCAGCTGGTTGAGCAAGGGAATATTTTTTTTGCCGACTTGCCAGGCAACTGCCGCTCCTGCACTCTGCACTCCCTTGTAGAAACCAACATATCTGCATGTTTTACATGGAGAATATGCAAGTTAATAGATTTATGGCCTATAGCATTCACATGTACTTATAGACTTCAATTATATGTATAATATCCATTTCCTTGTTGATATCAGACTGAAGTGTAAGGATCCACGAAATAGATGGGGTGAAATGGGAGAAATAATTACCTGCTGAGGGTCTCTGAGGTATCAGCTAATGCTCCAATCACCCAATAAACCAAACACTGAAACATGGCATCCAATAGCCCATAGCTAAAGAACAATACGAACGGTCCAGCGAACTCGCTTCTGGATCTCTTGAAGTCCAACCGCTTGGGAGTTTTGTCAAAAGAGTAATTCAACTGGTTGGCAAGGCCACACGCCCAAATTGCAGTCCCGAGCACAGCAACAATTCCTACCCCAACCATGCCTCTTCTTCTTCTGCTCTTGAAACTGAAGTCTAAAATATATCCAATTCCCACTGAACCTATCATTTGAGCCCCCCAATAGAATACATTGTTAAATCCTCTTGTTCTCAGATTAAACATCAAACCGTTGACATAATCGAATTGGTAGCTGTAGAAGAAGTTGCTAGCCCAGGCAGCTGGGATGATGAGACGCAGCTTCCAGTTACGAAAGAGCTTAAGGATCTCAATAGCCTCAGTGGTAACATTTGAATATTTAATGTTGGTGCACCGAGTACCATCGTCTTTGACAACACGATCAGGGAATAAAATTGTCAATGAGATGAGGGTACCAGCTGACATGAAACACATGAAGACAATATATGTCATGTCGGTGACAGTTTCAGCCTTTTCCCCCCGGTTGTAGTTTAGGATGAAAGGTATGAGTCCACCAATGACACCACCCAAGTTGAAAATAGTCCAAAAGAGAGAAATATAAGTGCCTTTACGAGTAGCAGTGGGATAGGAAGTCATGATAGCCCCTTGTCCAGCCCAAAGAAAGCTTGCACCTATACCGAGCAAAGCACCAGCAAAGATAGCAAAAGTCTGGTCTTGCTGGTGATTGTAGTATAGGAAAGAGCCAGCATAAAGGACATAAGTGGAGCAGCCCATGGCAAGGGTAATCTTTGGTCAAAGATGTTGTAAACACCACCAGCAAGGACTCCAAATATGGAAAAAGTTGTGTACAGAGCGGTGTTAGCGTTATTTACTGCATCAGGGTTGACTTGACCACCACCTCCCATGCCAGTAAGGGCATTGAACATGCCAGGACAACAGAAACATACTAGACCTATTAAGCTAACCTGTACCAGGGGTGAATTATATCTGAAAGGAGATGTTACAGGCACTTTGGCTGCTGCTTCCTCTTCTCCTTGGAATCTCATGATTGATTCAGTTGCTTAAACGTGATTCTCCTGGTGCCAAGGAAGAATTATATAACAAGCAAATATGGCATATTGGTTTCTTCGTGGGGAAATTTGGATGGAATTCACATTGTCTTCCGTTATTAACTAAATAGGCAGCCTTGTTTTATGCCAAACATGTCAGCTTATAACCATGGTAAGTTAATCCTCAAAACATTTATACATATTTAGTTGGATTTTGCTGAGCAGTAGCTGTCCATAATGCTTAGTTGTGTAACAGGATCTGAATATTTTAGGCAAAAGACAAATAAAAGGGGTTCCAAAACACCAACAAAGCAGAGAAGACACGGTTGATGGACCTGCAAATTTCCGTTAGTTCCAAAATACCAATGACTGTTTCCACCAAGCAATGCTTGTTGCCATCCATCATCAAACATTTCAAGTAAGTTGAGGGTCGCAAAGGGCATAGTTGAATTCCCATTGGAAAGATCCAAAACAAGAAACAACACAACTCATAACGCCAAAGATGAAAAATCAGACATGCTAAGAAGGAATACTAGTTAATCACTTAAAACTTATCATAACAGTCTAGCAAACATGTAATGTACAGTTCACTTTACAACAAATCAATTTATCATAACAGTCTTAACTTGCATTTCAATAATAGTTTCATCTAACATGCAATGTCGGGTCGGGTTATCTCCGGCAGATTTTCTTTTGTACCCAACGCAAATGGAATTCTAATTACTCTATTAAGGACCATATATAAACAAAACAAGCAACAGTTAAAGCTGTGGACAAAAATCGAACCCAAAATTCTATCCTTTATTAACCGGATTCAATTTCTTCATTTTTCAACGGTTGTTTGGGGCAAGATTCATAATCCCCATTGTTGCCCAATCTCTGAAACATCATGGAATTAGCATTTGCCGCTTCAGTATACCCGACAAATGGGCAGAGAGCCATCTACGAGATAAGACCTCACGGCTCAAAACTCGTTACCAACAAGAAACGGTCTTTTCACAACAAGTTTCTATGCTCAGTAGCTGTTGCTCCTGACCGGAATCGGGTTCTAATTCTTGTGTCGCTTACCTTTATTTTTCTACTTATCCTGTTTTTAGTACATGTTTTCTCCTTATTAGAATTTGCGGTAGTGATGGGATTTGCTTTTCTGGATATTAGGTATCCGAGGTTGAGTTGGAAAACAAGAAACACAATCTTCTCCTGGCTGTTCAAGACACACAACGGGGACTTGCTGCAACTGCTGATCAACGCTCAATTATCGAGGAGGCTCTGGTATAATCTCTTCCCCAAAACCCCCAATTGGAATTTGTGTAATATCTTGAAGTAAAGGCCATACCTTTCCTTTTTTTCCTTGTGTGTGTGTGTTGTAAAATTTTGTAGGTGAATGTAGAGGGATACAACATGGGTGCACCACTTGACATGGCGGTGCTGGATGGAACTTGGCGCCTGCAGTACACTTCTGCCCCGGATGTTGTCGTTCTTTTGGAAGCTGCTGCAAGGCTTCCTTTCTTTCAGGTGCCATCACTGAAATTCTTTCATCGGATTCCTTTTCTTTTTCTAGGAGAAGGTTTAGTTCTCAGCTGCTACAAAGTTTAGGCAATGTTAACTAAAGTTTTGTTTTGATATCTTGCTGTCATATTGGGGTAGGTTGGGCAGATCTTCCAGAAATTTGAATGCAGGGATCAGCTCAGAGGAGGTGTTATCCGAAATATTGTTCGATGGAGTATTCCGAATTTGTTAGAGGTAAACTTCTACTTTCAATCTCTGCACCTGTGTTATCTTGAATTGGGTAAATATAGATCCTCAAGCAGTTTATTTCCATTCACTGTTATTGGCTTGTGAAACTTTTCTTTTTGTTTCAGGCATCAATGCTAGCTTCAAATATGTCCACCTCAAAAGATACTCAACTGTTTAATATTGTTGAAGAAAATGTTAATAATGTTGTCTTCCCTTAACATTACAGGAACAAGAAGGTGCAACTCTGGTTGTTTCTGCTAAGTTCGATGTTGTTTCTGTGCGGAACATCTACCTTCAGTTTGAAGAGGTTACCCCTGTTTTCCACTTTAAAAACCTGTACTTCCTAAAAAGTTAAGGTTTGTCACATGCAACTGTTTTTCAACCTGGGACGTTAGTCAAACATGGAGGAATATGCATGGTAGCAATTCATGGCCATGTCAAGTCGATTGATCAGTGACATCTTCCCAGGTTTGCAGAAGCCATAAACAGTTTGGCCGGAGTTTTTTGAAATATGACTGCCTCTAGGAATTTTATAATCTCGTACTAGAATTAAATAGCCTTAACCCTTAAATTTGCCTAGTTAGTGTTTAAAATAAAGCTCAGGCGATACCAAATGCATCACTGTCTTCTTGTGAGACTTTGATACGCATAAACTCATCTATGATCACGTATTATTTGTTTTCATGCCCTTCTATAAAGCTCTAGTTTTATACCCTTACATTTGCAAAGAAAATACTTATCTTGGTAAACAGGCCTTTTAGTACTGTTTCCAGATCATGCTTAAAGATTTTCTAAATTTACTAGTGGAAGTTAAAAGTGGATGCATAAACATTCATTCATGCGTACATATGTACATATATGTAAATAAATGATTTCACGTCTCTAAGTTGTATTTGACAGATAAAAGTTCAAGATATAAACATCAGTGAACAACTGCAAGTTCTGATTGCTCCAGCACTCCTTCCACGGTCATTTTTAAGTCTACAGGTACCTAATTATTGCCTGGATTTCTGGTTGGAATTTGGCATTACTTGACTTTGTATTCCTCCATTTGCATAATCTCCATGTTAAGCTTGAAGTCCTACATCCAGTTATATCCATAAATTTAGATTTTGGAAGATCTTCTCTGATCTTCGGATGGTGACTGATTGTCATCTGTGAGGTCGAGAGCTCAAATGAACTGATGTACTTTTTCTCTGCTTTGATGCTTCGTCATAATATGCAGCAACCTATCTCCAAAAAGTGATATTCTTAACGTTCATATTGATGACAGCAAATTCAGGTCGTTAGATTGTCTAGCAATCATGTAGAAGCGTGTTTCCACATGCATTCACAGTTGATTGTACATCGGTATTTATTTTTCTAATCAACAAGGAGAAAACAGAAGATTACAACGAAGTTAATCTAGACCAGGTTACTCCACTGTAATCATCATGCATTGCTTTGAGAACAGGATCAGGGGATTTGTGAAAATATGAATGCCCAGCGGTAAACTTAAAGCAAAACTTGCCAATCCATAAGCTATTTTATGTCCTCAATACGTATGCACCACCTCTACTTCTCAGTCCATATGCGTCAACTCCCAGATAGCCTGTAGCATTGTGTTTAGACTTCTGCTCATTTCCCATACTGTTTATCTGCTGTGCAGCAGCTAAACAGTCCAATTCAAGGATCACCTGACGTCCTCCAATTTTCCAAGCTTGATCAAGACCACCATGTGCGCCCCATGGTTCATACTCATAAGTGTTACAATACCTGATATTGCGAGCAAAACCCCACAACCACTTACCAGCAGAATCCTGAATAACCCCTCCTGATGCTGCTGTTGCCATGCCATTTTTGAATGCTCCATCAATATTAAGTTTCCATTTGTTGGATGGGAGAGGCAGCCAGCCACTGAATGTTTAATGTTTATGTGCAGATTTTGCAGTTTCTCCGAACCTTCAGAGCTCAAATTCCTGTAAGAAACCCTGGGACTGGAAGGTATATCATCAACTTCATGTATTACCTTAGCTTAATCTTCAATTCTGAATATGGACCATATGCATTTTTAAGCATGTCTGATTGCAGGAGATCAGTAGGAGGACTTTATTACCTTTCGTATCTGGATCGGAATATGCTGTTGGGCAGAGCTGTCGGCGGTGGTGGAGTATTTGTGTTTACAAAGGCTCAACCCCTTGAGCTCTAAAGCACGAGGACCGGAAACAATCAAATAGTTGTCATTACTCGTTAAGTCCTAAGCAACAAAAGGATAAGTGTAACTAAAATGCCTTCTAAATTTTCCGAAGTGATGTAATGTTAATAGCAATACATTTTTTACGGTGAATGTAGCCGAAGAGAATCACGCAGTGCGAAGCCATTTTTTACCTTCACCTATCTCCATTGGGGAATCTTCTAGCACTGTGGGATCCTTCGGATCCAATGCCCAATCTGTACTTCCTTAACAGCTGAAATATCCCGTTCGCAGACTCAAGAATCGTCCCCTTCCTCTCGAAGCCAGCAACTCTGATTTATCATAGCCCTCCTCAGTACCACATTGATTGACAGGTTCCACTCAAATGGTATCTTTTTCGAGCCATACGCAATCCGAATGCACAAAACCATGTTCCACACAAAAAGCAAAAAATTGTCAATCTCTTGTATTGGAATGTGGCATAAATAGATTGTTTGTTATACAATACTAATTCCTTCCTCCTTTTCAAAGGCTCTCGAATATCTATCCAAACTCGAATATTCAATATTCCCCAATGCCCCTGTGAATAGATTTCCAATCATAGGTCACGGAAGTCCCTAGGAAAGCCTCAAATTACTTCGCCATGCCCTTTGACATTAACCCTATTGGGGGACCGTCACCAGCATCTCTCATCCCATTGCCAGAATTGAGTTGCCACGCATCATCCTCCCCGCACTCCATGGACAATACTGCCGATACGGCTTCCATACCCGTCACAAAACAACAGAAACAAACCGAGTCCTACCCAAATATGAAAATCCGATGAGCAAACCACCCTATGATGCTAGATGAAGCAAACAGAAAATACGCCAAAAAGCAGACTTTCCATAATGTATACCAATTTTTAAATTTCAAAAAATTAAATCTTAAATTAATGCACAATAAAGAGATGAAATTATGATCATTTTACAAAATACAACACTTACATGTATCAAGAAGGAAGACCTCATGGAAAACAAAACCTTCGATTGTAGTATTCAATTTCTACATTTATTATTAATACTCGAAATCAAATTGGAATAGGTAATTTTAACACAAATATGAAATTAAAAAATGATTAAATTCATGGACTACTAGACACAGATATTATAATTTATTTTTTTTTGAAAAGGCAGATATTATAATTCTTAAAAGGCATAAATGCAAAATTAGCCCCTAACGTTTGATAGTTTTCTCACTTTGGCCCTTATCGTATTTTTGGGTCATTTTCATACACAACCTTTGTTTTTTTGGTCAAATTGGTCATTTTTTAACGGTTTTACTGACGTAGCCGTTAGTTGACTAACGGTGCTGACGTGGCAAAAAAAATTTCCATTTAGGCAAGTCCACATATGCAGTTGCTGACGTGGCACTATTTCGTCTTATATGCCACATTAGCATATAATTAATTTTTTGCTGATGTGGCATATTTTATCTTATATGCCACGTCAGCAGTTGCATACGTGGCAGTGTTCATATGGGGGAAAAATTTGCCACGTCAGCAAGACTGTTAAAAAATAATCAATTTGACAAAAAAATAAAAGTTGTGTATGAAAATAACCCAAAAAAACGATAAGGGCCAAAGTGACAAAATCACCAAACGTTAGGGGCTATTTTTGCACTTATGCCTTCTTAAAACTGACTAACTTGATTAACAGTTAAAACTGTCAAATTATCAATAACACACGTGACATTATTTTGGCGGAGTCACGTGGGAGTCTGAATGTTCGGTACAACTTTAAACTATAAAGAAGAAATACATTAGGATACACATTTATTCCGTGAATAAAACAAAATATACCATTATTCCATGTTGTTATCCAAAATTTGAGATTAAATGTTTATAATGAAAATTAAATTTATATAAAAGGTTAAACTTACTTTTATGCTAATTTTAAAAGTTATCATTATTAGTTAATTACTGATCAAAATAGATAAATTTGAATAATTGTGTGATAAAAAAATACTAATAGTTGTGTGATTATTAGTAGGAGTGTTCATAATTGGATACCTGCAATTTCGGATATCTAGATTTTCGAGTATTAAAAATGTCGACCTGTGATCCGATCCTTGAATACTGGGTAACCGAAATTTTGGGTACCTATAAATCGGATACGCGTATTTTCGGGTCACATGGTACTTGGATTAAATTTGTGCAAATTTTTTTTACAAATCATACAATTTATAGTGATTCAAAGTGACAAGCTTAAAAAATTCAATGTAGATAATAACATAATCCAAATATAAAGTTTAAAAATTCAAATATAAAGTTATAAATCCAAATTACATAATTCAAAAATAAATCTTCAAAAAATACAATTAAAGATAAAACATATAATTGTGTACTCATCAATCATCATGGCATGCATGATGTGATGTCCGAAACTTCGTTTGTCTCATCAATGATAATAGTTGATTGTTCTAAAATCAAATCTTGCATCTCTACAAAAAAACATTTCAAATATACAACAACAATGTATGCTTAAAAATATAAAGATTTAAATATCTAAACTATATAAATAAATATTATAAAATAAAAATAATAAATTTAAAATCGAAAACTAACCTTCTTCCAAATTCTCCAATACTAGCAAGTTCTCCTCTATCATAAATTGAAAATCAATTTAAGTTTTAACTAAAAAAATGTAAATAATTTAAAAATAAAAAATTACAAATACAAATAGGTAACCGGATCAGGTACCCGTGAAATTTAGAAATTGTGGCCCGAGCCCGACCCGTGAACCCATAAAAATAGCAGGTCTAGTGTCCAGCCTAATTTTTTTTTAAATATTTATTTATTTTTTTTATCGGATCAACAGATCGAATATTTTTCAACAACCCTAATTACTAATGTAGTTTGCCCATAAAAAATATATCAATATTATTTTTACAATTAAATTTAAATATAAAATAATTTTTTATTATTTTAAATAGTAAATTGATCCATTTGAATAAATCGAACTCGAAGTTAAAAATTCTTTTAAGATCAAGCCTTAGATTAGTCTTATCCATGAACACCTTTAATAGTAATAAAATCTCTTCATAAGTTATTTATTCAATTCATATTAAATTATATTTGGATAAATATTTTTAATTAATCCAAACTATTTATATAAAAAAATTTAATTAATTTTAAATATAAAGTATATGAAATATTAGTGTAATTTTTTTAAACAAGGATAAAAATTATAAATCGGTTGAATTAAATTTAAATATATTATGTAAAAATTTTGTTCAAATACATTATATAAAAATTTCAATACTAAATCTATTAGCTTTGTATTCCGCCAAAATGGGTTCATTTTTATATAAAATTCTTTTAATATAGTGTACTTTGAAAAATAAATAATTAGATTTAATCTAAATATATTTAAAGTTTGTATCATTATTTAAAAATTATTTTATACTAATATTCTATAATTAAATTTACATAAACTCTTTTAATATATAATTAATATGATTTAAATTTAAAAAAATTGATAAAATTTGATTTAATATGGATGGAATGAATAATTCAAGGTTTGGAGAGACTTTATCATTATTCATAGAGTAAATAGTACCTCTTTTAATAATATGAAAATTTTATATTATATATATATTTTTTTGTAATTTTTATGTACTTTTAAAGAGTATGAGCTAAATGACAAAAAAAATTGTAAATAATGTGGGTTAAAAAAATTATTTTGCCTTTCTTATAACCGCCACATCAACAACACTAATGAATAAAGTGACATAAGGACCAGTATTTTTAAATCAGCAAAAGTCTAGGGATCCAATGTTTTAAAATTAAAGTATAGGAATTAAATTGTAAATTTTATAAGAGTACAGTAACCTTTTACATATTTAAACCCCAAAAATAACTTAACCGCGGAAAAAACAAAGAGAAAACTGTAGAAAAAAAAAGGGAAAGGAAGTAAAATAAATAAAATTCCAATTGGCAGCTTTAAGGGTCGCCATTTTCTCTGCATATGCAACAAAAGCCAAAAGGTAAAGGAATGAAGCCACTCATGTATCCCTAGATTCACGCACTGTTGCCTTATTTTTCCTTCGCTCAATTCCCCAACTTTCATACACGAATTCTTCCTTCTTTTTTATCCTGGAGGATTTGCTTCATCCCTTGATCATCTCATTTGCTGTGGCTAACCTCCAATTTCCCACTAATCAGTGAGTGTTTCCTTTTTCTTCTCGTAAATCTTTCGCTGTCGTTTGCTTTGATCTCTCTTAATTGCTCGAGCACTTGATATCTTGAAATTTTTGTTCAAAATTTACTGGATTTTTCTACTACTTAATCTTATTATATCTTGATCTAATTGATTCATTTTCTCTTGATTAAGAATTTATGATCTCAGTGATAAAAATCTATTTATTGCCTTCTTTCACTGGCTTCTATTTGAACTGAAATGAACAGTGTATTGGCAATGTATATTTCACTGGAGTATTGTTATGAATATTTGATTTATTTATGTTATTTCTATACACAAATTTCTTTCTGCTGTGGAAGCGCTCTGCTTATTGTAAACTAAGGGGGGTGGAATTTACAATTGAGATACAATGTTCTTCTCCTGCTACAAACTTTTTTAAGAAAATTGTGTGCTTTGCAGGTAGATTTCGTGTTGCAATCAAGTTTTTTCTTGGTTGTTTGCCTTTTCCATGTAACTAGATTGTAGACCAGAGCATCCTTTTGGTTTCAATGGGCACACGGAAGATTTGCCATTGGAAATCAGGGGTTAGTAGTTGCCAAGGTCACATTCCTGGCTCATTAAAAGGTGAGGCGAAGGAAAAGGAAGATGACCCTCTCTACGGGGCAGACTCAGGTGATGATCTGGATGACTTTGACTTCAAGGGAATTAGCAGTGAGCTTGGCATGGTGGAAGGTCAGGTTTGCAGTATACCATATGAACTTTTTGATCTACCAGATTTAAGGGATATATTGTCATTGGACACATGGAACTCATGCTTGACAGATGAAGAACGGTTTTCTTTATCTGCCTACCTTCCCGATATGGACGAATGGACCTTTTGGTTGACTATGAAAGATCTTTTCAGTGGTAGTGATATGTATTTTGGGAATCCCATGGATACATTTTTCAAAAGATTGAAAGGTGGGTTTTATCCTCCAAAGATTTCTCGTCTCAGAGAGACCTTGCAGTCTCTTGAGAGGAGAAAATATTACCATGCAATAAGATCTTATCATTACAAAATGGTTCAAATGTTCACAGACATGAGAAGGTTGTGGGATCAATGTGACATGAGTGCTGGTGTTTCCGAAAGATTATATATGTGGAGAACAAGGAGGAAATGTGCGGATGTGAATGCCAATTTGCTTGACCTTAATGCAGTTCCTAGGGATGAATATCTGTTAAATGAGGATGTTAATTCGGATGCACTCATGTCCCATTTACCAAAGAGAATGAAGACTTGGGAAACTGTTAAAGAAAAAACCAATGTTGTCAGTCCATCTGCCAATGGCATGAACTTTATTGCCCCAAACTGCAGCACAAAGGGTGTTCTGAAGGTTAAAACTACTGGCAATGCTACTCACAGTCACAACGAAAAGATGGTTGTAGGTGACATATCAGAACAATGCCGTTCAGTACCCAAGGGCCTGTTGAAAGTAGTTCCAAAAGTTCCTTCTGTCCTACCCCAAGTATCAAAAGTGTTCTCAAGAAGGTCACAGAAGGGATTGCTTGTGGGTGCCCAAGATTTACAAGATCGCACGGTGCCTAATTCAGCAACACCTGCATACTCGGAAAATGTAGGTAGATTTAGTAGGTCACCATTTCTATGGCAAAAGGTTGCTGGTAGCAAAATGAACCCTGAGCAATCTCAAAGTATGTTAGTTCATCAGGATAGTGCTTTAGGAAGCAGTAGATATGTACAAAACTCTAGTGAAAATAGAAGCAAGGAAGTTGGCATTGCTGATTTAGGTAAACATAAATTGTTCGAACTTGATGAGGAAAGTGTAATTGGTTCAAAGAGATGCAAATTTGGTCAGAATTTGTGGCAGAACTTCGACAGGGGAAAGAAAGGATTGTTTTCATTCCCATTTACTGACCAATACCATGGAGGAGAGAGGCAGACCAGAGTCTTGCAAAAAGAGTGTATGACTATCCTTCCAAGAGTTGCTGAAGCAGTCTCAAGTTCGGGAATTGAAGGTGGTTTGCAGGAGAAGTTAATTGTTTTTCCTAGCCAAATGAAGAACCCGAGTGATTTTGAAGCGGAAAATTCAGAGAAGCCAAGTAAACCTAGTGGTTCGGAGAGGCTTAAGTATGATGTTACCCTTCCTTTGACGTACAAGCGAAGAAAGTCTCAAGTAAAAAACTCATCAGGCTTCACCAACTCATTAATAACCGGTACTGATATAAGACCTGGTAATCCAAAAGAACCAAACCAAGCTTTGGGAGAGAATACCAAGGCATTGAAGATAAAATTCATGGGTTGGGAAAATATTCCTTTGAACAGGGATTCTTGAACAGCGTGTCGAGGACTAAAATGTTGTTAGCTCCTCCTTATATGAAAACCTGCCACATCTTGTGGTGAAATCACTCCTCTGTTTGAGGCTTCGTCTCTATGTATAAGTCAGTATATATCTCAGAAAAAAAGCTCTTATTATCGTCTGATGGTTGTCAACTGTTCTCCACATATATTTTTTTGGTCAATCAAGTAAGAGTAATATAATATGTTTGACTGCCTTTGCATTACCATTCTCCGGTGGTATGCATATAAGATTTTATGAAAGGTATTGGACCGAAGTCTATGTTGGGCCTCCAAGTTCCACACAAAATCATCTGGGTATAAGTTAAAGAGTGCGAAATTGAGATCTTGCATGGAAATATATATCATCTAAAGCTAACCCATGCACCAACTAAACATAATAATACTATAACAACTCAAGGTAACCTATGGCTTAATATCTTAAGCTATCAATCTAAATTATAAAAGCAAATCTATTGTCTATCAATGGCTTCTTGATCAGGTCGCCATCAAATTACTAAAATTCAGATTGGCAGCTTGGCAACTTGGCATGTCAAAACTAATGGCAGAAGAGAGAAAAAAAGAAAAGTAGGAGGTATATCTGAAAGATAGGTAGTATTCCTTTCGGCTGCTTCTATATCTACTGTTCTACATTCTCTGCCTTTTTGGTACATTCTATTCTGACTAGTTATTCCTTTCTCACAGCATCGACATCGTCAGACTGTTCAAGGAACTGACGCTAATTCATCCTTTTGGAAATTCCCAGAACCGACAAATTTATTTTAAAAAGGGGTAATTTCTCTAGTGGAGAACCCAACAAGAAAAAAAGAAGAAGCTTTAAGCATCGGTTGAAATGGCTAGACCGATGCTACCCCATCCTCAACATCCATCTTGCTCCTCCAACAATCAATTCAACATGGCTTCTCACAATAATAGTCCTTACCTCTCCATTTCACCAGTTCCCTCCTCCGGCAGCAGTAAGTTTTATTTGATCTTTTGCTCGGGATTGATCTTGAAACTGCATTGTTGACTGGTTGGTTTTTACTTTTACAGGGCCAATGGGTACGTTATGCAACGCCTTGAACCGATGCGCTAGAAAAGCCGAGGCCCTTGCTGACGACTTTTGGAACCACTGTGAGATTTTCTGAACACGGCTATTTGGCAATAAACTTAGATTTTTGTATGTGGTTATGGTTCTTACATGCAATCTTATTTTGTCTGAAAGCAGTGAGGGTGAGCCCTAGTATTACTGATGCTGCAGTGGCAAGGATTGCTCAAGGGACAAAGCTACTTGCAGAAGGAGGGCATGATAGGTTGTTCCGACAGACATTTCAGATCTTGCCAGGGGAAAAGCTCTTACATTCATACGTTTGCTATCTATCGACTTCCTCTGGACCAGTCATCGGTACTCTTTACATATCCAATAAAAGAATAGCGTTTTGTAGTGATTATCCCCTTTGTTATTATGATGCACCAGGCTACCAGCACTGGATGTATTATAAGGTATCTCCTTCACTTTTGATTCTATATTTTTTAGCTTTGTTATGTAAGTCCACCTAATACTAAACATATTCTTGCTGCCATGCCTCCCTTCCGTGGTTATATATTGCCCCTATCTTTTGCATAACAAGTTCAATAACACCTCACAGTGAAGACAAACCGAAATTTTCAGCTTTGGAAAAGGAAATAAATGTTAGGGTAGTACCATGATACTTGGTTCTGTTCTAATGTCGGTTGAGTTCTTTTGGTAGTTAAACTTATGATATAGCACGGTGATTTCCTTTCTTTGTCAATCATAGCTGGTCTCTCTTTTCCCTTTGCAGCTCAGAAGAATATAGTCGGTCACTTAGCATAGCTGCCCCGAGTTTTAAGAAGCTCCAAATTTGGTAACCAATGATTATAGTAGCATCAAACCCAAGTCCAATCCCGAAGTGTTGAGATACAAAGCACTGCAGCCACCGATTTGTCCTTAATTCAGTGTCTAAGTATAAGCTGCATAAATTTCTATATGGGCTTTCTCTTATTATTTTTGTCTGATTCCAATCTTCCCTGGATTACTTTCATATTCTCATTTATCCTTTTCTTCATTGTTGCTACTGTTTTCATTTCTGGTTGTCTGGACTGCTTTGCTGCTGAATCTAAATTTCTGAGAATTGATCTATGGTATTGCCATATTGCTATAGGTGGTGATTGAGCTTGATAAGTTGGCTACAGTCGATCCTTCGGCAAACAGATTGAACCCTTCCGAAAAATATATTCATATGATTACCAGAGATGGCTATGAATTTTGGTTTATGGGGTTTATATCATACGACAAGGCACTCAAGTCTTTAAATGAAGCTTTGCAGCACAGTCGCGGCACATTATCACTGTTCTAAGAAAGTCATTCAGGTCTTTTAGTATTGAGAAAGTGGCATATCTGACCACTGGAAATTGCTGAAGTGATAGAGACGAATCAGATAAGGAGTAATGGAATGTAATAATTAATCTTATCTTTTACTTACAAGTTACGAGGTCGAGTATCTGTTTAGACACTTGCAGTAGATTGTCTTTGTGTTATTAAAGGTTGTAAAAAGATTGTTTATCTTGGTTTAAGGTGGGTAAATGATCTGATGACTGCTGAAAAGATTGTTTATTTTGTTTTAGTAAGATTTAATTGTTTTTAGTCGTTCATTCTCGAAATTAATAGATTAAATTATTTTAATTTTTTAAGAAAAATTAATTTGAGAAATTGAAAGAGACTAGAAAATTGTTTTTACCCAGTAACATATAACCTTAAATTGTTGAAAGTCAACTAGTAATAATTAGATTTTCTTAGTTAAAATATAATTACCAAAAACAACATAGAAAGTCTGTCTTCGGTAAATAACGAAAATATCTCAAGAGTTAACTGTCATGGTCATGGAAGTCCCAAAAAAGAAAAAAGGTCATGGGAGGGAGCTATCAGGCCTCGAAAAAAGGTCAGGTTTTCCCCATCCCTTGGACGTCATTGACACTTCAAACAAGCCAATCAACACCGTCTTCCTCAAGTTAAATCATTGTTCTTCAGAACTTTTGCCAATTATCTAATCTATTTCTCCCTCCTCTCCCTTTACCTTCATCAATAACAACTACAAGGGAAGGTCTCAACTCAAGATACAACCCCCCTTTAATCCCCGCTTCTCTTTGACCCTTTCTTCAACCTCGGAAATGAAGAAAATGGCGACTCCTCTGCTCTTTTTCGCTACCTTTTTGTTACTTCTCGCCACGATTCACCCAAAGGTATTATGGGATTTCATGTTTTTTCCCTCTTAATTTGGGTCCCATTTATCATTTTTCGGATCGTAAACTTTAGTTCCTTTATTGTTCTGGTTCTCAGACCTATAATCTGTGTTGATAAATGTAAATATTATGTGAAGGTGCCGTGATATTTGTTTGACTTTGATAAATTGTAATAGTATCCAGAATCTGAGTTCTAGAATATTGTCTTCAGTCTTTCCGATTGAAACTAAATTTTCCGACTTTTTTGGAGCTGATAGTGTTGAAAAGACAAATTTTTTCTGTGTTGTCCTGTTAGTGTTCCTCTCCAAAATCTGTTCTTCGGGATTCGTGTAGCTTGCTTATGTACGATAGTTGTGACCCAGTTTGTGATGAACTGAAAAAATGTTTTTATCAACGGGAGACTCTTGGGGAATCTTATTTATTGATACCTGATTCTTAGAGCGCATTGCTGGTAGCCTGTTAGTTTTGCTTTTATCTGTGGTTGCCATCATTGGTGTGCTAGATTAGCTGTTGATAGATTCTTGTACTTGTGCATCCAGGATTCTATGGTAAATTAGATATTTTTGGTGTCTATTTCATTACCATTTGTTGCTTTATTGGGCATGCATGTATAAATTTTTAGAAGTTCTATTAGGTACTTAGTTGATACCTGTATTGTCAGCAGGTGATTGCCGTGGGACAACCTTCTGAGGTCAAGCTTAACTCTCGAATCCTTCAGGTATTTCCCGGTTGAATTTCTTTATGCAAAAAACAAGGGGGTAAAATAAAATATATATATTAGTTCTTTACTCTCACCATGATCATGTAGGATTCAATTGTCAAACAAGTAAATGAAAACCCCAAGGCTGGATGGAAAGCTGCCCTGAATCCTAGATTTTCTAATTACACTGTAAGTTGGCTAGTTTGCACCTTTGGACTGATCTTTGATCTTTCTATTTCTTAGAGATACGTGTGTAGACCTGGATGCTTACTAGTTCCAAATTTGTCATTTTCGGTACAAAGGTTGGTGAGTTTAAGCACATTCTTGGAGTCAAACCGACACCGAAGAAGGAACTTCTGGGCATTCCTATTATAAGGCATGACAAATCCTTAAAGATGCCTGCCAATTTTGATGCTAGAACAGCTTGGCCACAATGTAGCACAATTGGAAGAATTCTTGGTGAGTTATGTGCTAGTTTATAAGATTTTGCTGCTTCTGAACAAAGGACTGATGATATTCTTTTCTGTATGATCAATCAATTCTTGGACCCATTTCCAATTTGAAGATCAGGTAATTCCATTTTCATTTCTCTCGATTTTTATATCTCATATTTATGTAAATTCTTATTTTGTTGAGCTGATGATGATTTAGGGTCACTGTGGTTCTTGTTGGGCTTTTGGTGCTGTTGAATCACTATCTGATCGGTTCTGTATCCATTTTGGCCTGGTAAATGGAACTTTTGTTTTTAAACAAGGAGGAAATCACTTACAGGCCATGGCAAATTTTTTCAGTACTCACAGAGTATTTCATTGCAGAATATATCTTTGTCTGTTAACGATCTTCTCGCGTGCTGTGGCTTTTTATGTGGAAGTGGTTGTGATGGGGGGGTTCCAATATCTGCTTGGCGATATTTTGTGCGCTCCGGTGTTGTCACTGAGGAGGTATTATTATTGCTATTATCATAATTATTCTGCTACTGAACATACGGAGGGAAGGATGTAGTTTGTTCTCAGTAATGAACAAATTCTTCCTCTTGCAGTGTGATCCGTACTTCGATGATATTGGCTGTTCTCACCCTGGTTGTGAGCCTGCATATCCTACTCCAATGTGTGAGAAAAAGTGCATTAAGGGGAACCAGCTCTGGAGTCAGTCCAAGCACTATAGTGCTAGGGCATATAGAATCAACTCGGATCCAGCTGATATCATGGCTGAAGTTTATAAGAATGGACCTGTTGAGGTCGCCTTCACCGTTTATGAGGTAAAGAAAGCACATATATTTTTCTAGTTAAGTTTGCTGCTTTGCTTTTCTTGGCGAGCAATTTCAATGTGGTCAGCTTGGCTTTGAAACTAGTACTTTTGTATGAGACCCCTAGGGGCAAAGCTGGCATGTTTTCAGCCCTTAACTATCAGATTAGTTGTTCGGTTTGATTTTCCTTGATAACTGCTGCTTATTGCATATTAATTAGCTCTTCAAACCCAAAATGCATGAAAATAAGCATAACGAAGAGAGATGTGGTAGTTGATTTCCTAATTTATTTTCATGATTCTCCAGGATTTTGCTCACTACAAATCTGGAGTTTACAAGCATGTGACAGGCGGTGTTATGGGAGGTCATGCAGTTAAGCTTATCGGGTGGGGAACTTCTGATGATGGGGAGGATTACTGGGTATGTTTGAATGATTTTATCTTTGGGAAAATCATCTAGGAATCATGTAAAATTTTTATTGAGTTAATATTTTAATATTCTAATTTTCTCCCTATTGCAGCTCCTTGCAAACCAGTGGAATAAAGGCTGGGGGGAAGTATGTTTTTACATGAAACTTTCTGTTCATATTCATTTAGGAACAAAAAGAAAAATGTGTTTAGGATGCTTATATATTGATTATCCTAATTTTGAATTACAGGATGGTTACTTCAAGATCAGAAGGGGCACAAATGAGTGTGGTATCGAAGATGATGTGGTAGCAGGTTTGCCTTCAACCAAAAATCTTGTGAGAGAGGTAGCTGATATGGACATTCTCAAAGCTGCTTCATTTTGAGAGTAATTCATTTAGTCATGTCTATTATTATTATCCCTTATCAGCCAAGATACCTATATATATTGTTGTGCTTCACCATAATAATAATGTACCCACATGAACTCTTAAATTTCTGATATAATATAAAAATGGATTGCTACAACACTTTGTTCCATTTCCTGTTTGAGAGGATTTCTTTAATCCTGTTGTTTCTCTTTGCCATCCCTTCACTCTCTTTGAGACCAAAGGAACCAATTTCAACATGCACTTTCTTTCTTCATAGGGGGAAAGGTACATACTATCTAATTGCCAATGTTGCTACTTTTGTATTCATAAGGGTAAGTGAGTTGTGGATTTAATCTTTATATTTTAATTTGATCAATTTTTGTCTTTATATTTTTAGAAATTTAGGTCAAGATTTAAACATGGCGATTAAATTTATTTGGTTAAATTTTGTTATTAATTTTTACTATGCATAAAATTGTAGATTTAGTTCATGTTATCTAATTTAATCATTTTTAGTCCCTATATTTTTTAAAATTTAAAATTTTAATCTTGATGCAAAAAAAAGTAGTATAAATCCATTAACTAATTTTTAAAGAAATATATGAAATGACAAGCTAATATATATAACAATATGTTTAGAAATAACATAACTCATGGATTTAATGAGTACCATTTAATTATGACTTAAATTTTAAAATTTGAAAGATATAATGATTAAAATTAATCAAATTAAAATATAAAGACTAAATCTATAATTCAAATATAATACATGTTCTAAAAACAGAATTTAACTCAAAAAAATGAAAGATACAAAAATGGATGGTGGACGGGAACAGGAAGTAGGTGAGATCATATGATAATGTAATGACATAAAAAAAAATTAGGAGTGAGCATTCGATCGAATCGAATTAAAAACTTTCGAGTTAATCGAATTTTCGAATTTTATTTTATTATCCTAACTCGATTTGAAATTGTTACGAATCGAGTCGAGTGAGATAGAATTCAAATCGAATCGAATATATTTGTTGGAGTTAAATTAAAAAAAATTAATTTGGTGTTGTTTAATTTTATGTAATTTTAAAAAAAATATTTTTATTTAAAGTTTTTAAACATGATTATACAACGAAAAATTGAAATAAATAAGTAAAAAAGTCCAAACAAACAATGACAACACAATAAGATTATAATAAAAAAAACAAAAACAAAAGTTTAAGTAAACAATATTTGGGTAATGTAAAAGGTAAAAAATTAAAAATATTTGGGTTTAGTTTATGGATGAGATTTAATTTTTAGGGGAAAAATTGGGTAATTTAAAAGGTTTGAGTTTTGGGTGAAAATAAGGTAAAGTAAAAATATTTGGGTTTGGGTAATATAAATTTAAAATTAAAAATAATATAGTTTTATTTGGTTTATTCGAATTATTCGAGTTATTCGAATTCAAAAATTTAATTCGATTCGAACTCGAAATTCGAAAAAAAATTTAATTAGATTCGAATAATTTAAAATTCGAAATTTTTTTAAAATTTTTTAATTTGAATCCAGTTTTACTATTTTTTTAAAAAACCCATATAATACTCTGATACGAAAGTGCCTTAAATCAAAGATAGGAACCCAAATGACTAAACTGGAGTAGTTGAAGTTGAAGAACAGACAAGTAATCTGATGATGTAATGAGATCATATCAGATAAGATATGATGGACACTGAATCACCTTGTCATGCATTGGATGCAATTTGGAACCGACACATGCAAATATCCTGCCTTTATTATTTTAATTCCTTTGGTGGATTTTTGCAGCTGATAACACATGATATCCATGTAATATTATCAGAAACGACAAACATTAGTTTGACTAAGTGCTTTTTCATTATTGTTTGTATAGCAAGAAAGAGAGCAAAGGAAATAATCAAAGGAGGGCAATTAAATTGTGAACTAAGGAAGATGAATTGAAAATGCCAGTTTCTTTTGTTCGTCTTGATGAATTTTGAAGACACGGTTCCCAACCTGACAGACAGATTTTGGAAAATTTCTAGATCGTGCTAATGTTTTGATAATTGGTAAACATTGAAATCTTTAAAAAATGTTAATTTATGTTTAAAACAAGTTTATCAGCGGTAAACCAGATTGAAAACGAATAAGAAAATTCATTTTGGGAAGCAGACAAATAGAGTGTTATGGGGTGAGAGAAAAACAGCATATGCTGTGCACTCCATGCCAGCATTAGCATTAGCTTCACAATTCCCATTTACTTTTTAGGATCAATGAGTTGCCGAGTTTCTGTGAATTTCACTAAAAAGCAAAGCCCAAAGAGATAAGGAAGCACTGTGTCTTTTTTTTACCCATTTTAAACACGAGGAAAGCAAAGCAAATCTAACATAATTTAATTGTTGAAATGTTTTGAATAGAGTGGATTTGACGAAATAATACTCCTAATGGCTTATAGTATACCATTAATTATATCTCTCTAAAAACATGTCTTCCACGTTGCTACTCTGTTCGGGAAGAAAAAAGGGACAAAAAAAAAAAAGGTTCACATCATTCTGTCGTAAATGGATTGATTCAACAAGTCTCCTTTGTCTCTCTGTTAATGTTATTTAGTCTTAAAACAAGCACCAAAAAAGGTCCTCCATTTTTTTTAGATCTTCCGTATTCTTTGTTATGCTAGTATCACTTCCCTTTACTTTGCCATTCTTTCAAGCTAAAAAGTAAAAGTTTTTTTTTTTGCCATTGGTTTCTTAGAAATATAAAGGAGAAGGGTCAAGTTCCAATCTAGAAACGATTGAAGTTGAGCCCTTTTCTTGGCATTATCAAACTCTTTCTTCTTTTCATTTCTTTTCTGGCATTGGGTTCCTTTGAATTATCAAGTAAAAGGGTATGGTTGGAATCTTGGGAGGGATTGAAGTTAATTTTCTTTGCATTGTCTTCTAAGCTGGTATTGGGTTCATTAGTTTTTTTAAGGAAAAAGGGTATAGTTGAAATCTTGAGGAGGATTGAAGTGTTTTGCATGAGAAGATGTCGATGCCAAAGGAGATAGAGCAAGTGATGAAGATGAGAGGGGGATCTGTGTTGGGTAAAAAGACCATTCTCAAGAGCGACCATTTCCCTGGTTGCCAAAACAAGCGTTTGTCTCCCCAGATCGATGGTGCTCCCAATTACCGTCAGGTTCTTTCTCTTTAATTCTTCTTCTTCATTTTTAAACCTTTCTAGAGATTTCTCGACACATTTACAGGTTAATAAGTAGAAGGGTGAATTAGTTCACGTTTTGTACTTTCTTAACCTTTTTACAAGGCATACTGTGTACAGGTGCTCTCGAATCTCCTAGGATGAGTAACATTCTCTTTTACCACTTCAGTTCATGTCCTTCTTAAGTTCTTAATGAATGGTTTCTGTTGGATATTGTTTATACTTAGAAAGCAGTGTGGTAATATCATAGGTGCTTTAAATTGTAATTGTAGTTATAGGCTGAACTATTGAGATTCTGGTTTACTATGCCCTTCTAAGTATATTGTATGATGCAGATGCTGCCATGCTTACATATTGGAGTGCCAGTTTGATTGATGACTCTTTAACTTATGGCATGATCTATTTTGTTAAATATCATTCTTTTAAGTCATTTCCTTGTCCTTTTGTTTTCTGGTCTACTATTAACAGGCAGATTCTTTGCGTGTTCATGGTGTTGCCATTCCAACAATTGTTGGAATTCAAAATGTCCTTAATCATATTGGAGCTCAGAAAGATGGGAAACAAGCACACGTTCTTTGGATTAGTCTTCGAGAGGAACCGGTAAATAGATATCTCACCAATTGATTTCTGTTTTTTGATAAGGCCCTGGACAGGGACAGACTGCATAATTTAGTTGACATTTCGGATACTTCTATCCATCACTGAAAACATAATTATTTCATAAAAATAAAATTTGAGAATTGGGAGAAAAGTAGAAATCTGATTTAAGTTTCAGGACAAGTCATGATATTGAAGATAAGATTAATGTGGAAGCATAATATAAAGTCAACACTTGAAAGAAGCTGATAGCTTAAACTAAAGTCACTGGCCACAAAATAACCAAAAAATGGCGAGCAACCATGACTTAGTTGTACCTGGCTGAACCTGCTTATTCTGGAAAACAATTATTCTCTTTGCTTCTTCCCTGTTGTCATAGATCTAGGTGAACTAGTAGATTCAAAGGTTGTAGGGCATTGTTACTTTCGTCATAAATCTTATTTTATTTTTCTAAATAATTTCGATGAGTTAACTTTGAACCATAAGTTCTCTCATCCATGCTTTGATCATCCTGCAAAAACAAAAAGCAATTTTTTATGCCAATAAAAAATAACATATCTTATTGCTTGCTATGGTTTTGTTGATTTTAAAAGTGGAAATATAATACATGTATTCATTATTTATTCATTCGAAACTTTATAATGAGATTGTCTTGATTGTGGTGTACACATTGTTTTACATAAAAGTCAAAACTATTTTAGACTGTCAATTTAACAATTTGCTTCTTCTAATTATATATGTTTTCTTTACGCATAAATAGGTTGTATACATAAATGGGCATCCCTTTGTTTTGCGTGATGTCGAAAGGCCCTTCTCCAATCTTGAATATACGGTATGTTAGCATGAGGAAACTTTTAGATAATGCTTCTAGTTTTAACATCTGGTTTCTGGCTCTATCACTGTTTCTTTATTTCATGAACAGTGAATGGTCCCAATAGATGCTTCATTTTTGCAGCGCTGCCATGTACGCTTTAATAGTTTGTGTTTCTATTATCAACTAGCCATTTAATTTCCTTATCTCGCGTGAGTTAATGGTGCCTGAATTATTAAAAATGTACTGTGGTTTTAGATACAATATCTATATCCATATCATACAGTGTGCATGCATGTGCTAGCCAGCTGACATGTAGCCTTTATATTGAATAGGGAATCAATAGGGATAGAGTTGAGCAAATGGAAGCTCGATTAAAGGAAGATATTTTGATGGAAGCTGCAAGGTATTTCCTTTTATCCACTTTTTGTTTATCACGACTTGTAAATGTTATGTTACTTTGATTTCTTTACCATTGGTTTCCTGCTATGTGTGGTAGCAAATTTTTTTTGGAAATCTGACATGGCAGATATGGAAATAAGATCCTTGTCACTGATGAACTGCCAGATGGTGAGATGGTGGACCAGTGGGAACAAGTATCCTGTAATTCAGTGAAAACACCATTAGAGGTATAAGCTTTTGAAAATAAGAAATGCGAATGATCTGCTAAAAGCTTGAATTATCATCTAAAACACTTTTTGGTTTCACTAGTATAGGTGTATGAGGAATTGCAACTTGCTGGGTACCTTGTTGACTATGAGCGTGTGCCTATAACAGATGAGAAGTCACCAAAGGAGCTAGATTTTGATATTCTGGTGAGTTCCAAGTTATTGGCCTTATTCTGCTTGTTGTTTTGAATAATTAAAATCATGTTAGCCTTTTTAGTCATCCTCCTTCGACTTTGTTACATACTTTCTACTAAATTTCTTCTAACACATGGACAACCACATGTCTCCATCCCAAATTTATGTCTTGGTGTGTTTTGGTTTGGTACTGTTTGACTGCAACTTTTCTTTAACAGCAATGGTGGAGGGCTGTTGAGAGATTGAATTTTCTGTGAGTTTTTCTCTTGGGTTGACTGATTGGAAATTAGTGGGTACTTTTCCCCTTCTTTATTTTGAGCTCTGTGACTTATGTAGAAACACATGGAAGTTCTGCAAAAGGTCTCATGTAGTAAATAAATATCTAGTTCTCAATGAACTTACTAGATAGTTTTCCTATTAAAAAAAGAAGTAAATAATTAGGAGAAGCTTACGTATTTACATGTTTTGTATATGTCAGGAGTATGGTGACTCAAAATCTTGGTTTTTTATTTTAAACTGAAGATCATCATAGAAGTGCCTGTATTTGGTGCTCGGATATCTTCTATATGGAAGCCTTGGTACGGCCATGGCAGTATTTGTCTATTTGATAAAATTCTTTTGTTACTTTACTTTAATGATCATTATATTTTGTTTTCTGCATAAGGAATATTTGTATATGAAGTCAATCTTGCGGTTTTATGATATAATCGAATATGTAAGCATTAATATCCACACATTGAACCTTTCTGATAAGTATTTTATTATCTCTTTCTTCCTTTCTGTTTCCAGGTTAATAAAATTTCTCAAGCAGACATAAGCACTGAGGTTATTTTTAATTGTCAAATGGGACGAGGAAGAACCACTACTGGCATGGTTATTGCAACTTTAGTTTATCTCAACAGAATCGGAGCTTCAGGTAGTGGTGTCTCTTTATTTGTGCAATTTTAACATAAACAAGCTACAAATTTTCTATTATTTATGCCATCCCTGTTGTCAATAAAAATATCTTTACATTATTCTGTTGGGATATTCAGTTTTTGGTTTGCTTGAATTTTCTCATTTCATATGTTTTGTTTGCACTTTTTTTATGCCAATACTGACCTCATAACAATATATGATGATATAGGTTGCTGACTGGGCCAATCCTTGTAAAATTTGTGACTGAAATTGATTAGATGTTAGAAGAAAGAAGGGTTTCCTCATCTTTCTCACTTTGTATTGGTCAATCAAATCTTTCTTATTGTTCTTGAAAAGCTTTCAAGTGAAATGTTCTTTGAAAGTTACTGATTCCCCTTTCTATATTAAAATCTTTTGTCTTCATTTATTCAATGATAACATGCTTCCTTGAATGCAATTGTTGCTTCTCTCCTTAGAATCAAATTCGTCCTCGAATCTCATAAATTTTTGGATTGAATACTTTTTACGATTTATGCTAGTAGTAGACTATTGGATCCTTTGTGGTAGTGATTTGAATTTGTAGCACCAAGAGAATCCTCGTGTGTTTGAAAAGGCACGATTGTTGAGGTGAAGTATGGTTGGAATTTTGAACTTGAACTAACTTCTTATTTAGGTACATGCTGTTGTCTTATAATTCTCTACTATGCTACCTAGTAGATGTGATAAAACTATTTAGTGTAAAGCAAAACTTTGTTTTATTTTTACTCTCTTCTGCTTTTTGAACTCTTTTGGGTTGTCTTCTTTGAAGGTTACTTTTAGGAGTTAAAGGTGAGGCTAAGTGCCCTGAAGAGCCATTTAGAGAACTATAGTAACATAGAGAAAGAAAAGCTTGTGATTGACTAATCTGGTATGGTTGACTGGAACTTGAGAAATGAGAACCTTTACGAGCTATGAAGCTATCTTGTCCTCTGTTGAATGGTCTAGCATGAATATATGTTGAGTCCTCATTTGAAGAGTCTAGCATCAAGCTACACCATCCCTGTTGACTAAATATTTTGAAAAAAATAGAAAATGCAAGATGATCCTCCACTTTATAGAAATGGTGCTAGGAACCTCTGTTAAAAATCATAACCAGGTTTGCATCAAATTTGTTATTTGTTATATGCAGCTTTACACTGCTTTCTGATAATATTTGACTTATATTTACTTCATCTGTGTAGTGTAAATGTGTAATAGGATTTAATGTAACATTCAGATTTCTAATGTATTTATATCTAATACCTAGGCATTCCAAGAACCAATTTAATTGGGAGAGTTTTCAATTCTGGTTCAAATATCACTAACAATCTGCCCAATTCTGAGGAGGCAATTTGTAGAGGAGAATATACACTCATAAGGAGCCTGATTCGGGTCCTAGAGGTATTTAATGCTGCTACTTGTTCTTGGTTGATTCTTTAACAATCTCTTGGGTCTTTTTTTCTTATAAATAGTGACATTCCCTTAGGGTGGTGTTGAAGGGAAAAGACAAGTGGACAAGGTAATTGACAAATGTGCTTCTATGCAGGTAGATGTGCTTCCTTTAGGTTTTTTAAGAATCCATTAATTCGGGTTTAGCTTCCAAGTTTCTTCTCTAAAGCTTAATGCAAATCTTCAATTGAGATAAAATTTCTGCTGGGCAGGCAATGGCCATAATACAGTTTTTGTTACAAGATTTTATGGTTGTGATCTGCAAGGCATTTAGTTTTATAGTAGGTAAATATAACTCATGATGTTTTTGCTTTAACTGCAAGCACAGAACCTCAGAGAAGCAATTGCCACTTATCGCAATAGCATTCTCCGTCAACCAGATGAGATGAAGAGGGAAGCTTCACTTTCATTTTTTGTGGAGTACTTGGAGAGATATTACTTTCTTATATGCTTTGCTGTATATATTCATTCAGAGAGGGAAGCTCTTCGTTCAAGTTCCTTTGATCATACCAGTTTTTCAGACTGGATGAAAGCAAGGCCAGAGCTGTATAGCATTATTCACAGGTAAAGATGGAAATGGAGTAGTGTTATAAGAAGTTTCGTAATTTACTCTGTAACTTGTGTGAATCCTTTATGATACTGAGTTTACCCTTGCTGAAGTAGTAGATATAGAAGTATTACTTATTGAATAAAAAAATAGAAGGGTCATTGAGTGAGTCAGGTTGAGAGACATTTTGGGAGACATAATTGAGAATTGACTAATAGTAATGTCTTTGCTGAAGCTGAGTTGCCTGAACATCTGAATCTCGCTTGCTTGTATTATCAAATTTTATCATTTAGTCACATTGATGTGGTAAATATTGCAAATATTTTGGTTGTTGCTTTGATGCTTCATGTCTTTGCCTTCTAAATGCTTAGCAGGTGCTCAATGAATGGTTCCCCATTGAATAGAAGTTGCTTTGTTGATTAAACTGCAACTGGTTCTAATTCAGCCATTAGATGTTGAATTGATCTGGATTAGGCTGCAACAAGTTCGAGCTTTTCTTTTTCTCCTTTAAGGACAATAATTTCTTCTCTCAAGGAATCATTCAATTGGTACAATATCTTCATTTTCTTTAACATATGGCTGTAAGCATCCTCCAAAGATTAAAAAGAACATCATCATTATCCGAGTCTTCATTAGAATTTGTTGGAACATGGTTTGGAACAATAGTAGTAAAAGCAACATAGTTGCTCACATCTTCATCTGCATCAGAACTTTCTTCATCACTCCAAGTGATTGACTGACTTCTCCTTCTTCTTAGTATTAGCACATTCTGATTGTGAGTGACTAAATCCCTTGCATTCATAACATTGAACATCCTTCTTCCTTATCTCATCGGTATCTACTTTAGTTCTCTTTTTAGCGAACTCTTCATGCTTTTGGTGAGCAAGACTAATTGCTTTTTGATCTCATCCATGTCCTCCATTGTCTGTTTCGCTGTTGGGGTAACCTTTTGAGCAATGAATGCCATGTTCTTTGGCAAACCCATTTTGTCACGTTTTGCTTCCTCCATATTCAACTCCTCAAAGGTTTGGAGTGAGCTTATTAACTCGTCCAGCTTGAGAGCGGTAATATCTTTGGTCTCCTCTATTGCCGTGACTTTAATGATGAACCGTTCTAATAAAGACCTCAACACTTTGCGTACCAATTTATCGTCAGAAAAACGCTCACCAAGACAGAAAGCCTCATTAGAAATCTCACATAATTTTGCATAAAACTCAAAGATTGTTTCATTTTCAAACATTTTCAAAATTTCAAACCTGTTGTTAAAATCTGAAGTTTTGATATGCGTATGACATTATTTTCTTCATGTTGGTTTTTCAAGATTGTCCATGCCTCCTTAGTAGATTCACGTACAGAAATGACTTTAAGTTGGTCCAAGTCAACTCCACTGAAAATGGCATTTAGGGCTAGTGAATTTCCATGAGAAGCCCTTTTTTTTGCATCGGTGTATTTGCTTCTTTCTTTAGGGCATGTGGTGCTATCAACAGCTTCCTAAGCTGCTTCGTTGACAGACATAATGAAAGCCCTCATACGAGCATTCCAATAAGCATAGTTTGTTGAATCAAGTAGCAACGGGGGTCGAGTAATAACTTTTGAAGTCCGCTCTGATATCAAGTACAAAATAACTAGTCTGCAAATATGATAAATTATTTTTGCTTAACATTCATTGTAATGGTAGTTAGAACGAATAAGGCAGCAAAAAAAAAGAGCAAAATGGAATCAACATAACTGATCTTGCTTAACGCAGTTGAAGAGAAATGCTTTAGTGAAGAAAGGAATGAAGAAGCATAAATGCATTCATAGCAACTTAGTATGCTTAGAAAATTATTTTGGATGAATGCTAAACTTGACTGCATTGTGAATGTTTATTTTCTTATTCTCAATGCAATGCTAAATTTGATTTTAAATTCATTTTTAAAAGAAAATAACCCAAATATTGAATGTGCGTTAGTGCATGCATTAATTGACAATGTATTGGCTCAGGTTGCTTCGGAGAGATCCTATGGGTGCACTTGGATATGCAAGTCTGAACCCATCTTTGACAATGGTTGTTGAATCTGCTGATGGTCGCCCTCATGAAGTGGGTGTAGTTGCTGCTCTGAGGAATGGAGAGGTTCTTGGGAGCCAGACTGTCCTAAAAAGTGACCATTGTCCTGGTTGTCAAAATGCAAGCTTACCAGAGAGAGTAGAGGGTGCTCCTAATTTCAGAGAGGTTCCTGGGTTTCCGGTTTATGGAGTTGCAAATCCAACTATTGATGGAATTCGATCTGTCATTCAAAGGATTGGCAGCTCCAAAGGTGGTCGTCGAGTTTTTTGGCACAATATGAGGGAAGAACCTGTCATCTATATTAATGGAAAGCCATTTGTTCTCCGTGAGGTTGAAAGGCCCTATAAAAACATGTTGGAGTACACGGTAAATTATGTCTACTTATTGTTATGTCTGTTACAATTTTGTTCAGGATCTTGTGGAGTAGCTATGGAACAAAAGGATCTCTAGTTGAGATGTTTCTCACACATTATAGTACAAGTTATTGAGCTTACTGTAGCATCAGTTTTGATTTATTACTCATTGCCTTCATATATTACTATATGTCTAGAAAGAAAATTAGTTGATCCATATCCATGTTGCTTGGTAACATTTTTCTAATAAATGAAGTGGTCTCTCAAGGGAAAAGGCACTTTGTTGAAGCATGCAATACTCAGCTGTCTCGACTGTTTATTGCAGTTTTATTTTTCTATAGTAATATTTGAGAAATAGGCTAAGTATGTTATAAAAACAGTTGATCTGAAAATTTCTTAGATACTAGGACATGGATGCTGACGCTAACTTATGCAGTTATATGTCATCATGAGATGGTGGAGACATTCATTTTATTTTGTTCAAAAGGCAGTAAAAACCACATGGACTATCCTATTACTCGTAGAATGGACTCTAATTAGAATTATGTATGCCAGGAATATAATAATTTGATTGGCAGTAATTGATTGAAATATTGGCAGTTATATACGAAATAAAATGGGTATTTCAAAAAGAGTGGAGAGAGTTGATATCTCCATTCAATTGATATATAAATTGATTGGCAGTGGTTGCTGGAGTCTAAATTGATATCTCCATTCAGGGAATTGATCGTGAGAGAGTGGAAAGGATGGAAGCTCGACTGAAGGAAGACATCCTGCGAGAAGCTAAACGCTATGAGGGTGCTATAATGGTCATTCATGAGACAGATGATGGGCAAATATTTGATGCTTGGGAGCATGTCAATTCTGATTCTGTACAAACTCCATTAGAGGTTTTTAAATGCTTAGAGGATGATGGTTTTCCTATTAAATATGCACGTGTGCCCATTACAGATGGCAAAGCTCCCAAAAGTTCTGACTTTGATACAGTGGCTAAAAACATTGCTTCTGCTTCAGAGCATACTGCTTTTGTATTCAATTGCCAGGTATTTCATTTTAAAAATTGTTTTGACGTGCTATATGGATTTGAGAGGCTTATTAAGTTTCTCTATTTGCCTTTTTCCCCATTCTCTCCTAAATGTGATTGTCTCTTTCTTTTCATAGATGGGAAGAGGGAGGACAACAACTGGTACTGTAATAGCTTGCCTTGTGAAGCTTCGAATTGATAATGGGAGACCAATTAAAGTTCTTCTTGATGAGATGTACCATGAACTTCCAGATGGGAGCTCCTCAAGTGGTGAAGAAAGTAGAAGTAATGCCACTAGATTGACCTCTAGCACTGTTAAAGTACGAACTAAAAATGAGCATGGCCGTGCATTTGGCATTGATGATATCCTATTGTTGTGGAAGATAACAAGATTATTTGATAATGGAGTGGAATGCCGTGAGGCCCTAGATGCAATCATTGATAGATGTTCAGCACTACAGAACATACGACAAGCAGTTCTTCAATACAGGAAAGTATTCAACCAACAGCATGTTGAGCCAAGGGTGAGGAGAGTAGCACTGAACCGTGGAGCTGAGTACTTGGAGCGGTACTTTTGTTTAATTGCCTTCGCTGCATATCTTGGAAGTGAAACATTTGATGGGTTTTGTGGACAAGGAGAATGCTTGATGACATTTGAGGATTGGTTGCATCAGAGACCAGAGATCCTAGCAATGAAATCGAGTATAAGATTAAGGCCTGGGCGATTTTTCACTGTTCCTGTAAATCTTCTTCTTTGTCTAGAATCAAGCTAAAGGCTTAACGAATGCATTGTTTCTAAGATTGTTATATTTTTACATTTTCTAAATTTTTTTTCTTTACATATGCTTTTGTAACAAATTTTGGTTTTTTTAATGCAGGAGGAGTTGAGAGCATCACTTGATTCACAGCATGGAGATGCTGTCATGGAGGCCATTGTGAAGGCACGCAATGGTTCTGTTTTAGGAAAAGGTTCTATACTTAAAATGTACTTCTTTCCTGAGAACTTCCAGCCACATCCAAATTCGTGGTGCACCACATGTGTTTAAGGTATGTTAAAAAAGAAAAATGACTTTCTTGAGTTGTATGAATAAGTTAAGGCCATCTAATTATTTAGGTCCTTCTACCTTGGAGTTGGATATATTTAGTTACTCAATAGATGTTTTAAAAGTTATCTTTTTGTAATAAATGTTGTCCATGAGATAGGTATTTCCTGTTAAATCTACCTGATGCATTGAAGATTTGAAGTGAATATTTACCTTTCCAAGAGTCCATTTCAAAGTTTACTGGAATGAGATATGTAATGTCTTACTCAACGTGGTTCATCAAATTGTGTCAAAAAACTTTTTATATGGTAAATGGAAATATGGCTTTTCTTTTCTTGATCTTTTTCACTTAGTGTATCAGATTGAATTTCGTCAATAATTAGGCTTGCATTCAAAACACGTAGTTTAGTTCAGTGCCTCTTATCCTATTGGCGTCACTCCTTTGCAAAACCCTTATATTATATGCCTCTGAACCTATTTGTTCCAGGTGGATGGATACCCTGTTTATAGCATGGCTACTCCAACAATTATTGGTGCTAAGGAGATGCTGGCATATCTTGGTGCGAAGGTCAATGCAGGATTTTCTGGTCAGAAAGTGGTGGTAACTGATCTGAGAGAAGAGGCAGTTGTGTACATTAATGGCACACCATTTGTACTGAGGGAGTTAAATAAACCTGTTGAGACCCTAAAGCATGTTGGAATTACTGGCCCTGTGGTATGTCATCCATGAAGTGGTTTGCTGTTTACGGTTAGTTATTTAGAGCCAAATACTTAGCTTCTTGCATTATGGTCATAATGCAGGTGGAACATATGGAAGCACGACTAAAGGATGATATAGTGACTGAGGTTAGACAGTCTGGTGGTCGAATGCTTCTGCATCGTGAAGAATATAACCCATCATCAAATCAGTCCAGTGTTGTAGGGTACTGGGAAAATATCTTTGCTGATGATGTGAAGACACCTGCTGAAGTATATGCTACTCTAAAAGATGAAGGATATAATATAGTGTATAGGAGGATACCAGTAACTAGAGAGAGGGAGGCTTTAGCTTCTGATGTGGATGAAATCCAGAGCTGTAAAGATGAGTAAGTATATCTAGCTAATGTGTCATTCATCATTCTTTTGAAGTTACTTCTACGAAGCTTTTTTTGCATCTGGTTCTACATAAGTTTGTCAATATGAAGAGATACTTTTATCAGCCTGATATACAGAAGTTCTTTCAAAGTGGGGGAAGACAATAAACACTGAACTGCCATCATTTTGTTAAGAAATTGCTACTGCCAACTAAAATACCCTTACTATTGTAGTTTTAAAAAGCTCAACAGCATTTTTTTCCCGTATTATGATACCATGAATTTGGAGAGCTATTTTCTTTGTTATTGCTTAAGGGGGCTTTGAGGTAAAGATTTTATTTTAGCCAAAGAGAAGGAACTGTAGTCGTGGATATGTTCTAAAGCGGTTCCTTTGAATTAAATCATTTTTTCTGAAGCTGGAATGATGTCTTCTACAGCTCCTCCGGGTGTTACCTTTATGTATCACATACTGGATTTGGCGGAGTTGCATACGGAATGGCAATTATCTGCTGCAGACTTGATGCAGAGGTGAACTATGGGACATCCAATGTTACACATTCGTTGGCTGATGCTCATCTACATTCTCCACCTGAAGAAAGCATGTCATTTCAGACTTCTGAAGAAGAAGCAAGAAGGATGGGTGATTATCGTGACATTCTAAGCCTTACAAGAGTTCTCATACATGGTCCGAAAAGCAAAGCAGATGTTGATATCATTATTGAAAGGTGTGTCTCATTTCTTTTTCTCGTCCCTTTATTTAAATCTTAAAAGAATTGGAATGAATATTTATCTACATGACCTCCTGTTGCTTTTTTTTTTCATTGCTTTTAGTTTGTTTCATATTTTTGGGCAGTCAAATTTTTATCCCCCCAAATTGTTTAACCAGCCACATCTTGGCTCTTTTTACCCTTTAATGGTGCTGAGTTTCTTCCATATTTGTGAAGGTGTGCTGGTGCAGGGCATTTAGGAGATGATATCCTTCATTATAGTAAGGAACTTGAGCAGGTTCCCCATGATGACGATGAGCAACAAGCATACCTAATTGATATGGGCATCAAGGCTTTAAGGTTAGTTCTAAGCATCTCGATTCTACTGCATTCACTGAGTGGCATGCTCACTAGTGTTTGCCTTTTTGATTGTTGGGTCCAGCTTCAAGGTCGCGGTATTCTTTAGTAAATTATTGCTAATTAAACTTGACGGTGCCTAGAGTTGATCCTTTTTCATTCATTTACGGTTTTGAAAATTATAGTATGCTAGATTGAGGAAGGGTTCCTTATTTTGATGAGTTAACATTTGACGCCTAGTATTTGTTAATTTGCAGGCGTTACTTTTTCCTCATCACATTCCGGTCTTACCTATACTGCACATCTCCAAATGAGACAAAATTCACATCTTGGATGGTTGCAAGACCTGAGCTTGGCCATCTCTGTAATAACCTTAGAATCGATAAATAATTTTCCATATTATAATCCTCTTCATAATTGAAAAAGAATGCATGTACAGTACAGGTCCTAATTCCTCTTATAATACTGCCCCACCCCATTCAGTAGGGAGCATAAATTAGCAGGTACAAATTCACAGGATTATAAGTTAAAGCCCCTCAAAAGACTAGGGGATAAGAGTCCAAGTTCCACGTTGCTGAGATTCAAGGAGTAGAGTCAATATACCATTTTTATTCAAGGAAAAAAAATACAGGATGACAATTGTAGAACAAAACAAGTTAAAACCCAAACAGAAAACATTGAAATATTTGTTAGACTGCAAGAGAATTGTTTATTGTTTATCAGTTTGCAATTATAGAATAGTACTATTTGGCTTGTAAGGATACGGTGGATCTAAACATCAATTTAAATGTAAGGTTCGTTTTTCTTTTCATCTTGCTTTTTTTCTGTCTTATTAATGTTTGTAAAAGTGAACACGAATAAAAAAGCTTGTTTTTTTAAACAAGATTCTTTAAAGACCAAGACGATGTATAGGGACCTGAAAGTCAACCATTTGATTTTGCGCAGAAAACAATGTCTTAAAAGGGTATGTCTCAAATTCATCGACATAACCGTCTTTATATCTGTCTTACTCTGACGACCAAAGTCGGTCCCAAAATCTGAAATTATGTGCAAACAAATATAGAATGCTGTAACGTTAATAATGTAAATGTTGCTGGCTGACACGTTATAGCCAATCACATGAATTCACAATATATGACGGGGCTGACTTCCAGTTAGTATCTGCAAACAGAAACAGACACAATCATTCATTGAGCTCCCCTCCTCAACTTCTTTGAATGAAATATGATGAACCTTAATCACAATATACCTTTGGTCTGCTAGTCAAGAAAGAACAAATTAAGGGGACAAAAGGAGAATGTTTTTAGAAAGGAGGGTTTTCTTGGGTAAGCAAAACAAACGTGAATTCATTTCCCCTTCGCAATCCAGGCGAGTCTTGCGTTGGAGAAAAAAACTACAAACTTAAAGACTATATATAAAATATTTATCCAAGCTTTCTTAGTAAGCGGGGATAGCTCAGTTGGGAGAGCGTCAGACTGAAGATCTGAAGGTCGCGTGTTCGATCCACGCTCACCGCATTTTGTTTTCCTTATCTTAGGGTCTAGCCCCTTTTTAAAGCCCACAATATCGATTCTTTTTTCTCCTTTGGATTAGACCCACATTTTTAATTCTAAAATATCTGACCTTTCCAATAAGTTCGCCAATATAGCAATTTATTAAACTTAAGCTCCAAACTATAAATTATAGAAATATACAGTTTCTAGCTGGATCACAAAACAATTGAATTGAATATGTTATTTCAGAGTTACAGATATGGGATATGTGTTAGTAGATAATAATTTGGTCCAATTAGTAACTTTCTTAATATCAATACCCTTTAACATCTTAAATTAGTTTCTTAAAAGTTATATGTAACGATTGAGAAATTAAATTTTTGATTGTGAGATCAAATTTAAAAAATTAAAAGGTCTGAAAATTCATATAAATTAATGCATAACATCATTTCAATAAATTAATGTATGATATGATTGAATGTAAAATTATTATCAAATTATTAAAATAGTAACAAAATCTAAGTCCTAAACACATAAAAATTATTAACCTAAATCAGTAGATAATTGCAAGAAACAGAATATTAGCAAAAGTGATAACGGAAGTGGGCACTTTGACTGACACGGTGAAAACAAAACAAAAAAGGGGACAACAAATTGATTACGCAATTTAGTTTTTCTACGTTTGTGGAGCTTAACTCAATGACATGAATCCATTATCTTTGAAATGAATACAACCAGCGAACCTAATTCTAACACATTTTAGTGAAAACTCCTCAGTCTTGTATATTAAAAACTAAACCTTCGTCAGTAAATTCTCCCGTTACCAACAAAAGGTTTTACTGTCTCAAAGTACACTCAGAAAACAATATTCCTCTATGAATTGACAAGTGCTCCCTACCTCCCTCTCCTTAGTTCTAACTTACACAAGCATTTTAATATGAGTTTATGGCTTACTAAGATAAAGATAAATTAAAGATCACACTAAAAAAACATCATAAAAAGGCTTTACAAATATTCTTATAGAATATAGAGTTCAGAATAAATCAAAGATCTTCAAGATAAGTCTTCAAATCAAGTTTGATTCAACTTTTATATTTCACGAAATTCGATTTGATCGAATCTTCAAAAATTTGTTGCTCCATAAGATGGACCTTCAAATATGGGCTAGCACACTACCACAAAAATCGTTTAAATTATTATCCAACTAATTTGGTTGAAAAGATTTCAAACTCCAAATAAGGCAAGTTATATTGTTTGTCGATGTGTAATGGAAGTGACAACTTTCATTGACATATCGTCAACCACTTAAAAAAACATTTACCTTAATAATAAAACCTTTATCAAGATTTAACAAGTTTTTCGTATTTAAAGCATGAATTCATTATATACAAAAATAAAAGCATGATTTCATCTTCACAAAATAACTTTTAATCTATTTTGATCCACCCAAATATCATCAAATCAATTATCCTTGATATAAAGATACAAAAAATCATAAAATCAGCTCATATTTTCATAAAATTACATATCTGAATATATAAAGTAAGTATACCACATAAAGATCCTTAAAAATAATCTTACTTAATTCAATTTCTTCTCAAACAATAAATACAAAATTAATTGCACAAAATCCTTTAAAAAATGCAAACAAATCATTAAAATATTTTATCAAGTATGGCCAACAAATAAAGCAATTTATAAGACTAGCATAGCACATTTTCACTGTTCTTTCTAAAATATAGGTTGTTGCAGAGCCACATTAAAAAATTTTGAAAAAAAAAAATGTTTTAAAAAAAATTAAAAATTAAAGATTTTTAGATTTTAGTGAGTGTTTTTCAAAGATTTGGTGGGGACCATGACTCAATTTACTATTTATAGTAATTTTTTCTTTGAAAAATTTTCTCATCTGGCTCTACTTCTGGCATATTTAGATGGTTGGTTCGATTTTCTTAAAATAGAAAATCGTCGATTTAAATCTTTTAAAAATTTTAAAATTTTAAAATAATAAAGATAAAATTATATTTTAACTCTTTAAAAATAATAAAAAATTAATTTAATTTTTTAAAAATTATAAAAATATAAACAATTAAAATTATAACTTAATTTCGACCTTAAAATTTTTTAACTTCGTCTCTAGTTTCAAATTATTTCAAACCTCTGTCTTTGTCTCATTGTTTTCTATTTATTTCTCCGATCATCCTATCCGATGAATCTCAATTCTTTCCGAAAGAAAATGAACCATCCATCTTCTTCATCCACTCATTTTTGTATCAACAAGTAGAAAGGTGATTGGTGGTACTGGTGGGACTACGACATTTGTTATATAATTCTTGTAATGACAACAATCAATTATTAATTACTTATGACTTTGTCCAATATTCCTTTATTGATTACTTTCGTATTAGATGCTATTCTCTATTTGTCTTGTAATAATAAAAATAATTTTTTATCAACAACCTAAAGGAACATATTTTATTAACATTTTAATAATTAGAATTCAAATTCAGTTAAAATAATTTCTCCTGATTTTTGTTAGATTCATTGAATTTTTTTAAGAAATTTTTGAAATGTCAATAATTGATTGAATTTTCATTAATCAAAGATATTATTTTCTTATTAAGTTGTGTATGGTTTACGAAAAGAGACATCTCGATTGTTAGAGATATAATTTGCAAGAATTTATGAGAAAGATGTTAGGTATTGTGCATAATAATAATTATGGCGAATGCATGTGAAGGGATTAGAACCATCGACCAAATCTACTAATACCTCTCTCTCGAAGCTTGCAGGTATCACCAACCGAAACATTTCGCTTTATGAATTGTATGTGACTCTCCACGAAAACCAAAGACAAAATCCTGACACAAAAACAATACTTTCAAAGACTGAGAGTTTGATCTACTATCCAATAACAAACTTTGACTTGAAAAAACCGGCCCACCCTCAATTTTATATCCCACAAAATGCAAGGAGTAAGATCGGATTACGTCACATGATCATATGATAATCTTTCAAAATTTTTGACGCAGCCATGCTTATACGTCACATGATATCCCTAAACAAATATAAAAGAATTAATGTTAGCAATTTACGATTAACTAAATCCATGAGTTGCATTTATATGATTCAATTAACTAAAACAGCCATTTCAGGAATTCAATTAAATTTTCAAAGTGAAATTAAGTAACACTTCTAACAGTATCATTAAATTCCTAACCACAAATAAACATTCAATAATTTATGTGTAACAAATTAATCAAAAATTTAGTTCAACAAAAAAAATTGTTCAAGTTTATGTGTTTATCAATAGCTAGATAAAATTTTCAAATTTCGTAAATTATTTGTGTTTATCAATAGCTAGATAAACTTTTCGGTTTTTGTAAACTACAAAGACTGAATTTCAATTATGGTTGAGTAAGAAAAATTGATAAATTGAAAATCAATTTGAATCAAGGTGTTTAAATTGTTTATGGAATAAAGTTAAAAAAATCATGGTTATTAAATCAGATTGAATTCTATTTTTATTTAATTTATAACTTTTATAATGTAAAATAAATATTTGATATTTAAAATATTGAAACAACTTAAATATGTTTATACAATTTTTTAAAAAGTATATAAGAGTTATTGATTTTTTTTATTTACTTGAAAAATTAAATTTTTTATAAATATTTACAAAATAATATTGAAAAGTCACAAGACAATGTTTATTTAATCAAAATAAATCTCAAAATTAATATGAAAAAATCGAGAATTGAATTAAACTATCATTGATTGTGCAAGAAATTCAAAAAAAATCTAACCCAACTTAAACATATTCACCCCTAGTTCTGATAAATTAAAATAATTTCTCAATTTTTTTTTGATGAATTATAGTAATAGGGTAAAATCTGAACAACAAACGCGACTAACACGATTTGAATTCAGGTCAAATAAACACCATTTACGATTAAGTCATCAAATAGGATTAAACTTCTCAACTTTTTATAAAATAGGAAGGTAAAATTCATAATTAGATATAATCATGATTGGGCTACTAAATTTCAAGCTTTACACATTATTCATGCATGCATGCATGCGTGCGTGGTCCTCTGTGTAACACATCTTAGACTACGGCTAGCATTTTATCATTCATAAAAACTTTGATGGTTGCAGGCCGCATGTTTATTGGTTAAGACTTGGGATGCAGCCACACCCTCCCCTGTTGAATTCCTAATTCAAAATCTTTCATTTTTTTTTCATTTGGTTAGCTGCAGCAGCCTCACAAATTAATCATATTTTGTTGGAGTAAAGATAATTTGTTGTGAGATGACCATTCATGCATCATGCAGCATGTACGATTGACGAATTTTCTAAATTTGACGTACTCTCTAAGTTTGTCGAACTCTCCAGAAATGGTAAATTAATCAAGATTGGTGAACAAATCATGACAGATAGACCAAACGGCGTACACATCTGTAAATCACTTGACGGATGATTTTTTGGACAAACTCATTATTTTGACGAATTAGTAGCAGCTAGTTTTGAAGAGTTTATGTACAATTTATGTCTTACAAGATTTAGCATTTATTAGTATAATATACTTGATGTTTATTAGTATAAAATCTTTATTATTTCTTTCTCTATTTTTAGAATTTTTCTTGTTATAAATATCTATGTTACATTATCCAAATATAAAGTGAATGAAACATATAAAATTTTAGCAAACAATTTTTGTTGCTAAAATTTTCGTTCTTTCTTCTCTGCAATTCTTTCTTTTTAATATCGAAATTCCAACATCATCATCTCTCTTTTCACGAAAGCTTAGTTGACTGTTACATCCTAACCATCCTATCCTACATTATTTACTGCAAACCAAATAATGGTCAAATATACAAATATCGACAGAAAGCTATAATTTCACTATCATCCATGTTGTACAATGTTGGCATGTCCCCATAACTCACATACAACAATGACCAATGCTTTCACTTTCACACCCACACACCAATAAATAAATAAAACTATAAAAAGTAATATTAATAAGCTGGAAAAAAATAAATTTTGAGTGTATTTAATAGATTAAAAAAAGTAAAAGAAAAAGGAAAAAGAAAAAACGAAGAAAATTAAAGGAGTCTATAAGGCTTTAAATTTTTATAAATAAATTAATTAAGCTCATTTGTGAAAATACATTTCATTAAGTTCTTAAATTCTCAAATTGCATCAATTAGGCGTTTTGACCAATACTCTTCATCTTTTATTATTGCAATGCTGATGTAATGCTCCACATCAGTGACAGTTGTCGATGTGGTAGTAAATATAAAAAAAAGTTGAAATTTTTTACTAGAATGAACATGGACAATCATTTGTTCATATTTATTTTAGGCTTATTTTAAAAAAATATTAAAATTTTTAATTTTTAAATTTTTTTAAATTTTTAAAATATTATTAAAATTTATAAAAAAATATATTTAAAAGTTAAGAATGAATTTGTACAACCATATGTCTAGATTCACTTAAAATAATTTTTCTAAATTATATAAAGTTTAAATATATTAAAATTATTTTTATTTAAAAAAATATGATATGTGTATTAATGTTGTAATTCTGTTTGGACCTTTTAAGTTCTATAAAAATTAATATATATATATATATATATATATATTAAAAAATAAATCTATAGATAAAATTTAATTTTATTAATCCTACATGTAAATTTTTTTAAGTGTGAATAAATAAAAGGGAGATGAATAAAGTTTTCTTGTATAAGGTGAAGAAGAAATAATGAAAAATAAAAGGAAAAAAACTCTTTATTGGGATAAAACGAATATTTTTATTTAATATTTTTTACCAATAAAAGAAGGAAAACTTTTTTTTGCAAGTCTTCCCTTCTTGCCTGTTCAGGTTTTTAGATCTGGTTTACGTGTGGAGCATTAAAATTCTTTTAATGCATCAATTTTTTTGCAACTTTATTTAATATTTATTCACGTGACATTCTTTTAATGGTTTACGTGTCAATTTTTGACAAAAAATATCATCATTAAATTGGAGTACCAAAAGGTTAAACGGAATAAAATGTAACATCATTATATTTTGACTTTAAAAAATGATAAAATTCATAAAATAATTTTTTTATTTAAACTCTTTTATATTAAAATAATAAAATTACATATTTATTATAATAAAATATATAATTTAATTTCGATCTTTAAATTTTGTTTTTAATTTTACCTTGCTTATAACTCGATTTAAGAATTGTCTTGTAAAATATTTTTATTTAAATTTAAACATATTTAAAAAAATGTTCATACATCCATCTCTAAATCAATTCAACATCTATATTTGACTTACTAAAATATTTTTTTTTTCAAAAAATTTTAAACAACATATTTAAAATAATTAAGCAAAGTCCTTCCGATTAAAAATAATGATAATAATAAAAAGTTGCACACGTCAACATTAGAGATGCGGCATTTGCAGTGATTGTTTATAAAAACATTTTGATAAAATTTAGGGGCCCTGGGCCTGCGTAAAAGCTATTAATTTAAATTTAAATTAAATTTCATTCAACTCTATTTAAAATCTTAAATGTATGAACATAAAGTCCATTAATTTAATTAAAACATAGTATGTTAACTTATAATTAAGTTATTAAATTCTAAACTTTAAAATTTATTTTTTCAAAATAAAATTTGTCACAAGTAAGTTTTGGATATTTAATACTTTATAATAAAATGATAGTGAATGGACACATGTGAAAATTTTATATATAATTTTAAAATTTTACATAATATGTTAATATAAATTATAATAAAATTTAACTCTTTAAAAACATAATCATCTATATTAAGTTTAACTTATGTTAATATGGTTTATTGTTGAAATTAGAGATGAATATTGTGAAAAAAAAACTCTCTTAAAGTATGTATTTTTTAGAAATATGTACAACTATATATACATGTAGCATTGAATCTATTAAGGAAATAATATCTCTTAATTAGAATCTCTAAAAATCAAATATAATCTCTAAAGATACTATTTAATGCTATCAAAGATAAGGGTGTAAATAAACAGAACGTTCAATGAATTGGTCGTGAACCATTCGTATAACATTCGTTTATGTTCGTTTATTAAGCAAAATAAATGAGTTATGAACAAAATTTTTTATGTTAGTTTAATAAATGAACGAACATGAACAGAGGTGTGTTTGGTTCGTTTATGTTTACGAACAAGCTTGTTTATAAGCTCAAGGGCGAAGCCAGAAAAATTTTTTAGGGGGCCGAAATTAAATTGTAATTTTTACAATAGTAAAAATGTAATTTTTAAGTAAAAATACAATTTTTAAAGGATTAACTCAAAAATTTATCATTTTTAAGAGGTCAAAGTGTAATTTTACCTTTACTAATTTAAAATTTTTAAAAATTTTAAGGGCTTAAATGAAAATTTTTCATTTTAGGGGGGGCCAGATCCCCTGTCTGCCCCTTAGATTCCCCCTGTATAAGCTCGTTTATTGACACGTTTATTTTTTAATGATATTTTCTTATACAAATATTAAAATAATATATGTGTGTATGTATTTATTGTTTATTTGTTTGTTTATTTATTATTCATTAACATTGTTTGTAAACATGTTCAATTATATGTTCATGAACATATTCGTTTAATGTTCGTGAACATATTCGATTAAGTTAAATGAACATGTTCGTAAGTATTAAACAAACAAACATGAACAAAACATTTGAAATTCTTAACGAACGCGAACCGAACATGAGTAACTTCAAAAATAAACAAACGAACACGAACAGAGATTTGTTCATTCAAGTTCGATTCATTTACATTCCTAATCAAAGATTCTCAACATTTACAATTACATCTTTTTAAAAATCCTTATTAATATAAAATATTATACAAAGTAATATTAAATGATGTGACAACATCATATAACATCGTAATTATAATTTTAAAATTAGAAATTATTTCAACTTACATTTTAATTTATAAAATATTCAATGTTTTAAATGGAAAAGGTTTCAATCTTAAATTCAAACAGATTAATAAAAAAAATATACATAAATTTGATTGATTTTAAACGTAGACTAATATCATACTAACTCTATTTCTAAATTTTTAATGATTTTTAAATTGTTAAAATAATTAAAGTACATATTTTGAAAAGATTAAAAATTATTTTTAATGCCTCCAATATTTTTATATATATTAGATTAGTTCATACAATTATCATTAATAATACTGATAATTAATTAATATTACAACAATACATTGAATCGAAACTCTATATATAAAAAAGTAAAATAAAAATTAATTTTTATGGTTCATGTAATAATATAATGAATAATGAAAGGAGTCTAGTTCTCTCCGAACTAAAATATATAATAGGCTCAATTGAAGCATGCACAAACTGTACGGTTCTTAGTTCTCATGCATCCAGCTCCTTGAAAAAAAGTCTCCTCAGCGGAAAAGAAAGATGGGGCATGAACTAGGGAAGCACGACATGATGGAAGAGCAGGCTGAGACAGGGAGAAACCTCGGGTCATCTTTTCGCCACTTATCTTCAAGCTTCAGTAGTACTACCTCGGACCTCGCTGTGTCCTCCTTCAGACAAAATAATGACGACGAGATGGAGTTGCAGTGGGCTGCAATTCAGAGACTGCCCAGTTTTAAGCGCTTAAGAACTTCATTGTTTGATCACAAGCTTTTAAATGATACTACCAAAGAAGAAGAGGATATCAAAGTTGACAGGAAGAGGAAAGTGATCGATGTTACAGAGCTTGGAGCATTGGAACGCCGCGTTTTCATCGAGAAACTCATTACCAAAATTGAGGACGATAATCTCCGACTGTTGAAGAAACTGAAAGAAAGAATAGACAGGCAAGAATCCATATGTCTTTCTTTTGTTTTGAAGCAGTTGCTAGTATTCACGTATGAAAACCTGCATTCAACAGAAAGCTAGGGGATGATGCCTTGAGCTTCCATCCTTCTTTCAGTAACTGCTAAAAGACAAAAGGAGTTTCGCATCAGTTGAAAATTATAAAAAAAAAAAAATCAATATTTTTAACTTAAAAAGTAAAACATGTATTTAATCAAATGCTGACAGAAGCAAAACCTTTTAACCAATGCTTGAAATTGGTTTAAGAATAACTAAAAAGTCAATCAAAAGATAAATTATTTTATAGATACATGACTTGCAACTGAAAGGGACATTTGTGCTTAGAGTTGGGCTGGATTTTCCAACTATTGAGGTGAGATTCCAGAATTTGTCAGTGGAAGCAGATTGTGAAGTAGTTCAAGGAAAGCCCATTCCCACACTCTGGAACACCATCACCAGTGTATTCTCTGTAAGTTTTAATCCCCAGATCTTTGCAATATGTCCCCCTACTTTCATTATATCTTACTAAATATAATATCTAAAAATAGGCAATTAAATGACTGGAATCATCTTCTTCTGACCGAAACACTTCCCTTTCTTAACACTTGGAATAGTAACATATTGGCTTGACCTTCCTGAAGTGCCCTCTTGTTCACTAAAATTTGGATATATAGATATATATATATTCATATATTCTTTTTACTTCCTGAAAATGTATATATATATATATATATATTCAGATACTCTAATGGGAGAAATTTAAGATGTTGAACAGGCTTTAACAACAGTTAGAAGATGCAAGTCTCAATCGTACAAGATAAAAATTCTCAAAGATATCAGTGGCATCATCAAGCCCTCGAGGTTTCTCATATTCATTTCATCTGTGAATGATCTATCAGTTTAGGCTATTTCTTTTTTAGACAACAGCTATACCAAACGAGTAATTGATATTCTTTTTACTTCCTGAAAATGTATATATATATATATATATATATATTCAGATACTCTAATGGGAGAAATTTAAGATGTTGAACAGGCTTTAACAACAGTTAGAAGATGCAAGTCTCAATCGTACAAGATAAAAATTCTCAAAGATATCAGTGGCATCATCAAGCCCTCGAGGTTTCTCATATTCATTTCATCTGTGAATGATCTATCAGTTTAGGCTATTTCTTTTTTAGACAACAGCTATACCAAACGAGTAATTGATAAGCTGCCGTAAACTCACTTTTTTATGCAGGATGACGCTATTGCTTGGCCCTCCGGGCTGCGGAAAGACCACTTTGTTACAGGCGCTTTCAGGGAAGCTTAATCCATTTCTCAAGGTTTTCTATTTGCCCATCAAATCCCCCTTGAATTAGCATTGTGAATAATCTGCATAAACTGACACTGGAAATACAATACAAATAATTTTTAATGACTGATTCCAAAACTACAACCAAATGACATGTAGGATCTAATAAGTTCAAAAATATCGAAAAGTTTGTGGATTGAACAACAATCAGTCTTGAGGAAAACTTTTATTTCAGGTCAAAGGGGAAATATCCTACAATGGTTACAAGTTCACAGAGTTTGTGCCTCAGAATACATCAGCATACATAAGTCAATATGACCTGCACATTTCTGAAATGACTGTACGAGAAACACTTGACTTCTCAGCTCGTTGCCAGGGCATTGGAGGCCGAGCAGGTTTGCATTACTTTGCATCTTGTACTAACAATCATACTTTCACAACGGTAAACTGATCTTAAATGTTGTCTATGAAATAAGTTATGTTAAAAGAAATCAGTAGAAGGGAGAAGCAATCTGGCATTGTGCCGGAACCAGATATAGACACATACATGAAGGTAATTTGCAAGTATCAGTGATCATGTCAGCAGTTAGAAGGGGCTGGATAGTATTGCCTTTGGAGCCACCTCTGACTATAATTTGTGTTAACAGGCAATCTCTATTGAAGGACTAAAAGGAACTCTCCAGACAGACTATATATTGAAGGTAATTTTCTCAAAAGAAAAGAATGTATAAAATGAAACTTGTATTCTTCTCTAAGACTCTAACAGTTTTATACATCCGTAGTCTTCTCTAACAGTCCCACAATCAATCATTTCCTTTCAGATTCTTGGACTGGACATTTGTGCTGATACTATAGTGGGAGATGCAATGAACAGAGGAATCTCAGGTGGTGAAAAGAGAAGGCTGACAACAGGTTGTGCAGATCTATCACCTTCCAATTAAAGTTTTAAAGTTATAGAGAACCAAGATCAATGTTCCATAAGGCATAAAGCCCTTGCAAATAACAAGGGACCTTTCGTTGAAACCCTGATCAGCGTAACTCCCCGAGCCGTACAAAATCATGTCAATCTAATAGATTTTCTATGTTCTCTTTTGATAGGGGAAATGATAATTGGTCCAAATAAAGCTCTCTTTATGGATGAAATATCAACTGGCTTAGACAGCTCCACTACCTTCCAAATAGTTACCTGTCTACAGCAACTAACCCACATAACAGAGGCAACAATTCTAGTATCGCTTCTTCAACCGCCACCAGAAACTTTTGATCTCTTTGATGACATTATTCTAATGGCAGAAGGAAAGATTGTATACCAGGGACCACGCAATTATGTTCAAGAGTTCTTTGAACATTGCGGTTTTAGGTGCCCTGAACGCAAAGGGGTTGCTGACTTTCTCCAAGAAGTATGTATCTTTAATTTACTTAGTACGTCTATGATATTTTCCTTTAACTGATATTTTAAAATAAATTAATTTTAGGTGCTTTCTGAAAAGGACCAAGCACAGTACTGGTATCGTAAAGACCAACCTCATAGTTTTATTTCTGTGGACAACTTCATAGTTGCATTCAAGAAGTTTCACACAGCCCAGAAGCTAAATGAAGAACTGTGCACACCTTTCAATAAATGCGAGAGTCGTAAAATTGCCTTGTCATTCAACATATATTCATTGGGAAAATGGGAATTACTCAAGGCATGTATGGCAAGAGAGTGGCTTCTCGTTAAGAGAAACTCATTTGTTTATGTCTCTAAAACATCACAGGTAAGAACAATCATAATAAGCATAAATGTATAATATCAAACATTGGCAACCCATCTTACCCACATACAAGCCTTGGATGCTTCCTACACGCAGCTTGTAGTTATTGCACTGATGACGATGACCATCTTTATTCGCACTCGGATGAAGCTTGACCTTGTCCATGCAAGCTATTACCTGGGTTCCTTGTTTTATGCTCTCATAAGACTTATGACGACCGGAGTTGCTGAGTTGGCATTAACTGTTTCCCGACTTTCAGTATTGTATAAGCAAAGAGATTGCTACTTATACCCAGCATGGGCTTATTCCATTCCAGCTGCTATTCTGAAGATTCCATTTTCATTTATAGATGCTTTTTTGTGGACAGCTCTAACATACTATGTGATTGGTTACAGTCCTGAACCGGAAAGGTTAATTATGTTAACTAAGATTATCATAGATAAATATCTAACAAATGTTATCATCTTCTAAGCTGAGTATTATTTTCAGGTTCTTCCGCCAACTCTTCCTCCTTTTCCTTCTTCATCAAATGGCAATATCTCTATTCCGTTTCATTGCTTCAGTTATTAGAGATCCACCTGTTGCAGCAAATTTTGGTCTTTTTACAATAATGGTGATATTTTTATTCAGTGGCTTCATAATTCCACAACGTAAGGCCATTCATTACTTATCTGAGGATATTAGAAAGATGTAAAGAAATTATATTAACGATCCAAACCTTTCCTGCAGCTTCACTACCTTCTTGGCTCAAATGGGGCTTTTGGCTATCACCACTTGCATATTCTGAAATAGGTATCGCAGTAAATGAATTTCTAGCACCGAGATGGCAACAGGTGAAGGGAAAACATTTGATATTTTGTTGATCAAATGCAGATCAGCATATCTACTCTGACTCTCATGTTTGCTGGCCATTGTTCACTTGCAGGTTTCATCTTCAAATGCCACCTTAGGACAGCAAGTTCTAGAAAAACGTGGGTTAAACTTCAGTGGCTACTACTACTGGATATCAGTAGCAGCATTGATTGGATTTTGGATTTTTTTTAACATTGGATTCATCTTCGCTTTGAGCCTTTTAAAGCGTAAGTTGAACCTTAGCAAGCATGTACAAGAAATAATTATAGAAAAAGGAAAATCGAGGTGAATAAAATCTTTAAAGCACTAGCCTGTATATGTTGTTGCAGCTCCAGGGAGTTCTTCGGCTATTATTTCTCATGAAAGATTTTCTTACCTAAAGGCAAAAGAGGATTTGAGTGATACAACTGAGGAAAAAGAATTGCCTAATGCCGAATCTCTAAAAGCTGCAGCTGAAACAAAAGTTAAGGGTGAGAAGCTCTTGTTGTTCATGTAGTACTACTTTATATGATAGAGCATTTACTGGAGGTTATATAAAGTAAACATATAATATAGATTGACATGCCAAAATACTACAATCACGTCTTTTTACTACAGGTATGGTTTTACCTTTTAAGCCCATATCGATATCGTTCGAGGATGTGCAATACTTCGTTGATACTCCTAAGGTAACTACTCAAGCCCACGTTTTTCAGATATAAACAAAATATTTTCTAATGTCTTCTATGCATTTCCAGAAACTGAGAGAGCAAGGGTGTCCACAAAAAAGACTACAGCTACTTCAAGATATTACCGGTGCATTTAGACCAGGAATTCTCACAGCTTTGATGGGTGTTAGTGGAGCTGGGAAAACAACACTAATGGATGTCCTTTCAGGAAGAAAAACTGGCGGTTATATTGAAGGAGAGATAAGAATTGGAGGGTACCCCAAAGTCCAAGAAACATATGCTAGAATATCAGCTTACTGTGAGCAAACTGACATCCATTCTCCAATGATTACAGTAGAGGAATCAGTGATGTACTCAGCTTGGTTGCGTCTACCAACTGAGATTAATAAGCAACAAAGATTGGTAAGAAATGTTCAAACCTTGTTCAAGTTTACAACAGCAGTACTCTTATACTTTTGCGTGGATCTGAAAAAACTGTATATACCTTGTGTACAGAAAAAAAAAGTGTAAAAAACTGAAAAATAAGTAGCAAACCATGACCTAGATAGGTGTGACATTGGCTTAAATTGTCCCTAAGACTTCGTATACGTGCTAAGATTATATCATAATTATGAATAACTTGACTAAAGTGTTTAACTCACTTACCTATCCAATAGGAATTTGTATCAGAGGTTCTTCAAATGATTGAGTTGGATGAAATCAAAGATGCTTTAGTTGGCATTCCGCATGCAAGTGGAATATCACCAGAGCAGCGTAAACGGCTAACCATAGCAGTAGAACTTGTTTCTAATCCATCCATAATATTTATGGATGAGCCTACTTCGGGTTTAGATGCCAGAGCAGCTGCAATTGTCATGCGAGTTGTGAAGAATATTGTTAACACAAAGAGGACAATTGTATGCACCATCCATCAGCCAAGTATTGACATATTTGAAGCATTTGATGAGGTAATTAACTGGCAGATTCACATAAATGGAAATTGTTTCTTGTAATAAAAAATACAACACTGCATTTCAAGAGAACTATTCTGGTTTTTTCTCTTCCACATTTTAAATTACATGTACTATTGTATGTAATTAGATGTAACTTAATCAGGCAGCAGACATGAAACACCAAAGAGCAAAGAGAAGCTATTATGTATTACTTCTTAAATCTTTAGCTCCTCATCATAACCTCAAATATCCCTTGGTTTGTATTAAAGGAAAAATCCTCACCAAAAGTTAATTGGATATTAGGTGGCACGCTTTTTCTTTTTCTTTTTTGGCATAACGTGTAGACATCCTTACAGCTTATTTTGATGAAAAGAGGAGGACAAATGGTATATTCCGGAGAACTGGGTCAGCATTCAAGTAGGCTTATCGAATACTTTGAGGTAATCCTAGAACTCAATATCACTAAGTTTATTTTGCATTAGATGTCTACATGCTTTCTAGCTAGGAGCCTAGCACCTTACTCCCTATGTTTGACTTGAAAATGATATTACAGTAAAGGAATAGCACCCTAAATAAAATAAATGGCCTTTCTATGGTGACTCTCTTTGTAACTCATCCAATGGTCGTGATAACATTTTACACCCTTCTGGCAGGGTATACCTGGAGTACCAAAAATTAAAGAAAACCATAACCCAGCAACATGGATGTTAGAAGTCACTAGTCCTTCTTTGGAGGCTCAACTTGGAATAGACTTTGCCCTTGTCTACAAAGAATCCCATCTCTACAAGTAAGTCATTGTCATAAATGTGTTAGAAAACTAAGTTTTCATGGATTCATATTTTTCAAAAAAAAAATTGTCATGGTTTCATCACTAGAAGGGTAAGTTTTGAAAAATGTCACATTTGAGTATTTTACAGTTTTTCGGGGTTTTTATAAAAATGATTTGGAAAAAAAAATATTATTTACAAAAATGATTCGTTGAAAAATATATATCAAAATGACCTAAAATGAACAATAAAATTACTAAAAGTCTATATGATGGTCGACATCCCCTAAAATTTCACCCCGATAATTGGTGTCAGGCATAAAAAATAAATTTTTTTGGTGTCTATTATTCTATAATTGACACCCCTGTATTTTTTTAATCCGGTATTATACTGGTATATAAAAATACGATATTTTGAAAAAAAAATTTGAGTCCCTAACATATGATGGCCGACACCTCATTTTTTATATAAAAAAATATTTTTTTGAATGTTTGTCAAGCCATGGTCGACACCCAAAAAAAATAAATAAAAAATAATTATTTTTTTTTGTGTCTACCAAGTCATGGCCGACACCATTTTTCAATTAAAATATTTTTTTGAGTGTTTGCCACACAATGGTTTACACCATTTTTCTTAGATTTAAAAATATTTTTTGAGTGTTTGTCATCCAATGGCTTACATTACATTTTTCAAATTTAAAAATATTTTTTTAGTGTTTGCCACCTAATGGTTTATACCATCTTTTTCAGATTTAAAAATATTTTTTTTTAGTGTTTGTCATCCAATGGCTTACATCATATTTCCAAAATTTTAAAAAATAATTAAAGCATAAATTAAAAAATTATAATTAAATTAAAATAATTAAAAAATGATTTAAATAATTTATTTTTTATAGCTGACACCAATGATTGGGGTGAAAATCTAGGAGGTGTCGGTAATAGAATGGACTTTTATAAGTTTTACTGTTCATTTTAGATCATTTAAATAAATATTATTCAATTTAAGTCATTTATGTAAATAAAATTTTTTTTGGGTCATTTATATAAAAAAACTCGTTTTTCGTTTGGTTTTAATTCGAGGAGCCATAAACACTTGACAACATTTGAATCAAACAATTTTATTAGTTTTCAACAAATCACTGAACCATCCTCATTTTGTTCTTCATAGAACTTAGACATTCAGTTAAGTGTTTAAGCATGCACCCCCTTTGCTTTCTTAGACTACTTCCCCCGCCACAAAGTAATTGAACAAGGCTTTTATCAGATAAGGTCTTGCCTGCCTAACTTTTGATTATCATACCAAGGTATATAATGTTCCTTCTCTGTAGGAGAAACAAAGAAATAGTTAAAAGCCAAAGCCTTCCAGCACAGGGTTCGGAGAAACTACAGTTTTCTACACCCTTTCCGCAAAATGGATGGGAGCAATTAAAAGCATGCCTTTGGAAACAACACTTGTCCTATTGGAGAAGTCCCAAATACAACTTAGCACGCTTGGCTTTTACTATTTCATCTTCTTCGTTTTATGGAGCCTTACTCTGGCAGAAAGGACAGAACCTGTAAGCTGTTTTCTAGCTCTTTTTTCTCCCTTCTTTTCTACTTCTACTACTACTATTATTATTATTAGCAAGATATATGCCATAGAGTTAACTAAGTCGATCACTGGCACAAGCCCTTCCCCACCCCACCCCACCCCCCCCCCCCCAAAAAAAAACAAAGAAAGTTAACGGAACCATTTAATGAAATTTTATTCTATTATTAAAATTTAAGAAATGGGATTGAGTCATGACTCACTAGCATACCCTGACAATTCATTTTCCACAAGAATGCATTAAATTCCTAGCACATAGTTATGGAAGTTACTTGGTGAAAAGAGAAAAGAATTTAAATTCAATCTAGAATTGTATCTACTGAAAACCTGAAGTAGAAACCACAAAAATTAATTGCATGGAGTATATTAGATTATATACTTACTGTGTGACATGCTGCCATCCTATTTCCCTTTCTGAAGACATGATGAGCAGGATTTTTTCAACATAATCGGATCAACGTATGTTTTCATCGTGTTCACTGGAACAAGCAATTGTTCATCTGTTCTTCCATTCATATCTACTCAGCGTACAATAGTCTACCGTGAAAGGTTTGCCAGAATGTACTCTCCATGGGCCTATTCAGTTGCACAGGTCAAAATTTTTATAGAATGCCTTCTAAGCATTTACAAGTACTATGACATATTTGAAGATTGCATATCTTAGTATAAATTTGCTCCATATTTGCAGGTGATTATTGAGATTCCTTACATTTTGGTTGAAGCAATGATATTCCTGACAATCACTTATCCAGCTGTAAACTTCTATGGATCAGCTTACAAAGTATTTTGGTACTTCTACACCGTATTTTGTACACTGCTCTATTACAAGTATTTAGGCATGATGTTGGTTTCTTTGACTCCAACTTACCAAGTAGCTACAATATATGCAAGCTTCATTTACACTTTGTTAAGCTTGTTCTCGGGGTACCTCATGCCAGGACCGGTAAGCCAATTCTATCCTGTCTTGCTGACAGAAAACCAACTAAATTGATGCTTTATTCGCATTATAGCAACCATCAATAGTGCCACTTATTTGTATAGATATATTAAGTAACACATATCTGTCACTACTTCCTTGCAGATTTTTCCTAAATGGTGGGCTTGGGGCTATTGGATTTCCCCAAGTTCGTGGTCCCTGAAAGGTTTCCTCACTTCACAATATGGAGATATAAAGGAAGAAATTGTAGCATTTGGAGAGAAAAAAGCGCTCAACGCCTTCTTGGACAATCAGTATGGGTATAAATATCAAGATTTACCCATAATAGCCATTGTACTTCTTGCTTTTCCACTTGTCTTTGCATTTGTTTTTGCATATGGTATAGCTAAACTAAACTATCAAAGGAGATAACATGCTTCTACTTGAATTTCTAACCAACTCAGGCAAACTTCTGTAAAAGTATAAATTTATGTGACAATTATTTCTAAATATACATTCCTACAATCAGTTTTCATAAATATGGTACCATTTCACCTTATCAACACAATACTTCAACAGTAGCAAGTATCATGCATCTTGGTGCAATTTGATAAAATATTAAAACAATGACATCGTAATGAAAAAAAATAGGACTATGGGCAAAGCCTGGTGGGCTCAGCTTGTTTTGGGTTATATTTCTAATCCCAGCTCAGCCTATTTATAATTAAATTTAAATAAATATTTTAAAATTTGTAAACAGTGGAATGAATTTTTTTTTGAGTTTAGTTGGAGCTTGAACTTAAAAATATTTTTCGGAATCAAATCTCGGTCTTAATTTGATCCATGAACATTTCTAGTTATTAAGCCATTAATTGAATTACTGTTATGAGTCAACTGAACATCAATTCAATTAGATAATGATTAGAATACTATTACTTTATAAAGTAAATCATATTATTTTTAAGGTACTTTTATCTTTTTACATATTTTTATATAAAAATAAAAAATATATAAATTTAAACTCGAAACATTAAAATTTTTAACATTTTGAATTTATCATTTCAATCAAAACTTTATTTATTTTTATATTAATCTTTTATAAATATATTTCTTACATAAAATTTATTTTTCACCCAATAATATATAATAATTTTTTTTCAACGTAGAATATAATATAACTGCTGTAAATGGTAATTATCAATGTACAAATATAAGTTTGAAAAAGAATTGTACAACTATAAGTTAAAAAATAATTAACATGAACGTAAAAACCTATTAAAATTTACCAAAATATTAATATACATTTAAGCACTGCTGTCGGAGCTTTTGACTTTGTTGAATATTTTTTTTATTAATTACTTTCGTATGGGATGTTGTCCTATTTTGTCCTCCCATCATAAAAGCATCTCAATTTTATTTTATTATTATATCATAACTCTGATTCCGCAACATGCGATATATAATTGCAATATTTTTTATTATAAAAGCATCTCAATTTTATTTTATTTTATGATATTAGTACCTACAAATATTAATGTATTTTAGTATATTATTTTAAATTTATCGATATTTTTAAATATTTATAGTTTAACTTTTAGTTATTTAATAAAATATTATATATATAGATATAGCACAATTACATATTATAATATATAATTGCGAATATCAGGAAGGTAATCAGAATTAAAAGTGTTAAATGTCGATTTAGTCCAAATGTTGTACCCTGGCAGCTAAGAAATTCTTTGATTTAATTTGATACATAAAGTTGAAATTTTGTTATACATGATAGTCAGCTTTTTTTTTTCTGTTAAGAAAAATATCAACTGACCCAGCCCACTATAAAATAGTTATTATGTGAAAAAATTCAAAAGAAAATTAAAAAAAAGGCAAAAAAACTTAACCCTAACACACACAACTATACCAAAAAATTCTTTAGATTTAAAAATTCAGTACCAAATTAAACTAAAAAAAATTCTTTAAATACCAACATAATAATAGACTATAACTTTAAAGGCTAATCAACCTTTTAACCCTAAAAAAAATAAATGAACAAAACAATAAACGGTTAAACTAGGCTAATGTATGTGATATGTGGTTTCCCCCACCGCTAATATAATTGAATCAAGTATATGCAAATAATATTAATATCTTTATTTAATTATTATATTTTATTTTTAAATGTAATATAAAATATGATGGATAAGATTGAAAATATAATTGGAAATTAATTAAAAATATTAAAATGTTTTATAACATCGATATAGGTTGGCATTAGTTGAAACAAAACTAAACGGAAACACATTAAAATTTTGACTCAATCAAATATATGGTATTAATTTAAAACCAAAACAATATGTATTGGTTGTATAACGAGTACAATACATAAAATCATGGTATAGAGAGAGAGATTTAATCCTTTTACTTTTAATTTGACTTAGTTTGATCACTCTATTTTTATAATGTTATTAGTAGGTCTAAATTAGACATGTCAATTCTATCTTAAATCCGAAAAATTATTCCGAAATCAAAAAATTCCACCCACTCAACCTAAAATTGATCCAACCTGATTTGACAATCGAAAGTTAACAACCTGAACTCGAATTGGCTTGAACCTAAAATTGATCCAGCTCAAAATTTACTTGATCTCGAAATTGATTTGATTATAAAATTATTTGAACCCGTAATGATATGGGAAAAAACTCGAAATAACCCAAACTTAATGTTAATATAAATCAAAATAATAATACTATACTTATAACCTAATTTATAATTTATAAAGACTTCGAAGATGAAAAGAATTACCTATTCATACAAAAATAGAATCAAAATTTAATATTAAACACAACTACAATAAAACGATAAAGTAATATTTAAACTCCAAACTTCATAATTTTTTAATGTTCAATTTCGTCCTTGAACCTTGTGTTTATCCACATTCGACTCCCAAACAATTCAATTCACTTTTCAACGACCTAAAAGGCATACAGCGATCGAGGCTCATTTATTGCTTAAGACACACACAATTTGCGCATCTTCTCTTACAAAACACGCCTTCAGTTTGCCTCCCATTGGTTGAATTGGAAGGCCAGTTGCCAAATTATTTAAATGTTCATTGGTTAGGGCAAAATGATATGGTGAAAATTTTGTAGCTTTAATATTAATCTACCATATATCATATGATAACCCTTCATATTTTCTAAAACAGCTGTACTTATACATCACATGATATGCCTCAAAAACATATATACAGAAATTTAATGCTAGCTATTTATGATTTAACTAATCCCAGGTAGTCTTTGCTGGAAACAAGTGTGCGTGCATGCAAATCAGGTGATATAATAATTACATCCCCGTTTTGGGTACTCCACAAGACATCTGCACGCCTTTCAAGAATTCAATTAATTTGCAAAGTCGACGTTTAATGTATATAAATTTCAAGCTTGGCCTGCATGCATGACTTTATCCTTAACGCATTTTAGACTTTGATGGCATAGCTGTAACCATTGACTCTAAACCGCAGCCTGCTGGTTTATTGGTTAATTATGAACATGAACCCTTCCATGTTTAAAGCCAAATATATTTATATACATTAATCAAGTTCAGTTTTTAAGATTGACCCAAACCATGAATAGATATATGAACAAAAAAAATTAAATGAACATTTTAATATTTTTATTTAATTATTATTAAGTCAACCTTGAAATTACTGCTCAACTGAATTTGGAATGATGAGTTCAAAGTCAAAAAAACACCAACCTTTGAGTATACATGTATCCTTTTTTTTTTTTTCTCATTTGATTGCTATATATAGCAACCTCAATTTTTATATTCTCTCTGATCTTCATGAAGATTTTGTTAAGTGTTACATCCTAATCAACCCTTTTTATCACCTTAAATTACCTACTATTAAAGCTGATCATGGGTCAGGTCAGGTCGAGTTTGAGCCGGACTTCAATAAATTTTTAGGTTTAGGCCCGGCCCGGTCCGGTCCGAAAAATGGATCTAAAATTTTATTCAAGCCCGACTCGAATTACAGAAGTCAAGCCCAAGCCCGAGCCCGACCCGACCCAGCCCATATTAATTTTTTTAGATTATTTTATTATATACAATAAATTTAAAAAATATATAATATATCAAATAAACTTAAAAACACTAAAACAAACATTAAAAAATAAACAAATTTAAAATACATTAAAAATTCTTTATATTAAAAAAGTTGCAAATAAAGTAGTAGAAAAATTAACAATAAAACATAAGTTCTACAATATTCAAATAATATTAAAAAAACAGTGAAACAATAGTAAAAATGCATAAAAATAACAACCAAAATAGTATAAAAAACAACAAAAACAGTAACAAAAACAACAGCAAAAATAGCAACAAAAACAGCATCAAAACAATAAAAAAAATCAAAACAGTAAAAAAACAACATCAAAACAACAAAAAAGCAACCAAAGCAGTAAAAACAGCACCAAAATAATAATATAATTTTTTATTAAAATGATTAATTTATTCGGGTTGGGTCAGGTCGGGTTTGGGCCCGGGCCAAGGCCAAAAAACTCTTACTCGAGGCTCTGCCCGTTTAGAAAATGGGCCTCACTTTTTGCCCAAGCCCATTTTTTGAGCCTATATTTTTGTCTAAACCCTCTTATTTTTCGGGCGAGCCTTCGAATCGGGTCGGGTGGCCTGGCCCATGATCAGGTCTACCTACTATAAACAAAATCATGGTCAATGTACAAATGGAGCAAAAGCAGCGGATGTTAATGGGAGCCATGCCGTGGCAGGGATCAAAATTGACGAAATTAAATTGTATATTTTTTACGATAGTAAAAATATAATTTTATCATTTTAATAGTTTATATCTTTATAATTTTTAAAGGATTAAATTAAATTTTTATTATTTTTAAAGATCAAAGTACAATTTTAATATTATTAATTTAAAATTTTATAAAATTATAAAAAGCCTAAATTAAATTTTTACTATTTTAAAGTACCATGATCTCCACTACGCTCCACCATTGAGCCATGAACTTTCGCCTTCAAAATTTTTATAAATTTTATTAGTAGCCTAAAAAAAATTACTTAAGTTTTAATATTTTTTAATTTTGAAAATTTATTAAGGTTTTCGCAACTTCTAAAAATTTCAATTAAACCTCTAACTTAAAAAAATAATTAAGTCGATTAAGTCTTAGCTCGATTTGTATGAGCATTGTTACCAATGCAAGAGAATATGAGTTCAAGTGTGTTAGAGTACATTATTTTCCTATATATTTATGAGTTAGAGAGAAATTATGAATAGTTATAAGCATTGTCTCGAAAAAAACAGATATGATCAAAATTGAGATTGTTCAAAAAAATAATTAAACCTTAATTTTTTATTTTTTATTAAAATCTTGAAAATTTTAAATCTAATTAAATTTCTTTAAATTTTAATGTCAAAATTCCGCACTACGCAAATCTATAACGTGGCAAAATGTTGGATCCTTAATTATAATAACCATCAAACTGGACAACATTAACTAAAGGCAAAAAAAAAAACACTGTAATTTCAAAAACTGAAACTGTGCAATCGGCGGACTCTAAGGCATCAGGTTATTAGTTTTGAGGATGTTCACAGATCCTCCTCTACTGATACAAAGTTTTCTTGATGAGGATTTGATTGCGTTATTTAAGGCAAAGTCCTTGGAACTTTTCATATGAGGTGTTAGTCCTCCTCTTGCGTATAAAAAATATTGTGCAAGCGGTTGAATTATAGCATTTAAGGTTAAATGAGATTTGCAGTTGAAATTCTTTAATTTTTTTGAAGATCTATTATTATACATAAATTACATATATTATCAAATTAAATTAAATTAATACACGCACACAATAAATAAAGAATCAAACAAAACTCATACATAATATACGCACATAATTAATCGAAGATCACATACATCAAAATTATGCATATTTGATTTAAATTTGAATGCTCAAAAATTCAAAATTTCCTCTAAGTTGTTGTTGGCAAATACTTTAATTATTTAGGCAAATAAAATTTAGTTCAGCATTTTATTTTTTTAGTTTAATCGTGACTAATATATTAAAAAAATCTTAAACCATCACACTTTGTTTAAATACGCTCTTAAATAATTATTTTTGTTAAACAAAATTTATATTATGATTTTTATTTATAAAAGTTTTTTATTTTAATATTGAAGTAATTTTTTTTTAATTTCATGGATAAAAATTATAAGTTTAAGAGTTTATTTAACTAAAGAAACAACATTAGAACTTGTTTAAACAAGATATAATAGTTGAAGGGCTTTTTTAGTATATTAGCCATACATATTTTACAGGCGGGTCTCCTGCAAAATCCCGCAACAATGACGAAACCGTTTCACTTTGACAGAAAATAATTTTTAAAAAAAGCAATAAAAAAGGGCAATCCTATGATCATACAAATCTTTCTCGTTGAGCCATGGTCACAGAGAAAACAAGTTGCATAAGCAAGCACAACAAAGCTTTGTTTTTGTTTCGTATTATTTTGACCAAATAATTAAGGGTATAAATAATATACACACACATAAAGCAGCCCCAAACTTACTGTAACTTTGACCGAAGCTAAAGATTTTAAGAAAAATGGGCCTCGCTGTATTGCATTCAACGTAGTAACGTAAGCAGCTTTAGCCATTACTTGATAATAAAAAGATAACTAAGAGGCAAATAGAAGCATGCAAAACCACGATACGGTTCATATTTATCATCCAACTCCCTGAAAAAAAGGTCTCTCTTCAGCGAAAAAGAAAGATGAGGCTTCATGAATTAGCGAACCATGACATGGAAGATATAGGTGAGACAGAGGGAAACCTGAGGTCAACTTTTCGCCATTTATCTTCAAGCTTCAGGAGCACTACCTCGGACCTCGCGGCGTCGTCGTCGTTGAGAGAACATAATGATGACGAGATGGAGTTGCAGTGGGCTGCGATTCAGAGACTGACCTTTTTTAAGCGTGTAAGAACCTCATTTTCCGATTTACAGGTTTTAAATGATACTACCATAGAAGAAGAGGATATCAAAATTGAGTGGAAGAGGAAGGTGATCGATGTTACCAAGCTGGGAGCATTGGAACGCCGCGTTTTTATCGAGAAGCTCATTACCAAAATTGAGTACGATAATCGTCGCCTCTTGGAGAAACTGAAAGAAAGAATAGTCAGGCAAGAATCTCTCTCTCAGTTGAAACTGAAAAATATTAATTAGGCTGACACAATTTTTTCTGCTTTCATTTTTTTAATTTAAAAACAAATTTGGTAAATAAAAAAATTAGTTATCAATAACGAAAATATGATAACACTTTTGACATCACATGTGTTCATAGCCGAATCCGGTCAGGTTCAGCAAACTTATTCATAGTATCATATCATATTGTTTAAGCTGGACTAAAGTCTATGTTATCAAAAATATTTTAATATTTTAAAGATAATTACCTAAAAAACTTTAACATAAATAAATTAAAATATTTTTAATATTTTATAGTATAGTATATTTAATCAATTATGGAAAAAGCAAAATCCATAAGTATTATGGTTTAATGCAATGCTTATGCAAGTATTATATCTATTAGTATGAGTAACAACATCAACATGAAATGGATTTATGAAAAATAAGTCAATCAAAAGATAAAATATTTTATAGATTCCTAGCTTGCAGCTGACAGTGACATTTGTGCTTAGAGTGGGGTTGGAATTTCCAACTATTGAGGTGAGATTCCAGAATTTGTCAGTGGAAGCAGATTGTGAAGTAGTTCAAGGGAAGCCCATTCCCACACTTTGGAACACCATCACCACCGTATTCTCTGTAAGTATTTTTTGCAATATGTTCCACTACTTCAATTGTTTCTTACTAGATATAATATCTAAAAAGACTATAGAAAAAGAAATATCTAAAAGGCTTAATATAATATTTGATATTTAAATTTGATATATTTTTTTAATTTGATATTTAAACTTGACATTTTTTTTAAAATTTGGTATCTAAATTTGACACTTTTTTTTAAGTTGGTACTTAAATTTTTTGGGATCCAATTTAATACTTGAACTTTTTTCTAATTTGGTACCTAATCTTTTTTAATATTTATTCATTAAGCATAGCTCAATACTTATTTTTATAATTAATTTTTTCTAAAATTGACAATATTTTTGTAGCATAACAAAAAAAATTTCAATACTGTTATTTTTGAGTAATTTTTATAATATTTAATAAATTTAGGTACCAAATTGAATTTAAAAAAACTTAGGTACCAAATTAGGAAAAAATGTCAAGTTCAGGTATCAAATTGAGTCAAAAAAAATTTAGATACTAAATTAGGAAAAAATGGTAAGTTCAGGTATCAAATGTTATATTAAGCCTATCTAAAACTTCTATTCATGATAGCTTACCTTATCCATCCTAAAGCAAATCAATAATACTGGTTTTCTTCCCAATCTTCATAGCTTTTTCAGCTTTATATGCTTAAATAATGGGAAATTCTTTGTTTTTAGAAAATTAAATAACTGGGATCATCTTCTTCACTCTCATAATACATAAAATTGTAATATTTTGGTTTCATCTTCCTGAAATGCGCTCTTCTTCACTACAATTTGGATATATATCACCCTAATGGGAGAGATTTATAATGTGAAACAGGCTTTGACAAAAGTTAGCAGAGGCAAGTCTCAATCATACAAGATAAAAATTCTCAAAGATATCAGTGGCATCATCAAGCCCTCAAGGTTCACTTTGGTTATCGACTTCTACATTCTTGTCAGCTATGCATGATCTATGAGTTTAGGCTACTTTTTAGATAAAAATAGTTATACCAAAAAAGTAACAGATAAGCTGTCAAAAACTCACTCTTTTTATACAGGATGACTCTATTGCTTGGTCCTCCAGGCTGCGGAAAGACCACCTTGTTACAAGCACTTTCAGGGAAGCTTAATCCATCTCTCAAGGTTTTCTATTTGTCCATCAAATCCCTCTTGAATTTGCAATCTGAATTAGCCGACACTTGAAATACAAAACAATATTTTAATCATTGATTCCAAAACTACAACCAAATGACATGAAGCATCTAATAAGTTCAAAAATAACGAAAAGTTTATGGATTGAACTTCAATCAATCTTGAAAAATACTTTTATTTCAGGTCACAGGGGAAATATCCTACAACGGTTACAAGTTCACGGAGTTTGTGCCTCAGAATACATCAGCTTACATAAGTCAATATGACCTACACATTTCTGAAATGACTGTAAGAGAAACACTTGACTTCTCAGCTCGTTGCCAGGGCATTGGAGACAGAGCAGGTATATTACTTTGCATCTTGTACCAACAATCATACTTTCATAACAGTAAACTGATCTTAAATTGTCTATGAGTAAAGAGATGCTAAAAGAAATCAGTAGAAGGGAGGAGCAATCTGGCATTGTTCCGGAACCAGATATAGACACATACATGAAGGTAATTTGCAAGAAATAGTGTTCATATCAGCACTTAGCGAGGGCTGGATATCAAGGCCTTTGGAGCCACCTCTGACTATAATCTGTGTTAACAGGAAATTTCTGTTGAAGGATTAAAAGAAACTCTCCAGACAGACTATATATTGAAGGTAATTCTCTCAAAAGAAAAGAAATGTATAAAGTGAAATCCATGTTCTTCTCTAACAGTTCCACAATATTCATTTCCTTTCAGATTCTTGGACTGGACATTTGTGCCGATACTATAGTGGGAGATGCAATGAGCAGAGGTATCTCAGGAGGTCAAAAGAGAAGGCTGACAACAGGTTGTGCAGTTCTATCACCTTCCTCTTAAATTTATAAAGTTTAAGAGAACCGAGATTAATGTTCCATAAAGCCCTAGCAAATAACAAGGGACCTTTATGAAACCCTGATCATATAACTCCCTAAGCCATACAAAATCATGTCATTCTAATAGATGTTCTATATTCTCTTTTGAAAGGGGAAATGATAATCGGTCCAAATAAAGCACTCTTTATGGATGAAATATCAACTGGCTTAGACAGCTCCACTACCTTCCAAATAGTTACCTGTTTACAGCAACTAACCCACATTACAGAGGCAACACTTCTAGTATCACTTCTTCAACCGGCACCAGAGACCTTTGATCTCTTTGACGACATCATTCTCATGGCAGAAGGAAAGATTGTATACCAAGGACCACGCAGTTCTGTTCAAGAGTTCTTTGGACATTGTGGTTTTAGGTGCCCTGAGCGCAAAGACGTTGCTAACTTCCTCCAAGAAGTATGTGTCCATTTATCCACTTAGTACGTTTCATGACATTTTTTTTAACAGATCTTTTAAAATAAATTAATTTCAGCTGCTTTCTGAAAAGGACCAAGCACAATACTGGCATCGTAAAGACCAACCTCATAGTTTTGTTTCTGTGGACAACTTTATAGTTGCATTCAAGAAGTTTCACGCAGCCCAGAAGCTAAATGAAGAACTGTGCACGCCTTTCAACAAACGTGAGAGTCATAAAAGTGCCTTGTCATTCAACATGTATTCAGTGGGAAAATGGGAATTACTCAAAACATGCATGGCAAGAGAATGGCTTCTCATGAAAAGAAACTCATTTGTTTATGTCTTTAAATCGTCACAGGTATTAACAATCATAATAAGCATGTGTATAGTATCAAACTTTGGAGATCAACATACCCACTAACCACTACCAACCTTGGATGCTTCCTACATGCAGCTTGTAGTTATTGCACTCATAACGATGACCATCTTTATTCGCACTCGGATGAAGCTTGACCTTGTTCATGCAAGCTATTACCTGGGTTCCCTGTTTTATTCTCTCATAAGGCTTATGACGAACGGAATTACTGAGTTGGCATTAACTGTTTCCATACTTCCTGTGTTCTATAGGCAAAGAGATTTCTACTTCTACCCAGCATGGGCATATTCCATTCCGGCTGCTATTCTAAAGATTCCATTTTCATTGATAGATGCTTTTCTGTGGACAGCTCTTACATACTATGTGATTGGTTACAGTCCTGAACCAGAAAGGTTTATTATGTTAACAGAAATTACCTAATGTTAAAGTAGCTAAATATCTAACAAGTGTTATCATCTTCTAAGCCTATTATTGTTTTCAGGTTCTTCCGCCTGCTCTTCCTCCTTTTCCTTATTCATCAAATGGCAATTTCACTATTCCGTTTAATTGCTTCAGTTGTCAGAGATCCACCTTTTGCAGCAAATTTTAGTCTTTTTACATTGTTGGTGATATTTTTATTCAGTGGCTTCATAATTCCACGGCGTAAGTCCATTCATTACTTATATGAGGAGATTAAAAAGACGTAAAGAACTTATATTAATGTTGCAAACCTTTTCTGCAGCTTTACTACCTGCTTGGGTCAGTTGGGGCTTTTGGCTTTCACCACTTGCATATTCTGAAATAGGTGTTGCAGTGAATGAATTTCTAGCACCAAGGTGGCAACAGGTGAAAGGAAAACAATTGTTATTTTGTTATTCAAATGCAGATCAACATATCTACTGACACTCCCATGTTTTCTGGCCGTTCACTTGCAGGTTTCATCTTCAAATGCCACCTTAGGACAGCAAGTTCTAGAAAAACGTGGGTTAAACTTCAGTGACTACTACTATTGGATATCAGTAGGAGCATTGATAGGGTTCTGGATGATATTCAACATTGGTTTCACCTTTGCTTTGAGCCTTTTAAAGCGTAAGTTGTCCCTTAGCAAGCATATACAAGAAAATAATGATAGAAAAAAGAAATTTGAGGTGAATAAAATCTTTGAAGTACTAACCTGTATATGTTGTTGCAGCTCCAGGGAGTTCTCGGGCTATTATTTCTCATGAAAGATTTTCTTACCTAAAGGCAAAAGAGGATTTGAGTGACACAGCTCTACAAAAAGAATTGCCCGGTGTTGACTCTCTAACAGAAAGAAAAGTTAAGGGTGAGAAGCTCTTGTTATTTATATAGTACTACATTATATCAGAAAGTATTTACTGGATGCCATATGAAGTGAACAAATAATATGGGTTAGCATGCCAAAATAATATAATCATCTTTTTTATTACAGGAATGGTTTTACCTTTTAAGCCCATAACGATATCATTCAAGGATGTGCAATACTTTGTTGATACTCCGAAGGTACTATGTTTGTTCTAAAGCCCAGTTTTTCAAATATAAATAAAATATTTTGTAATATGTCTTCTATGTATTCCCAGAAACTGAGAGAGCAGGGGTATCCACAAAGACTACAGCTACTTCAAGATATTACCGGTGCATTTAGACCTGGAGTTCTCACAGCTTTGATGGGCGTTAGTGGAGCAGGGAAAACAACACTAATGGATGTACTTTCAGGAAGAAAAACAGGTGGTTATATTGAAGGAGACATAAGAATTGGAGGGTACCCCAAAGTCCAAGAAACATATGCTAGAATATCAGCTTACTGTGAGCAAACTGACATCCATTCTCCAATGATTACAGTAGAGGAATCAGTGATGTACTCAGCTTGGTTGCGTCTACCAACTGAGATTAATAAGCATAAAAGATTGGTAAGAAATGTTCAAACCTTATTCAAGTTTACAATGCTCAATTAAACAGCTTGCACTTGCTAGGCAAAGATCCAAAATTCAGACCTATCCTTGCCACATGACCTCTATATCTAGAAAGGATCAGTTGTGGCAGTGCTCTTATACTTTTGCGCGGAACTGGATAAACTGTATATACCTCATGTAGAGAAAAAAGGAAGTGTACAAAATTGAAAAATATGTAACAAACCATCTCCTACATAGGCGTGACATTGGCTTAAATTGTCCCTGAGACTTTTTATACATGCTAAGATTATGTCATAATTATGAATAACTTGACTAAATTGTTTAACTCACTTACCTATCCAATAGGAATTTGTAGCAGAGGTTCTTCAAATGATTGAGTTGGATGAAATCAAAGATGCTTTAGTTGGCATCCCGCATGCAAGTGGAATATCACCAGAGCAGCGTAAACGGCTAACCATTGCAGTAGAACTTGTTTCTAATCCATCCATAATATTTATGGATGAGCCAACTTCGGGTTTAGATGCCAGAGCAGCTGCAATTGTCATGCGAGTTGTGAAGAATATTGTTAACACAAAGAGGACAATTGTATGCACCATCCATCAGCCAAGTATCGACATATTTGAATCATTTGATGAGGTAATTAACTGGCAGAATTTCATTCATGGTAATTAGTTCTTGAAATAAAAATTACAACTTAGCATTTCAGGAAAACTATTCTAGTGTTTTTTTTTTCACATTTAAATGAAATGAACTATTGTATGTTATTAGATGGAACTTACTCGTGCAGTAGACGAAACACCAAAGAGCAAATAGAGCCAATTATAGATTACTTCTTAAATCTTTAGCTCCTCATCATAAGCTAAAATATGAAAAACCCCAATGGTTTTTGTTAATGGAAAATTCTCACCAAAGTTAACTGGATAGAAGCATTCGGGCCTAAATACATTTTATCAGGTCCAAATTTTGTTTCTGCGTAACATGTGTGCATCCAAGCAGCTTATTTTGATGAAAAGAGGGGGACAAATGATATATTCTGGAGAACTGGGTCAGCATTCAAGTAGGCTTATCAAATACTTTGAGGTAATCCTTAAAATCAATCATTATGTAAAGTTTATTTTGCATTACATGTCTACATGCCTTGTAGCTAGGAGTCTAGGACCTTAACCCCTATGTTTGACATGGAAATGAAAGTATAATAAAGGAATAGCACCCTAAGTAAAACATATGGCCTTTCTATGGCGACTCTCTTTTTAACTCGTCCAATTCTCATGACAACAATTTACACCCTTCTGGCAGGGTATACCTGGAGTACCAAAAATTAAAGAAAATCATAACCCAGCGACATGGATGTTAGAAGTCACCAGTCCTTCTGTGGAAGCTCAACTTGGAATAGACTTTGCCTGTATCTACAAAGAATCCCATCTCTACAAGTAAGTCATTATCATAAATGTGTTAGAAAACTATCAAGTTGTCATGGTTTCGCCACTAAGTAGGGTAAGTATAAAGATGTCACATTTGGGTATCTTGCAGTTATTATTATTTATTTTTCACCAAGTCACTGACCCTTCCCCATTTAGTTCTTCATAGAACTTACGCATTCAGTTAAGTATTTAAGCATGCACCCTCTTTGCTTTCTTAGACCACTTCCCCCCACCAAAAAGTAAATGAAGAAAGCTTTTATCAAATAAGGTCTTGCGTGCCTAACTTTTAATACGAAGTGATATAATGTTTCTTCTCTGTAGGAGAAACGAAGAAATTGTTAAAAGCCAAAGCCTTCCAGCACAGGGTTCAAAGGAACTACAGTTTTCTACACCCTTTCCACAAAATGGATGGGAGCAACTTATAGCATGCCTTTGGAAACAGCACTTCTCCTATTGGAGAAGTCCCAAATACAACTTAGTACGGTTGGCATTTATTATTTCAGCTTCTTCGTTGTATGCAGTCTTACTCCGGCAGAAAGGACAAAACCTGTAAGCCGCTTTCTAGATCTTTTTTCACCCTTTACTATTATTGCCAATCATTTAACACCATGTTCATATAGCTATACCAAGAAATGTTCATTTATGAAGCGTCACTAAGATTTATCTGGTAGAGTTAACATAAAATGTGTATTCATAAAGCTGATCATTGTCACAACCCCTAAGAAAATATGGTGGTTGGATATTCTGATACCTCTGCGTAAGTTTGTGTTCTTTTACTAGTCTAGCTGATGAAACTTTCCTGTTCAAATTGTTAGCTTTACTTACAAGGATAAATAGAATGCCAAAGAGACAAAGAAAAGATATTAGTACTAACAACCTGTCTCCTCATGCTAAAATCTAAAGAAGATAGAGGAGGTGAGAGTAAGAGAGTTAGTAAGGACATACAAATTAAAATTTAGCAGATTAACAAACATGTAAGAAATGTTATATCAAGTTAGTAAGAACACCATGACGATTCATGTTAGAAAAAAATGCATTAGTATCCTGGCACATAGTTATGAAATTTACTTGGTGGAAAGAGAAACAAATCAGATTTTATATGGATGTCAATTCAAACTAGAATCGTATCTATTGAAAAGCCGAAGTAAAAATTACAAATTTTAATTGCTTGGAGTATATTAGATTATATACTTACTGTGTGACATGCTGACATTCTATTCCCCTTCCTGAAGACATGATGAGCAGGATTTTTTCAACATAATGGGATCGATGTATGTTTTCATGGTATACACTGGAATAAGCAGTTGTTCATCTGTTATTCCGTTCGTGTCTACTCAGAGGACAGTAGTCTACCGTGAAAGATTTTCCAGAATGTACTCTTCATGGGCATATTCGTTGGCACAGGTCAAAACTTTTATAGAATGCCTTCTGATATTATGACACCTTTGAAGGTCGCATGTCTTGGTATAAATTTGCTCCTTCATATTTGCAGATGATTATTGAGATTCCTTATATCTTTCTTGAAGCAGTATTATTCCTGACAATCACTTATCCAGCTGTAAACTTCTATGGATCCGCTTACAAAGTATTTTGGTACTTCTACACCGTATTTTGTACGCTGCTCTATTACAAATATTTAGGCATGATGTTGGTTTCTTTGACTCCAACTTACCAAGTAGCTACAATATTTGCAAGCCTCTGTTACACGTTGCTCACCTTGTTCTCAGGGTACCTCATACCAGGACCGGTAAGCCAATTCTGTCTTGTCTTGCTAACTGAAACCCAATTTGAATTCACAATTTTTACAATTCCCAATAAAATTAATCAGTAAGGCACCTGTAAAACGTAAATAGCAGAATGGCTAGATTAATCATAAGAACATGCTTCACCAACTAAATTGATGCTTTATTTGCATTATAGCAACCATCAATACTACCACTCATTTTTGTAGATAGCTAAAGTAACACATATCTGCTACTTCATTACTTGCAGCAAATGCCTAAATGGTGGGTTTGGGCCTACTGGATTTGCCCAACTTCGTGGTCCCTGAAAGGTCTCCTCACTTCACAATATGGAGACATAAAGGAAGAAATCATGGCATTTGGAGAGCAGAAAGCACTCAACACATTCTTGGACAGTCAGTATGGGTATAAACAACGAGATCTACCCATAGTAGCCGTTGTACTACTTGCTTTTCCGCTTGTCTTTGCATCTGTTTTTACATATGGTATAGCTAAACTAAACTATCAAAGGAGATAACATGCTTCTACTTGAATTTCTAACCTCTCAGGCAAACTTTTGTAGAAGTATAAATTTATTTGCCCATTAATTGTGAATATATATTCCTACAATAAGTTACTATGATCCTAACCAACGAATCTACCCTTTCTGTACATTATCTGTTTGTCTAACAAAGAAAGCTTCTGCCATTGAGCACTTGTAGATGTTAGTGTCACCCTATCCTGCTTTAATTATATGGTATACACTGTCACTTAAAAAGTCATAAAGCACCAACAATACAGAAATTTATGCAACTGGAACACGTTTAATAAATCATCAGGTGAATTGTCGTAGCCATTTTAAGGAACAGTTAAAGTAAATGAATTCATTCATTGCAAAGTGATGGAAAAGAGAGTAAAAAAGTGCTCACAGAAGCAAAACTTCACGTGACTTATGGGTATGGCGATCGGTGGGTCATTTTTTTACTTCTCCAGTGCAGAATTACCATTACCAAACCATTCATTGGAGAACCCTACGAATCAGTAACCGATCAGCGTTGAAATCCTTTTCAAACCTGATTTGTGCCCATAGTAAAAAATTATCTGTCGGTTGTTTAACAACTACCTTTCAAGATAAAGATTATTTTGCGATCCTGAAAGGGTTAACGTGTATATCGTTGAAAAATGCAAAAGATTTAATCAAAATCCTCCACCATCATGATCAGTGCAACCCCGTAATGTTACCATGGTCGAAGTCGAGAATTTCAAAGGCCAGAGAGAGAGAGGGTAGCATGCATGTTGTATAATGTTTATATATTGATAACATTCCATTGACGACTGACCCACAAATAAATGTATATATTACGTGTGTGTAAACAATATTACTGCATCCGGAACCTGGTCCAAACACTGGTGTTATACACCAAATCTCAATTTTACTTTTACAATCTACCGTAGAACGGATTACAGATACAAGCCACCTATTAAATGTTAACGACTTAGGAAGAGTTATTGGACTTCAGCTAGTTCCATAGTCCAACAATTCCCACCTGAAGGGGCGGAAGACATACAGAACTTCAGGACAGCTCTTAAATAGTAGAGCAACACAGACGCATACTGCAGCTATTGCTACCATTGATAGCATCGCAGGCCTGTACGCCAATGACCTGCTGGCTGTTCCATACCCATAAGCCAGCTCTTGATCACAAAGCTTGCAATGTCGCTTCATGGACCTTAATTCCAGCTTGCCGATCTCAAAGCTAGAAGTTGACTCGTTATTTTGATTCCTGTTTGTGCTGCAATCAGAGAGGGTACCAGGAACGTCAACCACCACATGCTCAGAAGGTCTCTTATTAATTTTCTTCTGTACGAGGTGGATGTATGAGTAGTGGCCACGTAGACGAGCATAGTCTTCAGGTGTAGAGCCAGTGCTGTCTCGAGCACTCTTCCAAGCATCAATGCCGACCTGAATAGAAAATAGACAGTTGTTCTTTAAATGAAATTCAAGCCCCAAAAAAAGAGAGAAAAGGAGAAATATGATCAGATTTAATGTTGAACACTTGGTCCCAATTTCAGATAATTCCGAAGCAAACAACTCATGTTCAAATCCTTGTAGAAGTGTAGGGGGAGTGTCTTGGCTGTTTATCACAAGAGTGCACTCTTCAAACGGGTAATATGGACCTATAAATTATGAATCAAGGAATTGCACTCGTGGCAGAATCCAGATTGAATGAAGAACAGGGGAATGCATTTTAGAATATCATCAAACCATGCTAGAAAATTAAAACAATTCTTGAAGTTCCCTTCCTGGCATGCTCAGAAATAAATGAATAAGGGATTACCTTTCCAGGATCATCAGTTAATGCATCCAGCACGTCCTCAGAATCATCTTTACCAGCTGCAATGTGAAGAGGAGTCAAACCTGAAGGGCCTAGGGCATCAGGCCTAAACAAGAAGCTTTCATGAATCCCACCAGCTACCATGTCGTTCTCCAATCCTAATCTACTTGAACATTTCTCAGGGATGAATCTTAAAAGGAGTTCCACCAGAGGTCTACAATTTTTCCTAACAGCTCTATGGAGAAGACCCATCTCTGTTAATGCAAGGTTAAGTGACGGGTGCTCTCCTAAACCCACGACTCCATCAAGAAGAACATTTAAGAGTTTCTTTACTACAGCACACCATTCATGATCCATAGAAAACTCCATAAGCCACTTGAACCGCCTTAGAGAAAAGGGTTCTGAGTTAGGATCCAAGTGGCCCAATCTAGACTTCAATTGACTTCTATGAAGCAGCCAACCAACTTCATGAATGAAGTCCATGGCTTGATTTTTGGCTTCCAATTTTCCAGTTCTGTCAACAGCTGCTTCAGCGTCAGTAATCTCCAGTAAACTCTCAAGCATACGGATCTCTGAACAAACATCATCCTCAGCAACTATGAAAGGAAAGAAACTGCTATTATAACCATCATCTTCAATCTGGATAAGATCAAGGAAATGTCAACTTCAGCCATTGAAAGGCATATTCAGAATAAATTATATAAGATGCATCTTATGACATGGAAGTATTACAGTAGATTCTATTAATTTCCCACTCCATGAAATGAACATAGTGACAGGAGAAAACAGTGCAACCAGAAAACCAGAAAGAGTCATGCCTCTTAATTTTCACCATAAATACAATAGTCACAGAGCTAGCAATGAATTTATGGAAATTGTGAAAGCACACAAGCATCTTCTACGACCCACTGTAAATACTTTAAGAACTTGGATAAAGTTCACAACATTTCGATTAAACACTCACAGCCCTAGGACATGTCTCTTCCTCCCACCCACCCCCAAAAAAAAACAAAATGGAAGTCCATGCAAGGAATTTCCTCAAACCACTATTTAACACCAAACTTGGATGTATTAAAACTACACCTATTATCCACAATCTACATGGTAAACTCTCACTCCATTAAAAAGGAACTTCACTGGAATTCACATATAATCCTTTTCAAAGATAACAGCAAGGAAGGAGGGAAAGCAACAGGTTCAATTATAAGTAGAAAAAAAATCACCTCAATGAATCCTCTTCCAGTCACAGTGGAGATAGAGCAAGAAAAGTTAAGATATTGAAGCTCATCCTGCGCCTTGAACTCATCATTGTCATCGATCAACTCATGAGTAGCTTCCTGTACCAGATACTTCCCTTCTACTGCACAGAGCAACCTGGGATAGGAAATGCAAGAAAATTTCAGGTTCTAAAGCAAGCATAGAAATCCAGTGCAAAACATACAATGCAGTAAATTTATATCTAATTTTATATACACTCTTAAGCCACTGAGGGTTACAATGACACCAGAATAATCACTGCAAGAATAAAGTAAAGAATACCTTGTGGCTGACCGAGACAGATTGACACCTTTAACCGAAAATTTAGCTCTCTCAGTTGCACATAGAGCAATTGGCTGGACACTCATAATTTTACTAAAATGGTTGCTTCTGAGAGGTAAAGATGTATCTACAACAACCTGACCTGTGGCATAAAAAAATTGGTCAAGAAATTCAATCCTGCATTAAAAAATGCTTCCCGTGGCCAATCATTTCAACATATCAATTAAACAAACACCGATAATGATAAAGACCAAACAGACCTTTATAAATGAAAGCTATCTGATCTTGAACCCTTGTACAAATCCATCCAGTCCTCCAGAAAGTGTCATCTGAACAATCTAGAAGCCGATTCAAACTGAAACTCAGATCACAGCAAAGCTGACAGAAGATGACATAGGATTAAAATTATGAAGAAATTGACAGAATTTAAAAGCAAAGAAGATAAAAATCCATAGTTTCACATAAATCAAGCTTACCTCATCCCATGCAGCCTCAGATTGACAAAGGTAAATTGTCAGAACAATGCAACCGGGCCTAATGTAACTCTCGATGTCAGTGGGACTATGAGATAGCCAGTCAAGAATCTGGAAGTTCAAACAATTTCATAAGTATATTTTAAGCAATAAAACCCTAAAGTATAGTTGCATTCAAAAACTTTTATGTACCTGTGCTCGCAAGAGCAGAGGAAAATCATTTGGTTCTTTCCCAAATAATTTAAACACAATCCTATCGGTACGGCTCTGCAATGGTTAAAGTCAAAAACAAATCATCAGAGGTTAAAGTTTTAATAACATATAACTTTATGACACTATACATATTGCTCGAGGACAGGAGGACAGGAGATAAATTCCCTGCCTATATTATATTAAGCAGAAATTGTCCAGAATCCTTTGAAGTAAATACTTGAGGTCAGCATAACATGCTAAACTTTGTGGGTCATGATTCCTTAACGAGGCCATAACCTGGCTCACTCTACAACTATTTGAGGAGTTGGCTAATTCATCTTATCCCACATCTATCAAGTCTTTTGGGCTTATTGTGGTCTTATATTTAAGTTGGATTCCTCAATCTATTGCCGTGGCATCAAAGCTCGGGTTGTGTTCTGTTTTCTTCCCATCAAACCCCATGTGAGGTTGTCTACACATAAGCCTTGTTGAGCTACAAGTAAAGGGGAGTGTTATGCGATGTCATCCCACCACATCTACTAAGTATTAGGTTGTTGCACTCTTATATTCAAGTTGAGCCCCTTCACCTATTGCAAATTGGATTTAGGTAGGCTGCTTAACAAAGTTCTTCACAGATTGATCTTCAAAGAAGAGGCTTGACTATTATCTATTGAAACTCCTAGAACACAAACTTGTGGCACAATTTGAGCTTCCTTCAGAAAATCAAGCCATCTAGCAAATGTCCTATGCGTGAGAGAGAAATCCCATGGAATTTTAATCGACCAATGGCATTCGATCAAGCATATTATGCAACATAGAGATACCTGAGTATCACCACTAGAACTAGAAGGTGATTGGGCAGACACTGAATCTGAATTCCCACTGGTCTGTGGTGGACTTGACCGATGAGAGTCTTGTTGAACCCATGAAGGGCAATCAAGAGAGCTAGTCCCCATATTCAAAGGTGCAGGAAACCCTTCTATGTCATCTGCACCATCGTCTGAGTCAATATATGTGTCATTCAAATCAAAATTATTCATCTTGACCAATCCAGCTGTATTTCCCTGGACATTGGTAAGCCTAGCATCATGAGAATGAACTCCTTTCTGTGGCATCTCTGATGCAGCTTCAGTGATGTGCTGCTTAAAAGGCTGAGGAGGGCCTTCACCATTCAAAAACAAAGCCGAACCAGCTTCTGAACCTTTAGGTTCTGGCAAAAGCCCAGATATGTTTCTTCCTCCTTGTTCATCAGTATGGTTTGCAAGGCTCTGTAGAAGCTGAGGTAGCACATCCTGATCTGTGGTCTGGTCAGATCTGTTAGCTGTAATATAAGAAAAACAGAATCATCCACCCCATGTAATGCAAATACAAAATATCCCAGGCAAAAATATGATAAACAGAATCATGCTACTGTCAAGAATGATTCCAGCTCTTCTGTGTCTTAGTTCTAAGTTTTCTTCTGATTGGAAAAAAAAAAAGAGAGAGAAAAAGGAAAAGAAAGAACTCCATAAGTTCACCTAAAACATAAATTTAGAGAAAGTATAAACTAATTGAAAATTCCTCTAGCCTTGCTGTTCAAACATGGCCATCAAATCGCCTTATACACACATACACACACACACACACACAAAAAGATTTGAAGAATGAAAAACCAGTCCCATTTCAGGAAAAAAAAATGAACAAAGGTTATTATCAAGACATAAACCCATGAGCATTGGTAGTAGCAAAAAGCCATTGAGATACTTACAATGCATGTTTGAAAGTATTTTCAAGAGACTTAACAATAGATAACCACTAGTCTGCTCATCATTCAGTGAATTGCCATTGACAACAGTGGCAGGGTTAGTTTTCCTCCTCCTTTTATTGTGGCCAGCCAAACGTCTGCGACAACTTCTCTTACCATCATCAAACTCTTGAAGAACATGAAACCTACAGAAAAAAAGACAAACAACAAGTCATCCAAAATTTTTATTTTTGGCTTGGAGTACATAAAATCACCAGACTTTCTGTCTGTCAGAACTTCTACAGATTAAACTAGCCGCTCTAATTCATTTCTACAAAGTAGGGAAAACCTTAACTGCTTACCTACTACACTGCTGACAAAATCGCTGCATGACATTTCCGACCAGTGCCTTGCTAGCCTTAGAATGCATCTCACAAACTTTATGCCGTCTATGATAATCCTTGGCATTGGTCAGATCAGCCCCACAGTCTTCAACCTGACATACTGCACGATTTCCAGACCCTCCATTCAACTTAGTCTTCTTCCCACTAGTTCCCTCCCAATTTTTCATCTCCCCTTGGCTGATTGGATAGCCATGATCACCTTGGCCCCCAAGCTTCAAAGTAAGGCTACCTGTTTCCTCATTCAAACTGTCATCTTCTACAACAGTAACCCTTCTCTTCTTCTCCAATTCCCTTTTCCCTTTCCCAGCTTTCGGATTCACTTCATCAGAGCAAGATGATGAACTATTGGATGAATTCCCAGGAATCCCAGACCCCAGCGGAAAAAAACTGCCTTCCCATGGTATCAGCAGACATCGGATTTATCGAGGTAGCAATGAAAAGGTCACCATCCCATTTCCAATCATTCAAATCCCACTCCACTGTCCTTTTCCCGACTGCCCGCAAATCTGCTGGACTCATACCATAAAAATGATGAGCTTCACTTCCAAATCTAGCCTCCATTTATGAAACCCAGATAACCAGAAGATCCAAACCAGGAATTAAACCTCAAAAAACACAATTTAACAAGAAAACCCCGAATTTTAACGCTATCCCAGCTAGAGATAGCTTCAAAACCCTAAATAGAAAAACTATAATAATTAATTACAACCGATCAGCTTCAGTTCTTCCCCAAAAGTCCAAAAACAGTACACCAACACATCCATGATTCCAATTAAGAACAACCCACATACCAAACCAAGTTATATATGAAAAAGAGCCTAGTTTTCACAGAATCCCAAAACCAAAGCACTAAGCTCTTTTCCCCCCCTTACCTCACAACATTTCCATAAAAAACTGAAAAAAAAACTCCAATATAACCACGAATATAGAATCAAAGGTAAAGATTAACAGACTTAACGGTTACTTGCTAAGATAACATCCTGCAGGAAAAAGTAAGGGAAAGTGTTCGCCGGGAAGTGAACGGCAGTTGAGACAAGTTCCAAAAGGTTTCTCAGAGGATGATGAATGATGATGGGAACGTGTTTGTTTCTTTGTGGGGAAGTGTTTGGGTAATGGTTTGGTGTGGTATGGTACACAAAAAATCATAAATTTATTGATTTTAAAAATATAAAATCACTGATAAAAGAATACCCCCTTATTTTACCTGTTCGATGAAATTTGTGTGAGAGAAAGAAACTCGAAAATAAAGAAAAATGGAGAGAGAGGAACAGACAGAGAGGAAAGAAACCTAAATAGTGGGTAAAGGTGCACGCCGCATGTCTACAAATATAATTCACAAAATACCAAATAAAAAGTAATTAAGATATGATATAATAAACATATATATATATATATATATATCAATATAAAATAGATGACTTAAAAACTAGAAACACTCTTTAAAATAATTAAAATATTAATTAAGTCAATTTGCAACGAATTAGATAATAGAAAATTAGTTCAATTAAGCTTTTAAAATATATTTTTTGGTCGAATTTTATGATGAACAGTTAGATGCTGACCTAATAGTTGATATAATATTATTAGTTTAATTGACTTTCTAATTATTTCATTTAATTAATTTTTATAAATTATACAAAAAATTTGTTTAAAATATAGAAAAAAAAAGACTATAAAGAAGTAATAAAAAATTAATTAAAAATATTAAAATGATAAAAAATCAAAGTTATTATAAATTTATAAAAAAATATAAAAAATTATAAAGAAAAAGTATTTTATAAATTTTTTATAATATTTAATAATATATATTTTTATTTTTATAATTTCTTACCATTTTTAATAATTTAAGAAAAAAATTTAATAAAAAACTATTGCTCTTTTTATTTTCCCTTACACACAACTTTAGATCATATCATATCTCAATCAATTTATCAATTTTCCTCGTATCATTTTTCTTCAACCAGAATCATTGTTCTCTACCCACCTTAAACCACCTAATATTAAATTAACTATCACTCAAACGCCTCACTCAAAACACCATACAAATCCTATTACCAGAACACTTCAAGCTCCTTAATTCCCTTATTGTCAAAATCAAAGACTTCAAACCTTCAAAATAATAAAACTTTCTATATTTTTTACGCTTCTCCAACTTTTTAATAATATTTAATATGTTTTATATTTTTAATATTTTTATAATTTTTTTATCATGACAATAAATTTTATATAATTTCTAAAACTTTTCTATATTTTTTTATAATTTTTACATATTTTTATAATACATTGATAATATTTTGTAATATCAAATACATTTAATAAATTTACTTTTCTTTCAAAAATACATTTAATAATTTTTTACAACTTTATATTCTTTTTATGATTTCTAATTTCTTTTTAACTTTTCATTATATATGAATAATATTTATATTAGTTAAAAAATATATAATCTCTTATAATTTTTTCTAATTTCCATTATACTGTAATAATTTTTAAACTTAAACAATTAAAAAAATCAATTAAATCATTTACCTCAACAATTTTCAATGTCAAATACTACATTAGTCGCAATGTCATCATAAAAAATAATAATGAGAAAAGGATTCACTTACATCTATGTAAAATAAAAATAATTTTATATTATTTTATATATTTTATAAATTTAATATTTTAAAATAAAAATAATTAAATGTGCAAACATGCGCTTAAAAACTAATTCTTTTACAAATACAATCCAATTTTCGTAATAACATTTTAATTAAAAATGAGTACTTTATTTTTTAAAATATAATGTTTTTATAAAAAATTTATAAAAAATACCCACAAAATGAAATCTAATTATCTAGAATTAATTTCCTTCAAAAAATTAAAAATGTATAGAATTGCGATAATATAACCCATAAACATGTTGAACGGAGATGGCCCCATCATCACACCGCCACGATCCCCTGTTTCTTATTTTCTATGTTTTCTCTTTCAAGGAAAGTTTCTTTTTTCTGGTGCTTCGCGCACTTTGGCAAGTCGATGCGGTGGACCGGTACGGAAAAATGTTGAAAAGTAGATATTTCACTGCGACTGTGTGTAGAATATAATTCGATTTGATATGTCGTGATAGAGATGAGAAATCACAACCCTTTTTCTTGGTCACTCTATCACTACATTGTACACAATCATCATTGTGTTGCATTTACAGTCATTGGTAATACTGACTGATTAATAATTTCTCAATCAATTTTTTTCAACAATACAAGATTATCATATCCACAAATTATCATCGAGATGAGTCATAATATATTTTGATCTTCTTATTTAAAAATTAATTAATTAATTTTTATACATTACATTAAATAGTAAAATGATTTTTTTTAAAAAATTATATCTATTTTTATTATTAAAAATTGATGTGATCGACAAAAAATAAATAATTATTGTGACATGTCACATGTACCTTATGGTGATGTATGATAACCAATTTTTAACCTTGAAAAATTATAAAACTTTTAACAGAAAAACTAATTTTTTTATTGATCTAAAATACAATGATTAATCCAACTTTTCATAAATAAAATATATTTTAAATTTAATTTAAAATTTATCAATTAAACATAAGTCAAATTAAGTAGTCGATCATAATATAAAATTAATATTAAAATTATCATAAATTTTATGACAACAAATTTATTTCACGACTAGTATAACTCAAACTTAAGCCACACAAAAAATAATGAATATCTTTAACCATCAATCCATCATATGAGATTATTCTCTAAATTGTATTTCGTTACTATTAAAGGAATCAAAGAAGACTATCCTATTAGAGCAGTAAAGGATTTATTAAGTAGGGGATTGGGAAATTCGGGTCAAGCATATCTACAGGGAAGCGAACACAGTGGCGGACTACATGCCTAATGTAGCAGGATCGCAGATGTTGGAAGTTCGTATAATCCAGGATCCTCCATTAGGGGTGATGACTCTCTTACAAAGTGATGTTAAGGGGCAGGTTGCTGACTTGCTGCTCGAAGGATAATAATATAATGTCTTCTTTGGTCATTATCAAAAAAGGAAAAAGACTACTTTTTTATTGGAACAAGAAGACTACCCTTTTGAATAACTAAATTGTATTTTGTTATTACTAGACCACCCTATCGAATTCGGTTTTGGATAATTAATGCTTTCTATTCCGATTTGAGTTACGCGTATTGGAGCGGTCCGCGTTCTTTAGCTAACATTGCTGCAGAGTCAAGTCTGGCTACCTCAGTGTAGAACAGAAAAAGGAAGAAGAAAAAAAGAAAAAGAAAAAAAGAGAGAACATATTTGTATAGATAAATCATGCAATAACGCAATCTAAGGGAAACTGCAAGCAAAAAAGTCAAGATTCTGATGTTCCATTTCATCCCACGCACCCATCGGTTCTCCTAATGTACGCAGCTTTCGCTGGGTTCAGCGTCTCAGACCTTCCGCTCAACTAATACGCATAGTCTCGTATTGGACTGGTCAAACTATAACTGCTTGCTTAACTTCATCGGCGGCAAATATCAGGTGATATTTTACTTAAACTTTTTCTACTTTAATTTTACTTTCGTCCTTTTATTCTGATAGTAGGTTCTGGTTACCATGCATGTGGATGCATGTATTCAATTGATTTTACGGATTCGTGTAAACTGTTTGATTTTAGAATTCTGGTTAAGGAAATGGCTGTTGAATGTTGAGTTTGACTGTGCCTTTATGCGTAAATTAGAATTACTCTTCCACAAAATTCTTCTAAGCTAAAATTTCTTTAAGGAGATTTAACTTGGAGAACTCTGCACCGTTGTTTACAAAATAGAATTTGGGATCATAACTGGGTTTTAAGTTACTTGGAATTCGATTAGTCAGTTGCGAAGTTTTTAGGATTATAAAGTTGGTAAGTTGTGGATTTCTGACATTTTCAATCTCTTGCCATGGCTAAAAAACCGAAGCTAACTTCATTTCCAATGTGTTTCATGCATGTGCCATTTCAAGTTTGATTGTGAGCATGAATTCATGTGATTGCTTTGGATGTTTGTGTATTTTATGCTGCATTTGGATGAACCGATGAAAGGTTTAGCTCATCTTACCTCTGCTTTTATATGTAACTATGTAAGAATGAAATGCTACAATTTTGTGAATTTATAGAATTAATCTCATATGCAGTCCTACAAGGGTTCTGTTTTTTTTTTTTATGCCTTATTCAGATCTTGAATGGAAATGCTATTATGCTAAAAGAAATGAGAGTCTGCTTTGGGGCCTTCTATTTAGATTTACTGAGACCAATATATGGTTAAACATTCAGCAGTTAGTTCAAATTCTGATCAAGCCTGATAACAATGCATCTCTGTGATTTTCACTTGATATTTCTGTATCATCAATACAGTGAACCAGTTGAATGAATCCAGAAAAGTAGGATAGCATAAACTCCTTTGCCGCTTATGTGAATAATCAGTTGGAGTTTAGTAATAATTTATTTATTAATTTATTCTATGCTTTTTTATTCTTATTAGCAGGAATGCAGGACATAAGTCATTTTTTTTCCTACCTATTTTGTTTTACTACTAATACATGTCTGTTCTATATTGTCCTTTGCATTTATGTTTGGATATTCTTCTTGTTGGCTGTACTGAAGCTATTGCTGTAATCTCGGTTGAATTTGATTATGCAGGAATTGATGTTATGCAGGAAACTGCATCAAAGAATGCTCAAACTGTGAAGGTTCAGCCTATTGAAGCCCTTGCTATTCCAGCAGATGAATTGAAGGAAATCACAGATAAGTGATAACTTTGGTACAAATTCTTTGATTGGAGAAAGTTCATACGGTAGAGTTTATTATAGACTCAAGACTGGGCGGGCTTCAGCCATAAAAGAAGTTAGATGTCAGTAAGCAACCTGAGGATTGGGTTTTTGACCTAGGTTCAACTGACAGTGTTAACTCATTGCATTTAACCCTTCTTCAATATTAGTTTTAGAGTTTCAGCTCTATATCCATTTGTGCGTGTATTTTTAGGTTTCTATGGTATAACGTTGTCCAGTTGCTTGGTTACTGTATTGACGGGAGCTCCCTATACTTGCCTATGAGTTTGCATCTAATGGATCATTGCATGATATTCTCCATGGTATGTGTGAAGATGCTTCATTTATTGCTCCGGTTATACAAAGTTGAAAACTGTTGAGGAGTGTAATGATGCTTGAAGTTACTTCCTGTATGGAAACAAAGTCTGTTGTAGTGGTTGGTAATATTTATTTTATTGCTACATTTCCTTTAATGCAGGGAGAAAAGGTGTTAAGGGAGCTCAGCCATGCCCTGCTCTGACATGGGCACAAAGAGAAAAAATTACCGTAGTAGCTGCAAAAGCGCTCGAGCACTTGCACGAGAAGGCTGGTCCTCGCATCATTCATTGTGACAGTAAGTCTTGCAATGTGCTAGTATTTGATGATGTGGCAAATATTGCTGATTGTATTCCTAAGATTGCAGCCCGTCTTCATCTTACTTGTATACTTGGAACTGTTGGTTATCATGCTCCTGAGTTATAGTGGATGCTTTTTGTACTACCATCTATTTTATTTATTTTTTCAAAGATCATTTTGCTTGTTGATGATATGTGGCTTTGGAGAAATTTGCTCTACACCTTATGACACCGTATTTTATATATCAATCATAAATTGCTCTAAGCCTTATAGTTGAGTAGTTTTTATTTGATTACTGAGATGTTTCTTGCAAAAGACCTAAACTTAATATCCTTAGTTTTCCCTTATATAACTTAATTTCAGAATGATCATCTTGAACCCTGCCTGTTCTTTTTATTACAATTGGCAAATATGGGCAATTAAATGTCAAGAGTGATGTGTACAGCTTTGGTGTTCTGCTGCTTGAGCTTCTGACTGATTAAAAAACCTATTGATCATACTTTACCTCATGGACAACGAAATTTTATAACATGGGTACTTTTCTGTTACTTATATTCTTATATTCAGCCTGTGTTTCATTATTAAACATTTCAGGCATGACTGATGAATGAGTTGTGAGTTGTGTTATACTACACCAAATCTTTGTGAAGACAAGGTTAGGCAGTTTGTTGATCAAAGACTAGGTGGAGAATGCTCCCAAGGTTGTTGCGAAGGTATTAAAATGCATAGTTGCTCCTGGTAGTGTCTGTATTTCTATTAGCGCGTGTTCTCTGTTAATGTTCCTCCTTCCTCAAGTTTTAAAGTAATGCTAAATTAAGAGGCTGCATTGACCCAAATACCTTTTTAATTTTGTATTCTTATTCGCTAGAGAAAGATGAAAGAGCTGGCACATGTTATTCGCTCCTGGATATCAATTTCATCCATCTGTAAAGCATTTAGTTGTTTAGATTGCAGATGGCAGCTGTTTCTGCATTGCGTGTGCAATATGAAGCTGATTTTCAGCCAAATATGAGTATTGTTGTCAAAGCTCTTCAGCCTCTGTTAAATGCTTGACCTGGACCTTCAGGTGAAACACCAATCACCTCTCTCTCACACACACACACAACACGCATACACTCATTTCCTCTCCCTTTCTATCTCTCTGTGCCTGTGTGTGCGGAAGTGCACCCACATTGAAGCATCCAAAATATATAATGAGGGGACAAACTCTAGAAAGTGATGACAATTTGTTTTTTCAAAGTTCCATATGCATTAATTATATACTTTGTGTTCAATTTGTTAATAATGTGTAACCTTTTTTCTTTCTTTGCATATTTTGTTTTTCTAAATTATTCCTAACCTTTCTTCCTCTTATGCTCATCTTGTCCTTTACTTTAGTAAACGGTTTTGCACCTTTGGTTGCTTGGATTACAAGAAAATCTTGTAGAAAGAGAAAGAAAAATATGACAGTAAGGCATATAGAAACTTCATGCATCGGGTCAGGTTGGTGAGTATTAGAAGAAAGGGATGAGAATAGTTAAAAAGATACATTTCCGGGTTGCAGCATTCTTGGGGTAGGAATTAATGATTGATGATGTAGAAATATAAGTCTAGAGATGGAAAGAGTGCGGTATCATTGCCGGACCCAAATGCTTTGTTTGAACATTTGAGAAAAGAATAATGGATTGGTGGGGGGATTCGTTGGGGTTTCGGTCTACTTTTCCCATCTTTATATGTATGTCGTGTCATCGCAACGACACACCTTTAGTAACAGTCTACAGTTGGAGTTGCGTGCGAGGACCGGCCCCATAGTGAGGTGCTAATGAATAAATGACAACAGCTTCTCCTTGGGGCCGGCAATAATTTGCTGATTAGGTAAAACAATACAGCCTTGTTTATACTACTACTGCTTTAGTCTAATTAACTAACTAAATAAATAGATCAGCCATGCTTTACTCTAATTAAACAATATAACATTTGTCATTATTATTAGGAGTTGGGGCACTATCAAAACTTTATTTACTATATTGTTCTTTATTATTGGGAATAATAATAGCAAATTAACTTCCCAATGCTTTTGACTTTGAAGGTTAGTTGCAAAAGATGCTGTCAATTCAGAGATCACAGATTGGTAATGATTATTTCACTTAAGAAATTTATAATTTTTAAAGCTCTACTGATATCAAATTAATTATTAAAAATTGCATTTAAATATAAGTTTATAATTATAAATAATTACTTAATTAATTTTAATAAAGCTGCTTAAATCTTAATTTGGTTGGTATTGTTGTTTTAACAAATTAAATGATTTAAATTTGAATGTGTTTAAGCGCATAATATTATATTTTGTTAGAGAATCTTGTGACATTCATTAATAATTTTTATGCTTCGTAATCACTGTTACTAGATACAAAATTGAACAAATATTTATAGTTATTATAAAAAAAATTATTGAGTTGGTGCCGCATAGTGCTAACTCAATTGAAAAAATTTTGATATATAATTTTTTAAATGATAATTAATATTATTATAATGGTATTTGTCTTTTCATATTTTTATATAATTTTTACATGAATCAATTAAAGACCATATATATATATATAAGGATTGAACTTGTATCAAGAAAGATTTATGTACATGTTCTTTACCACTCTGCTTATAATCAATGCTGAATAAATTTTAAAAATATTTTTTTTTACAAATTTAAGAAAACAAAAGAAGAATGGATTTTTGAGTGAAAAAAAATTAGATACACAAATAAAATAATATGATATGATACAAATTAATTATACAAGATATCGCATTAACACTTTTATCTATATGGTAAATGTCACATAATCTAATGTAACTTTAAATAAAAATAGTTTCATCACATACTTGGAGACTTAAATAATTTGATTATATAGATTGAGACTTCAAGGTTTTTTTTTAAATAAAAAATTCAATACGATTAATGAAAAAAAGTTATAAGTTCCCTTGCAACAGTGTGGATGATGGGAAAATAAGAAATTTAGAAAATGAAAAAACTTGTATTTATCTTTTTCATTATTGTTTGAATAAGAAAATATAATAAATATCTTAATAATACAAACTGGGGCTTGGTACGAGTTATGATTCTTGCGTGAGGCACCTGCAAGCATTGGTTCCATTTTAAGTGAAGATTTTGTGGTTTTGATGTGTATAGGTGTATGATAAGATTTTTAATTTATATTATTATTTAAATTTTTAATTAAATTGATATTACGAGCCAATTGAATATTAATTCGATTAAAAAATTATAAAAATTATTTTTTAATTAAAATAGATAATATTATTTGAGAGAATTTTATTTTATTTTTATTTTAAAAATAAAAAAATACATATTGAGGGATTTAAATCCACACCAATTAAGATAGTAAAATCTTTAAGTTACTTCTCACCTAAAGCATTGTTTTAATATTTTTATAAATCACATTTTATTACTTCTAACAATTGTATATATTTTATGTGTTATTATTAATTAATATCAAATTATATGTTTGATTATTTATTATATGTTATTTTAAATATATATTTATATTTTAAAATTATGATATATATATATATATAAAAAAATAGAATTTTTAATATAAAAAAATTGGACAGAAGTGAAGTAAAGGGTTAAGTTAATTTTTTTATATACTTGAAAAAATAAGATTGTTTTTAGAAATAAGAATATCCTTATTTGGAAAATAAAATTTCATAATATTGGAAAATACTCAGAAGATGAGATGTATAACATTATGTTTCCTGAAGTTTCTTCGCAAGATCCAAGCAATGAATGAAGGCAAGAAACTAAATAATACATTAATATATTTAAAGACTTAGTACACATCATTTAAAATTTTAATGTATTATTTAATATTTGAATTTGATTTTTTTTCTTAAATGTGTTATTTGTATTTTTTTAATTTAATGTGATATCTATATTTGAAAAAATTATAGTATGTGAAGATAATAGTATTAACTTTAACAATTAATTTAGATTTTAAGATTATTTTCAATGAATTAATTAATTTTAAAAATTAAAAGAAAACTTCACAATAATTAAATTGTATTTAATAAATTAAACATAAAATTAGAATAAAAATAAATATATTTTATTAACAAAATTATGAAATAATAATAATATTAATTATAGTAAATTTTAAAAAAAATTGTAAAAAAGAGAAGATGAGGAGTCCATTGACCATTTGGCGATGTCTCTACACCACGCCTTAGTGCATTCAATCTCAACGAACAACCATTGGTGCAGTTAATGCAGTGCCGCGTTAATTAGCGAAAAGGAGAAGATAAAAAGAAAAAAGAAAAAGACTTTTAAATGCCGCGTTGAATGGTTGACTGTACATATATTCCAAGTCCCACCCCACAAGCGTAATCGAAGGGTTAGAAAAATTATAACCACGAACCCTCCCTTCTTATCTATATTAGAAATTAGATACTTCACCAAACTAGGCTTAAGCAAAAGCACAAAGCAAAGTAGAGATTCATCGTCTTTAGTCTTCAAGACTCACTCCAAAGCAGAACTAGCAAAATATTATAAGAGAAGATCAGAGCTGAGCAATTCAAAGCAAAGCAGAGGCAAAAGGAAGCAAACAACCCAAGCCAATTTTTTCTTTAGTTCTCTTTGATGCTATCTTGCGCCTAGCTACTTTCTTCTTTTTTTTACCATTCTATCGTGCGCCACTCATGGGAGGAGATGTAACTGGACCAATCACCTCCGCCGTCGTCGCCACCTCGGCAGCCGCGGCAGCCCCACTCTTTGGTGGAGGCGCGGCTGAATCTCAGTACGTTGCGGCGAAGACGTCGGTTTGGTGGGACATAGAGAACTGCCAGGTCCCTAAACATTGCGACCCGCACGCGATCGCGCAGAACATTAGTTCGGCGCTGGTTAAAATGAACTACTGTGGGCCCGTTTCCATCTCCGCCTACGGCGACACTAATCGGATTCCTTCTTCTGTACAGCAGGCGCTTTCAAGCACCGGCATCGCACTCAATCATGTCCCCGCTGGTAACCTAATCAACACCGCCTAACTTCCTTTATATCTTAATTTTCTTAATGATAATAGTAATTCAAGCTTGAGTCATTGCTTTTTATTGAGTTAATTTTGCAATGATCAGGAGACAATTACGGTAATATTTTAGAAACTTGGTTTTTCCCTACTGATCTTTGAAAAAATGGTTTACTGTGCTCCTCCGCTCGAGGGTTTTATCTTAATTTTGTCTTGAAATTAAATACTGAACTTAAGATGTTATAGAAAAAGGAGGTTGTTGATTAATGGAGGTTTCTGCATGGGCAGGTGTGAAAGATGCGAGCGATAAAAAGATTCTAGTTGATATGCTGTTTTGGGCAGTTGATAATCCGGCTCCCGCTAATTATCTGTTGATTTCCGGCGATAGGGATTTTTCTAACGCTCTCCATCAGTTACGTATGAGGAGATATAATATTCTATTGGCGCAGCCTATGAAGGCATCAGCACCCCTGGTTGCTGCGGCCAAGAGTGTATGGCTTTGGATGAGTCTTTCGGCTGGTGGACCTCCGCTTTCGAGGTGTGAATCAACTAAACTTGCTAACGGTAACAATAGTTTTAACCCTGAAATGTATAACTCGATTCCTGAAGTGGTCCAGTATAGTCAACCAATGGTTTTCAGTTCTGAAAATGGTACATTGGGGAATCAAAATGTGCCTAGTTCTGGAAGGAATGGTGATAACAAATATAAAGGGAAATATATCAGGAAAACCCCCTATCAGCCAAGCATATCAAGAGCCTCTAGTGCGCCAACAACTATCATTCAAGAAAATACGAACAATGGACACCCTTACCATTCAGAATATTCACATGCAATGTCATTTAAAAAAGCACCGCATGAATTTTATGGTGGCAGTGACCCTGCTGTCTCTGCAAGCAAGTCTACTCCTAACTTCTTTCCTAGCAATCCTAACCATTCAGGGAGTAACAATGGTAATTTCATGGGCATCCATCAAAATCATCATCCTCATTCATTGAGGCCAAATAACCTTCCTCTGCAACCAGTGTCTGCACAAGATAATTTGTTACCCCCTAATGCACAAAGTCATGGTTTCCGTCCAATGCCTCCTACAGTGGAGGGGCCTAGATATTTGGCCCCACCAAATATGCTTGATATTGGTAAGTTAAATATTTCTCAGCAGTCCACTTATGCTCAAAAACCTTCTAATTTTCCCCATCGAATCGGAGAAGAGTTTAAAACAAGCTCTATCGATTCATTGCCTAATCAAGGTATCCTAACTGTACCGCAAAAGAGCCTTGTGTCGCAGAACAGCCAATCAAGCCAGCACATTAGTAATAGGTATCCGCGTGGTCCTGAATTTCCACCTCCATCATCCTCACCAATTTCTAACAATGGCACTTGGGGAGCTCAAGGACGCTCACCACCATCTGAATATGTGCAAGGTCTAATTGGTGTTATCTTACTTGCATTAAACACACTGAAAAACGAAAAAATTATGCCTACTGAAGCGAACATTACTGATTGCATTCGTTATGGAGATCCAAAACACCGCAATACTGATGTAAGGAAGGCTTTGGATAGTGCAGTTGAGCAACATATGGTATTGAAGCAAACTTTAGGTTCGATGCAGTTGTATGTTGGTAGAAATGAGAAATTATGGAAGTGTGTCAATCCTATTGGTGGGAATCCTAATCAGTACTCGAAGGCGACATGGGAGGGAATACAAAAGTTTTTATCATCTCCTGCTGGACGATCAGCAATGATGGCTTCTCAATGCAGGTAACTATGCTTTGATGATCTTCTCTCTGTTTCTCTTGTTTTGACTTTTTTAGTTGTCCAGCCCTAAGTTTTATGGTGGGATTCCTTTAGCCTAAATTTTTATCAAATTTGCAGATATGAAGCAGCTTTGGCTTTAAAAAAGGCATGCTTGGAAGAATTTGCTTTAGGTGATGCTCTCCTGATCTTGAATATGATAATTGCCATGAAGAAATGGATTACACATAATCAGTCAGGATGGCAACCAATTACAGTCACCCTTCCAGAGGCAGAGTCGATTACTGAAACTTGTACTGGAACTGCTGCTTGATCTGATCAAGAGTATTTTTGGTACTGAAGATGATTCTAAGGTGATGAAAGATACTAAGCATTGTGTTTGGGGGGTTGGGGGGGGGGGGGGGGGGGGGGGGAAGGAGGGAGGGGAGCGGTAAGAAACAAGGGTACTTAGGCAAAGAAACACAAATAATTAAGTATCAAGAAAGCTGGTGGTGGGGCTGTGATATTTGGATCATGACGAAAGTAAGTAGGAATAGGTTTTCAATCATTTCATGTATTTGTTTTGTTTTCTTTTTTCCTTTTATCTTGATTTGCTGCGATACTATATCGGGGAACTGCAGAAGGGGAAAAAGGTTTAAGAAGAAGATGGAGTTAAGCTGGAAAAGATCAGGATCAAGGGTCTGGTTTAAGTGATGAATTCATTCTCTGCGCCCATGTGGATTTGGTATATGTACAAGCTATCGCTAGTATGTTTGGTTGTTGCTGGTATTGATTGAGTAGTCATATGCTAAAGGCTTTCACTTCTCCCCAGCGCAATTTATTCAGAATTTTACTGCTAGGGGAAGCTGTAATCTTTTGTTTGTTTCGGCAGATACTTGCATGTTGCTTTATTGAGCTTGGTTCTAGTTTCAGCTTGTGTATATACCATCTGCAGTATCTCCACCCGTTTCAGCTTTATCTGAGATGTAGCAAGGCTTCCGGATCCTGTCAGACAGGTTCTTGTTCAGTTGCTGCTTTATAGTGATGGAAATGACAAAAACTGGCAAAGATTCATGCAACTATAGACCTTATCAAAGCTGTCAAAGTGGAGCTTTATTTATTTGGAGGTCATGGAATGTTTGTATGATACGGGAGTTTTATTCCTGGCGCAGTACATTGTAAGTAATTTTAAGCATTTATGGGCCAAACTCATGGCCATTACTACTATGAAAAACTGAAGTGAATTGTATTAGCCTGAGCCTTGGAAATGGTTGTTCTTGTATCCGTGATTCCTTCAAGTACATACTTGAATATGTTTTACATTGAATGAAGTTGGCTAGTTGCAGTTTGTACACATTTGGTCATTTAATTCGAAGCAAGCAATGGAAGCTAAAATCTTCAAAAGTAGAAAAGTAAGGTAAATAAAAAGTATAAAAGAAACCCTAAAACACCAGAGCTAAGAGCAACATAAAAAAGGTAAAAAGAGCGAATGAAACAAATGATTTAAAATAGGGATAAATATTAATTTATATATGAATTATGGTTTAATGTGTGATTGTATACATAAATTTTGATTTTGTACAATTTTATAGATGAAATTTTGATTCAATCCAATTTTTATAAATTATTAACACAATTATTAATATAATATCATTTTATATTTCTATGTTACATATAAATATAATTATATTTATTTAATATAAAAATAAATTTACGTATTTATATCTTAAATATTATGATTAAATTAAAATTAAAATTAAAATTTTTAAGTATATGTTTGACCCGCAATTAAAATTTTATGTGAATAATTATATCAAAGTAAAATTTATACGTTAATTCAAAGTTTAAAATGGATTGCGGGAAATAGTAGAGCAACTTGAATTTTACCCTTCTTACAATCACCTCATGGTTTTTTTAACTTCCGGTGTTGTGTTCTGAACTTTTCTGGTAGTAATTGGGAGGTTTTAACGGTTTACTGCTGGAGTAATTGGCATGTGATGTGGTCGCCGGGGAGCTCACTCAATGTTTACACAGACAGTGAAACGTCGACGCCATGTTGGAACAACTTATGGTTTCATTGGACCTGAAATCTGAGTTTCTGGGCCTCTTTATTATCCAAGCATAGATAATACCTGGGCCGCCTGTTCATGACCCTTAATTTCCCATCACCTGAAGGCAGAACCAAGTTCCCAACTCGCAAGGCAGGCAATTCTTCCGCCGGAAACTGAACAACAAACACAGCTTAGCAATTCATAAGGCGAACTGAAGTAAAAGAAGAAATAATAATGAAGAGACTCAGTCCAGGGCTTATTCCGTGCATGAATTCATTGAGGCAAATTCAAGTAGCAAAATCAAATCCCCATCCTCGTAATCAAAGATCATTTCTTTTACCCGCGATTCCCAACATTTTTCTTTCTTTTTGTCGGTATTATTCCACCGGTAAGCCTTTTTATGTACTTACCAGATTATGTTTCAGAAGAAAATAAATAGTGTAGCTTTCGATTCATTGAAACAATATTTTCGTAATGGGCAGAGCTGCAACCTCAGCTTTCCACTGACCTCCTTAAAATAATGGAACAAAGGTTAGCCGCTATTGAGTATAGGAGTGCTTTTCTTGAGAATTTCATGAACCAGGTAATATCTTTTAATTTCAAATTCTTTTATGCTTCTGTTTAATTGTATTTTGATTTTTTTTTTAAATTGAGCTTGTGGGTTGTTTGAAGACAGCCAGAAGCCTCACCAACCGAGTATTCGAAGGCTAACAAAGAGCTTCATAAACTTAGGGACTCAATGGACCTCATAAATGAGCTGAGAACCAAACAGAAGGTATATTTTTGTCTTCATTTTCTGTCTTGTACTAATGTCCTGTCTTACAGTTTTATTCTGTGTCGATGAATCAACCTTTTGTCCCTTGTCTGATGGTATCATGTATCTTGTATATTTCCGTAGCTTTCCTAATTAAGCCTTCAGTAAGTTGACCTGTGTTGATAAATGATGACATAGTATACATACTATGACCCTAGAGGTATCTTTATGCGTTATCCTATTGTTTCCTTTAGTTGCTATTATGTTGTGATTTGGTCCAATGAGGATGCTGTTTTCAGTTTTCCTTTTTGTTCCCCATTTTAAGTAGGAGATTGATGGTTTGAGGTCATTGATGGCTGAATGCCCTAATGATAAAGACATGCTTGAGATGGCAACTGAGGATCTTGGTAAGGCTTTGGAAGAAGAGAAAAGACTGCAGAACTTGTTACTCAGGTCGTTACTTCCTAGAGATGATGCTGATGAGAGGGACAGCATTTTGGAGGTTAGAGCAGGTAATAACTGTATGTTGAAGTGGCACATGAATACTGGTTTTTGTCATTGTTTTTTGTTGAATATTTTTCCTGCTTTTTTAATCAGGAACTGGTGGGGAGGAGGCTTCTTTGTTTGCGATGGATGTGTTCAAAATGTAAGTCAGTACAACATGGCATCATGGTCCGTGCATGAATCGCGAATTTTGTTCAGAAGCTGCTTATCTGAGAATTCTTTACTTGGATGGTTACAACAGGTATGAGAGGTACTCACAGAAAAAGGGGTGGAAGTTTGAAGTAGTAGATATAGCAGAGTCTGATCTGAAAGGGTATAAGGTATGTATTTCATCTTGTGCGTTTTCTAGGATCTTGGTCTTTCTAAAGTTGATGGAATTATCTTGTGGAGCTTATCTCCTGTCTGCATCACAGAACCTTGACTTCTTGTTCTCCTTATCAGGAAGCTAGTGCAGCAATCTCAGGAGCTGGTGTTTATGGGAAACTTAAATTTGAGAGTGGAATTCACAGAGTTCAGGTTTTTGTTTCTGACTTTTTAACATGCAGTATAATGCTTTAAAGCCCAACTTAAACGGAGTTTTCTTTTGGCAGCGTGTTCCTGTGACAGAGAAGTCTGGACGGATCCACACTAGTGCTGTATCAGTTGCTGTTCTCCCTCAGGCCGATGAGGTGCTTAAGGATATGTTTTGTGTTTCATTTGTTTTTTTATCTGTTTGGAAGATTGTTAGATTATTTTGTTGGGAGTTTTGTTGAATGCTCAGACTGCTCATACTAGTTCACTCGTACTTAAGTATTGGACTTTCCATTGTCACAATTTATCTGATTTATAGTTTTAATTACTATATCCTTTTTGCCATCTCTGATTGATGTTCTTGTTGACGTTCTGCAGGTAGATGTCCGGTTAAGGAATGAAGATTTGAGAATTGATACTTACAGGTCTGGTGGTTCTGGCGGTCAACATGCAAACACCACCAACAGTGCAGTTAGAGTCACACATTTTCCCACTGGTATAACAGTAACTATACAGGATGAACGATCCCAGCATATGGTAAAGAGTACTCAAATGTTGTAGTTTAGATTCTTTTCTGTTGAGATCTTTTGCTTAGAACTTCATTTTTTCCATACTGTGCAATAGTTTGCCAAGACATACTTGTGAAGTTTGCAGCCTTTCTTAGGTTTTTTTCTCACTTTCTCACCTTGGAGTGATTTTATTTGTTTCAATATGATCTAAACAGAGAAAAGAGTTTTTCGTTTGAAAAGTTAATGATGCATGCTTAATTTTTATCCACATTGCTAGTTTCAGCTTTTTGGCAATTTTACTGCCCTATTATGTAATATCTTTAGAAACTACCTCTACTTGTTTGTACATAGAGAAGGCACTTTATCAGTTGAAACTTGACTTTCAACCCGGCCTTAGTTATGAATCTCGGCATGGGGAGACTTATCTCTATCTGTGTAAGATCTGTGGGTATGTGCATGTAGTAAAAAAGAAGCTATTCTTGCAAAAATAGCTTTGTATTTCTGTATTGACTTGATTGCATCCATGAGCACAGAAAGTTAATAAGTCTTTGAAACTTTCTGGTTGCCGATATATATGGCATATTTAAGGTCTCTTAAGTAAAGCATGCAATCTATGGTTGTATGTTAGATATGGATTTTAACTTGAAAGCACTGAAAAATGAATTTGGATGGTTTGCTAAACAGCATCATCCCTTTTATCGTCCATCGATATTTTTATCCTGGTGCTTTCGTAACTTCCCCTTCTTTTTGCTTCCTATGATAGAACAAAGCTAAGGCCCTTAAAGTACTCTGTGCAAAACTGTATGAAATGGAGAGGTCTAGAATTCAGACGAGCCGATCGAAGCTTAGATCTGAACAGGTATGGGTTACTATGAGACGAAATTTTAGATTCTGTCCTTCAGATCCGGATGATTGGGTATTGATCACTTTGATATTAACAGATTGGTAGTGGAGATAGATCCGAGCGCATTCGAACCTATAACTTTCCTCAAGGGCGAGTCACTGATCATCGTGTCGGCATCACTTATCATGCAATAGATGATGTGATGCAGGGAGAGAATTTGGATGTCTTTGTTGATGCTCTTCTTTTGCAACAGGAAATGGATGCAATTGCAACCTTCAGTTCTGATCAATGACGTTTATTACGGGTATTGTCTCGCCTGTCTCAGAATTTAATTTGCCACATCATTTTCGCACATGTAACGGCCATACCCTTTGTTCTCTTGCAACCTGGATCTTTAAAATATTCAAATTCTTATTGGTGATGCATGGGGTAACAGAGAGGAACAGGCAATTACACTTTCATGACATGTGCCATCACCTGTTGTATCTTTGACTGATTGTTCAATTACAGCTTTACAATATTACTATGCAGCGTGTTACACAAATATTATAGGCTTAATTACAGTTGACATATGTACGGTTGCCCCCACCTGATTTGTAGCATACTCGATAGCCATGTATTACAAGTTTGCAATTAATATCTTTTTTTCCTTACTAAGGCTGTGACTGAGAATGGTTACTCAACATATTTGCATCCAAACTACCAACTGGACTAGTATTAAAGTGTATTTAATCTCATCCAATCCCTGCTTAAAGAAGCTCGTGGGCATGAAATTGACTAGTTTTTAAGTCGCCCTTTGTCGGCATGTGAGCCATTTGGGCCACCTAGACACCGACCCTATATAAACCGGTAAGATAACACCAATGGAGTTGCTTCCACCCAAGAGAAATTGATGGCTCATGCCACTAGACAGACAAAATTCCATGATTGCAATCCTCCGGCTCATAAACAAAACCAAGACTATTAGAATCATATAAAATTAGATTGCCTAAAAGAAAAAGTCTATTAGTTTAGCATTAAAATCAAACAAAAATGCTTAAGACGAATATGACTGGATGGGATTTGGTTGATGCGTGGGAGGTGGGGTACGGTGTTCACCTCTCTTATTCGTCGGGCTGAAATCATTATGTGGGGGCAACAACTTTGTCATGGAAAATGTAGCTACTTCTTTTCTTAAAATAAAATCTTCGCTACTTTTAATTCTTGACTTGAAATAAAATATTTTACAAAAAAAAATAAATTATCTTATATTTAATTGATCAATATCAAGTGAAGTGATAAAAAAATTATTATATATTTAAGTTATTAGGTTGTTAAGATTTTTTTTGAATTCGACTTGCGAGTTTCGAGTGACGAGTCAAAAATTAGTATAGTGGATCAGTATCCATCATTGAATAGAAAATTATACTTAGATCTAAACAAGGGCGAAGCCAAGAAATTTTTTAGGGGAGTCAAAATTAAATTGTAATTTTTATAATGGTAAAATACAATTTCACCATTTTGATAGCCTATATTTTTATAATTTTTAAAAGATTAAATTAAAATTTTATCATTTTTAGGGGGTAAAGTGTAATTTTATTTCTACTAATTTAAAATTTTAAAAATTTTAAAAGGCTTAAATAGAAAAAAAATTATTTTAGGGGCGGGCCCCTGCCAGGTCCCCTCTAGTTACGCCCCTAGATCCAAAGTCAATTTAACGATTAATATTAAAAATCAAAGAAGAAAACTGTTTAGGTTTTTATTTGTAGATTCATAATGTTTAAAACTATTTTTGAACTGTAGAAGAGAAGTGAAATGATAATTTTCAATTGGTGCAACGATTTTAATAGCCTAGTGACTTAAATGAAAATTTTGAATAGTTTAATGATCGTTTTGTAATGATTTTGAAGTTGAATGGCCAAAATATATGCTTATAAAATAGTTTAATGGCTTTAGTTGTAGTTTAACCTTGATACAATTATACGGTGGTAATTGATGAGTTTATTAGGAAAGCCCTGGAATATGGTTAAAATGGATTGGGGGGGGGGGGGGGTCCCAAAAGTGTCCGGCCTGAAGGAGACAGGTTAACACATCAATTAAAAAGCAAACCAAAACCTTACCCTAAGAGGCTTCATAAATGAGAAATAAAGAAGAAGAGTTTTGAGTGGCAACGACGGTGTCCAACAAGGGAAAAAGAAGAGAGGTGATAAATGTATGTTTTCTTCTGCAACCAAGTCTGTTCTAGCCATTAAAAAGTCCTTGAAAATGACCCCCCCGTTCTCAACTTGAGAAAAATCAAGCAAAGATGTAATCCTGCCCACAAAAGTCTCTTTCTTTAGTTTCAAGGTAGAAAAACCTTTGGGAAAAATGTGATAACTTTTTGGTTGGCTTCAAGATAAAATCTTGGTAGATTCGTTTCCATTATTGGGTTTTATAATTACTTTAATATTGGATGTAATGCTGTATTTGCCGGATCTTACAATATTTTAGAATCCGATGCAATGCAATACGTATAGGCAAGAACTGGTTAGTGAAAGTCCTCAAGTTTTGTCTGTTTTCCGCCATTGATACTCCTGTTTTAGACCCTGATTGATTAAATTAATGGTACCATTATTTTACGTTGAGTTCATTTTTAACTTTTTTAATATTTTTTCGTTGCCCATGGTTAGCTCTAAACTAAAAAAAATTCCACCCTGTTGCATATCTGACAAAAAGACTCATCAAAGAGAAAAAAAAACAAAAAAAGGGGAAGATTTGCTGCTCAAAACAGGTATCTGACACCTCCCCAAAGACATAGGGTTGTTAGAATCTGGTCTGGAAAATCAAACATAGTTTACCCTGTCCATTTTTTTCTTCGATGAATCCTAGAATGCAAAGCAATTATTATTAAGTCTTTCATTAATTGCCTCAAAAGAACCATTATTGAATTCGTCAAAGGAAAAAAAAGGGTGACATATGGCTAAGTTCCCTGATGTTTTGTGTGGTTGGAGCTGGGAGGAGAACAAGCTGTTTGAGCTGGCTTTAGCAGTGGTCGATGAACAACACCCTGATCGTTGGGAAGTGGTAGCCGCCATGGTTGGAGGGGAAAAAACTGCAGAAGATGTGCATAAACATTATGTCATACTTTTGGAGGATGTGAAGTTTATCGAATCGGGTAAACTCGACCATAAACTTGCCGAAACTCAGTCCTGTATTCAACTGGACTGCACTCAATCTGTATGCTGGACTGATGATGATAACAAGTACTCACAATTCTTTTTCTTTATTTCCTTCTTCTTCTACCAATTCTTTTTTATTCTTTTTCCCCTCTCTACTCCATATTCCTTATTCACTAGGATCCTTACAAATCACAGCTAAAGAGGGAGTAAATTTCGATATACATGCATCTGAGTTTGTTGACCCTATCATCTCTTCACGCATGCATAGCCAACTGGGCCAATTCCCAGCTCAACCTTTGTCTTGGCCGTTCATAAAGGGACAAATTCAAGAATCCTGTTTTCCTGCCCCAGGGAACAGGGCCTCTCAATCTAGGACTTTTCATTGTTTCTACTTACCTTATTTGTTCTGTTTTTTTTTCTTCTTCTCCTGCATCATAAATTCATAATATCAAATTTCATAAGACAGGCATATTTCAGAGAGGATAATGTGGATCAATGATTCTGCTATATTTATGTGGTTCTACTTCCATGATGATGAATTTTCAAATGATAAGCTTTTGTTATCCTCATTTTCTAGCAATCCATTATTCTCGTTGTAGGCAGATTTAAAGTTGTTCCTTGCATAAGGCCAATCAGAGTTAAAACAGTGCTTTTTTTAGTTTCTGATGTTTAATTGTTTCTCTGCGCCTTACAGCTTGCTGGTTCGATTAGACATAAATTGATCCCCAGAGCTACTGTATTGCTGGTTTATTATTGAAGCAGATTTGGTCAGTGGTGGCTGTGCCAGAACTTACGTCCCACACGAATGCAGGTCATATTAATATATCAATTCTAATGTTATATCCCTTGTTCCTAGATGTAATCACTCTCTTCATTGTAAAACAGAATTTCTGGAAAAAAAAAATCAACTTTGCAATTTGTAGATAGTAGAAATGGGTCTTTGGGCCTTGTTTATTTGAAACTGATGTCCGACACTTGTTATACTTTTTCTTCAGTAAAAAAATTCCAGTTTTAGGGTGGATTTCTTTCATGAAGGTTGCAAATGATGTGCTAGGCTTGTTTTACTCATCTCCCTAGTGATTATGAGTTTGAATGTTAAACACACTCAACAAAATGGATGTGATTTTTACTCTTTTAAGGTGTCTCCCAATTCCGAAATCGACATTAAGGTACCAAGAACTTTATTTCATAAAATATCTGTACTTTGAAGCTAAAAACACCCAGAATTTAGAGTGATAGTTTTTTCCCGAAATCATGAGATAATACAAAATGGAAGCAAAAGCATATAACATTACATCTGAGGAAATAATAATATCATCATTGTTGCAGTCTTGTCCATTTGCATGAAGCTAATTCTATTCAAAACCCAGATCAAAGAACACAAGCTTGTTCCAAGCATAAAATATCCAACAGTAGTTTACAGTTGGTAATTAAGGGTGTTGGCATGGGGGGCAGGTGTGAAGTTCCATTTTCCGAGAAGAAACCTTACTTGCCCAGACAACCTGTATCAGAAACCTAGTGGCCATGCCATGGGGTGAATTTAAAAGCTGGATTGTGGCAAACCCGATAATCTTCCTCTCCTCTCTATCTATCTCCAGTCTGTCACTTAAAGCAATGCAGCATTTATTCAAGTCTTCTTATTGTCTCATTTTCCCCCAATCAATGGTGATAGTGGAAAAAACAATAAGGTTCCTGGAAATGGTTGGAGAATCAAAATGCAAATTTCCATTACCAGAAAAACGAATAAACTCTATACTTGGATTGAAAAGAATAGAGAGAGAATGAAGAAAAAAGAGCTGGGGCCATTGGGGCTCAACAAAAGTCACCACAATTACCTTGTTAAAAGGTACCTATCATGAACCTGGATCTAAAATACAGTCAGTAGATAATAATAATCCCAAAATGGAATAAGGTGAAAACGTTAAATAAAAAAAGAGAGAGGAAAAAATGGAGGAGGCAGAGCCAGGGAAGAGGCAGTGCATGGGCGGAGAAACAACAGAATCAGTCGGTAGATCCATCCATGCTCAGCCTGTTCCCTGTCTTTGTCTGTCTCTCCCAGCTTTCTCACTCTCTCAATATTGACTGTTACCTCATCTGTTGGAATGCCCCAAAGAAACCTGCCACTCTGATGTCTATGGCTCTATGCTCTCATCTGAGCTATTTATGCTAACCCCCCCCCCCCCCCCAATAACGATAACAGTACAATTTGTACTAAACGGACTGTGTACTACAGTACTAGCAACTTCTTTGAGTGCCAGTTGAACATACAAGAAGCTTTTTTGGTGGGATGAATTTGTACTACACTTGTATCTACTAGTACTCTCATATTCTCCAATGATACGTTGACTCTTACCAAATAAATTACTTCCATATTTAAAGAATTTAGTGATGCCGTTAGCCTAAAGCATCCACTTCAAATCTTTGAATTAACAGATTTCAAATGGTATGTTGGATTAACAATTCGTATTCTATCTTTTCGGAGGATACTGGTTTCTTTCTGTAAAAAAAAAAAAAAAGATTATTAGAGGTATTTGGAAAAGGGGGAGCTGGTGGTGAAATTCAGATCAAATGTTGGCTGTCGATCTAAGAAATCCACATGAATTAGAATTAGGCCGAGCAACCTTATAACGATGAAGCTTATTGCACCAAGACACTGACATGAGCTTTCGATCAACAATTCGATTTTTGTAAGTTTATTTTCCCTTATCAACTTAAATAAATCAAATTGACCCAAAATTTACTCCATTCTTTTTTGTTAATCAACAAACTTTAATTTAAAGTTTTTTTAATAAATCACTTAAAGTTGATTTAAAAGTCAGTTTATTATTAACTCATTATATATTAATAGAATTATTATTTGCGTGTTTATTTTATTTTATTTATAGTATACTTAATACTTTATTTACACAATTATGTATGAACAAATGAACACATACAAAATTGAAATTCTTAACAAATATGAACCTAACAATAACAAATTTAAAAATAAACAAACGAACATGAACAAAAGTTTATTCAAGCTCAATTCATTACCGGCCTTAATCTAAAATTCAAAATTCCAATTCATAAAATTGAAATAAAACTTGAAATTAAATTAAAATTAATTAGAATTGAAGAATAAAAAGGACAAAAGAAACAAAATATAAGTAAAACTGAAATAAATGATAAAATTTGTCTTAACAACCACGATTATCAGACGACTTTTAGAAACTCGTTAGTTCTTGGAATAAGTTGGTAAGTAAATAGCTCTTGAAACAATAATGAATTTCTCAAACTTTAAAAAAAACAGACACACACAATGCTTCAATTTTATTAATCTAAACTACATAAGATGGTCAATAGACCAAGGTTGTATCTACTTCTACATAAATGAACCAATCAAATTCAACCATAATTAAAGAATTGTATAATATCTCTATTAATCAAATATAAATTTATCTTATACTAAAATAAACTTATCAAAGTCCGTAGTTAAATATGTATAGGTCGGACCACATAAGAGCTAAACTCATCGTTTAATCCAACAAATACATTTATTTAGAAAGTTAAAGAGTGAGTGAAGATAATTTGTGTTATGGATCCCTCGATTCCAGCCCACCAACATATACCTGCAACATCTCTAAGCTACTTAAACAAGCAAAGAAGACAAAGGTAAAAGGAAGCATCATTTACGAATATGTATTTACTTTTCATTATATATTTCAAAAGTGGGGATGATGAATACATAGGCAACAAAGATTTTACAATTCAAATATGAATGAGATCAGAAGCATCTGGTTGCCCTTTCTCTCTTTTCTGATCCCATTTTCTTTTTATATATCACAATATAAAAAGTAAAAAATTGGGATTTCTAACTTGAATGAATGTACAACTCCCCCATGCAAATGCCCTTTTCCAAGAACAAGTCTAGAAAATCTCTAGACAAATGAATATAGTTCACTCGGTCTGTTGAATATCACATTTGATATTTTAAGAGATCAGGAAGAGTGATTTTCCCAGAGTTATTTGTATCAAGCTTGCTGAACTGATTGCATATCTGCAATATATCCTTCTCCCCAACCTTCCCCATTTCTTTGAGCTTGTAAATGACATACTCCGATTTACTGCAACCACAAATTTTAAGGTGGAACATGAACAACAAAAACATCACAAGCAAAAGAACTACAAACAAGCCCCATTAGTCTGCTAGAGAATTACTAAACATTCTCATGAATTCATAGACTACAAGCCCTTTAATTTCAAACAAGGACAATTGTATTAACAAGCAGCACATAAAGTTCATTCCAAAATGAGCTAGAAAGATAGAAACCCGACCTGATAAAACCATTGTTGTTTATGTCAGCAGCTAGCAAATCCTCAATAGTGATATCCCTATGTAGTACCCACTTGGCAATCCTCCTATGCCGCTTGTTAACCCTTGCTTCAGCCAAATAAAGGAAAGCCCTAGCAACAGCCAGCGTCGAAATCAGGAGCCAAATACCAGCAAACAAGCGTCCAGGCAGAGTCTTAAAGGCCCTGTCCCCATATCCAACTGTGGTAACAGACATAACAGACAAGTAAATAGAATCAACCCAGTCCAAGCTCTCCACAAAGTACAAAATCAACGATCCGATCCCAATACACAACACCACAACCCCAAGTGCCAAACCGACTTTAAGCCTAATCCTCATCCTTCCCTTGTCCACATCAACAATGTAATCCTTAGCTGAAAACCCTTGTTGTGATTTCTCCATCTGAATCCCAGTTAATATCATGTTCTCTTGCAAGTCGAGGACATAATTCACAACCCCACTCAACAATATATCAATAAAACCAAAACCCACCAACACAAACACACAAGCAAAAATCTTGGTAGCTGGGGTTAAAGGAGCTATATCACCATAACCAATGGTGCACATAGTAACTATACAGAAGTAGAGAGCATCAACAACCGGGTGAGTCTCGATACCCGAGAATTCATCTCTGTTAAACGAATAAATAACAACACCGAGAATTAAGTAAATGGAAAGCAAGAAAACAGCTTGCCTGATAACGGAGCTGGACTCGGATTGAGGTTTAGGCACTTGGGGTGTTTTGGGCTTCAAATCACGCATGACAGCCATGGCCGGAGCCGTTTTACATCGCTTGAGAGAACCGGGCTTCTTTGACCCTGTACTAGGAACAGGATAATCAAAACGGGGAGGGGGTTGAATCTGCGGGTGGTCTTCGATTTCAGATTGCAAGAGGACTGGTGTTGAGATTGACTGTGGGATTGTGAGGTAAAAGCCATGATGAGCGTCATCAAGGATGTGCCGAAATTCGGGATTTGATTGGGGTGAGAGCAAAGGCTCATCTGCCATCTCAGAAAACCAACACAATAGAAAAAGAAGCCTTTTACTTTTTTGCGTCTTCAAGATCGTGTTGGTCGTTGAGAGGTAGTTGGCTTCAGATTCAATCTTTCAATATTGGGACACTGGCATTGCTTTGAAGGAAAACACTCTGCTTTCTCTTCAGTCAAATATGTAAATAAAAATTAAAATACACACACTGCACCTTCTATAATATAATCATTCTTTGGCCGCAACTTGTTGTATAAGTACATGGATTATGTTGCTTCATTTAGTAAAATGATATAATTAGGTTCCAATTAACAAATGGCTACTGGCCAAATCTTTTTACATAATTATCCTTATAAATTAATATCTAATCTAATACTAAAGCACCCAATTCTTTGTTTAGTGATATAATTTCTCTTGCTTTTGTATTTGTCATCCCTTTTAGCATTATTTGACTTAAAATTAAATAATACTACTGTTTACTGCTTGGATTATTTTTATCTACTGCATAATCTTATATATTATCAATGAGGTAATTATTACATGTTTACAAAAATCTTTTAAAATAAATCTAAATAACTTCACTTTCATCCCTCTTTGATTAGTTAGTGCAATAATATGGGGATTTCTTTTTAAATAAGGAAAATTTTATTTGATACTTTAATGTTTTTTATTACCGTAATACATCAATGTTAAAATAGTTGTAATACCATTCGTATTAAAATAATTTTTTATTTGGTATGCAAAATTGCTATTTATAATTCTTTTCCAACTTTTAAATAATAGGATAAAATAAGTTTAAATGCGCTCAAATTCACGTCTTCTTCTTATGGCAGTAATGCTGATGTCAATCAAGTTAAAATTTAATCGATTGTATGGAAAATTGTTGAAGAAGTAAAACTAATATATTACTTAATGAGTCTTGATTTGAATAGAGAAAGGGATAAAGCTCTTATCAAACATATATTTGACATGAGTATCTTTGTTGTCTTCACAAGTTGTGATGGATAGATGACGGTGCCTGTCGTTTGCTAAAACTCCACCGACCACCAATTGATTTGGATAATAAATTATTTCACAAGTTTATTTGAACTCATGTTGTCTTAAGTTTTATATGTTTTTTTGTTTGTTTTTCTATTGTTCAATAAGTCTTTAATTTTAGAAGTTTTTGTCTGCTCTTGTAACACGTTTTTTTTTTTGTTTTGCTTATACATGTAATTTTAATTTTACAAGTGACTTTAGGGATGATATTGTTGTTGTCCTCTCCAATTTGATGAATGCTCGATTCTTTTATTGATTTTTGCTCGCAGCTTTAAACCATCCAGAGCTGATTTCTTTATTGTATTAAGTGCTTACAATCACTCCAGATATATCGTGCTTGAGTTGTGACAAAATCAATTATCAACGTGTTTTAATGTTCTATTGTTGCTAAAGCTAAAGCTTTTATTGTGTCGATGAAACTTGTATCTACGATAATTTTATTTTCCGAAATTGTATAATTCCATTTATTAAATGAATTAATGAATTTATTTTTCAAAAATTAATAAACTATTCAAAAGCCACCTAACATTTAGAATAATATTTTGAAAGCAACATTTAGAATAATTTATTATGCACGCAACCGCTACTGGGCAAGCTTTATATTTTTCCATTGCCAAATTGAACTTGAAAGCCAAGATGAAGAGTAGTCTAGTTTTAAATATACAGAAATATCTGGTTTTACATATATAAGGATGGGTGTCTGTTAAAAGGGCAATCATCATTTTCTTAGCCATATTCTTTACCAATGGCGCTGTGTGTTATGAGATCAAGGCGAAGCCTAGTGACTCCATCTCAGCAAACACCATCTGGCAAGCTTGACTTGTCATTCATTGATAAAGTGCCGGTTCTAAGATGCTATACCCGCACGTTGCATGTATACAAACATGGCCCTAAAGCATCAAAGGTCATTAGGGAAGCCTTGTCCAAGGCCTTGGTGCCTTACTATCCACTTGCTGGGCGGCTAAAAGAGTCCGATAACAATCAGCTTCAGGTTGAATGTTCGGGAGAAGGTGCCTGGTTCGTCGAGGCATCAGCTGATTCTACCCTTCATGCATTCAATTACTTCGACGATGCTAATTTTGACATTCCCTATGATGAACTTCTTCCTGATCAAGTTCCTAAAAGTGAAGGCATGGAACCTCTTGTACAAATGCAGGTACCATAATTTTGAATTTAAACCAACAATGATAGTAATTTGATTAAGCCTAACGCATCCATCGTGCATGGTTTTTTTTTTTTTTTTATCTCAGGTGACACAATTTGCCTGCGGAGGTTTCGTCATAGGGTTAATATTTTGCCACACCATATGCGATGGCTTAGGATCTGCACAGTTCCTAAACGCTCTAGGGGAGTTCGCGAGAGGTATGGAACATCTAAGCGTTGAACCGGTGTGGCAAAGGGACTTTTTTCCAACTCCAACACAAGAAGCAAATGTTATTCAATTGGCAAACTTGCCAGCGCCACCACCCCCGATGCCTGGCAAGCCGCTAGAGCATGTGAGCATTGATATTTCAATGGATGCAATCAATCAGCTAAAGAAACAATTCCATGAATCGACGGGGCAAACTTGCTCTGCTTTCGAAATCGTGGCTGCTAATTTTTGGAGCCTTCGAACAAGAGCAATAAACTTGAAGCCAGGTACTGAAGTCCGGCTTCTTTTCTTTGCAAATTGCCGTCAGCTAGTGGAGCCTCCTTTGCCTAAAGGCTTCTATGGCAACTGTTTCTTCCCGATAACAATCACAGCTCCCTGCGACTTGCTTAAACAAGCATCAGTAATCGAAGTGATTAAACTGATACGAGAAGCCAAGACTAAGCTACCCTCTGAGTTTGCAAAGTTCGAGAATGGAGATTACTTGAGAAATGGGAAGGACCCATTTCTAGCACCTCTAGGGTACACCACTTTGTTTATATCGGAATGGGGTAGGTTGGGGTTCAACCAGGTTGACTATGGATGGGGCCCTTCGGTCCACATGGTTCCAATCCCCGGCTCTAGCATCATCCCTGTTGGCATCATGGGATCGCTGCCATTGCCTAGAAAGGGTGTCCGCTTGATGACATGGTGTGTTGAGAAAGACCATACCCAGCCCTTCGTTAATCTGATGACGAAACTAGTCTAACAAGTTACCCATGCTTGAAGTCTTGAACTGCTATTGCTTTACCCAACGCCAATGTCTAAAATAAAGCAACACAGCGCCACCACATGTTCAAAACATTTGTGATTTTTTTTATTCCGTTTAATATCATTGATCTTGAAAATCATCTTCTTATTAAAATTATCTCATTCACTTGTGGTCATTTTCAAATAATTTTTATTAAATTTATTATTTCTCAATAAGTAAATGTCATTGTGTCTAGTTTTATTATAAAGCAATTTTTTTTATATTTTTTTTATGTTTGGTTCATCTTTGGGATTTGTTACTATCCTATCATTTCCAAAGTTCAAACATTGTTCTCCTTTTGATAGTATAATGTGTTCTATTGTATCCAACACATGTTGATAAATATTATCTTTTTTGAAAGCAGTAAAATAATCATAATATAAAAATCACATAATTAACTATATATTGTTTTAGAAAATTATTGATATTTTATTTACTTTATAATAATATATAACTAAATTATCAAAATTAAAAGATATATATTGATAGGTAATTTTTTTAATATAAATTACGTTAAAATAAAAATAGTTTATTTTATAAAAAAGAAAAATGTGCGCAAACTGCAAAATCCAATGGATGCCAGCCATAGTTGAACTACTATTTACTGGTGGCCGGCTTATAAATAATAGTTGTCTTGGCAGTTGGCCCATTAGTGTAAGATTTGTTAATTTGAATAAACTCGAAGCCCAAATCTGACTGATTTAGGTTATGAGTTGCAGTGTAGACAAAACCATTGAAGCTGGCCCATGCCCAAATGGTAACGACTGATTTGATTTTAATTTTTAAAAGAAAATAATGTTTTATCATCAAACTGATCCCATGTGCCTGGTGGGAATCAATGCTATTCCCAAGTTGAGATTTGGATGTTTTTGTCCATTTTGCGGATGGCTTTGGAAAATTCCCCCAAACTCACCCGAGACGGATGATAATGTCAAAATGCACCCCCACTCCTCCTTTTCTTGTTGGGTTGGGATTAGTTTAGCATTATTTTTAAGAAATATTTTTAAAAAGTATTTTTGAAAAATTTGAGTTAAGATTTAATATAACTGTTAAAAAATATTTTTGAAAAATAAAATATTTATTTTAGACATGTATTATAAAGTAATAAATAAACATTTAAATAATATTCAAATTAGTTAATATTATAATATTTTAATAAGAATATAGAAAATAATTTATTATATTTTTTATTAATATTTTAATATATAAAATATAAATTTTAAATATTTTTTAAACAATTAATCAAAGAAGGGAAAGTACCATATGTTGGAGAGATGAAAACGTAATTGAGTTGTCAAAAGTGTTTTGGAGATGAAAAAGATAAAAATTTTAATCTATCTCAAGAAAAGTACTTTTAAAAAGTCAAAATTTTTTTTTAAAAGTTACTTGTTCAACATTGTTTTTGATTCAAAAATATTTTTTATATTAAAAGTGCTTTTAAAAAGCATTATTAAACAAAACCTTAATTTTTTAATGTCATTGAGAGCATGGATTTTAGTGTAACAACTACAATAGGAGTTTTATTAGGAAATGATTTTCTTCCAAATATATGTATAATTCTTGTTTTACCACTTCAATGCTCTCATCATCTAAGATCTTAAAACTTCATCCATACCTGAACATATGAATTACAAGTAAACGAAAAATGTCATCAAAATTAAATCATTTGTAATTTTATTTCTCTCTCAAAAGATGTGTTTTATCTAATTTTTTTAAGGTAGTTATAATTAGTGGCGGATTCAAGAGTTTAACAAGAGCTCGGTTTCCTTAAAATATAAATTTTTTTATTTAGATCTGTTTATAATTTATAAATTAGTAATGATAAAATTATATTTTTTCTCTTAAAAATGATAAAAATTTGATTTAATTTTTTAAAAATTATAAAAATATAAACTATTAAAATTAAGAAATTACATTTTTATTATTATAAAAATAAACAATTTAATTCCAGTGCCCCAAGAATATTTTCTAAATTCAGCCCTAATTGTAACAAACTATTAACAGAAAATAAAATAGCAGAAGGGTGTTATAGAGCCAAACCGTTCCGAATTAATTGAATTGCAACAAGACAATCTATGTCCAACACAGCTCGTCTTAGTCTCAACTTTTAGGTAGCATTAAGCCCGTCGAAAGCATCCCAAAGTTCAGCTTCAATGACAAAGTATCTACCAATATTAAAATAAAAATTAGTAAATTCTTTAATTTACGTTTTTAATGGTTTAAACTTTAAATTTGAAAACATTTTCTCTCATTTAAAATTGTCTCTTTCAATATATATCAATATCTAATTTAAGGAAAAATATTTGATACATTAGAGTCTTTAAATTTCACAAATAGAATTAAGGGTTAACAAATATACATTATAAAAAAAAATGTACATTACCAGTATATCAAATACTAACCCTTAATTCAATTAGGAAGATGTTTTTGATATAATACTTAAAATTATTCATGACTCCTCTCTAACTTTTAAATTAGAAAAATAAATTTGAAGCCTCCAAAAATTTTATTAATGTGTAATAATTTAATTTTGGATAAATGAATTTAAAGTTAAAAATAAACAATTATAAATTTATAACAAAAGTATTAAATTGAGATAAGTACCACATTAACATTAAAATCAAACTTAAATATTTATATGCAACAAAGAAAAACTCAATTATCAATTGAAAAAGATTTAAATACTAAAACTAAATTTAAGTACTAAATTGAAATAAATTTTTTAAAATATTTAAACTAAATATAAACATCAAATAGTATATTAGCACATGCAACGATTGGCTTTTGGTTTTCATTCACAACTTGAGGAGCCTCTGACGTATCCTTGGGTGTAGTTCAGGCCCATATTAGGTGAGGAAAGTAGGTAAGACATTTAGGAACCAGTTGATGCGTACATGATGGAATCCTTACCTATGACATCCGAACGCAAACGTTTTATCCTACTAAATATTGCTAATTGTTAATCATTTTATTTCAGACTCAAAATGAGATGCAATCGATATATAAGATTAAGTCCCACACTGAATATACATGCCGCCTTTCTGTTGCAGTGGGCCATATGCCATCTGAGACCTGCTTCAGCTCATTTGTCTCCATTTTATTTCAATTTTTCTTTTTCAATTTAGTACTTAGTTTTAATGTTTTATTTAATATTTAAGTTTTTTTTTAAAATTGATACTTAAGGTTTTCTTTCTTACTTACAATTATTTAAATTTAATTTTAATGTTCAATTTCATACTTGAATTTTTTTTAAATGAGATGTATTAAAATATATAAAAAATTAAAACATCAAAAGTAAAATATAATATGCGCATTAAAATTATAATAATCTGAACACACATATGTATGTATGGCGTTATCTTAAATTAGTTTCTAAATTTAAAAAAAAATTAATTGAATTTTGAAAGTATAAATATCACATCAAATATGCCATTCTATTAGTCTAGTCATTAGTTAAGGTGTTAAATACTAATTTAGAATTGATGTGGGGTATATTTAAAATACGTGGATCAAATTTTAAACATATATGTAACTATCGCATGAATAACTCGGATTTGATGTTTTTAATTTTAAAAAAAATGACCCTCCTAATTTTTATTGATACCATTTGTTTTTCATATTCAATATGTTTATGTGATAAGTACACACGTTTTCACAATTTATTTCCCTATTTTAAATATACTCCATGTCAAATTCTGATGTATATCGAGTCACCAAATATAATTTCTACGATAGAAATAAAACTAAAGAGTAATATAGAGTAGTAGGGTCGAATTCTCAGGGATTAGATGTCTAATTTCACTTTTTCTTTGGACAAAATTATTGTCGCGGGGATGGTCCCTTGTCCTGTGACGAGCTTACTGGAAATAAATTAAAGGGGGTTTAGTGATAAAATATAAAAAACAAAAACAAAATGAAATAAATAGAGTGAAAACGAAGTTTTGTTCCAAAATAAATTAAATGAGATAAAATAAATTGGAGAAATATATATTAAATTTTAGCCTCAACCTCAGTTCACTTTAAACTTGAATTGATCCTCGAAAAGTGGTTTTTCCCTTCTTCAATCGATAAGTTGGTTATAACGCTCGAGAATGTCTCAACCGCCAACTTTTTCTTTTGTAATCGGTTGCTGTACGACCTATAAACCGACCCTTTTTGAATGTCTAACCACGTTGCTCGTGCCTGTAATTTAAGATTTCGGTAGCTTTATGATCTAGAAAGTCTAACTCGAATTAATAGCCTCAACTGCTTGGGTCATTTAAATCCTATCACTATCTCCCAACTGTACGCTAAATGATCCCAACCTAACGCGCGCTTTTTGAAATCGAATTAACTTTAAGAGACGAATTTGTACTATCCCGTATACTAGAGAGATAGCAAATATCGAGCTGAAAAGATTTTTTTTAGTGCGGGTTCATATCTTACAATTTTTTTCTTATTTGAATGATAATCGAGCTAAGACTAAAAGGGACTTAATTGAGTATGAAATTAATCATGCTTGGTAGATGTATTGAAATGGATTTAATGGAAATGGAAAGGGGCTTGGGAAGTAATTAAACAAATAAGGAAAATGAAAATTAAATTGAAACGAAATTGACAGAAAGGAATTTGCTACATGCGCATGAAAAAGTAAAATGGAATAATTGCATTCAATTCCAATCAATTAAGTGTGTTCTCAATTGTGTCCAACACTAAGTATATATATACATTTATTATGTTAAATTTAACATGGACCTTTCTAAGAAAAAGTATTCACTAACTAAAATAAAAATTATTTTAACTAAAATTCAGAAAAATATCACCCAAAAAAAATCAGATTTGACTATTTAATCATTTGACAATTTGACAATTTCAAACAATTCAATTTTTGAATCAGTCAATACAGTAACTCTTCAACTTCTTTCAATTTGGCCTCTCTCTTCACTTTTATTCCATTTAACCCCCATTTTGCTTGATTTTGAATTGTGGCACTCCTATACTTGATAAGAAAAACACAAGTTTAAAAATATCTCATTTGTGATTTCGTCAAAAATAAATAAATAAAGACACCAAATTAATTCCAACATTTAAATTAACTACTAAACTAACGTAATGACATGATTAATATAATATTAATACTAAAAATTCAATTAAAATATTTTAAAATTTAAAAACAAATTTAAAATCTAACTTATAATTCAGAGAGAATTAATTAAATTAATCTAACAACAAATCATACTAGGGGTGCTCAATCGGTTAACCGACCTGAACTACCATTAATTGAATTAACTGACTCTTTTAAACCCTTAATCGTTAACCGAATCGAAATTTTTTCAAAAAATAATTAACCGAACCGAACTTTTTCGATTAATTCGGTCAGTTAACCGAAATTTATAAAATATTTTTTGTTAAAACAAATATAAAACATATAAAAAATTAACCAAATTAACTGAATTAAACGATCGATTTCGAACCGACTGGTTAATTAACTGGGCTAATACTTATGTATTATAATATTATTTATTAAGTTCGATTAATTCGATTAACCGACCGATTTCGAACCGAATTAACCGTTAACCAAACTTTCAAAAAATTATTAATCGACCCCTACCTAATTAACTTGATTAACCGACCGATTAAACGGATTCGATCGATTAACCGAATTAATTTAATTTTACCCGAAATTTACACACCCCTAAATCATACTCTATTGTTCCAAAATACCTTCCCTTAATATCACAGACATGCCACTGCCATCTATTTTATGGCTAATTAAATATTTAACATAAATAAGTTCTTAAAAAATATATTACTTTGTTGTCTTAGGCTATCAAATTCTCAATTTCTAGCTAGAGAATTTTTTGGGAACAAGGGTGTAGATTTGGTTTGAAATTAAAAATTTAATATTCTGCCCCATGTATATTCTACTGATATTTGCTTAAGAATAAAAGAAGGAAATGTTCTTCGGGAAAAAAAAGAGAGAGGAAGGAAATGTATACGTATGCGAATATCATATTTTACAAGCAATTTTATAAATCAACTTAATCAAATATTCAACTAGTACTCTCGATCTTTATTTTGTGTATATATTTCAGAAAAATTAAATACATTTGTCAATAATAATAAGATGTAGCTTCATGTTAAAATTGGACAAAGTAATTATTTTAATTAAATTTATAAATCTATAAATTAGTGGTTGAAGTCTTATTTTTATAACTCGAATCATATTAATACATAATTTAATCCGTTTAACTGATTAGTCCAATCTGATTCAAATATCTTTGATTAATTTAGACAAAAAGAAATATTTTAATGTTTGGAAAAATATAATGATGTCATCTATTTGATTTTTACAAATAGGAAGGAGTTGCTTTATTAATTGAATGATATCATTACAAATGATCGAAGAATTAACTGTACTGTATTAGATGTATCTAAATTCTAAACTATGATCTTCATTTTCAATTAATTTTTAAATTTTAAAATGCTCTAATTATATTTAAAATTGTTAAGATTATATTAATCTCATTTTATTTTTAAAATTATTAATTTAATCACTAAATAATAAATCAAAATTTATATGGCATAATTTAAAAAGTTTTATTCCAGCACTTTTGAAAAAGTATACCATTTATAGGCCTAAATTTTGTGTTGATTTTTAATTATATTCCTAGGATAGCCAATAGGATTACTCACGGTTAAAAAAGAAAGAAAGAAGAAGAGTGATTTGATTTTGAAGTTGAAACATTCATTCATTAACAAAAGAAGATGAAAAATGGAGTGTTATTCGAACAATTTTTCTTGCCAATTACTCAGCAGAAAACATCAAACAGGAAATCCTTATTACAGACAGGACCAAGTTTACTGAGTTCCGTGTCTTCAACATAAGGAAATGGCCAAATATTCATCCCGACAATTATGATATAAAAATGGTCAAAATTGGAGACAAATATTAATTCCAATTTCAAATGGACAAAAAACAAAGAGTTCACCATCTCATTTTCTTATGAATCTATTGCATAATGCTTTTTTCTTTTTCTTTTTGAATAAACTGCAAACAAACACTATAAGTAATGTTGAATCGCATGCCGGCTTCAAGCCCTCCATTCCAAAAACAATTAAGGATATGATTTTTCCTTAAGTATTCGATTCCTTCCTTAACAACAAATCCTATCCTTCAAGGCGATTGGTTGGTAAATGCCTAATTGCCTCTTGAATTCTTCTCCTGTCCCACACCTATCTGCTTCTTTTCATAATTTTTTTCTCACTTTATATTTATCATCATCTCTTTTATTAAATCAAACGGAAAATTCAGAAACATACAATTTAACTCCAATTTTTCATAAAAAAAAGAGTTCAATTTCATTAACTATGGAAATTCAATTGAACAATTAGTCCCATCTTTATTTTTTCCTCGAAAGATAAAAATAGTTGCAAAATATAAAAATTAAAAGAAAGTTGAGAAAGAAGAGATTTTTTTTTTACGTTTATTTTTTTATTTTCCTATAATTAAAAATAAAAATAAAATATTTATTAATTAGATTCCTAATATTATTTAAATTTATTTAAAAAAATTCAAAAATAAAATAAAGGTGATTGGGTTAGGTATAGATTATTTTAATTTAAATTGTGGTTATGGTCCCTCTATTTTGTTTAATTTTAGGATTTTGTATCTACACTTAAATTTGATAATGAATGGTCCCTATACTTTTGTAGGATCAATAATGAATACAAATGGTTAATACCCATAGCTATTTTGGTCTAATTGTTGAGGTATTTTAATTTGACATAGTTATCTCAGCATTTTATGAAAAATAGTTGTGGATAAAAAATATTTAGATTAAGTAACATTATTGCAAAAAAATTAAATTATGTCAAACTAAAATACAAAAATTAAATCAAAATACGATGACAGTATAGATTAGGTTGCTCCATACCTGCAGCATGAAAAAAGACAACGGAAAAGAGTTAGGCGGGTTTAGACTTCCACCTTTTTTTTTTTGTTTGTTTGTTTTCTCTACTCTTGTTATCCACGTCCGTTACATAATTTATTTCAAAGTCATTTTCATCAAATGTTAAAGCTTACACCTCTTACGTCAAAAGTTTGAAAATCCTTCTTTATAAGTAAAATAAACCCTTAAAATCTACTCTCTTTTTTTATTATTTACGTTTTTAGACTTTTCTTTAAAAAGTAAAATAATATTATCTAATAATAACGTGTTAAATATCACATTCTTAGTTAATGTCATTAATTTTTAAATAAAATGAGATGAAATTGATATATATTTTATATATGAAAAGAAGCCATTCAGTAGCTTTAAAGCTTACTTGTAGTTTTCTCTATTTTGTATTCTAGTAAAAACTACTTAACCTGAAATAAAAGAAAATCAACAATAAGACATATTGTAGCTAATCTATTATTAGCTACTATATTTGCTTCTCTGAACATATGCTGAAATTTGATAGTCGAAATTTTGATATTTTTTTTATCTTTCGAATCATAATCATTGATGGAACATCTTCTGAGATATTCACAAATATATCACTTGCAATTTTGTTATCACATTCAATTATTACTTTAAAATAACTTTTTGGCTGAGCTATTTCTAAATCATGAAGTATTGCTCATAATTCGGCCTTAAGAACAAAACCTCTCTCAATAAAATTTCTATAACCTACAATCCAGTTACCATAAAAATCCCGTAACACTCCATGTATTGCAGACCAGTTCCCATTTACATTTGCAGCACCATCAATACTAATTTTAATCCAATCATGATGACGGGAAGGTCTCCATTTAACTTGAACAATTCGATTGGTCGTACTTGTACCTTCCATTTTTATTGCATTGCATAGACTAATGTCAAAACACTTTGCCCTTCGAAGAACCTCTTCAGAGTGGCTAGTAATATGGAAAATAGTTTTGTTCTTATTCTTAGCATTACATCCCAATCTATTATCTCCGAATTCAAAGCACACTTATTTAAGTGATAAAAATAAATAATTTATATACCACTTTTAATTAATTTTTTAAATATTTAAGTGAGAAAATGATATAATTTAAAAAATTAAGGCAATAATTACTCAAAAGTAAAATTAAGATGGGATTGCTGATAAAAAAAAAATTAATTCCTCAATTAAAACTTGCTTCAAGTCAGATCTCTGGACAAACCCTTCGTGATTAAAATTCAGGTGTTAAAAATTTGTAAATAAAATAATGATATTTGTAGGAATTAGGGAATAACACTGGACGTTATTATTTTTATTTTCTTCTTCTTCTTATTATTAATCTTTTTATGGAAAAAGAAAGGTGGTCCAGGATAGTACTACATTGTTTAGAAAATGAAGGGATATCCGAGTAGATATGGTCATTTCAAAAGAGATGATGATTTAGGCTACCAAATCATGTTGGTTTTAGCCTTGGTTTGTTTCCTATTTCTTGTGATTCCCTTCGGCAATTTGATGACGAGAATGGTCTGTCTTTTTCAGTGGCAAGTCACTACTCCAAGCCATGCCAAGCCAGCAATCTTATATTTTATGCTGTTACACTATTGTTTGGAGACAAGGAAAAAAACAATCGGGATACGGTTGATGAAAGTGAAAACCCCGGAAAATTTTGACTAGGTTTGCAACACTTCAGCCTAGGGTTTGATTGTATAACGGTGAATGATATTTTTTTTACATGGAAAAAAAAGGCTTGCTGGTCAAGGCAAATACTCACCAGTCACCAAAGAGCATATAAATATGCTTTTAAACAAAGAGAGGCTAGCCTTTAACAAAGTTTGGAGTAGGCTGAAACTCCAAAATCCCTGAGAGTGTTTCATTTCGAACTTTTATCAAGTAAATGTTTCTCGACTCTCTTTTCATTATTCTGTTCTGTTCGTATCTTTGTCTTATTCCTCGGTGAGTTGGGAGGGTATCTCAAGTCTGGTTTATGCTCAAATGATGCCTTCATAAAGTTATTTTCTTCACTTTCTGTTGCACTGATGACAAAGCATAACTGCAACTTTTGCAAATTTTTTTCTCCTTTAGATGGGTGCTTGGGACTTGGGAGTCATTGTTGCAGAGAAATTTCCTGTTAATAATAGGGGAACAATCTTGCTTAAATTAATTATCTTTATTTAATCGATTTGTTTGCAGTAGCCACAATATAATAAATCCTATAGAGTCTGAAGTAGTTGAGTATCAAAGTAATTGCTTGGGAGCCACTCAATGGCCTCCGAGAATGAATTTAATGGTGAGAAAGATACCGACTTGCATGAAGCCGGCACGTCGAAAAGCCAGGAAGAGTCACAGAAAGTCCCTGGCGATAATGGAGAAAATCAAGATCCTGAAAGCAGCAAAGGAGACGAGAAAACTAACACGGTTCCGTTTTACAAGCTGTTTGCATTTGCTGATTCTACGGATATCTTATTAATGATCGTCGGCACAACCGCTGCAACTGGGAATGGTGTATCTATGCCCCTTATGACTATCCTGTTTGGGAATCTCATTGATTCTTTTGGAACAAACCAGAGTAATGGCAACGTGGTTGATGCAGTCTCCAAGGTATTTCTGCATGTAGCATGAACATAGCTTGTGTGTGTTTTTACTTTTAGTTTATTGTTTTGTTTAAACGTCTCACATGGGGATTATTAACTGAATTCTTAAAACTATATCTAAGGTTTCTTTGAGATTTGTCTACCTGGCGATGGGGACTGCGGCGGCTGCGTTTCTCCGTAAGAAAATCTCTAATTTAAATCATATTGCCTGATATTTAATGTGGCTTCAGACTCATGTTGAAAAGCTTGGGTATTGTTATTCTTTTCAGAGGTGAGTTGCTGGATGATCACAGGTGAGAGACAAGCTGCACGAATACGGGGCCTGTACTTGAAAACTATATTGAGGCAAGACGTTGCTTTCTTTGATGTGGAAACAAACACAGGGGAAGTTATTGGAAGAATGTCTGGGGACACAGTTCTCATACAGGACGCCATGGGCGAAAAGGTATATGACTATACTATCCTAATCTTGACTCGGACGTATAGAATCTTCGTTGAGTAAGACGCTTTCATTGGAATCACAATATACATGTAACCATGGAATATACACCTCTTTTTTGCAGGTAGGGAAGTTTTCACAATTGATATCCACGTTCATTGGAGGCTTTGTTATAGCATTTGTCAAAGGATGGCTTCTTACTCTCGTAATGTTATCTGCTATCCCTCTACTTGTAATATCTGGTGGAACCATAGCCGTTATGATATCCAAGATGGCATCCCGGGGACAAAATGCTTATGCTAAAGCTGCCACTGTAGTTGAACAGACGATTGGTTCGATCCGAACTGTAAGTTGTATATCGAAAATAGTCGCATTTAAGTTATCAATTTTTGCTCCTATTTTTTGGTGACAATATATGGCCAATCATTGACTTGATTCCAGGTTGCGTCGTTTACTGGTGAGAAGCAAGCAATAAACAATTACAATAAGTCACTTGTTACTGCTTATAGATCAGGCATTCATGAAGGTACTGCTGCTGGACTAGGTATTGGCTTAGTTATGCTAGTTGTATTCTGCAGTTATGCTTTGGCTGTCTGGTTTGGTGGGAAGATGATTTTGGAGAAAGGGTACACTGGTGGTCAAGTACTTAATGTGATCATGGCTGTATTGACAGGTTCCATGTGAGTTTAAATTTTGAATTTTGTCCGTCTTCTACTTTATTAAGCATGCTTCACAGGCTGAATTCCTTGGTACTTACGGATGTTTCAGGTCCTTGGGACAAACATCTCCATGCATGACTGCGTTTGCGGCTGGTCAAGCTGCAGCGTTTAAGATGTTTGAGACCATCAAAAGGAAGCCAGAGATTGATTCCTTTGACACGAGTGGAAAAGTGTTGGAGGATATTCGTGGGGATGTAGAACTGAGGGATATTTATTTCAGTTACCCTGCCAGACCAGAGGAGCAAGTTTTCAGTGGATTCTCTCTTTCTATTCCAAGTGGCGCAACAGTTGCTTTGGTTGGACAAAGTGGAAGTGGGAAATCAACTGCAATCAGTCTGATCGAGAGATTTTATGATCCACAAGCAGGTGAGGTTCTTATCGATGGCATTAATCTCAAGGAGTTCCAGCTTAGATGGATAAGGGGAAAGATTGGTCTTGTTAGCCAGGAACCGGTGTTGTTTACGTCAAGCATAAGGGATAATATCGCATATGGTAAAGACGATGCGACCACAGAAGAGATAAAAGCAGCAGTTGAACTTGCAAATGCTGCAAACTTTATTGATAAACTACCTCAGGTTTTAGTTTATTGTCAATTTTATTTTATATATCAACTTCAATATATGAATTGCACATTTTAATTTACTTTTTAAACTATGGACTCCATGCATAGGGACTAGACACCATGGTTGGAGAGCATGGAACTCAGCTTTCTGGTGGACAAAAGCAGAGAGTGGCAATTGCAAGAGCAATCTTGAAAGACCCACGGATTTTGCTTTTAGACGAAGCTACGAGTGCACTTGATGCAGAATCTGAAAGAGTTGTTCAAGAGGCATTGGACAGGATAATGGGCAATAGGACTACTGTCATTGTTGCTCATCGTTTAAGTACTGTGAGAAATGCAGATACGATTGCTGTAATTCATAAAGGAAAGATGGTTGAAAAAGGTAGTTATAATCATATATTTCTTGAACTTCATCGTAATTGTAAGTGGAGCTATCTAACAGAAGCATGTTAGCAAGGGGGTACATTTTTATTCCACTAACTAAACCTTGATTTGCCTGCATTTTGGTGTATTTTCGGACATTTTGCGTATTACCATTGTATATCTTACATATTAAGGAACATGTTTGTAAAACGTTTAACATATTGCTTGTAGTTCTTATTTTTCTTTTTTTCTTTTTTCTTTTTTTGCATTTGCATCAGCAGTGTTATGCTCCACAACAACATACTTTATCACCGTCGATAACATTTCTTCGAATTGACAGGGTCGCATTCAGAACTACTCAAGGATCCTGAGGGAGCTTTCTCTCAGCTCATTCGTTTACAAGAAGTAAATAAAGGGTCGGAACAGCTTGCAGATGTATCAGATGTTAATCCGGAATTGTTTAGACAATCGAGCCCAAGAAGGTCATTGAAGCGATCAACCAGCAGGGAATCATCTAGAAATAGCAGCCGCAATTCTTCGTTCTCTCTACCTTTTGGTTTACCTACTGAAATGAATGTCACTGATCCTGCAATGTTAGATACAGAATACCTTGCTGAACCACCATTGAAACAGGCTAAGGAGGTTTCTATCCTCCGGCTTGCTTACCTCAACAAGCCGGAGATTCCTGTGATCGTAATTGGAACTCTTTTTGCAGCTGCCAATGGTGTGATACTTCCACTTCTCGGTATCCTGATTTCCAATATGATCAAAACATTTTATGAACCTCCTGATAAATTGAAAAAGGATTCAAGATACTGGGCACTGATATTTTTGTCCCTTGGCCTGGCATCATTTCTGATAAATCCAGCTCGAACATACTTCTTTTCTATCGCCGGATGTAAATTAATACAACGAATCAGATCAACGTGTTTTGAGAAAGTGGTCTTCATGGAAGTTGCTTGGTTCGATGAACCTGAAAATTCAAGTGGTTCAATAGGTGCAAGGCTCTCGGCAGACGCAGCCTCGATACGTGCCCTGGTTGGAGATGCACTATCTCAATTGGTCTCAAGCTTTGCATCAGCATTGGCTGGTTTGGTTATTGCTTTTGTTGCAAGTTGGAAGATGGCATTTATTGTCCTAGTACTAATCCCTCTCATAGGGGTCAATGGATACATTCAAGCAAAATTCATGAAGGGATTCAGTGCAGATGCAAAGGTATGCTTGAATATTGCTTACATAATTGTGAAAAATAAAGTAAAAGGGGCATATATTTTTAAGAATATTATTGATTTATACATTTATATATAAAATGTTGCAGGTGATGTATGAGGAGGCCAGCCAAGTTGCCAGTGATGCAGTTGGGAGTATAAGAACAGTTGCTTCCTTTTGCGCAGAGGAAAAGGTAATGCAACTCTACAAAAAGAAATGTGAGGGTCCAATGAAAACAGGGATAAGGCAGGGTTTGATTAGCGGATCAGGATTCGGACTTGCATTCTTCTTTCTGTTTTCTGTTTATGCAACAAGTTTCTATGCAGGAGCTCAACTTGTTGAGCACGGCCAGGCGACATTCACAGATGTTTTTCAAGTGAGTTCAACATCTTTGGATCATTTTTGTCAAGGTATGCTATTTACTTTTGTATGTCCCTATGATGCTGAACCGATAATTATTTCGCAGGTTTTCTTAGCTTTAACCATGGCAGCTGTTGGAATTTCTCAATCAAGTTCCTTTGCTCCTGATTCCAACAAAGCCAAGATCGCGGCTGCTTCCATATTTGCAATTATTGATCGCAAGTCTAAAATAGACCCAAGTGATGAGTCTGGGATGACACTAGAAAATGTGAAGGGAAATATGGAGCTTCGTGATGTTAGTTTTAGGTATCCATCAAGGCCAGATATTCAAATCTTCCAAGAGTTAAGCTTGTCTATTCATGCCGGACAGGTAAACGATCCTATTGCCATATTGAACTCCCAAACACATAACTTATCAACATAATTGTAGAGACTAAAATCATACACATATCGATCATTTTGTTTCTTTCAGACAGTTGCCCTGGTTGGAGAAAGTGGGAGTGGGAAATCTACTGTAATCTCATTATTGCAGAGGTTTTATGATCCTGATTCAGGAACCATCACTCTTGATGGAGTCGAAATCCAAACGCTCCAATTGAAATGGCTGAGGCAACAAATGGGGCTTGTCAGCCAAGAACCTGTTTTGTTCAATGATACAATCCGTGCCAACATTGCATATGGAAAGGGAGGAAATGCAACTGAAGCAGAAATTATAGCAGCATCAGAGTTGGCCAATGCTCATAAGTTCATCAGTGCATTACATCAGGTTACAGATCTTTTCGAGAATAGTCTCCAAATATGCTTTGACTAATGACTGGTTACTGATCTTTTCACCTATATAATCCAGGGTTACGAAACCATGGTAGGAGAGCGAGGACTTCAATTGTCAGGCGGACAAAAACAACGCGTAGCCATTGCACGAGCCATCGTAAAAAGTCCAAAGATACTGCTATTAGATGAGGCTACAAGTGCATTGGATGCAGAATCAGAAAGAGTGGTACAGGATGCACTTGATAAAGTGATGGTGAACCGCACGACGGTTGTAGTTGCTCATAGGCTATCCACAATCAAGAATGCAGATGTTATAGCTGTGGTTAAAAATGGGGTTATTGTAGAGAAAGGAAAGCATGACACTTTGATAAACATCAAAGATGGTTTCTATGCTTCCTTAGTTGCATTTCACATGACTGCTTCCACTTCGCAATAGGGAGAGTCGAATTTTATACTTAATCTCACCGATGATTGCATTAAGTGATTAAATCCAATTTTACCTCAGCCTCTTAGAAGAATTCATGCAGATAATAATATATTAATACCCAGAGGCAAATCCTGTTTTCATCATACGTTTGTTCGTTCCATTGAATCCTACGCAAGAAAGAGTCAGATTTGATGAGACAAACCATGGGAAAATTAAAGAAAACTCTACTGCATTGGAATCCATGTCTTATAATGATGGATAATGGCCAAAGCAATTTTTTTTAAAAATAAAATAGAGAAGTTAAAAATTGATTATATCTATAAATTAAAATATATTAAATAAATTGTATATGTATTAATTAAATGGCTTAATATAACATTTGATATTTGAACTTGACATTTTTTTTCTAATTTAATACTTAAACTTTTTTTGACATAATTTGAAACTTGAACTTCACACTTTTTCCTAATTTGATATCTAAACTTTTTTTTGGATCCAAATTGGAACATAAACTTGGTATTCTTTCCTAATTAGGTACCTAAGCTTTTTTTAGATTCAATTTAGTGCCTAAATTTATTAAATATTATAAAAATTACGCAAAACAATAACGGTGTTGAAATTTTTTTTGTGATGCTACAAAAATATTGTCAGTTTTAGAGAAAATTCATATTAAAAATAGGTATTGAGTTATGCTTAACGAATTAATATTAAAAAACATTAGGTATCAAATTAGGAAAAGAGTCAAGTTTGAGTACCAAATTGTATCCCAAAAAGTTTAAGTATCAACTTAAAAAAAGTGTCAAGTTTAGGTACAAATTAGGAAAAAGTGTCAAGTTTGAGTACCAAATTGGATAAAAAATTTAGGTATCAAATTGGAAAGAAATGTCAAGTTTAAATACCAAATGTTATATTAAACCTAATTAAAATGCATGAGTTTTAAAATGCAATACATTTTTTTTATTAAAAGACACGGATTTAAAATGAAATTTAAATAATGATAATATTAGATTTTATTTTAAAATTTATAATGTATTTAAAATATAAATAAATATACATTTTTAAATTTGACAATTTATTTTCTTTAGATAATTTAAAACATATATAAACCAAGTTAAATAAGAATTTTTTTTAAAAAAAATGTTTTTAATCTTTTAAAATTTTAATTTAATTTTTAATATATGTTTTTAGATAATATGTTTTCAAAAAAAAAATACCAATGTTCTTCTTTATCCATTTTTCATTATCTATTAGAATATTTTTGAATTAATCTTGACAACTTATAATTTTACTATAGAAACAAAGAAACACTCATTTTGAAAAATACATTTCTCTTGCAGGATACATATTCACATAAGTAACTTTCGAATTTTTCTATCCATTTTTTTTTATCTTTTTACTTATTTTTCATTTTGTAAAAATATTATTTTATTGAATTAGTTTGTTTCTGCAAAAATCATCAAACAAGAATTTTTTTTGTTTGAGAAAAATAAGCTTTTAAGAACTTACAAAAAAATAGAGAAACTTTTTATGAATTAATTGCCTTCAATTTGATCACTGTTAGTTTGTTTCTTTATGTAAATTTAAATTTAAATGTTTATTCTATATAGTATTAATTTTTAATGTTATTATCTGTAAATTTATTTATAATTAATAGGGATTTAATATAATTATAAAGTAAGTATTTAATTCATGTAGATTTATTTATAAATATATATATAAAAGATGGCCATTATATGAGGTTTATAACTACTTATAGTTTATTTACATCTTTAGACCATGTTGATGTTAACAGTTTTACAATTTAGTCTCTGAAGTGAAAATATTTCAATTCATTATATTAAATATTTTTTGAATTTTAATTATTTTTTTCCTACACATATATTTAATAATTTATTTAATTTAATCCCTCAATTTGTTTTTTTTTGTATTATTTCTATTATAGCTTCCATGATTAATTAATTATTTAAACAATTTCAAATAATTTGAAATTAAAATAGACAATACTTGGTTGGTTTTAAAAAGAAGATTTTTTATTCATCGGTTAATTCAAAAACCTCCTGTTGTAAACATATCATATTTAATTTAATTTAATTTTATTTATTAGTTTTTAATAGTAACTTAATTTGTACTATTACAAATAAGTATAAATTAGTGTTAACTTTTTTTTAAATATTTTAATTTATGTAAACTTTTAAAAAAAACGTTATTTGATTTATTATTTCATATTTAATTTTAAAACGAAATATTTAAAATTAGTAATTATTTTAAAACTATATTTCATGAGAGAAATTAATTCTTTTGAACTTGTACTAACATTTGTGTTGGATATGACTACGAATATCAATCAGTATTACGATTTTTTTTTTATTTTTTTGTAATAGGACTTAGGAGTCGTAATAATACTTATCCGGATATTCCCCAAAAAAATTCGTTGCCAGTTTTCCTGCCTGTGGCTTTTTACTAATTTTCAGGATTTTTTTTATTTACAAATAAGGACACGAAGTGATCGTTGGACCTACGTGGCAATTAGAGAGACATGGTAAAGCCACATGGCAGAAAAGCCGCTATGAGCTGGCAAAATCCTAGCCGTCAATATTCGAATGATGTCATCGCACCGTTGATATTAAAAAGAAACACATGCCGAAGTGCAAGTAAAGCGTGGCAAACCGAATTCCTCACGAGCGCGCCACCGCCTAGCGCAACAATCCTTCCACATCAGCTTTAGAATGAATCGAACCAGTAATAGCGTGCCACATGTACTAGTTCCTTCCCTTCCAGGAAACTGAAACCGTTGAAGGCAACGTATATTCAACATATGAATGCTTTCTTCCCAATCCTTTCCTATATTTTACAAGCTAAACGGGAATCGAAGCCATCTGATTCACGCCATGGAGACCTCTGGCATTGTTTGCAAGACAGTTTCAAGGTTGCCGGCGGCTAGGGTTGATTTTGGCGGACGGTTTTCCGGGAATTTGAATCGTGGTGTTGGAGATTCCAGGGTTTCAGTTAGGCCGAGGATTAAATCTTGCAGGAGATTGAGTTGCCAGTTTTCTGATTTAGGGCATGTCCAGTATTATGTGTCACCCAGGGGTGGTGATGGTGGCGATGCCACGAAGAAAGACAAGAGAAAGAGTTGTGAAATTAAACAAGTCAAGAAGAAGCTGAAGCTTCTCAAGCGATTGTCCAAGGACTTGTCCATGCTTCCTCAGATTGCTGTTGGCGAGGATATTAGGATTGGATTGGCAGCTGAAGTTAAGGCCACGATGATTCATGTAAGATATTAATTTTCCGTCTTCTTTTTCTACTTCTGTTTTTTTTTTGTCATTGCTTTGATCTGGTTCGTGCCGTGACAAAATGGTTGAATTGCTCTTTAATTAAACTAAGAAGCTTTCTTTGTATGAGAATTGTGACAAAAGAAATTTTGAAGTCGGATTTTTTTTTATATATTGGGTTAAAACCTTATATGTTGTTTTGTTCTTTCAGGAAACAAGCGCTGTTTTGCTGGCCCAACTGCAAAAGTTGAAATCAGAACAAAAGGAGTTGAAGAGAAAATTGAAAGAGGAACGAGCCAAGCTCAAAGCCACTTTGGGGAAATCAGAATCATCATCTTCCTCTGAATCAAGTGACAGCGAATGTGGGGAGGTAGTTGACATGAAAGCCCTGAGAAACAATGCTTTGGAACCTTCCCTAGAGGCAGAAGCACCAATTGGTAATGCTTTGATACGACCCGAAGAGATAGTTATAGAAGCTCCAACGGTGGCAGAGGAAGCAACGTTAGCGAACTCGCTCATGGAACTAGAAAACTCAGATTCAAGCCCCCAAATTCGGGTACGAGTTCCTCTTGCTGGATTGGATGGTGAATGTTGCAGTTCAAATGGCTTCAAGGATGGGCAGAGCAACACCCTTGTGGAAGAGACATCAACCAAGAAGATTGAAGTTTGCATGGGTGGCAAGTGCAAGAAGATGGGAGCTGCGGCCTTGTTAGAAGAGTTTGAAAGGAAGGTGGGTGCACAGGGCACTGTTGTGGCGTGCAAATGCATGGGGAAGTGCAAGACCTCTCCAAATGTAAGGGTCTTGAACTCTCAAACGGAAACTGCAACAAGAATCAATGAAAACTCTGTTAGACTTGGGATTAATCCTACATGCACGGGTGTCGGGTTGCAAGACGTTGACCTCATCGTTGCAAATCTATTGGGCAAGAACATAGATGATGAATGTCTGATGCTTTCTTCTTGAGTCTTCATTTTGTTTCATTCTTCGGTTACAATCATGAATTTGTTAATAGTGTGAATAGGGGAAATATAGTGGATGAGTAACTGGCATGGATGGAACTACTTTAAATCTAGGCTCTAGCGATCTAGATGATAATGTAAAATGTTTTTATCTTTCACTTTTTAGAGTAATGTCGAATGCAGCTTGAGGTTTTCAGTTTGTTCTGCAAAATTTGTGCCAAAATTTCATCATTTCCCTTCTTTCCGCTCTCCTCCTCGGTTTTCCAATCGCAGGTTCTAACATAAAATTTGGTAATGCATTACTACCGATGAACAAGCCACTAACCAATTCGCAGTGGCTATATAGATAAACATGCTATAATTTCACCAATTTTATGTTAAAAGGATGGAGGCAGATTTGGGACTTGAATGTGACTCCCAAGGTTAGGAATTTCGTGTGGAGAATGTCATAATCTTATTGCTGCTAGGAACCTTGTTTTTGACATGTGAGCATGATTCGGAATTGTTGGAACACAACTTTTTTCTCGATTTGAAGTTCAATTACAGAACAAGCCGAGAAGGCTTATCTAGTTTTAAGAAATGCTGGGGATGATGTTGCGAACCTTCTTGCTATGTTTGTCTCTATTATTTGAAGGAGCTTGTTTGGTTTGTGCGGTTGGCCTCTATGGAAGGCCAGAAACTGTTCTGGTTTTGAGAACATTCCCAGGAGTTTTTTTGAGTTGTGTGAACAGGGATCTCTCTGCCTCTTGCTGGGGCTGGAAGTGACGGCAAAGATTTACTAAATTGGCAAAAACCTCCTTCGCCTTTGATTGAAGCTTAATTGTGATGCATAATTTGATATTGCAGTGATTTGCAGGGACTCTAATGGTGAAAACGCCCTTACACCTCTGCTGAAACCATTGCAATTCGTCAACTCTGCTCCTTGGCAAGTCAGAGAGGTTGGTCTCATGTTATCGTGAAGTCTTGATTGCCTGCAGCTTATCCAAAGATTAAAGAAGTCAGTTTCTTGTAAAAGATTGGAGAATATTAGGCTCTTGTTGTAATATTGTGTTTTCCTGGTTAGCTGGTATGACAGCGTAGCGCCCACACCTTCTGACTTGCTCATTTTCTTGTAAAGATTGGAGAATATTAGGCTCTTGTTGTAATATTGTGTTTTCTTGGTCAGCTGGTATGACACGGTCGCGCCCACACCTTCTGGCTTGCTCATTCTTTTGTCTAATGTAATCTGAGGCTTCATGCCGACAAACAATGACAATGCTGTTGGGGGATAACGTATGAAGATGTCTTGATAAATGCTAAAGACGCTTGCTTTATATAATTCATATCAGACAAGGATATGCCGATTATACTAGACATACATAAAAATTCAAAATATGGCGATACAATTAATGAACAACAAATTTCAGCTGAAAGCAGGTTTAACTGCTAAAAAATGCTGGATTCATTCATACATTTATTATTGCCGAACTACAGGGGATTGATACAAAGCCATAGGCACCTGTCAGACTACATTGGCCAAAAGTTATTCCAAAACGCTTTCGCGGTTCTCTTTCCCAATCATTTTTGGTTCTGTAAAAAACTGTGTGATGCCGCAAGCATCAGAAAACTGGCAAAACACGTATGTTATTCCATGGAAAGCTGCTCCAACCTTTATGACTGCCTGACAAGCGCATATAGAAGAAATCAAGGTACATAATCTTCGGGATTAGAATAAATTTCATACAAATTGAAAAGGCACATTAAGTTATATCTAGCATGAAATCAACTGTCCCAAGCCCTCTTTTTGCCTCTCCTTTCCACCTCCCGTGAATATAGGTTCCCTGAATTATTAATGCATCAGTACGAGCAATACAGTACTAAGTATTTAGAAATGTCATTCACACACGTATATATATTCTCTGGTTACTAATATTAATCTTATTCCAGTCTTCCATTAGTATTGTGATATAAACAGAAAAAAAAGCAGAGAAAAGATCCAAGAGGAATAGGCAGGTTAAGACATTTCACAAGCAATTTCATCATGGTGCTAATATGAGAATTATGATACTTCCACAGGCATAATGAGATATTGAAGAAATATTGGTTTTTCCTAGTAATAGATTTAGGAGCATACGACTCTTTCTACAGGAACACAATTAATAATAAGAAGAAACACTAACTCAGTCTTAGGTTTCAAAATTATATATGTTCTCATTAAAGATAAAGAGCATCGATGATTCGCTTTAAGCAGACAAGTAACACTTCTTAATGGAAAACACGAAAAAAGCAATCCAACATTGAACAAATTAAGTCAAAGAATTACCTCTTCATTCCTTAAAAAGCATTTTGCAAGTTTTCCCATCCTCAACTAACTGATTTATAGCATCCCTTAACTTCTCATAATCCTCCAATGTATTATAAACTTGATGAGAGATTCTCACATATCCCGTAATAAATCCATCCTTATCTCTAACACCCTCTTCCCCATCCTTTGGAACCTGATGAAAGATTGGAACTTCAACCTCATAACAATCCCGCAAATGCGACCTCAACTTCAAAGCATCCTCTTCACTATTAAGGCACAACCTGGACGGCAAACCAACCATAATCATTGCAGCAGACATCTCCGGGGGCGACCCTAGATTTGTCCCCCATGACTCCGCCAACATCTTCCCCATCTTCACCACTAGATCATGGTTTCTCTTCATTATCCCCTCAATCCCTCCTTCAAACCTGTTAACAAAATCCAAAACTGCAGGAACAACTAACTGAGAACTATAATCCCTAGTCCCAGTCCAGGCACTTTCGATAGGCAACCCATTTCCATACTCATGTGAAACAACAGGGTGATGCAAATCAGATGATGTAGTCGATTTATTACAGTATAAAAATGCCACAGAAGGCGGGCAAAAGAACCATTTATGTAAATTGCTAACATAAAAATCAGCTCCAACTTCTTTGACATCCACTTTCACGCTCCCAATAGCGTGAGCCGCGTCTACGAAAACCTGCTCAATTCCTTCCGCTCTACAAATCCTAACTAATTCTTTTACCGGAATAACAACCGATGGCATTGATGTTATATGATCGATAATCGCTAACCTTATCCTTCTACCGTTGAATTTTCCTTCCTCGATCGATTTTTTGAGTTCGGATATGATTTCCTCCTCTGAATTTACCGGGAATGGTAGCCGTACCTCGATGACGGAGCCGCCGGCGCGGGTGACGTACGCTTGGATTGATTTTTTAACGGCTTCATACGCGCAGTGGAGCATCAAAACAGTGTCATTTTTCTGGAACTTTCCTTCGGCGAAACTGCGGCCGATCCGTTGGAGCACGATGGCCGCGGCGGTTGTGGCGTTATCGACGAGGGAGACCTCGTCTACGTGGTCGGCGTTGATGAGGTCCTTTATAATTTTCCGCGAAGCCGTTATTCCGTCACGAAGGGAATTAAAGTAAAAGGCATCAGGTTGACGGAGGAACTGTAGCTGCCAGTTGCGTTGGGCAGCAAGAACCGAACCGGGACAGCTACCGAAACTCCCGTTGTTGATGCGTGCGACACGTGGGTGGTGGTGAGAGAACTCGTGTCGGATATCCGACTCAGTAATGAACTGAGATGATATTTTGGGTTTCTTGGAGCTGCGGTGAGTCGACTCACCGTTTCTAGGGTCTTCGTGCTGCATCGGCGGAGATAGGGAGCAAATGGAAGCAGATAAAGGAAATTAGGGTTTTGTCGTGAAAATGGGCATGATTTTAAGAACTCGACAGTCGACAGTCGACAGCTACCAAACAGTGGTAGTAAGTGAGTGCCCTTTTCTTGGTTTTATTTGGTATTTTATTTGCAACAAAAGGTTACCATATTCGTTTCCAGGGCTGGACTGGGACCGATGATAATCGAATAGATAACGTTGATGCCTCTCTAAACAATTTGAAAACGTAGCCGTTTAGGTTACGAGAAAATCCTTCTCGGGGGAATATGAAAGTCCAGGGGTCATGAATTTGACACGTAGGAATACTGAAGCGGCGTCGTTTCAATGAAGAACACGTCACACTGTATGCTGTCAACAGCGGTCGACCAATCAAAAGAAGCGATCGAGCCAGCAGTGCAAAATGAACCATTTACCGTAGGTTGAAATGGGCGGGTGGGTACGTCAATGGTTATCATAGTATAGGAGATCAATGACAATGGCAACGGGCTCTGTTTCTGCTGCTCCCTTCGCTTAACCTTAAGCGCCGAAATCCCAACAAGAGACGGAGAAGAAAGAGAGAGTTAGATCAAGAAGAGTCAAACATAGTTAGGGTTCCAACTCCTTGATAATTCAAATCAAATACTCTTCTTTCTTTCTTATTCCGTCTCGTATCAGGTATGGGATTTTCTTAATTTTCTATTATATTTGCAAAACCTAGATTTAATCTCATTTCTTTTTCGATTTTGGATTTTAGATTGGACTTCGGAAGAAGGGATTGTATTAAAGCTCGAATTGAGGTGAAGTTAGGGAGTTAAGTGATCAAATTCCCCCATTTTTTTTATCCTGTGAGGTTAATTTTGGTGAGTTTTGGGGGCATTATTGAATGTTAATTGAATTCTTGCATTTAATGTGGATATCTTGAATTGGGTTTCCTTCAAAATCCAATCTTGTTCTTTGTTTGTTTATGGAGTTTTAAGGTTTTCTTTCGGATTTTGCCGGTGAACATTGCGTTGAAGTTCTTCGCAAACGCTTTAATCCTGCACCTTTGATCCTCTTCCAAGAGCTGGAATTTGATCGGCATTATATTCAATTAAGGGAAACTTTCAATTGCAATGGCCACTCCGCCACATGCTTCCCCTGGATACTCTAGAACATTTACTCCTCAGATGGATTCTCTTTCGTCCAAACCTGATCAAAGTGCAATGTCTCCTGCTCCTCCCACAATCTCCTCTGGGGCACCTAGATTTCCTCCGCCAATTTCACAACAAGATCAGATCCCTTCCCCTTCAATAAAATTACCCACTATGCTATCACCAGCAAATGGAGTCAAAACTGGAAGCTCTGTTCCCCATATGAGTACTCCCCCTGGCCCGCCTGTATTTGCATCACCAGTCCGGCCTGCTGCTGTGCCTTTCCGAACCTCTCCTGCAACTCCTCAGCCAGTTGCTTTCTCATCAGGTTCGTCTTTGCCCACATCTTCTCCTCCCTATTTTTCAAATGGGTCGGTTGAGCTGCAACAGCAACTTCCCAGTGCTATAGAGGAACCTGTGCCTGATGGAAAGTCACCATGTGTTTTATTCTCGGCTCATAAGGTATCTTTCTTTCCTTGTGGGATGAAATATAAAGCTGAAATATTATTATTGGTCTTATTGCGAGTTTTCTATGTTTTTTCTATCAAAGTCTTGAATATCTTTTTCAGAATTTTATGATTATGTACATAAGTATCAAATTTTACATCCTACTGATCTTTGCAGTTATATGCAAAATTTATTTATCCTTATTTTGTGGATCAGGTGTTGAAACACAAGAAACAAGCAAACATATCTAGCTTAGGTTTTGGAGCACTGGTTTCTCCTGGGAGGGACACTTCACCAGGTCCCCAAGTGATACAACGTGATCCTCATCGATGCCATGATTGTGGAGCTTATTCGAATTTATATTCCAACATACTAATTGGCTCAGGCCAATGGCAGTGTGTAATTTGCGGGAATCTAAATGGAAGCGAAGGTGAATACATAGCATTGAGCAAAGAAGAGCTTCGTAATTTTCCTGAGTTGTCATCACCTTTGGTTGATTTCATTCAAACAGGGAATAAGAGGCCAAGTTTTGTTCCGGTCACTGATTCAAGAACTTCTGCACCAGTTGTTCTTGTCATAGATGAATGTTTAGATGAGCAGCACCTTCAGTATTTACAGAGCTCCCTGCATGCATTTGTCGATTCACTGCCACCAACAACTAGAATTGGAATCATTTTGTATGGTTGCGCAGTATCAGTCTATGACTTCTCAGAGAAATCCATTGCATCTGCTGAAGTGATTCCAGGTGGTGCTTCACCAACTCAGGAGACTTTGAAAGCATTGATTTATGGGACAGGTATATACTTGTCCCCAATGAATGCTTCAAAAGAGGTGGCACACCTGATATTCTCCTCTTTGAGGCCTTACAAATTGAATGTTCCAGAAGCATCAAGAGATAGGTGCTTAGGTACTGCAGTTGAGGTTGCTCTAGCTATTATTCAAGGTCCATCTGCAGATTTTTCACGAGGTGTAGTTAAACGGCCAGGTGTTAACAGCAGAATCATTGTGTGTGCTGGTGGACCAAATACATATGGCCCTGGATCTGTCCCTCATTCTTATACTCACCCTAATTATCCTCATAAGGAAAAGACTGCAATAAAATGGATGGAGCATCTTGGTCGTGAGGCTCATCAACAGAACACAGTCGTAGACATTCTCTGTGCTGGAACTTGCCCTGTAAGGGTTCCTGTGCTGCAACCTCTTGCAAAGGCTTCAGGAGGTGCTTTTGTTCTCCATGATGATTTTGGTGAAGCCTTTGGTATGAACTTACAGAGGGCATCAGCCAGGGCTGCTGGTTCCCATGGTTTGTTGGAGATTCGCTGTTCTGATGATATTCTTGTTACTCAGGTTGTGGGTCCTGGTGAAGAGGCACATATAGAAACCCATGAAACCTTTAAGAATGATCTTTCTCTCTGTATTCAAATGCTGAGTGTTGGGGAAACACAATGCTTCTCCATATCAATGGAGAATAGACATGACATCAAGAGTGATTTTGTTTTTTTCCAGTTTGCCATTCAGTACTCAAATGTTTATCAAGCTGATATAACTAGAGTGATTACTATCAGGTTGCCAACTGTTGATAGTGTTCCAGAATATCTTCAAAGTGTTGAAGATGAGGTGGCTGCCATCCTAATTGCCAAGAGGACTCTCTTGGGAGCAAAAAGTCTTTCTGATGCAATTGATATGCGTACAACAATAGATGAAAGAGTTAAAGACATTGCTTTAAATATTGGCTCTCAAGTGCCGAAGTCAAAGCTTCGTCGGTTCCCAAAGGAAATCTCTCTACTACCAGAGTTGCTATTCCATCTTAGGAGGGGTCCATTGTTGGGAAATATAGTTGGTCATGAGGATGAGAGATCTGTACTGCGGAATTTGTTTTTGAATGCATCCTTTGATCTTTCACTACGCATGGTTGCCCCTCGCTGTCTGATGCATCGGGAAGGAGGCACTTTTGAAGAATTGCCAGCTTATGATCTTGTAATGCAGTCTGATACAGCAGTTGTTCTAGACCATGGTACAGACGTCTTCATTTGGTTGGTATGTAAAGTAAACCATCTTTTAGTTTTGGCTTGTATCTCTGCTATAGTTGCTTCTTTGTTGTTCATTTTTGACCATGGAGCCTGGCCTTCATGTTTGTGCTATGTGCTTCGATTTTCACGTTGTGATTGAATAGTAGACCCAAAAATTTTCGTAGTATGGATGTTCCTATGCCACTCATCAACAGCCATCGTCCCTGGTTATTATTCAGAATTGTATTTCTTTCTGTTAATATCAGGCCACGGTAGAAAAGTGATGATGGCCTGATGTAGGGGGAACTTGGAAAGAAAGGCTTGGAAGTGAGAAGCTATGCATGGTTTGCTAAATGCACAAAGTGAATATGATCCTAGTTACGTCATCCATCTAACATGTTTTTATCATATTCACTTTGTAAGTTATATGTATACATGCCCTGTGACATATGACCTTGGATGAATTCATTTCCCTTTTCACTCTTCTACTTGTATGTGTTAGCATGGTATGTTTTGAGGGAGTGACTGATGGATTGCTATGCTTGAATTGTATTTAGAACCTATATTTATTTATTTCCGTGGCAATATTGAACATCTTCCTGTCAACTGCCGGGTCAGGGTGCTGAACTTGCAGCAGATGAAGGAAGAAGTGCTGCAGCTTTGGCAGCTTGTAAAACATTGGCTGAAGAGCTTACAGAGTTACGATTTCCAGCTCCTCGCATCCTTGCATTCAAGGTTCTTTTTCTTTTAAATTGCCCCAACCTTTTATTAACTGTACATTGTCACCTTTTTTTTTTTAGCTATCAGAAAGAAAAGAACCTAATGATGTGGTCTGTCGCAGGAGGCAAGCTCTCAGGCTCGATATTTCGTTTCTCGGCTGATACCAGCACACAAGGATCCTCCTTACGAGCAGGTAAGAGGAAAATGGGAAAGCCTTTTTCACTTTTGGTCATAATAGGCCTATATCTATGTCTGTGTATTTTATTGGAAATGGGAATTCAGAAAACAATTAACAATGGCGTGATACGTATGCAGGAGGCAAGATTTCCACAGCTTCGAACCTTGACAACAGAACAGCGGACAAAACTGAAAAGCAGTTTTATTCATTTTGATGATCCTAGCTTCTGTGAATGGATTCAGAGTTTGAAAGTGGTGCCACCAGAACCAATCTAGGAGATGTTTTACCTTTTTTGGCCAAAAGGGGAGCCCCAGAGAGTTGCATCCAACCATCATTTATTGGGATTTCTACTCTTCTTTTTGTTCTTCTCCTTCTGAGGGGATTGTAAATGTAGTAACTCATTCATGTTTTCTTTTCTTTTTATTAATTATTATTATTTTCTTTTCTTGATAAAATTTTCACCCTCATTTAAGCTTCAAATAAACAGCTATACTTAATAGAAACTACAAAGTTTTAACATTTTTCAGTTTTAGCTTAAAATACTTTGGTAGAGAGCAATAGTTTCACTTTACTGCCACCCTCCTGTTTTGGCTGTAATATTCCCCAATTTATTTTATTTTTTTAAAATATTTTTTCATATATGTAGAAAATCATATTTTTATATTTATGTTTAAAAATATATCCGAATACAATTGCTTAGGTTTTGTGTTGTAATTTTTCAAACAAAAAGCAAATCTCAAATCATATGAGGCTTTTCTGCTGGTTTCTCATAGATATCAATTTCTACATTTTCAATCCCTGTCATTAACATAGGGGCCATAACAACATAGAAATAAAATAAAATAATAATAATAATGAACAGCTCTTTCCTTCCATTCTGACTGCAAAAAAAAAAAAGGCAAGTCATTGAACTTGAAGCAGAGCTCTTTGATTGGGTTCGTCACCATCAAGAATTTCCTCCATGATTTGATTGATAGCACTTCCTCGAGCCTATAGTTTAAAAGACAAATATTTCAGCACGTAGTCAAAAACACCCGAGGGTTAAAAACAATCAGCAAATTCGAGAGTCTAACCTTTACTCCAATTGCAACAGCTGTTTTTAGCTTAACAAGCTCACCCAATCTTAAGGACCCCTTTTTATCATCTTTAACAATGATCAATGGTACCTTTCTTGATTTAGCCAACGTTGGCAGGTGCTTCGTCAACCACTTTGGGTTGCAATCAGCAGCTAACAATATAGCCTACAAACGCAACAAACATACACCAAGTCTCGAGCTACTTACAGCAAATGTACAAGCAATCAAAAACTAACCCTAGCTTGTTGTTAAAACATGGGTAAAACCAGGATAGCTAACCTGAAGTCTAACGCAAGGTGATTGGGCAGTGTTCCCCTCGTCAATAATGGCTGCCATCCGTTCAAGTACACGTGTTACGTCATTAACACCAATTGCAAATTGTTGCTAAATGCCACAAATATTATAATCAGACAATAATAAAACCACAAGGTTAATCGAATAAAACCAGTACAGCATTGGCTAAGACATCAAACCTTAAGCCACACTTTTTCAGGCAAGGAGTTTCCAGCCAACGCTCTGGCTGACTCTATCCCTCTGTTCATTGAAATAACATAATAAAATTTAACTACGAAAAACAACTAGTTGAATTGAAAAAAAAAAAAGGTATTTGTTAATCAAAGCTAATTGTTTCGAATTATTTACCTTCGGATTGATTTAAGCACGTGAATGAGCTGTTCTCCTTCATAGCAACTTTCAGGACCCGAAGAAAAATAAAAAAGTAAGAAATCAAAAGACGGTTTTTATAAAATCTAATGAAATTAAAAGAGGCATACTCTTGCTGTTGAGGAAGGGAGCCTTCCTGAATGTTGTTTTTGCCGGCCTTGTTTCTCGGCGGCATGTTTCTTGTTTGCAGAGTTCGCTCGCTACTTGTTCGATGAAAAGTTCGTAAGAAATCTATTTAGAGACGAAGAGAAAGGCATTAGAACATTGGGCCATTGAACTTTATGGGGGGTATTATGGTCCTAAAATTGGCCCATTTATATAGTTATCAAGTTAATAGGCCCATGGCTAGTTCCAATCTTGCATGGCTACAACATTTTTGTAAAAAAAATTAATTCCTTCTAAAAAAACTAAACCAAATCTAATGATCAAAAAAGGGGAAAAGTTTAGGCTTATTATCCAAAGAGAGAAAAGAAATGGGAAAAAAAATAGAGGTAAGCAATGATATTGGCAAAGTGTCACCGGTTTAAATATACTACCATGTATTTTTTCAAAATTTAAAATTTAAAATTCAAAAGTGTCACCGGGGTTGGATTCCGGTTGGCTCCGTCTTCACTGTGCGAAAGCCCCTCTGTTTCTGGTTTTGAGGTGACCCTTTCTGTGCTCGACGCAAACCTGCCTGCCTTTCTGATGCTTTCCTGCTTGGTTTTGACATTCAGCTGTTTATCCTGCCAAAGCTGCTGCTTCTGCTCACTCTTTGTTGCTAGGGTTTCTTTGCTGTGTGGGCCTTTTAACTGGGCTTTGCTTGTTTAGGATTTGCTCCTGTTTGTTTTATTTATTTCTTTCCTTCCTGTTGGTTTGTTTGCTTATGTACTAGATCCCGTTTTGTTTTAAATTCAAGCCCAGTTTATTTAAAAAAAAGAGTATTATATTTTTTTATTTAAAAATTTTGGTCTTTCTATTTAATTTTGTCGTTAAAATTAACAATATCAAAAAAAAAAATTAGTCCTCAATAATTATATTTTTATCAATTTGGTTCTTATACTTTAAAATTACATACAAAAGTTAAAATATTATTTTCATATTTTAAATAAAAATTAAAATATATAATTTTTATAAAAATAAAAAATGAGAAAATAAAAACTATTTAAAATTAAAAAATGGTTTTAAAAATATAAATAAAAATTTCAAAATTCAATGTTATTTAACCCAAATTGAACAAGCCAATCCGATGGGGAACTAGTTGGGGTATCGGTCCAATGAGAAATAAAAAAATCGATTGTTCCATGAACCAATGTAGATTAGTTAAATCAAGCGAAAAAATCGATTGAACCGATTTTAAACTGATCTAACAAATTGATTCCTAAACAACTGCCACAATTGGTTCAAAACAAATAAAGTATTAAAAATTATAAAAATCGGTTCAAATGTCAGTTTAACTATGCTTTAACCCGGTTCAACTAGTCCATATCGGTTCATAGGTCTATCAATTTTTAAAATTTTAAAGTTTTTTTAGCCCTTGACATTTATAATTTTTTGTCAATTTGGTCTATACTCTTTAAAAGTATGTAAAAATTTTGGATCAACTACTTAGCTAGTCACCCAACTTTTTAGACACTTTCGTTTTGTAAACTCAAATAAAAAACTTTCAAATTGATCACTGCAACTACAATAATTTATCGTTTTGATCACCTATTTATTTTCTCATTAACGAAGTTTGACGTGACATAACACGAAACGTCCATATAATTCGTATTTGTTTATTGATATTTTCCGTGTAATTATATAAATATTTTAAATCCATTCTCTTCCCTTATTTTTACCACAATGTAAAAGCCCTAACCCCAAAATTATTTTTTCATAAGCTTTCTAGTATGTTTTCTCTTAAAGGAATTTCCAGATAGATATTCAATGATTGGGCCTTCAAGGCAGGTTAGTTCTTTGGGAGTGTTCTCAATGAAATTATTGTTTGAAAGATCCATGGTGGTAATCAGTGAAAGAAAGATGCTATATTCATGAAGTCTCCCTTTCATTACTAGTAATTCACTCCTTATGAACTCCCCATCAACTAAGTAATCAATAACTGTGCCTTGGTAGCAATTGCAGTTAATTTTGGAAACATTTTGGTATTTCCCCTGACAAAATTGTTCACACCAAGGTCCAAGATTTTCAGTGAACTAAGCTCTCAAAGCTCACAATTTGGGGGGCTAGGGCTTTTACATTACGAAAAAAATAGAAGAAAATGGATTTAAAATATTTACATAATTACATGGAAATATCAGCCAGCAAGGACTGATTTTACTAAAAATAAAAAAGCTTTAAAATTTTAATATTATCTAAATCACGCTAAAATGGTTAGATTAAAAATTAACTGAAATATCTTTGGTGAAAAGTAAAGAAAATTAATTGAATTAACAATTGAATTAATTTTTATATTCTTTTAATATTTTGATTTTTGATTTTTTTTTCTTGGATAATAATGAAACTGAGGAGTTGAAACTTTGGACTGTCTTCAAAGTCTTAACCCATTAAAGTAGAAGCCCAAATCACCTTAGTTATCATAATCCTCCGATGAAAGGGTATTTTATCGGTAGATGATATCATTTTATTACAAATGAAATTCATTAATTTATTAAATAAAAACACTTAATTAAAACATAAATAATAAGTGCTTGTCCATAATTTTACTATACACGTGTATCTCTTCGTAAAAAACTTTTTACCTACGACACAAGAAATACTTTGAAGAAATTCATTCTTACAGTGCAATCTAAGCCTTCAGTATGCTTAGGATAATATATTCTCTACGGAAAGTATAGCGCATCTTTAGATTAGAAAAGGCGGTCATTATCTAACAACCAACAATCAATATACTGTTGTTGATCAAAAGAGTAGAGCAAGAAATCCCTTAATATCTCGGAGGTGCAACACTATTTGTCTGTACATCAGATCTTGTTCCAAATATTTTACTGGTTTGATCATATTGAATATCCGATGACGCCTGGGAGTGGAACTGCCTCTTTTTATGATCATAGAAGAGATGGACCCTTCTCTCTTAACTGCCTGATTACCTAGCAAACGCTTATGCAATAAAAAGTGAAAATATCACGAGCCTGAGAAGACCCAAAATTTTAATCACCCTGGCTAGTTAGCCGAAAAAGTGGTGCAAGACTGTGGAAGCTGGGGTGATCCAGGAAGAGTAGCTACCCCATTGGAGGAATTGTTATTGCCACCGTTGTTGCTTTTTGGTGCTCCAATAATTGTCGAAATAGATGCGGCTAAGGCTGTGGTGAAATTTGGATCAGAAGCAATGGCTGCTGTTAAAGTTTCAACCATAGAAACAGGACGTCGCCATAACTGCATTGCCGATACTGCAGATAACTTGGGAGGAGCCAACATGGAGTGCCCTAAAATCTGTGGGTAACCGTGCACAGGTAGTGGAAATGTAGTTGCAGAAGGCAGCGGCCGTAAGAAGGGAACGGCATTTGGGCCCTGAGTCAAGTCAAGGGTTACGATAGGGAACGGTGCCGCTGAGGGGGCCATTGTGGATGCATAGGGTAAGGAAGGAAAGTAGCCAAAACTCGGTAGGCTAAGGCCATCCTTGCTTGTTGTTGAACCTGATAGCAACATTGCTGCAGCGGCTGACGTAGTGTTAGCCAGAGCAGTGGCTGCTGGTGGTAGAGGATGATTGTGATTCCCTTCATATGTGGTTATGAGAATGCTTTTATCCTCCGCGCATCTTTGCACCTGCTTACGGACTGGGCAGCCAACAGCCATGGTGCAACGGTAGTAGGCTCGTGGGCAAGGATTACCCTTGGCCATCTTTTGACCATATTTCCTCCATTGACATCCATCGCTTATCTGAAAATTACCATCCATCATTTTCCGCAAATTTGTCTTAAACGTTGCAAATACAAATTGTACAGAAGCACTTTAGTATATATACATACCAAGGGAGCTTCTGATCTGGCTCTAATTGACACTCTGGCTTTCCTTAAAGGTACATCAGAGACTTGCTCTTCCTTGTTAGAATGATCTAGCTTTGGACATTTTGTTGGTCTCCAGCTTTGAGACGTTTGATCGGAACCATCTTCAACAGAAGCGTGCTTTCCTGGAATTTGATGGTCGCCTTCCTTCGATACGACTTCCATATTGTTCCCCGGGGATGCTGACAAATCTTGTGTTTTGTCGTCAGATGCCGAAGGTTCATTGACATCTAATGCAGCCGATGGTCGTGGGTCCATGAACTGTGGGACTGACATTATGGGACTTGACGTGCCATTTACTGCATCCTTCTGTTTGAAAACCAACTCTTTCATTAGCCAATAGCCACACACACACATATATATAAGCTTGATATATTCATCCATGAGAGTTGAAAAACAATGCTAGTCTTATCAAACAATCTCCATCGCATCTAAATATCAAAATCAAACAACACAGTTTTATATTTAGGGTATACACCATGTACTGATTTAACCTAAGAACAATGGGGGTTTGAAGCAAGAAAACAAACTCCTTTTTCTTTTTATTTAGGATCGTCTAAAGAGCGCATACGTGGGGTTGGAAAATAAACCTAAACAGGCAAGTGGTTGAGCTGACGCCGCCTATTTTGTATAGTTGCTAGTCTTTTTACTCTAGCCCTCTATCGTTTAAAAGGACAATAGGTGTGGCACTTGGTGAAACGTATCTATAGATTGGGGGATCGAATCGTTCATTAATTTAATGAAAGATATAGGAAGTTTTCTAAAAAATAAGGTCTAAATGAAAATGTAATAATCTTCGAGAAAAGATGATACCGGATCAAGGGAGCGCACTCTCCCATTCGATTCATGTGAAGCACGTTAACCAAGTTTACTTATTTAATTTACACCTAAAAAGGACCTATTTAATAGTTTAATTTTTATATTTGATGAATTGTCAACACCATAGAAATAAATATTAACAAGCTTTAATGTTTAGTCAGTTCTTAAGAGGATAAAGTGGTTTTGATTCTCCTATATCTGATTGAATACTGAATTACGTAGCAAACTGATGATGATATATACTAGAAAATATCTGGTGTTTTGAATTAAATTTAAATATTTCACCTTTTCTGTTTGATTTCCAAGCGCCAGTTTTTGCACCGCCATGAATAGTTGACCTTGTAGCTCTTTGTAGCTTTTGGTCATCTGACCCAACGTGCATCTCAGTCTCCTATTCTCTTCATGTAACCTTTCCAACTCAATCTTAACATGACTGATCTGAAAAACCCAATTCACCATTCAACAAATTGAAACTCATAGACCAACGAAATTAAAAAAAAAATGATACGGTAAAATGTTTTTCGAGTAAGAAATAAGAAAAACTTACTTCAGCTTTCGGTTTCTCTTCATTGGTTGTCCTTGAAACTCCGGAGCTTGAACTGAGAAGATTTAATCCAATCTAAAACAACATATATATTTAGTCAATGGCAAGTAAACTCAAAATTTCCATAATAACTCCAACTAGTACTACTATGAATTTAAATTAATAAATATAAACAGAAAAAAAAATAAATCATATTATAGTGATAATAATGATAATCCAAAAACCATACCTTTACATCGGAATCCAACAAAGAAGATAAAGGATTATTATTATCAATCTTTCTCTCTTGATGATGATCATGTGATTGATTATGATTAGGAAAGAAATCCATCTCCTTGATGAGAGGCTTAACATGATCGCTGGAATCATCTAGGGCTCCATCAGGCTCACCAGAATCCTGGGTGGGAGAATCACCAGAGTGCAAGAACCTCAGTTCTCGACGGAGCTGCTTCTCCATGACTAAAGGAGAAACTAGAACAAAGAGAAATAAGAGAGTGGTAGTTATATAGCTTTTTCAAGCATTCAACAAGAAAGGAGCATTTTCACCATACTTTTATAATAAAATATGGTAATACTACTGTTAAAAAAAGAAACAACTTAACCTTAGGGGGGTGGTCCAAAGTTTTATATAAAAAAAGGAGTATTAATGTGATATCTAAGGATCTATCATCGACTTATCGTCCAGTCTCATCCGTTGGAAAGAAAGCTTAATTACCCTTTTTTCCTCGTGGGAGATATGTCGTGACAGTTTATTGCAAATTGCTGACGTGGCAAATTTTGGGTGAGGAAGAACAAAGCAAAGAGTGAAACGTTAGGGGTTGAGACGGGAAGAACGGATAGGGTATGGGCGGTTCGTTTGGGGACGTCGTCTTGAGGTCAACGTAATTGACGGCTCGGCTCCATCTGACGGTGATCAGGGATAATGAAAAAAAAAAATGAGTGGTCCAGCCCCGGTTACGGCAGAATACCTAATCTCACTGACTTAAACCATGTCATCACGTCATTTTTTAGATTAATTAGTTCACGTTCACAGCATCATATGCTTCTCTGCCTGTGCTTATATTGTTACAATTGAATTGAGTATTAATGCAATTAGAAATTTATTAAATTGCTTTTTATAATAAAATATATTATATTATTTTTTTATAATTTTTTATGTAAAATCAATAAAAACTCAATATTTGAACTTGCGAGACAAGGAAATTAAAATCTTTAATTTCATAGCTTCAATAAAAATTCATTTAATTTTTATATAATTTTTTAATAAATATATTTATTACAAAAAATTTTACCCATTATGCTGTAAAACTTTTACTCGATTGTTTCACTTATTTACCAAAAAAATACAATAATGGGGTTTAATAATATATAGGGACAATTTTAAAGTTATACATGAACTTTGATTCAATTTACAATTTGATACATGAATTTTGATTTGGTGCAATTATACTCATGAAACTTTGATTGTACTTCAAATGTATGCATGAAACTTTTGATTTTGATTCAACCATACGCATTTAAAAAAATAAAAACATCAATATATTTTTATATTAGATAAATATAATTATTTGTGTATACAATCTTTAGTTTAATCATTGTTATTAAAAAAGATATCTCATTTATTGTAATGAAATAGAGATTTAGAGTAAAGAACACTTATGAATACCCACTCAATTTTGAAAAAAAAAATTCATAAACTAATTTTGCATCTATTTAATAAGTAAATTTATTTAAAAAGAGAATTATACGTTTGTTATTAGTTGCTTATGTAAACTTTTTTGTTTTATTTATTCATTCTTAATTATAAAATAATAACAAATAATCACATATTAAAGTATTATACAATTGTATATATTTAAGTATATAATATTTTATTTTATTTTTTGGTACGAATTAAATGGTGATAATAACTTAATTGGAGGATTTATTATAGTTAAGATATAAAATTTTCAAATTAAGCACGCTCATCATGCAATTAGGTAGTAGAAATTGGCGGTGTCAAAGGGTTAGTCGCACCTATTAACTAGTAGATGCTTCCAAGTCTGCTTGCCTAGCTACTATAACTTGTTACTTAACGTCATTGAATACTTAACATTTTTATTAAACTTAGTAGAGTCCAAATGAGAGATTGGGCAGCCCAAATTTTGACTCTATTGAAGAGATTTTGTCACATACGATGTAGCTTGGAAGAAAATGCAAATATTTTAATTTTTAAACAAGTTAATATTGCAATGGTTAAACATGTACAGGTACAGATTTAGTTGGAGTGTATGGGTGTAAGTGAGATATTGGTACTCGTAAGTTATTTGAGTTTGATTTGAAAAAAAGAACATGAATTTGATTCGGTAATTATCAAGTCAAGCTGAAGCTTGAGCATCTCGAACTATCAATCGAGTTAAATTTGAACTTAATAATACCTGACTTGAATGGCTCACAAGTCTTATCGAACTTTTCATATTTTTATATTATTAAATTATATTATTGCCTTTAATATATATTATTAACCTTAAGCTTAATTATCGAGCTCGATTGCAAAAATTGATAAACAAGTTTAATCGAGATCGAACTTGAATAACTCGATTATATCTCGAGCTTACAAATAGTATCGAACTCCAAATTTTGAGTCGAGCCCAAGCTAAGACTTAATAGTATTTGTGTTCGGCTCAGCTAAAATTATTTTTCATAAAATCTTTTAATATAATTTTTAACAGAAAATGAATTCAAGTTAAGGTTTGAGTTTGATTTTATTTCAAATTTAAGAGAGAGTATTACCTAAATAGTATTGTATATAACAATTAGATAATGTTGCCCTCGGACTCCACCATGCCAATCTTCCAAGCAATTTGTGTACACGGTACCACAAATTTTAAATTGACTTTGGCTAAAAATGCTAGTAATTTTCTTTAAATAAAATTTAATATGATTCATTGACTAAAGATATATTAATCTGAAATTATACGGATGACAAAATTGACAATGGACATTATCCTGTAATTTTTACAGCTGTTTTTGAAATGGATGGTCGAAGTTTTTTATTCATTAGAAATCAATATGTTTCAATTTCACAAGTCTTTTAAAAAATTCATAAAATTACATATAATTATTTCTTCGCCAATTCAAAGAAGATCTTTGGATTCAATGCAAAATTATTGTCTATGGTTATTTGAGTTACTCATTACTAAATCAACCCTTTTAGCCGTTTTAAAGTATTTGTAGATGATGAAAATTTTTGACTGATTATAAAGTGTACCATATCGAGTCAAAATTATCATAGGTAAAAAATGATGGTTTTATATATCATATCATAATTATTATTTTTAATTAATTTAAATTAATTAAGAGATTAATTATAAAAAAATTATATTATCACTTATTAAATAATTATTTTATCACTTAATAATCATTTAATATTATCACTTCGAATGAACAGTTTACATGCAATAGAAATTTCTCTGCTATTCAAATGATTGACAGTATAAAAGGGTCACCACTAAGTTATTCTACACATTTCACAAGTTCAGAAATCCAAAAGTTCTCTGAAAAAACTGAAGAACTTGAAAAAATTCTGAAGAATGTCGCATCAATTCTAAAGAAAACTCGCCTTCCAATCCAATCCAATTCACGACATTTTACTTACACGATTTTACGAATCTCGCGGTCCGCGTATTTACAATCACGACCTTCTACCTTCGAAATTTTACAATTCTCACAATCCGCTAATTTATAATCATTAGCTTCTACTTACGAGATTTTATTCAATATTATTTAGACTGTTCGATGATGAGAATTATGAAAAAATGTTGAGAAAATTGGTTGACCATGCAATGAGTGCGGCTAATAATTGCTCCGATACTAATCTGGATATGTTGGTTTTCTTGGTTCAAAAAAGAATGAAAATTTTCTAAACTAGTTTTAAGAATGGCTTGAGATGATTTTCAACTAGCTAATTCTAAACTCTCTACCCTTCAGAGCATGTTAGATACTAGAGATGATGAATATATGCGTGTTGAGGAAGAATTCAAAATCGGCCTTGAAAGAAAGAGGATAAAGGAATAAATTTTGTTACATTGTCATCGTGAGCCTTTAAAGCTACTTCTCTTCACCATAACCTGAAATGAAGATTGAAATGGACTAATCTGCTAAGAAAAACAAAGAACTTTCTAAAAAGCTTCAAATGATTTACGATCATGACAATCTACTTACGGGATTTTATGAATCTCGCAGTTAGTTGATTTACAATCATGACCTTTTACTTGCGGGATTTTACGAATTTTGTGGTCCACTGATTTATGATCATGACCTTCTAGTTTCGGGATTTTACGAATCTCACGGTCTGCTGATTTACAATTGTGACCTTCTACTTACGGGATTTTATTAAATATTGTTTAGTCTATTTGATTATTAGAATCATTAGAAGATGTTGAGAAGTTTGGTTGACCATGCAATGAGTGCGGCTAATAATTTCTCCGATACTAGTTTTGATATGTTGGTTTTCTTGGTTCAAAAGAAATGTAAATTTTCTAAACTAGTAATAGGAATGACTAGAGATGATTTTCAACTAGTTAATTCTAACCTCTTTGCCCTTTAGAGCCAGTTAGATGCTAGAGATGATTAATATAATTGTGTTGAGGAAGAACTCAAAACTGACCTTGAAAGAAGAAGGATAGAGGAATCAATTTTGTTACATTGTCTTTGTGAGCTTGAAGCTACTTCTTCTCTTCACTGTACGTTTGAAATGAAGCTCGAAATGGATCAATATGCTCAAAAAAGTGTACATTCTAAAAAGCTTCAGTTGATTTACGATCATGACAATCTACTTACAAGATTTTACGAATCTCGCGATCCACTGATTTACGACTACGACCTTTTACTTGTAAGATTTTACGAATCTCGCAATCCACTGATTTTCAATCATGATCATATATTTTCGAGATTTTACGAATCTCACGATCCGATGATTTACGATCGTGACCTTCTATTTACGAGATTTAATTCAATATTGTTTAGATTGTTTGATGATGAGAATTATCAGAAGATGTTGAGAAAATTGGTTGACCATGCAATGAGTGTGGCTAATAATTGCTCCGATACTAGTGTGGATATGTTGGTTTTCTTGGTTCAGAAGGAATGTAAATTTTTTGAACTAGTTCTAAGAATGGCCAAAGATGATTTTCAACTAGTTAATTCTAACCTCTCTGCTCTTCAGTGCAAGTTAGATGCTAGAAATGATGAATATAGGCGTGTGGAGGAAGAACCTAAAACTGACCTTGAAAGGAGGATAGAGGAATCAATTTTGTTACATTGTCTTCATGAACCTGAAGCTACTTCTCTTCACCATGCATTTGAAATGAAGCTTGAAATGGATCGATATGCTCAAAAAAACAAAGACCTTTATGAAAAGATTCAGTTGATTTACGATCACGACCTTCTTCTTACGAGATTTTATGAATCTCGCAGTCTGATGATTTACGATCACAACTTTCTACTTTCGATATTTTACAAATCTCACAGTCCTCAGATTTACGATCACAACCTTTTACTTACGAGATTTTACGAATCTCGTGGTCTACAAATCAAATTGTTCCTTTGTGTGACATTCTTTGGCAAAGATTTATAGAGATATTGCTAAAAGTATTTTCTGGTCTTTTGATGATGGAAAATCTACACGATTTTGGAAAGATGCTTCATTTTTGGAGCTTGTATAGATGTTTCTTAAATGAAAGCATGCCCATGATTACTGTTGTGTGAGGCAGATGATTGATGTTGTAGCTAGATGGAAGTGGGATAAATTCGATATTTGTCTTCCACAAGAGGTGATCTTGAATATTGTGGCATTTACCCCTTGCGAGAGGGAATTGAGCTGGATAAATGCTTATGGAGATGGTCCACCAATGGAAAAGTTTCCTTCTTGAATGTAGCTCACAAATTCTTATGCAAGGATAGTTGGAATCCTAAGGAATAAGCTGGATAATTATGGAAGATACGATGAGAATTACTACAAGAAGGATTATGTCTTGTAATAACTAGGGTCTCTTAGTTGCCCTCCTTTCTTTTACCGCCCCCCCCCCCCCCCAAAAAAAAAGTCAATGATAATAAATTCGATGAGATTAAATGGTGCTAAATTTTCTTCTATAAACTAATATTACATTTTATTAATCATAACTAAATTAATCATAAAAAAATATTAACTAAATCAAAAGCCCATCAATTTAATGATCGTGGAAAATGTGATACTGCCAATTTGGAGAAAAAAAGGCTCAAATTTGCTGGTAAAATACCAGATTTTGAAGCTATGTTTTCCTATTGGATAGAATTAAAATAGATTGTGGACCATTCACTCACCTAATTATGACATTTCATTCAAAGAGTTCATTAAATATTTCTTCAATGAAAAAGATGGCAAAAAAGAGATAATAAAAATTATAATTGTAGCTATGAATTATAATAATTAGAGAAGCTAAGACTATCTTCCATCCAATCTATAGATATCATCAACATATTATTATATTTTGATTATAATATTTTTTTTTATTTCATATTGTATGTAGAGAAGGCAACTAAGGCTTTCCTGAATATATATTTTTGAAAACTTAAATTTTCTTTTTGCAATTTTTTAAAAGTTAAATACTTCTTTTATTTTTATATAACATTTTGAAATCTTTAATTTTTTTAAATTACACCTTAATTTAAATTAAACAAACTCTAATTTAAAAAATTCTAAAACTAATTAAAACATAAACACCCTAAACCCTAAGACCCAAAATAGTAAATTTTCCCCTTTGAAAAAACGGAGAAAAGCGCTTCCACGTGAAAGCTATTTTTGGTTATTTAATAAAAAAGTCTTTTTTTATTTTTATTTATGAAAATGGAGCATATTGTAAATTATTTGCTGAAATGGGCCAATTTTAAAAAAAGCGCTTACGTGGACACCATGTCAAGGAAAATTCAGGAAAAACGCTTCCACGTGGAAGCTATTGTTGGGAAAAAAAAGCTCCTACGTGGAAGCGCTTTCCTGAATTTCTCCTGACATGATATCCACGTAAGCGCGTTTTTTTAAAATTGACCCATTCCAGCAAATAATTTACAATATGATCTATTTTAGTAAATAAAAATAAAAAAAGATGTTTTTAGTAAATAATCCATTTTTAAAATAAAATTTATTCGATAAATGCGTGATGGGTGATGGAGATTTTAATTTTATAAGTAAAATTGAGATTTTGTCACATGTACCATTTATTTGTTTTAATTTTTTTTAAATAATTAAAGTACTTAATTAAATCTGTTTTTGATGGAATGTCATCTCATTTTTGAAGAATCGACATCGAAAAAAAATTAAGGAAACCCAGTAAAAATCTTAATCAAATCGTCATTAAAAATATTCTCTCTTAATTTGATTTCAAAAGGATCATAATATTTTAAATTGCACATAAAAAAATGATTATCATTCACAATCAGATGAATCATACCAAAGACTTTATAAGTTTTTTTTATTTATAATATTTTTTAATTTTTATATTAATTTTAACTTTTTTTAAATTTTTAAAAATATATATTTATAAAAATAAATGACGACGTGGTATGATAAAAAAAAACTAAATATTACTTTATCCTTAAAATTTTTCATAAAAAAAAAATAAGGACTTATTTAAATTTTGTGATTGAAATTTAAAAAATGAGTATAGACCTTGGGTCTGACATGTTGTTGTGAGAGAAATGATAATGATAGGGGCTAAGTTTCCATCATTAACTTTTAAATTTGCAAGTAGATATTTTTTTATCCAATTTAATAAATGAAACTGTTAATATAATGGAAGTCTTATTTATATACACAAAAGTCCCATCTTAATTAGAAAATATGTGTGAAACTTTGGTCAATGATTGAAAGATACCCCTCTGACACTGAATACCATAGCTTGAAGGTCCCTCTCTTTTGTTTCATTAAGAACAGATTACAAGTTGATTTGTGATATATAAAAAGGGTAATTTTCTAGGCTGAATGATTAGAAGGCTATGGCTTCATCACGATTGGGAGCATGGTATACTATTACTATCACAAGTTTTAAGCTTTTTTGTCAACAAAATTCAGAAACCCTTTTTTTTTTTTTAAATAATCCATCAAATTAAATTTATAAATTAGATTCATCAATCCATCAGAAAAGTGATTGAACCTATTAATCAGACCATGATTAATGTGTGGTGGGGAAGTTACATGCAGGTTGCAACGTGAGAGTGGCAGCCTTTACCTTTTTGTTTGACGGTGAAAACATGAAAGGGTAGGAAAAATGGCAGCCATGCATGGCTGAGAGGACATTCTTTTTCATTAAAATATAAGGCCGAAAAGAGATTATTATAATTGACAGCCAAACCCTAAAGACGGGTCCCCCCAGTTCCCCAATTGTGAGGGACGATGGATTAACAGCTAACCCCGCCATACAATTCTACGTTTGGCTCAAGTTTAGGTCAACTCACTACACGCTTGGCTCTAAAGTCTTAACTAAACAGCAACTTCTTTAAATATCTCAGCTGATGTCATATTTATATTTTTCTTGAATAAAGTAATTTCACCTCCAGAATTTACCCAAAACTAGGATTTATAAAATGAAATTTTGGTGAGTTTATAGTAAATGGAAAATCAATGATCAATGACATAAGTCAAGAGAGGATAGATATATTTTGGAGAATTATAATAGATATATAAATCTAATTTAACACTGTAAAGAATTATATATTTTGGAGGATACATAAGTCAACAGATGATACCCATTTCAGGGCCTATTAGATTTTGGGCTAAGTGATTTCAGCCCCCTCCAGAGGGCTATAAGAAAAGAGATAGCCGATATGAGAGACCTTTTACACCAACAATATGGGCTGGGCTACCACTTCATCAAAGAAAAAGTTCGAAGCTTAACATTAATTGTATTTGAACAACTTTAATCCCTGGAGAAGTCAGAATCATATTAGCCGCCCCTTTAAGGCCTCGTAAAAATATAAGCTGTTTAGTTTAGATTTTAACTACCACTACGGGTTTTCTTTTTTCTCCAAAGTATTGTTCTTTTCCCTCCCAAATTGACGACTGCGACTCCAAAGGCGGCCGTAGTTGATTGGTAACTTAATTATAACCTCTCATCATTAACGACTAATTCCAATCTCCCACCGAATTATTTTTAAAATATAGATTTCAGAACCAGTCAATATTCACATATATAGTGGACCTTTGCCACATTTGTCCTCCCAAGTCCCAACCCCTTTTACAGATTACATTAACTTGGGTTAATTAGGCAGAATTAGGAGACCCAGTACTCATCTTTTATATTAGAAAACATAATACATAGACATTAAGCTTCCCTCGTATTTGCATGCTCAACCTGGACCTGGGAAGAAAGTCATCGTCTGTCGACATTTCCACTACATATAAGAATTGAGGAATAATTAGTTGCATCAAACCTATCTCTGGAAGTGCTTGGGTCAACTCTTTACATGTTACGACCATCTCAAATGGATTGACATTAACTAGTCAAAATATGATTTGAATGGATTATTCCTTTTTAGGTTTATAACAACTAACAAAGTCAAAAGCTCGACATTGGCTGCCTGGCTGGCTTGTTTATGGGGTATAACAACCACCTCCATGTTGTCCGCAAGTTCACATGGACGTGTAGTGTGTATAAATAATAGGAGCTGCCTTCACATCTTCACACGACAGAAACGATTATGGAATCCTCTTCTCTTATTTCCTTCTCGTTGCTCTTTTGCTTTACTATACTATTCTTTGGTTCAAATGGAGTCGAAGCTCGAAGGGGCTCTCCATCCATCTCTCATTTGATTAGTGAAAATCTGTATAATTCCATATTTCTACACAAGGATGATAATGCATGCCCTGCAAAAAACTTTTACAATTACACCTCCTTTATTCACGCCGCCAAATGCTTTCCAAAGTTTGGCAACACAGGGGATATAGCTACCCGAAAGCGTGAGATTGCAGCTTTTCTTGCTCAAATATCCCACGAGACCACCGGCGGATGGGCCACCGCACCCGACGGACCATACGCTTGGGGCTTGTGCTTCAAAGAGGAAATCAACCCTCCAAGCAACTACTGTGACCCTACCAACACACAATGGCCTTGCTACCCTGGCAAATCGTACCATGGAAGAGGCCCCATTCAACTATCCTGGTAACGATATTGCATTTTGTGTGAGTGTGTGTTTTATTGGAAGGTATTAATCTAAGGCAAGGTTTAACTGAATAGATTGGAATTATTGATAACAGGAATTACAACTATGGACCAGCTGGGGTAGCAGTGGGTTTTGACGGGCTAAGGAACCCAGACATAGTAGCCAACAACTCCTTGATCTCATTCAAAACCGGGCTTTGGTTCTGGATGACGAAGCAGAGCCCAAAGCCGTCTTGCCACGATGTCATGGTTGGTAAATATGTCCCGACGGAAGCCGACTTGGCAGCTAATCGGACGGCGGGATATGGGTTGGTAACCAACATAATCAACGGTGCGTTGGAGTGTGGAATACCCGACGATCCACGTGTAAATGACAGAATCGGATTCTTTAAGAGATATGCTCAGTTGTTTAATGTTGATACAGGGCCTAACCTAGACTGTGCGAATCAAAAGCCGTTTTAAGAAAAAAAGGGGTTTCCTCCCTTTGTTTTCTTGTTGTATAATAAAACAGGGCAGTGCTTGTTTGTTGTGACCTTGTGATGCAATTGTAATTTCTATAACAATAATAAATGTTTCTTCTGACGGAAGCAGCAAAGGGTTTTTTCTCAATGGAATTTTCCTTTTGTTTTGTGTTAGCGTTGATTCTCTGTGATATTCTATGAATAGATTACTCTAAAATCTGATTTCAATGATCAAGGCTGAAACATGCAGGCAATTGTCAAATAACTTGGTTATAAGAAGAAAACGTCAAAGCATAAACTGACAATGACGTCCGAATCAGCCAAATTTTTTGGTGCAGCCACAGCCCAAGAACTAAAAGTTTCCAGGCCTTCACTCGCCTATTCCATCTATATGGACTACTGGGCTGAAGAGAGAGGAATAGAAGACAATTCAAAGGACAACAAGCTAGTGAAGACTTTATTGTAAATATTAAATACTATTAAAGAGATTGTACATAAGAGACTTATAGGTAAGAATATAAATAGAGATGATACTGTACTAACTGGGGGAACATAAACTATAAGGCTGTAAATAGGATCCTGGGTGCTGTTGCAGCCTTTGTAATTTATTAGCAGTTCATCGCTCATTTTAGATAATACAATATGAAACTTATCAAAATAAAATAAAATTGGTTTAAAAGGCTTTCCTTAAGTAAAAACATCACAATCCATCCCCAATGAAAGATTTACAACCCAAAGACAAGACTGATGCTTGTTACTCAATCATTCTAGTATATATGTCCATGTTACCTTTCTTTTAAAAAACCCTAAACATATCCCACCTATATTTTCTGCCTACGCATCTCCTATTGATTTTCACTCCACCAAAAAAAAAAAAAACAATTTTTTTTATCAAAGTTCAGCACTTGATCTACTTATCTTCAATCTCCTCACAACTGACAAGAACATCCTACATTACATGCATAGATAGAACAGCTTCAGCTGTGGTGTACTATAAGGAATGATCATCATCACCATATTAATATAAGACATAACAGAATTTTGACATATGGAAATGTTGTTTACTTACTGCCAAGGAACATCACCAACCATCATCCAATCCCCTTCCTTGTCTTCATATGTTAGTACATGATATTCCTCGAAATGATCTCCATTCACGTCAGCCTCAGCCCCTGCGTGGATTTGTCAAAACTTTTGTTCAGCGGGGAAAGCATTTTTAACGAAGGAAATAAAAGAAGTAGAAAGATGAAACTTAACAGATGAGGTTTGTATTAAACATATGTTCAAGAGTTTTTATGAGGTCACAGTAACTCCGGTGAGCCAACAGGTCTACTTTTCTACCAATAGGAATTCCTTCCATGTAAACCTTGACATAAAAAGTAGCACTGTTGCACTCATCTTGTTCAGCAAGCTCCAGCCTTCGCAGCGGCTTTATTGGTGATCTTTGCTTCCTGATATACATGTATACGTACCAATTTACCCAAAACAAATGGTAGTGTTTCTTTTGAAGATGATGGTGAGTAAATAACTAAACACGCACCTTGCATAAAGAGGAGAGGTTGAAATGCTAAGACCAAGGCTAAGATCGGTGTTATGGTCCCTCTGCGAGGAGGAAGAAGCAGCAGTAGCAGTTCTTGAGGAATCGAAGTGGTTGCTGCTTTCTATAGAAGATGAACAATAACTAATCGCCCTTCTCATTTTCTGAGATGTGGGAATTAAGACTGAAGAGCAAAAGCCGCCACCTTTGGTTTAAATAACCAGAAAGAGAAGGAAATACTGTATATATAATGGAAAACAGTGGTAGTAAATAATGGTAGAGAATCAAGAGAGGCAGTTCTTTCATATTCCTGGCCATGTTTGGGATGATATGTCGTCAGAGCAGCCGACATCTGGACGTCTTATCTCATGATTTTAACTTCTGGTTTTTTGGGAGTTTAATTCAAGGAGGCTCCATGTGCGGGTTCTGTTTAGCGTTTGCTTCTCTTGTGTCCAAGTTCAAGGATTCATGCACAACACGGGTATAAATGTTTGGTCACCACCTCATGGCATAAATGTTAGATTTTTCTTTTGATAAACAATATTTGAATTGAAGTATTAGTAATTTTATATGGTAAAATAATGTTTATTATAAAATGTAAATATTCTATTTAATTTATTTTAATAAAGAACATTATCCAAGTGTGAAATTAAAAAACTGCCAATTACATAAAAGTAAAACAAATAAAAAAAAATCACATAGTAGCTTCTTAAGCCCACTTTAATTCTACCTTAGATGTAACATGATAATTATTCTTTAATTAATTACTCATCCAAAATTTGATCAAAGAACTTTTAATTTTCCATAAAACAGAATTTAAAAGATCTCATGATGAAGTTATGCATTCCAAATCAATTTTGTAGGGGGGGGGGGAGAAAAAGAAAAAGACACAAATTGTTGTTCTTTTTAAATAAAAATCTTTTTCCCCACGTGGAAAGGGAACTCTTGTTTTACCTTAAAAATAAAAGGTTTGGTTATTGTCGGTGTGTATCTATCACGTTAATAATTAACTCTAAGAAAAAGGGGAACAAGAAAGATTGGCTTGCACCAAAAGAAACGCCAATTTTGCGAGAGAGAAATGTGTAAAGCAAAGAAACTACAGTAAGGAACATCTAAGATGAGGAAAAGCAAAAGCTGATGTCCCCCACCGTTTCTTGCCCAAATCTATGCTAGCTTCGAAGGGCCATCATGGCCATGGGATGGGAAACCTTTTGTTTTACTGTTCCCAACACTTTTTTTCTGTCCCTTTAAACACACTACTGTTTCAACCAAAAGTTTTTTAAACAAAGAAAAACATGAGTTTAGTTTGCGAACGAAATAGTGACATCTAAATTCGAATTTTAAAATTTCTAATTATTATTTAAAAAAGAAAAACTCTTTTTTCCTCTTTACAGTTATTTTGTGGGGGTTTTTTTAATCAAGTATTGTGGGTCAAACTTGCTATTGCTTTATATTTCAGAATACAAAAATTGTCAAGGATAAGCCCGGGTGAAGAGAGTGAGGGCATTATCCCATTTTGGGGGTTGCGGTAAAACTTTTTCTTCTCTGTTTTTTTCCCTATAATTTTTTTCTCTGACTTACTTTGAAATTATTGATCCGTTTTTGAAGTGTCAATAAAATTCAGGTGCCTTTGCTTCATGAGCAATGAAAAAAAAAAAAATCCGCCGCCCAGCCTCAGGCTAAACATGAAGCTTTCCTTAAAAGCCTAACTAGAAATTTCCATGCAGAAGGGAACTTTGGGTGAGAAATAAAACACAAGGCATGTTCTTCTTGGCAATAATTTTAGAATGACTCCTTATTCGGCTCCCAAAAGAACAAATATAACAAAAAGTTAAGGGACTTGGGTGTTAGGTTACATGAAACGGAAGAGACCAGCAACAAGAATTCGCTATTCAAGAACCAATTATGACCTATTGAACCTGTCAGCCTGACCGATCAAATCAATTAGCCCTAACGCAAGCCCTTTCCAGAGGAACAGGAGCAACCTTGATAAACAGCATGTATGCTCGACGGTAAAAGAGCATGTTCGGAAGATCAAATGCTTTGATACGTGATGCCTCAAATGCCTAGTATCGGTACTGATCATGGGATGAGAAAATTAACACTGCTATCAAGAATGATATTGCAACATGATATACAAATATGAAGTTCTAATGAAAACCCCTAAAAGTGGTCAAGGAACTAAAAACAAAAACCCTACCCAATTTTTTAGCTGAAGAGATACTATCCACTAACTGACTTCTAGATTTGCAGCCCGACAAGAATTTCAATATTATTTGTATGCATATTGTGACAGGAATTCCTTCACTTCAGCTGCAACCTCGTAAGCACCTTCCACACACCGTCCTAATGCCACACCAGATACATAGTTGCCCCCAAAAAACAGTCCATGAAACCCAGAATCCCTGAGAGCCGTTTTTGCAGTATCAAGGAGATCCAAATGACCAACCAAGAACTGTGGAATGGCTTTTGGCCATACTCTAACACCCAAAACAAGAGGATCCTTTGCATTAGGATTTATAAGCATTTTTCTCAAATCACGATCAACTGCTTCTACAAGTTCCCCTTCAGTCTGCAGGAAAAATACAGCATCAGTATCATGCAAAATCATGGAAAACAATATTAGTAGGTTCATGTGACAAATCATAGTTAGTGATAAAATTTGGGCCTTCAATAATCTTGACCATCCTATATTTAAAGATTGCTGGTAGGCTGGGAAAATTAGTCCATGATCATACAGGTCCTTAATACCCTCTAGAGGGATAACATCTACCAAAATTCCGTCCTTATCCAAAATTGTGTTGTCCTCAACAAAAACTCAAATTATAGATATTAAAAGATGTCTACCTTGGACAAAATTCCAGTGTTGGTAGCTCCTCCTATGTAGTTCAAGAGCAACACCCTGCCAGATGGAGCTCGATTGGGGAAAAGTGATGAACTGTATATCGTCCCTGCAAGTTGTTTTGTTAATCAATCCCTTAAGTTCAGTATGATACCAGATATGTTACTTTAGGAAGAATGGAGTTACCTAAAGTTTCGATTCCTTGGCTGCGTGGGTGCAACTGGCCAAACCCCTTAAGTTCACCATCAATCAAACGTTCTTTTCGAATGGCTTCTTTTGGATAGGAGACTGTGACTGATGCAACTGGAGGATAATAAAATTGGGATAATGCATCTGCAGCAGCAGCCTGCAAAGAGGACACAAAAATGGATCAAAGAAATAATAGTAAAACTCTGAAGTCAACTAAACTAGTTAAGAACGAGAACATGGCCTCAATAACTCTTTTAGAGAACAATTTCCTTCAGACATTTTCCCTTGTTGGGAAAAGTTACTTTTAGGTATGAATACACATTACTAGTATACCAAGAAAGTATAGCAGATCCACAAACAACATAGAGTACTTGGAACATTTCTCAAGAAAGTGGACTTTGCACAAAGTAGAATATCTTCAATCATTCAGCATACTGACACACCACATAAAAGATGCCCAATTCAGTAGTCCAAGCCTGGCCAAGAGTGTGCTCTATCAAATTTGGGAGAAGAACTATATAGATAGAGGCAGACAAACTTGCTTTTTAATAATTTAGCATCCTAGACATTGCAACATAAATGAGTGAATCCTCTATGCTGGATGCTAACAACATCTATAAAAAGTTGTCTAGCAAGGAGTAGGAAGATATGAAACCTACCGAGAGAGGATGCAACAAGTTACTGGCAACATGGGATGGAATGGTCATGACAACACTTCTACTCTGAAGCGATACCATTCCTTCAGGTGTTTCAAATGTCAAGTTATACCCTCCATTACCCAATTTGGAAATACTGGAGAGCTTCCACGATAATTTTACATTGCTACCCAAACTGCCAACTCAAGACAACTAATTAGGATCCTCATTCCTGAAATGCAAAGATGGGCATAAAAGCATATTGACAATTTAGAATCACTACAGAGGCTATAGATATTATAGAGACAAGGCCACCTGTTAGCAATTGCCTCAGGCAGCATGATAAGTCCCTTCCTAAAAGATCCAACTGTTTGGCCCTTGGGTTTTGGCAGACGCCTGCAAGATAACCATTCAGCGCGATGGAAATAAATATCACAAAAGAAGCATCAGTATATTCAAATTTACAGGTCTCTGGGTGGCTTAGGTGTCTTATTTCTCTCCTGGATTGTCTTGAAAGTGCCACCAATGATGCTACCACCAATCTCTTCTAGCTTCCATACTCTTCCAAATGCTGCTTTCATGCTTAATTTTGAAGGATCCCCTGCATAAACACCTGCAGCAATAACAACTTTTCAAGTATAACAATTGAGAAGTGGTTAAAGAAAACAAGACCTTAAATATCAGTTCCTACGTTCAAGAACTTCTTGATCAGAAAATGCTAAATTGAAGGTGGTTCACTATTGTACCAGTAATAAACTGAGGATATAACTTAAATTGATTGAAAATAAATGTCTTAAGCATAAAAAGAATGGAATCATCACCAAAATTAATGCAATAGTATCAGATGAAAGGAGACTTCAGGAAATGCAACTATTTCTGCTTTACATACTATAATCACAGTTGGAAATGATGCTAGTTACTTAACATGCAGTGACAAAGGCAGCATTTACATAGCTCAAGGAAACAAACCTGATTCCCCTATGCATCTGAGCAAGATCCCATGGAACTAACCCAAATATATATATGATAACTGATAACAATGCAAATAAAACAGAGAAATGTCCCAAATATTTATATGAAATGACCAGTAGAGCCAGTAGATAATAAGGACAATTAACAAGCCATGATGACAAGGTAATTGAGACTGAAAAGAATATAATAATTGACGCTCAGCGCAGAAGTGATTAAATAACAAATGTTTCCTACAAGAAAAACTTGAATCAAAAAAATAAATAATAGAGAATAAAGATATCAATCACCACCTGAACAAAATGGTTCAATCAAGCGTTCAAAAACCTCAGCACCAAGATTACGGCGCACAAACTCCTCCACCGATTCTTCATAACCCTGTCACCTTTGTCAAAAATCTGCTATATGAGAACCTTCAATATATACAAACATCATGCATATACAAGAACGCTAAATACTTATGATGCATATAACCAAATAAAAGAAAACAGCTTATAAGAAAAGTAAGGAGGACAAACCGGAGGAGGAGGCCTAATGCCAATAGCCCCGAACCCAGCCCTAAGTTTTCCAGAAATGCTCATCAAATCAAAAAACGGCAAGTCGGTTGGCTTGGAGGGCACAGGCCTTAGTTTTCCATCCCATAGTACAAATCGCGGTGCATTAGGGTCACCTAAAACTAAATCGTCTTTTAATCCACTGTCCACCTACAACAATAAACACACATTCATATGGACACTAACATAATTAGTGACCTGAAATTCCTGGTTTAATGAAGTACGATTGAGCAGCAAAATATAAAACAAATCGCATAATTAATTACAGTAATAAAAAAATAATTACGAAAATGCAATTCGCGGAAATGTGGGTTAAAAGAAACCTACGGCCATGGTTAGAATAGGATCGGAGGGCTGAAAACTGTTAGGTCCTTCTTCCCACAGATATCCATCTCTCTCAACGGTAGTGATGTTGCCACCAACACGGTCTCTGGCCTCCGTCACAATCACATTGGAAGCGACGTCACGGTGCTTGGTGGCAAGAGCTTGAGCAATGCAAAGTCCACTGATACCACCTCCAACGATGACGCAATCCGCGATGGATGATTCTCCCCGTCGATTTTAGATGAGGAAATCGTGGGGCCCTCGGCGAGGGAGCATCGGAGCTTGAAAGGTTTACGAGAGCGGGGCGGAAGCTGGTGGTGGGGTATGGAGAAAGGGGAAACGGAGGGCGAGGAGCGGAGAAGAGAAAGGTCGATTAGAGCCGTCATGATTGGTGGTGGGGCCAGGCGAGCGAGAGGGATGGGAAGAAAAAGGCGCTGGAATTAAAATAACTAGCGAATGAAAGTTGGAAGTAGGAGGTTGGCGAGATTGTGTTATCTTCAAGAGGAAATATCGAGTGTGATTACTCGCACCTCTGAGCTGTTAATCAGTCAAATTCTGTGAGTAACGGCGTACGTATTATGGAATTTGTCTTCTGGTTGTTAATGATTTTTTCAGACGTTGAATTTGGTGGTGCTCGAGTCGACGATAAGATCGATCATAACTTTCAATTTTCCTTGTTAATCAGATCTGACCAGCTTTATTTGAGTCAAGCACTTCAAAAAGTTTTACTCCCCCGCCTCGTTTAAAATGAGAAAACGTAAAAATCTCCTGATGAAACGATTTTTAGTTTATTATGAAAATAAATTGATACATATTATTTACCTTTGTAAAATATACAAATTATTTTTATAATATAATTTTTTAAAATTTACAATATAAGAGTTTTTTTTTTTGCTATAAAGATTCTAAATAGTCATATATGTTCATATTTATAATATAATTTTTATAATTTGTATAAAATAATTTTTTAAAATTAAATTTGAATGTAATTATCTATTTAATTAGTCCAATTTTTATTTCTCCCTAAGAATTAAAGTGTAATTATAAATAATTAAGCCCAAATCAAATTATTAAGTGATTTTTCAATACTACTCAAATCCAATATTAGGAGGTTTTTAAAGAAAACAAAATTTACAAACCAAATATCAATCTAAAATTAGCTTCTTTAATATAAATTATAAACTCGATTAAGTAAAACATCAACTTATGAAGAAGTGAGTAGTTGGAATGAATCAATTACGTTTGAAGAAATGGAATGTTAGGAAGAAATAAAAGAATAGGATGATAAATTGGGATTTTGATATGATAATATAACAGATTTCCACGGAGGGGATGAAATCTGTTAGGTGGGCCGCCCCATTATCCGTTGGGCGTCTAAACCTCGGTTGTAATAAGAAAAGGATTACAGGGACAGTCTAGACAATTGACTGGCCTCAGAAACATGCGCATTACGCACCATGCATACGATAATACTTTTTAGTACATTGCAATTTTGGCGTTTCCAGTTCCAATAAGCCGACAACAGGACAGAGATTTCCTTTTCCCGCTTCTTTTCCACATTTGCAGAAATTTACTCGAGAACTGACCATTTTTCCCCCTCTCACCCTACGAGTATTACTCTGCTAGTCCACTTTTCTCTTCACTTCTTTCAACTGTCGTTCAAAGTCGCCGAGCAAAATCGAAAATCCAGCGCACTTTAATTATCCGGTGAAAAGTGAGCCGTTAGAAATTACATCTCTCTCAATTTCAATTATTCTCGGATCGGATATCCTTCTAAATGTTATTTCACGTTTTCTTTTAGATCTAAATTTAATTATTTTGTGAATCTATGGCGGTGATCTCTCATTTTTTTTTCCTGTTTATGACTTTCACCTTTTTCCTTGATTTTACTTCATTCCTTTTTTTTTATCTTTCTTATACTGTTTGGATTCAAATTTATGCTGTTGATTTTTCTTTTCTTTTAATTTTACTGTTCATGATTTTTCTTGTGATTGTGAACAGTTAGAATTGAATCATTCGCGTTGTATATTTTTTCTGGTTTTCTTGTAGAATGGGATGATCGATTTTGAGTTAAGTATCTAGTATTTTTTTTATGATTTCCTTTGAGACCTGATGATTTGATGCTTCTTCCTTTGCTTTAGGGTTTGTTTGGTTGGAGTGAGACAACAAAATCAGAGAAAAAACAGCTAAAAGCTTGGCATCTCACGAGAAAATAGAGAGAACTCCTAAGATTATATCTCGAACGGAGTTGAACCATGAATTTGAAATTTGCATTTTCTCAATAACCAAACAGAATTCTGGAGGTGTACCTTCCTCTTTTTGTTTCTTCTTTTAAACTTCAATTGCTCACCCTACAGGTTGCTTCTAGTAGCAGTGTCTGAATTGTGCATTTCAAGAGAAAATTGTGAGAATGGAAGTAGACGTGAGGCAAAGCTCACGAGAAGTAAGTAGGAAAAAGTATCAGTTTCTTAGCTTTATTTTCCTTTTATTGGACCATCTCGCCTCTTTCTTGCTCCAATGGTTTGTACTCAATAACTTACAGATCGGCAGTTTTTGTTGCTAGAGGACCTGCTTATCATAAGTTTTACCGGATTAACATGTTAGTTTTACAATATCTATTATTTTATTTAAGTAATACATTAAGGGACTTAATAGTACTTAATTAGTTCTGCTGTTTTATTCAATTACGTGCATTGTTTTTCATGAGTAGATTATTTTCCAGTTATTGCAGTTTGTAGGTATTGTTTTCCAGGAATGTCTAAGTTACTTCATTTTGACATTTTTGAATACTATTTTAATTGGTTTAATTTATACTTTATAGAGCAAAGTTAATAACAGTGAACTGGTATTCTAGTTACTGCATTAAGATTCCAGTAAATTACAGCAACTCCAATAATTGCTGCAAGAAAGTTAGTGTCTGATGCCTAGCAATTTTTTTCCCTTTCAGGGTCAGATGAGTGACTGTCGAAGATTTGGCAGCAATTTTCATCCATCCAGCCAATCTAGAAAGATTTCGATAGGAGTTATGGTAGATTATTTAGCTAAGAGAAAACCTGGATGCACCAAGGAAGATCAGGATAAACGGATGAATGCAGAAAGAATCAAACCTAGCACTGGAATTTCCTTAGAGGGAAAAAACAAAAGGGACGCTGTCACAACTTCTGAGGGAAAGCAAACTGAAGATGCTGGGCAGGTGAAATCTCCATGGATTACTCCCAGATCCTTGCATAGAAAGGCTCTTGCTCCAGAGACTGCTTCCTTACGGGAAGAAACTTCCAACCGTAGACAGACGAAACTTAATACAGTGGAGGATGTGCCAGAAACATATTCAGCTCCTTGTTCTCCAAACCAAACTTTAATGCACATAATATTGGTAGCAAGCAGAATAAATTTGAAAGCCTCATTAATGGCCTTGCCTACCAAAGGAAAGGCAGGAAGGATGGCAACTCACAGAGGGTGGAGGAGTTCAATTTTGCAAATGCATCGAAAGATAAAGTGGAGTTAGAGCACAAGGCAGGTAAAACTCAAAACATACAAACTGAAACTTTGAAACAGAAGCTGCAGGAGCTGTTAGGCACTGTTTCTTCACCAAAAAGTTTGCAATCTAGTTTACAGTCTCATAAGGTCACTGCCAATAATTTAAAACAAGAGAAAAGTTCTGATCATGTGGGAGACACAGCTGTAAAGCCAAGACGAAATTCAGTTACTGTAGAAACTGTTTCGGACAATCCTAATAAGACTATTAAGAGGCCAGTAACCTGTCCCTTGATCCAAAAGGTACCTCCCGCTAAAGTTCAGCTTTCCAACACTAAAATTGGTTTATCCTCCGAGCAGAAAAATGGAGATAGTATCTTCTCTTTCGGTGAAGGAAGATCTGCAAAGCTAGATGGTTCTGTCAATGGTGGTTCATTGTTGCCCCGGAAAAGGAAAACTGAGAAGAAAAGTTCTAAAATTGATCCACATCAGGTCTGTTTTCCCGAAGAAAACACTGCAGATGAGATTAAGCAAACAACATATAGGACTGAAACTCCACCGCCTGCAAAGCTAGCTGGTACTGTAAATGGTGGTTCATTGTTGCCCCAGAAAAAGAGAACTCAGAAGAAATGTTCTAAAATTGATCCACATCAGTTCTGTTTTCCTGAAGAAAACAATGCAGATGAGATTAAGCAAACAACATATAGGAGTGAAACTCCACTGCCTGCAGAGAAGACTTCTATACTTGGTAATAAGATCGAAAGCCTTCCTGACTCCTTTAGTGAGAAGGGGAGTGAAAACTTTGAGAAGGTTCAAGAAAAGGACACTTTTCATTCTCCATTGACCAATGAGAGAAACCAGCAGAGTAATTTTGACAATCCACCATCACCGGAAAAAGGGGATAAACAAGAAGATGAGGGAATTACATCCTTGAGGAATTTTGTACAAACACAAGATGATTTACGAAGTCCAACTTTTGGATTCAAAATACCTAATCTAAATACTTCTGCAAGCCCAACACCAAAAACTGTTGAGATAGAGCAAGGTACTTGCAGTCCTGTACCCATTAAGAGAGGACTTACCATTGGAAATTTTGGGAGCTTCAGGACTTTCCAAACTTCTGGACCTTTTAGTACTGAATCCAATGCAGAAGCTCAGTCACCTGTATCCTTAACTAATCTTTCAGGATTCTGATATGGGAGTTGAATATATATATCTAAACTTGAGTTTGTGCTTCCTTATTGAGTTCCAGGAAGATACAGGGACGTATACTAATTCTCCCCTCAGTGAGCCAATGCCTGGTAAGGAAACAATTGATGCAGTATCTGAATCATCATCGGCATCAGAACAGCAGTGGTCAGGGAACTTTGAAGAAGGATCACCCGTTATTAAAAACTATGATTGTAAGTATATAAAATGCTTCTCTGAAACACAATAAATTTCTCCTAACATTTATTAGGGAACCCAGTAATTACTTCTAAATAATCTATTAATTGGATGAGAAGAGTTCATATGTGCCCTTCTGGCTCACATGGTAGACATTCTACCTGATTTATTAGTGCTGACTGATTCATCATCAATTGTTGTATTTTCCATAAGTAGAAAGATTGGTAAGTTGCAGTTTAATTTTGGCCTCTTTCTTGATATCACACCCTCTGCATATGTCTTTATGATTGGACGTTTGTATTCTCTCTAGGGAAACTGTGTAGAGCAAAAATCATATCATAAAACTACTTCACCCTTGGGATTGCTGTTAGTTATTTTAATACTGTGCCATGAATGATTAAACTATTAAATTCATGGTAACTTATCCTTTGGAGAAGAATTCTTGGTAACCTGTCCCATAAGGCTGTTGCTCCAAGTTTTCTTAGTCTACTTGGTTGTGTTTCTCAATTTGCATGCTTAATTAATTTCACATGCTCAACCCACTGTGCTTTGTGTATAATGTTATGCATCAGCATAGATTCTTCTTATTTCATCTTCTTTTCTGATTTCTGGATTCTACTTCTTAATGGATACTCCTTTGATTCTCTATCTGATGATGTTGTCAAGGTCACAGAGAAAATCTGATCTCACCGGAGACAGTTATTTCTGAGAAACCAAATTTCGTGCATTGTCCAATCAAACTGCTTCGAAATGAAGATGTCAAACCTAGTCAATTCAGTCCCACCTCACCCTCCCAAAAAGGCACAACTTCTTACATTTGAACATGTACTGCTCTTCTTACCTACCCCTCGCTTTCTTTCTAACGTAATTCTTCTCTATTTTTCTTCAGAAGGGGCAGGAATTGGAGAAAGCTATTGGTTCCAGGAACACTTGGAACAAGACCAAGAAGTTGAATTGACAAGGTCCTCATTTATATCTAAACAAAGATTAAGAAATACCTGCTGTTAGTATATGTGGACCATCTTCTTGATTGAGTTGACTTTTGCTTGGTAATGTTTCAGGGCTATTACATTGTTAGCTTTGGCTTTAGAAACATTTAAACGCAAAATAGACTCATCTACTACAAAGAAGTCCACCGAGATTTTGATGTCCATTTCTGAGGAGATGAAGTCAATGTTACTGAATGCTGAGGCTCAGATTGAATCTGATGTGTATGTATTTAAAGCTGAAAGCTTCGCTTACCCAACATTTTGATACTTAAGCTTTGTTTTTCATAATCTTTCAGAGGGAAGTTGGCTTGTCTCAGCAAAACAAAAAGGAAACGCCTGGAAACCAGATTGCAAGGTGACATTTTTTTATTAACTAATTAGCTTGATTGACCTTAATAAGATTCCATTGACTACTATTTGTATTGAAAAAGTTCTTATATGTATCATGAACTAAACTATTTGTTTATTTTACCAATCTCGATGTTACAGATTAAGAGCCCCAAATACGTGCCTTTCTACTTGTAGTTCACTGGTCTGGCACAATGAGCTACATTTAGCCTTGGTGTTTGAATGTCTACTTTGGTAGCACATATATGTGCCTATGGATTAAGCATGACATACAAGGTTTTGTATCAGAGGCATTCTATTAACATGCAGTCATGTTTTTATTGAGAACGCACATGCTTTTACCAAAAGGCATGTATGGGGATCCTACTTTCTGTGAGAAACATGATTATTGATATATGGTGGAAAGCAAGCAATGCTAGTGTATCCTTGCTAACACAGTTTGACCTTTCTTTTCTTTTCATTTGCACTTGTATTATAACAACCTTGAGACAGGAGTGCTATCGGTCTTATGGATTCTCTTATTTTATATTTTAGTAAATTTAACTGTCAAGGAGGCCTTGATGATTTTCTTTTTGATTTGCTTTATTTTCTCACAGAGCAACAAGAACTATTGAAGCTGATCCTTGAAAAGTTCAAGGAGGATATTCATCGTCATCTATTGGATTGCAGTAGTATCCTTGAAGGGATGGAAGATCACCAAAATGAACTAAACGGAATCATGAAGAAACAAAGTATGGCAACTTTTAATTATTTTGAATAAATACCTTAACTATGACTGCGTTATTGCATATTGTTTTTGTAGATGTTTCCTTTTTGCTCAAGCAAAAATGTGACTCCATTTGCCCCATTACGAGACAGCATGCTTTCCTTGTTACCGATACATGGTGGTGAAGCTATTTTCATTGCACTTTTCGTTGGTGGTTATGGAGTAATTTTATGTGGGATATTTCTTGGGACATCTGGGATTCATTGGGATATTGATTGATTCTGAATGCATGGCTATTTCGTTTTACATAAATTACTTTTATTCCAGTGTTTCTTGGATATGACATCATCCAGGGTATTGCGACGCATCCCAATTATGAATATTGGTCTTAAGGATTAATAAATACCATGGTGTTCTAGGTCCTGTTAACACTTACGTTTTGAAAACTCAGCATTAGTGGTTGCATTCAGGAATATAGTATTTATGACTTTCACCGCCATATTCTCGTATTTTAGAATTATTTATTGCAGGCTGTAACATTTTAAAAACTGGCTACACTGCAACATTAAACCTCTTACTTAGCTTTAGAAGCAGCTAACAGTTCATTTGAAATTAGAATTCGATGTATAGTCATAGAATTATGTTTGAGTTTGGCAGTCTTTAGTGCATGTATAAAGATAGTATTATGATTAAACAATATTGTGCATTTTGAATGCCTGATGTATAATCATCTTACAGAAGTGTCACACCAGAAGCTTCTCATGCATGCGGAAGAAACAGCTAAAATCCAACTCAATAATGCTGAAAAAAGTATCAAAGCTGTCCGTGAGGCAAGTTTTTTTGTTTCTTTTTATATTAGCACTAGCGTTTCCACAATTCAGGCACCATGTGTAATCCACATATTACGTTGGGCACCCACTGCCCAAATGCTTGGTTCTGGAAATATGGTGATACAGTTACCAAACCTTGGCGTGTAGGTTTAGATATATTAATTGGGTACCACTAGACTGTAAGATTTCTGTGGATTTGGTAATCTATGCTGTTGGGTATACAGCATGCTTTTATGGAGTTCCATCACTAAGTACTGATGGTTAACAAGTTTATGCAGGAATCTATCAGTTGCTACCCACTTTCTGCTGAGTCCTCATACTTAGTATATTCTTCATAGACAATTCATTTTTAGCACTCAAATTCTTCATTTGTGGTTTATAACTGAATGATTTATACCCTGAATAACATACATGTTGATCATCCTGATTTAATGCAGTCGGCAAGGGAAAAGATGCTCCAGCTGAAACATGTAATAGCTGAGTGCTTGAACGGTATATACTAAACTGAGAAGCCTGAAGATTGACTTGACATCCTATGACATAAGAAGTTTGACTTAGAAAATTTTGCATGTCCATATATTTTCCTAATACCTTATTCTTCTTTAGCTCCTTGATTATTCACTTTAGTTTACCCAATAGAATTAGAACCTTATCTGTAATAGTGGACAATCACTTTTTGTTTGCGTGGACTGTACTTCCGTTCTTGAAGCCTATGGCGCTGGAGTAGTGTGATAGATTTTTATTCTTTTAGATATAAAAAATGTAAAGAATTTCTGTGACTACGGATAATTAGATTTATGGCCCCCAATGATGAGTCTTTTCCTCCCAAGCATTTTAAGTGGATTTTGAATGCAGAAAGCATTTTGGAGATTCCAATATTGATATCTGTAGTAACTCTTTTGTTGGCTTTTATCTGCGAACTGAGATGGAGCCACTAGTATATTCTGATCAAGATTTGGTCGTTTATCTTTCCAAGTTCATCGTAAATGAAGGAAAACGATGGTACAATTTTCTTTGTTGTAATGTTGTTTGCCACTGCATATTTGCAGACATTAGCGGGAGCGATAATCCCGTTGATCTTATCCTTAGCATTATACTTATTGTGTCGAATTATTTAACTTAAAAAGTATGTTTGTGTCCAGGGGCCGTTTATGGAGTTAGTTTCTTCATGTTTTACGCAAGTCTCTATTCACCACAATCACGGCAAGAGATGTCTTCAATTTTCTTTTTCTTTTTCCCCCTATTCCACCACTCCTTTTTCTATGCCCCACCATCCGCTGTTCGGTGTGATATCACGAAACTAATTTGCCATTGTGGTCTTTTTCATCAGCATGGGTGATGGGACCAAAGAAACAAGCAAACCCAAATAAAATAAAATAAAATAAAATAGAAGACAGTATGGTCTTTATTTGGCCGAACACTGTTACAAGAGACCAGGTGGGGAAATTTCTGGGGTTTCTCAGGCAGACACGCCAGTCTTGAAAACGAAAGACTTCGAAAATCGGGCGTATTGAATATGGGATTAGGTTCTCTAATTGACATGCATTTAATGTTGGTTGAGTTTGGGGCTTTCATCGTAGTCATGATTGTGGTGGCCTGAGACCCTCCTCAGCACTGTCGCTCTCTATCTGTCTGTTTTCTCCTAGAGGATTGATTGGTCACGGTTTTGCTTCGTCGACCCTATTAATTTCTGCCTGAAAAACAAAATTTTCCACCAAAAGAAAAGGGAATAGAAAAAGAAAAGAAAAGTACAAGGCAAGAAAACATACGGGCACGTGAACCATAGGGTTGATCACGTGATGTACTCGCTTTTTTCTTCAATATTTGTTCTAGTTCTACCATGCGATGCGAGGGGAGGATTTGATTCGATGCCAGTGAGTGCTTCTAACTATAGAAATGGGCTATAGGAGGGCGGTGGCTCCACTTGGGACTGTGGCTACTCCTGGTCCTGACCCCCCATCCACGTGAGGGAGTGTCATAGATTCCTTGGTGGGGCTCCCCCAAATATGTTGGCCTATGCCTTCGTCACGTTTTGAACCTTCGTTTTCCATTTCAAGATAATGAAGATAATGAAAATGATCACCACTGTCCGTTCATTGGCATTCTTCTTATTCATGCTTATTGTCAACTCAATTACCATTTTGGTGTGGGTTTCAATTAATCACCTACTACAATTATTATTAACATTTGTCAACTCAATCACCATTTTGGTGTGGCTTTCAATTAATCGCCTACTTCAAGTAGTTTAAATAATTAATGTATTAATGCTTCATCCAATCCTTCCTGACCCAGTAACTTGCACTCCATTCTTTTTTTAGACATTCTATTCTTTTAACTTTTGATTTGGTGATATTTTTAGGATTGATGTATGACTTGGTGTTTGAATTTTGTAATTATTTCATACTAGAGTTTAATTTTTTTTTAAATTAATCTCTGAATTTAAAAAATATTTTTACATTGAAGTTTAAACTCTTTTTAATCCAAAATTCCAAATTAGTTTTTGAATTTAGGAATTATTTCCATATTGAGTTTTGGATTTTTTTTCAGATTAACTTTTATATATCTTTGAAAAAAAAACTTGGATAAAAAACCTTTAAACCCTAATGTAAAAATAAAGATCAAGTTTAAAAATTAACTTAAGTTGAATAAATTCAGTCCTAAATATAAAAACATTAAAATTAAGTTCAATGATTGACAAAAAAATTTGAACCCAATATAGAAATTATTACAATGTTCAGGCTTAAAAAATGGATTAACCCATGTAAATTTAATCTCTTACAAGAAAAAAGAAATCTGTTTGGACACTTTAAAGTTTTGGGTACAAGATATAAAGTTTTTTAAGCCGATTATATATGTGATATGTGAACGGAGAAGTCAAAGAATAAAATATAGTCTTGGATACTTGCAAATATAAATCTTCTTAGATTCTCATCTAATATTTTATTTGGAAAGACCACCGGAAAATTTCCCTACCAAAAAGGGTAAAATGATTAAAATATGCCATATATTCATCAATTCTTTATAAATTTATAAATTAATTATTATATATTTTTCTAAAATTTTAATTTTTATACTTTTTAAATTTCAAATTTCAGATTTAATGGTTAATATATATACTATTAAAATTATTATTATTTGATTAAAGACACCTGATTTCCATTAATAACGGGCAAAATAATAGACCCTATAATAAATAATTACAGTGCATTTTTTAGAGACAATAATGCAACATAGTATTAGTTAAATGTTAGGTAATCATTAAGTTGATATTTGCTTACATTTTATTTTGCGTGCTAAAAAAATTGGAAACAAATACAAATGATATTAATGTAATTAATAGAATCTTATTAAATTAATCTATTTGAAAATTATAAGTATAAATGATGAATAAATTATACTTAGGACACTAATCCCTAACATCATTATCATCAATCCCAACACCATATTATCTGTCATCACCGTCTCTAGCATTATATTATACGCCATCGTCCACCTTACTATCGTTTTATGCACCTTCATCGAGTTTCACATCATTTTATACGGTTCCATCAAGTTCAACACTAGTTTATGTTCTGAGTTCGTTGATTGTCTCGCAAACACTACTAGCATCTTTATTCTTTAGTGATGGGGCATCATTGTATACATCGATTACATCAAGTGGCAACCCATAGTGGCAACTCAAGACTTATTTTAATTTAGCATGGAGGATCAATAAGACTACAAAGATTCAATCGAAGATAAAGATGAAGCTTAATATGATGGCGAAAATGATGATAACGATGATGGAGATCAAGGGCGAAGTCAGAAAATTTTTTAGAGGACCAAAATTAAATTCTAATTTTTGGCCTATATATTTATAATTTTTAAAGTATTAAATAAAATTTTATCATTTTAGAGGGTCAAAGTGTAATTTTACTTTTACTAATTTAAAATTTTAAAATTTCTAAAAGTTCTAAATGGATAATTTTTCATTTTAAGGAGGCCTACCAGCCTCCTAGATACGCCACTTATGGAGATGACAAGTTGAAGTGCTCATTGTGTAGAAATCCAGCTCGTAACGAACACATTCTGGTTTGTGGTATGCATTTGACATGACTTTTTTAATTGTTTACCTTTTTAATTATGTTTTATGTATTTTATTCATTTAATTTGGTAAACTTATAATTTATTCTAAATGTATTTTGTTTTTTTAATTCATTTGAGAAATACTCAATTTTTTGTTATCCATATTGTTACTTAAACTTTTACGAAATTGAAGTTATGAACCAACTAACATTAATTCAATTAGTAAAATTATAAAAAAATGTCATTTCTATCTTAAAATATATTAAATTATTTTGAAACACTTTAATTTTTTTATTTAAAGAAAGTTTACTTAAAATGAGATTTGAACATGTACCTTCATTAAAAAAATTTAATTTTACTACTCAATTAAAATTTTAATATACTATATTTTATTGTTATTACGCATGAAGGGAAAAAAAAAACCAAAATTAAGAAAAAAAGAGGGAAAGGTGATTGGTGAGGGTGGGCCCCACCATGCTGCCATGGCCATCCTTTTGTCATTTTCTTCTTGCTTGCAGATTTTTGGCTTTAAAAGCCTTTTTAGAACCGAAGAAAATAAATGAAGAAGACTGAGAAGCAAAGGCCAGAACCGCTAAAAAGAAAAAAAGAAGGACGAAACTGTTCATACGAGCGAAAAGAAGAAATGAGAAAGACATGATGGAAGCAAGCTTAGAGCTCTCTTTTAAGTTGTAAGATTTTTTTTTTAATTTAATTAATGTCTGTTTAAACAAAATATTTGAGATATCTTTTCGGTAGCATCATATTCATATATTTAAGTGGCTTCAACTTCTTATTTGATTTTATGTTCTTTGCTTTTCTCTATTATATATATATATTTTTTATGATTCCATTTTAAACATATTAGTAATAAATTATTAGGCAAACTATACCTTGATTATTTAATTTAAAAAATTTACAAAATAGTTTTTTAATTATTTGAAAGTTTTTATTTAAATTATTTTTATCTGATAATAATTTTATTGCATGATTTTTTACGTTTTACAGCTCAATTTTTTCAAAAAATAGATTTGAATGTCACGATTCTACAAATCAAAATCCAAAAAACTTTTTTTCCTGGTCTTCAACACTGACCATTAGATCAACTTGGATCTAAGGTATGTTCTTCTATTTGTTGATTGGTATTGTTTCACCATATCGATCACTGAATCGTCACTTGGAGCTTGTAACCCGGAATTTTAAGAAAAAAAAAAACTTAATAATCTAGTGACTTAAATAAGAAAAAATTTAAATAGTTCAGTGACTTAAATGAAAATTTTTGAATAATTTAATAACTATTTTATAACTTTTTAAATTTAAATGATGAAAGCATAAACTTACTAATAATTTATTAATCATAGGTTAATTTTACCCTAAATAATAATGAAATAATAAATTTTTAATAAACAATATAAAAAAAGATTTCATAAATTAAAAAAAGAACATTAAAAGATAGACACCTTCTTGAAGTCAAAAAATAAAAGAAGAAAAAAAGAATATTTGGATCAAGGTCCTTAAGCTTTTCAAGATTATTGCTTTTCAGCCCTTGGAATCTTGGATAAATGTTTTTTAACCCCCAATCTCTAATTTTTTTCATATTTGTTTACATTTTAGTATGTTTTTAGGTATTAACTGTTTGATATGTTTCTATTGTACTTAGTGTGATTATTATTGGTGTTTTCTTTTTTGGTATATTTGTAGTTATTGATTACCATTGTTATTAGTATTTTTATTGTTACTTTTTCGTGATGATAATTATGTGTCAATAATATATGCATTCATGAATTATTTTTAAATGAGTTTTAGTATAAGGTAACATCCTAATTAATATAGATTGTGGGTTTATGCCTATCTTTATGTTGAGTGAGATTTTATCGATCTTAATTAAAAATAAAATGATTTTCTAAAAAATCAGTACAGAAATTTTATTTATCTATCGAAATAAAATTCATATTTTTTATGCTATTTGAAAATTATAGATGATATTTTTGTTTCTAAATAAAATGTGCTTTACTCTAAATAAATAAATTTTCACTTCAACGGCTCACAACTAAATATTAAATTTAATCATGTTTCAAATTTAAGTGTCGTGACAATGCATATTTTATTACCCTTCTCAATTATATGTTTTTACTATTATTTAAGTCACTAATTGAGTTGGTGTCACCAGTCAATCATGTCCCAATTCAATTAGGATAATTAAAAAAATATATTTTTGTAATTAATATAAGTTATATTATACAAGCGTATTTTAATCTTTTTATTTTTTAAAAACCTAATAATTTTTTTACATATGATTAGATTTGAACTCGTGCTATTTACAACAATAGCACATTAATTTTAGAAAGAATGGTGTGAAAATGTGGTTTTATGTCGAGGAAAAATCTAATTTTTCATTTTCCTCTTAGGAAGGGATAAAAATAACATGGAATCACAGTTTCATATAATCCATTTTCCGTTAATTTTACCATTAAACTAAACTTTTATTTTAATATAATATTTTACATTTTAATTGCATCATGCATATTCTATTACTTCCATTAATTGCAACAACATTATGATAAACTATTATAGTGCATTTAGCCGGTCTCTATCCCTTAAATATGAGGATAATACGTTTTAGCTTATTCGAATCCACGTTTTTTTATATTGATAATAATATTAATATCAATCGAATTAAGACTAATCCGCAACATTAAAATAAATAAAATTATATTTTAAAATAAGTATAATCCTAGATATCTCTTTATTAAACAGTCAAGGAATGAACGGTAATATTCTAATAAGTAAAAAGGGACTATTTCGTAAAAGAAAAGGTGTTGCAATTTTTTTTTTCTTTTGGCAGTATATGATTATGGTTCAAAAATTCTATCTTTGTAGGTAGTGGGGCACAAAAGGTGGGCCAAGAACATATTTAAATATTAGAGACAAACTCCAATGTTGTGGATCTTCCACTCTCACCCCCTCATCGTCTTATCACTACTGTTTTATAAAATATTTTTCTTAAGAATTCCACTCCTCCTATTTTGCAGTACTTGATTTCATGTTCTTAACTCAGTAAGGCTACGTATTCAACTGCAACACCAAAAGGAGTAAATTAAGGACGGAATAACTGTTGAACTTCTCGGGTTCTCTTTTCTTATCAGCAACTCGAAACGCATTCTGGATATCATACTCCAATGGCAGAAAAACAGACCCCTGAATCAATCCCTCCCAGGATCACAACCCCCTTCCCTAATTTACCATCCAGGTATGTATATATATATATATATATTTCAAGCTATAACAATGTATTTTCAAGGTGTTTCTTTTGACAATTTTCTTCTTTAGGTTATTAATGAAGGTTCCTAAATTCTAATGCAGGTGTGATCCAAATTTCGTGGAGTACGCATGGGAAAATGATCAAAATCTGATTCGAGGTTTGTCGTCGAAGATACCTAAAAGGAATTTCCCATGCACTGATTATTTTTCTCAATCTTCTAAGGCTCGAATTCAACATGAAGGAGAAACCCCTACGGTCAATACATCAAAGCATAGGGTTGCAGATTTCACTAGTACGTATGGCGATCCCTTATCCGGTGTCGCTAAAAGGAATCACCTTAATCATCATCATCATGAGAATTATATAACTTCTCTGCAAACTGGGTACCGGGAACTACTATTCGAGGATGGTTTCAACGTTGCCTTGGAAGCCGACCAAAAATGCTACGATCAGCAACTACTCCTAGATTCCAATACTGTTCCTACAAACAAATACAAGAATTTTAAACGAAGCAACGTGCTGGACGTGCCCGAGCTCGTACACGAGTTTCCTCAACAAACTATGAATAACGATAGCCAAGAAACTTGTATTCCATTTATGAGATCAAAGGACAAATATTCAAGGATCGATGAGAAAAGTGAGAGGGCGAACTTTTCCATCTTCTTAAACTCTCCAGCTCTTCCTAAATGTAACCAGATTCCATGCTGTGGTGTAACAATACCAAGGAGCACCCCAGGTTTAGCTGTTGAAGAAGATGACGATTTAGAAGCCAACGCCAGATCTGTTCCTTTTGCAAAAGAAGCAAAATCCAAGAAGCTAATATTACCATATTCTGAGCCTGAAAAGGAGTGGGTTGTTCCTGATGAGCAGTCCGAAGCCGTTGGCTTTAACGATAATATGAGGTTTCCTTCTTCTAGGGTTGGTGGTCCGTCCTCAGGCTTGGCACCAAATACAATCATGAAAGGAAAAGTTGTCGAGCAAAAGGTTGCATCGTCTTCAGTGTGCTCGCGTGGGGCTTCAAATTGTCCAGTTAACACTTTTGAAAGGAGATATGAAGATACTGATTCCAGTGATGTATGTAAAGCTTTTGTCACAGATATTTTTCAGTTAGCTTTAATTAAATCGGTAGCTTTTTAACTGATTCCAAGCTTAGAGGGTGCTCGTATATGGTGCAGAATGATGGATTGGAAGAAGCTCATGAAACGACAAAAGCAGCGCCAAGCAAAGGCTCTAAGAGAAAGAGAAAATCTGAACTTCACAAGCTATGTGAAAGGGTATGCACAGCCAACCATTAAAAACAAAATCGAAGTAATTTAGTACTTTGAAAAAGCAAACTAAAATCTGATTTTTGGGTCACAGAGGCGAAGGGATAAAATCAATGAAAAGATGCGTGCATTGCAAGAGCTCATTCCCAATTGTAATAAGGTCTGTAAATTATCCTTCATCACTCTGTCATTTGTTCCAAAGTTTCAACAATTATCTACCTGGATCTTCCTCTTGATTGCTCTTTGTGGCTGGTCTTTTTAGGTGGATAAAGCTTCAATGCTTGATGAAGCAATTGATTACTTGAAAACTCTTCAGCTCCAAGTCCAGGTAAATCAGTTGTTCGATTACTGTATAAAACATGATTCTTTTTAGGTGTCAAATAAGAGCTTTAACAATGGGATCTTGGGTTTGGAACAGATGATGTCAATGGGAACTGGTGGCGTTTATATGCCTCCAATGATGTTACCAGCTTCGTCAATGCAACATATAAATGCACGACAATTGGGTGGTTATTCCCCCATGGCCATGGGGATGGGAATGGGAATGCAAATGGGTCTAGGCTGCACCACAGCAACACAATTTCCATCCATAACTTCACTAATGCCTGGGATCATGCAAGCTAGATTGAACATGCTTGGCCTCCCTCGCCAGGTTTTATTAATGTCGCGTTCACCTTTCGCATCCTTGGCTGCAACATTTCCCCCACAATCGGTCCCAACCTCTTCCGTTTCTCAAGCTCTTGCCGCTGTTCCTCCGTCTACATCAAAGGATTCAAACCCAACAGTTTAACTAAAAAAAAGAAATGCGTAATGAAGAGGTAGCAAATGAATTTGTAAAAAGTTTGAAGGACACCCTCAGGTCTCCTCACTCACATTAGACTAACTAGCTGCCCATTTTTTATAATTTCATTTTCCTATAGATGATGTGAAATCTTGATTTCTAAGTAAAATTAAAACTAAAAATTAAAAGTTGAAAGAATAGAACATCATATAATAATTCCTATGGGTTTTCTTTTCGGATATATTATGGTTTTAGTATAGTTGATTTGTAAGTACGGAGGAAAACTAATTAATTTTACCTCCCTTATTAATGTCGATTATTTACATTTTTTAAATTTATATTTATAAATCAATCATATAATATATCTTTTAACGCATTTATAAGAAAAGGTTCAACTTTCATCAAATATTTTTAATACAGTTATCATGAGTTTTTTTTCTAAAGAATATTTAGATATTTTCACAATTTAAAAGAGTAAGGATTAAAATTTTTGTTGGCATCTCAAGATATAGGGTTGAATTTCCTCTTAATTTATAATATAAGCTTAACAAAGTAAGCTTTAGTTGAAAAAAATATTTGAATATCATAATAATTAAAATTATTAAAAATATGTAAATAATAAAAGTAATGAAAGGAAATTTAATGATACTAAAATGTCACTTTTTAAGCCCTCAATAATATCATGCCACATCATATTTTTTAGAATGTATGAATGATATAATATACCAAGACATCAAAATTTGAAATCAATTAGTCTACCGAGATTATTAATCAATTTTGCTTAGAGTTTGTTGTAATGTGACATTTAGAACGACAAAGGTATCGTAATAAAAAAAAAAGCAGCACAACAAATTTTGTTTACGCAGTTCAAACATAATGATCCTATTTCTGCGAAATCTCGCTCAAATCTTTTATTCAATTACCAATTGGTTCAAGAGTACACTTTTCCCCTACTAGCTAAAGCTCACAATTTCTTCTCCAAGCAACTGTATGCAGCCTGATAAAGAACTAATGATCCCATGCCTCACAATGGTCACTCAATTGTGATTCGACTAAGTGTAATAAACTCCTTAAGTCAACTAAGCAAATCATCAAATGAAGAAAGAAACACAAGTTGCACACACTTTATGAAGAAATCAACTCTTAAAATTTACAAGTTTAGAAAGTAACAAAATATTCTCCTTTAAAACAATTGATAACTCCTTAAGAAACTCTTTGAATAATATTGATAATTATCTCTAAAAAATAGCAATTTAACAATCAATATATAATAAGATTTTCATACTTATCAAACCACTTGAAGGAAGTCAATTGGGTGGTTAAGACCTCGGGTCGACCCATGTTGCTGTTTTGTCAAATATACCATAATTAAATGGATAAAACTCAACCCAATCCTTTATATGGCCCAAAATGATGGCCCAAGCAAAAAAACAAATTTGTTATAACGGTACAAGAAACGAACAACAATGACTTCCCAAACAATTTCCCCTTGACATTTTGACCAAACTAAATGGTGAAAACTTCCCTGCACATATACACCATGTCCAAAACAAAGTAGATGATACAAATAAAGCAATAATAAAGCTTTCCAATATTCGACAATAAACACATGTTATAAAGTTGAACAAAATTCAAACACCAACACACCAACCATCATAAACCAACTCTCTCTCCCTTTCACCATACTGAATGTTCTAAGTCCTGAAGTAGCTTAGTGAGGTGAGTTTCGTGTGACTATTCAAAATTATTATACTTTTAAATTAAAGCATAATTAACCAAACATTCTCAAACTTTTATTTAGATTTTAATTTCGTTATTAAACTTCAAAATATTTTTATTAAGTATTCAAAGTTTCAATATAATGTGAGCAAAGCTCGATTCAACTTGAAAAATTTTAAAATTTTTAATTTCGAGTTACTTGAATCGAGTTTTTCATTTTTAGAATCAATTCAAATAAGTAATCAAATTTTTTGACTTCGAGTTGAGTTGAATTTATATAATTAGAATAAAACAAATAACAATTTGATGTAATTACCACTAAATCCTTATCAATTCTAAAAATGAATGAATTAATCGTTATTAAAAAAAGAATGATAAATTCAAAATAATTTAAAAAAAATATTAAAAGTTCTAAACAAAATTGTAAAAATAAAAAATATTAAATATAAAAATGTTAAATTTTTAAAAATAGAAATATGAATTTGAGGCTTAAATAAGTACATTATCAATTTAAACTTACCATACTAATTTATTTCATTTTTCTCTTATTTTTCTTTGAAAGAAATTTTAAATGTATATGGTCTCAAATTTATGTCCTTTATTAGAATTTAATTATATTATCAAAAAAATTTTAATTTGATATTTTTAACTATTTTTAATTTAATTCAAAAAAATTATTTGATTTAAATTTAATTTCACCCAATTTAATTAAAAAAATTCAAATTAAATTTAAATAATAAAATAGGATTCACTAATTCAATAAACTCGAAATTCTTTGTAAAGGTTTACTCCTATGCATGATATGATGAAATTTGACGTATAACAGATTTAAATCATATACTTGAAAATTTATTCCATTAATCAATTAGGTATTTAACCCTAACCGCGTTAGGTTTTTTTTTTTTTTTGTGACATGGCACACGAGCCAATCAAAAGAATACCTACATCCTTTTGTTTGACTATTAATCGAGTAGTTTAGGGGTATCTGAACAATAAATCCATTTGATCTTCTTTCTTTCCAATGACAAAAGAACCGAACCAAAAGTTGAACTAATCCAACCTTTAATTTTTTTTCGACCTATTAAACCGATTGGTTCAATCATATAAAATAAATTTAAATGTGGTACCGAAAGAAGTAAGTTTAAACGAATATTAAAAGCCCAAAATGCTAAAGGATCATAGCAGTGGCCCAAAATACTTTAGATTTAAAATTAATTATTTTTTGGTGAATTATAATAATAGGTAAAATTCGAATAACTAACGTGACTAGTACGATTCAAATCCAAACTACATTTGAGGTAGTGAATATCTTTGACCATCATATCATCATATGGGTTCTAAAACTAATTATTTTATTGGATATAAACTATATAAATGTGCATTCAATTTTTGACACTTTTAAAATGGAAGGAGTAAAAATCGAATATTCTATTTAATAAGAATGAAATAGATAAATAATAGTATCTAAGTAAAAATATAATTTTAAAATTTAAAATTAATTTGGTTAGCTATATTTTTTTATTTTAATATAGAATTTTTTTAATTTTAAATTTAATATTATTTAGCTTATATCAAAAAATAATTTTTAAATTGGATAGTGTATATTTTTAAATAAATAGGATGTTAATTTTGAGATGAAATTAATTATGTAATTTATTTAATTTTAAAATAAAACTTTTTCAATTTCAAACGTGGCCACGAGTTTTAAATGTCACAAACATTCACCCAAAAAAAAATCCCAAGCATTGTAGATCCATCGAATGTTCTGAAGGATCCACCAATCAACCTACATCTTTATTGTTGGACCTAATTGGGAAGTTTTACAATTGGGCTTCAAAATTATCATCGGTGACTGATGATTGTACATCACCATGTTCACATGGTATCAATCACACTCAAACTTCTGCTCATTATGAATTAAGAAGAATTGAATTTTTTTTTTTCATAATGGAAAATTTACAGCGTAATATTTACCAATTTTATCACTTTGACTTTAATTTATTTTTTATTATTTTAGCTCCTAACCTTAAATAATTAATTAAATCGTTTTATTTTTTAAAATAAAAAATTAATTAAACTGTTAAATTTTTTATAACATTGATGTGATAACTTGTGTGATAACATACATATATTTCAAAAAAATTATGAATATTTTGAAATTTGTTAAAATTTATAAAATATATATGAATTGTCATTCAAATATTCTTATTAAAAAAATTAAACCTAAAATAATTAAAAAAATAAAAACTCAAATGACAAAAAAAATCATTAAAAAGTAAATTTATGATTAAGGCTATCTTTTTTTTTTTTATCGAAGAAAGGAACAAAGTTTCATCGTGATTTGAGAAGTAAGCAAAGAATAATAAATAAAAAAACAAGGTAATGGTTTTTTAAAAAAAAAGGATTAATTTTGATAGAAAAGAAAGGAAACAATTTGCTTAGAGGCTCATCAATCTAGTCGACAATAAAAAGACACGTGTCTTCTTGTAATAACGTTGCAAAATTCCCAATGTTAACTTCTTCTATTACAGTGCATTTACTATATTACAATGCAAAACTCAAACTTTGCCCACAATGGAGATTGAAGCAGAGATCAGCATCCGAAAATAACCAGCAATAGGCAGCGATAGTATATTATTATGAAACTAGTTGTTGACACAGACTCCTCATTATTATGTTGAGGGCAGGCAACAAACTAACGCCTGTAACTCTTGTCTACTGCACTTCATCATCTTTACAGCAATTCCTTCCACTGGATCACACATCTCCAAATATCTGTGAATTCTAGTATACTAAAAGGGAAATGAAAGAATATAATTAGAATCCAATCCTTCCCTGCCCGGAAAATGTGTTGAACTTGAAGGAAACCTTGTATTTTATTTTATTTGTAGTACTAAAGAAGAACCCTTGTGTTTTCCTTGGAAAGCAACCCTCTCTAGCAGTCGGATCCTGCAAGAAGAACACTGTTGTGAAAGGAGTTGTAACACTGTTGTCATGTCAGACTGCTATATGATAAATGATAGCAGGTGGCTAATTCTCCTCATCACCACCATACAATACTAGGTAGATGCCACCTAATTTGGATTAAAAGACCGCACCCAAATCATTGAGACAAGGAATATCTAATATCAAAACTTTTATGTAATCCCAGAATAACTTGGTTCGCATACGGTTTCTCACTTTTTTTTGCCTTTATCTTGTCATTTTCAGCACCAAGTTGCCATTTTCCAAGGCCCCTGGTGACCAGTGACTACATTGTGTTAAGGCGGCTAGTGGTGCTATCAACATCCAAGGACAAGTTCCCGTTAATGTTGTGACATGGTAATAGATTACAATCAGATAACAAACATTAATCCAGTAATTTTGTTGCGCAGGGCTATGTATCTCTTCCTATTATGAAATGAGGCTATTCCTGCCATGCTAATGAAAACCTAATTCAAATGATTTGATGCCTTCCTTTAACCAGTGGCCACCATGGTTGAGCTAATGATTCTTTTCAAAACCCTCTCCATCGAATGGCTCTCCTTGGAATGATTGACACTGATCTGATTGTGGCTTGGGTGCATTTTTTTCTGAACTGGAAAGGGAACAATTATCCATCAAACATTGTCCTTGTCACTCACTCCCACTTTGGTTTTAACTTCAAATCCGCCCTCTTCTTTCTTACTTCTTTTAATAATGCCTCAAAACTATATTATTTTGGACTCTCTGTCAGATGAAAGCAGTTCCATGTACCGCAGGGCTTCCAGAAAAAAAAAAGGTTAAAATTCGTTGTTAGTCCCTGCACTTCTATAAAATTTGAGATTTATTCTATGTACTTTAAAATTAAAAATTCAATCTTCCCGCTTTTTCAATTTAAAAATCTCATTTCAATCATTATTATCACTAGTGATTTTCGTTAAAATTTATCAACTTAACATATTTTTTTTCGGTCAAGTCAAACCAACATGTCAAATTTTGATGAAAAATACTTACTATTTTAATGATTAAACTAGAATTTTGAAATAAAAAGGAAGAAAGAAACATTAAAGACTCCAAAACTCAGGCTCGCCATTGCCATTGCCATTGAGCTAACGTCCCACTGGCAACAAGAGGGGAATGAATGATGCAATGGGTGATGAAAGTTGACTGTCATTTTCCATTATAAACATAAGGGTGAGATGCAATTATTCAAAGTGAACGGAAGACAACAAGCATGTAGCTTTGACAAAGCTGGACACAAAGGCTTTTATAATAAACTTTGCCAAAGCTTTTTGATGATTGATTGAGGGTTAAATATGTCAGTTAAAAGCATAAAATGATAGCTGATTATAATTAAAAGCTTAAACCCTTTTTCACCAAATTCCCCCCTCCTTTTTTGACATTTCATCTTTGGGGTTAAATACGGTTTTCAGTTATGACTATTTCAAGAATTATGATGATAGCCTGCAATTTTCTTTTACCAAACAGCAAAGCTGATGAAGTCAGCCATCTTTCTTTTTTCTTTTTACATTCAATCAATTACATCTTCATATAAAAGAAAAGAAAGCAGCTTGGTATATATGCTTGAAAAGCAATCTTAAGAGCTTAAAGCAAATGATCATTTGGGTTTAAAAACGATAAAGATAAGGTCAATTGCTACAGGTTAAGCTGAAACCAATCTTTAATGAGTGTTAACTATGACAAATGCATGTGCTTATGTCGCCTCTAATGCTAAAGGGGGCCTGGTTTAGTGGGATGCATCAAAGGGTCATCCCTGAATAGACCTCTACCTTATTGCCAAGACCTTTCTATCTAGGCACTAACATGAAGCAACGTCAATGGGTTGCTTCCCTTCAGCTCCAAAATTTAAAAAGAAGTGGGACACTATTGTGTAAATTGTGTGCAACCCTTGGGCCGTTCCCATCAAAATTCCTGGCGACCTCAAAGGCGATGAAAGGCAAAAGAAAAGAAGGGTTTTGGCCAATAATATGGTCAGATGTGTGAAATTATGAAGGGGATTTTAATGAGGATTTAGCACATTAATGTCTAATCCCATTATCACAAAGTGATAGTTGATCTTTCTTGTCAACTGGGCTGTCACCCTTTTCGACAGTGATGGGTTCATAAAGATAATGAAATTATTTTATTTTATTTTTTCAAAGACATATAGATGATGTCCAATTTGATATTTCAAGCAGCTTGTTGATTAGAACCTTCAACATCGTAATCCTTTGTGAATATGGTTCACTAAATATCCCATCCAAGTCCTTTTTATTTTGCTAATTTGGCTTCATTTTTATGATTTAACAATAATTAATTAATTAATTTCTGACGTCGGTTTTACTAATATTTCATTTGATTAATGTATTGTGGAAAGTACCATTTTATAATGCAACGCTGTCTTCAGATTTTGGTGCACCGAAAATCTTTTTGAAGCTTAGTATACAATACCAGTTACTTTCGCTTTAATGAAAAAGACTGAAATGCATCTTAAAATATCACTGTATATACATACATATATAGAAAAAAAATATTATTACTCTTTTTTTGTGAATTACACTATCTGGACAAAACCCAAATAATAAATGCGATTAGCGCGATTCAAATCTAAATCACACCAAAGATGATGAATACTCTTAACCATCACACCATCACATAGAGTTCAAAAGATATTAATCATTTTAATTACTGGCCAAAAGAAATCATTTTAATTTGTTCTTTGTTCTTCCTTCGAAAACAAGAAAAAGAAAAGGAACATAATTCCAAGATTCAGTTCTTTATCTAAATCATCACCATTTCGAAACAACCTTAATCAAAACATTATATTTCACAATACCATGATTTCCAATAACAACATATTGAAAAGAAATTAGCATTTAAATTTCTAGATAATTATATTAAAATTTATTTAACGTAAAATTTTTAATAAATAAGTAGGCAGATAGTTTTGGTTTTTTTTTTTTGTTAAATTTATATTTAGAATGAATTATATCGTTATGCAAATTATTATATAAGAATTGATGTGTTAATGCTATAACTAACCATTTTAGTAATGAAAGGAAAAGATAAATAATATGATGACATTTTAATAAATAAATTAAGTATTTTTTTTTTAAAATTATCAAACATCTCAAATAGACAACGAGATAATGATATTATTCGCAAAAGTTAAGATGCTGGGTTTTTAAGTACTCAAGTTTGAATCTCATTACGTTGAATTATAATGGATAAATTTTGTTAAGTTATATTTGAAATCTTTGTTCATTTTTTTTATCGATTTGATATTATTTTATATTTGCATTTAATTATATTGTATTTAAACTAATAAATTCTTCAACAAGAAGTAAAAATAAAAATAAAAAATTATATATTTTTAATTTATCAAACAAAGTTCTTTGTCCTAGTTGAAGCAATTCATCGCCGAAGAACTCTTCGACAACATCTACATCAGAGATTTCAATCAATAGTCTCGATACGTATACATCCCCATGTTATGAACATCATCGTCATCCTCCAGACGAAACTAGTTATGTAGAAAGTTACAGACTGGTAATTGTGACAGAGATGTCAATGGTGAAAGCAAGAGAAAAATAATAAGAACAATAATGATGATGAATACAAATTGTATAAGAGATACAACAATTAATCCAAATCGTATCCTGAAGAGGCCCGATTTAGATACAAACCCTTACTACGACCAGACCATTATCAAGTCTCTATTGCTTGAACTTGGTCCATCTTTTAATTTTTTTGTACGAAATCCCTCAATCATTGATATCCTTTATCATCAATAATTTAAGGTTTAATTCACGATTAAGCTCTTAAAATATATCTGTTTTTTCATTTTGATACAAAATTTTTTTTGTCTTAATCTAATACCTAAAGTATACTCAAATTCTTAATTTAATACCTATATAATGTCTCTGTTATATTTTTTTAGTACATTTTTTTACAGATATAAAAAAAAATTTCATAGCGAATCGTAAAGCACCATGTGATGTCTTTATATAAAAAAACAAATATTTTATTTTATTAAATGCATATACACATTAAAAATATAAAAATAGAATTTAGGAAATATATATAAAATCTAGAAAAAAAACAAATAAATTACAAAAAATACGATAATTAAAAAGAAATTAGTTGAAATTGATAATACTATTACAAAAATGTAAAAAATTGTAATTAAGTTTTTTTTTTGGTGAATTACAAACAAAAACTAGCGTGACTCAAACACAGATCACACTTGGGACAGTGAACACGCTTGATCATTAGGCCAACACATGGGATTCAAAAATTGTAATTAAGTTTCGATTGTTTGTTTATTAAACAACTTATTTAATCATAGTGCTATCCCACTAAAGTACCATGACTGGGCTTTTCTTACTATATATCATTACGAAAGCTACTTATCAAGTACTCATCCAATTAACTTGTCATATGTGTGTTACACTCATAGGATATTCTTAATCTTTTCGGGTTAAATTCATTCACCTAATATGATCTTATTTTTTCTCATAGTAACTATTACATCTTCCTTCATTAAAAAGTCAGTTACTAACATAGAGTAATTAAATCAATAGCCCTAGACAAATGATTCGTGGCTACGTTTCTTTTCATTTATCATGTAATGCCAATGAGAGAATATCATTTACCCTTTATTAGGCTATAAGTTCCACTCTTGTAAATGAAGTTACATCATGCAAAAGTTGTATACCCAATGTATCAGCTTTCGTCTCTAATACCAATTGAACTTAGGTTTTCAATCCATCAAAATATACGAGTCAAGCATACATATTCTGCCATTTACTCTACATTGAGATAAGTCACGCAATGAACACCACAAGTGAATAAATTCATAAACAAATATAAGATTTATTCTACTTGAGTCATGTTCGATATGTTGTCAATCCAAACAATCACATTCATTTTCTATCTTCTGGAAGTTATCCACTTTGATACCTAAGACAAGGCATCTCTTATTCGAACTTGATAGATTATGTAATAATCTTTTAATCGATTTTCTCAATTTCAATTAGATTATGGATCATTTAGATTAGCTACTAATATAAGCTGTCTTCTCGTATCATGATCCAACCACATGATATAACTTAATATTAGTTAAACATTAGGTAATCAGTGAGCCAATATTTACTTATTCATTTTGCTTGGGATAATGCCATTTTACACCCATGTACTTTGACACTTGTTTGAGTGTGGTACCTGAAGTTTCAAAATGTCCAATGTGGTACCTGAAGTTTAATTCCATTATACAATCTGGTACCTGTTGGTAATGGTGTTAATTTCTGACCGATTTTGTCACATGCACCAATTGTGTGTTGACACATGGCAGTGGGCAAATTGAAAGGACAGCTGCACGGACAGATTAGGGAAGGGATGTTTTGCAATTTGCCCTTCCCCCACTTTTTCATTATTTTTTAATTGTTAAAAACTCTTCTTTCTCCCTTTTTTCTCCTTGAGGTCTGCTCACCACCTCCCGCCCACCTGATTTCCTTAGCCCTAACCTCTGTCGCCTGCTTCCTTTATTTCCTGCTTCCACTATTGTAGTAGGACTGAGAATCCAAACCCAACTCAAGCAAGAAATCTCCATTTCCCTCTCATTTTGCACTGGTTTGGTTATCGGTAAGCAATATTTTGTTTGGTCATCAGGAAAATGAAGGAATTTTTTTTTTAAAAAAAGGTGGTGTTGTTAATGAATCGTACCTCGGTGAAAACAAGAAGAGCTTGAAAATGTGGTGCAATGTCGAACATGAGTCTAGTATTTTGAGCAAACCATTCAATATCTCCTTTGTTTTCGGTATAAACAAAGATTGGGGAATTTTTCTTTGGGTCTCCCCAATAAGTGTCATTGATTAAATATCTATTTTGAATTTTTTTGTTAACTTTTGGGTTTGAAGTTGAAATGATCAAGGATTTGGGTGAAATATTTTGTTTTATAAAGCTTATTAGTACTGCTACTTTTTCTAGTGAGCTTTACTTGCTCTACTTTAATGGCTGAAGAAGAAAATCTAAAACAAAATTTGATTGAAAATACTGAAAAACACAAACAAGAAAAAATAGAGAATGCCTAGAAAAATAAGATTAAATTTGCTTTTATCCTCATGATTTTGATGAACTTATCTGGTTTTTCTTTTTTAATCTTGAATAGTGGAGAGACAAACAGAATCTTAAAAAAAAATTAATTTTTATTGTTTTGAATAAAATAATTGAAGAAATAGTTATTAAGAAAAAGGATAAGAAAGAAATAGTTGGGTGTTGGTTTGGAAATGGTTTAGAATTTAGATAAATTCTTTGAAGGACCATTGTTATAGAAGAAAACTAATGAAAAGAGAAAGAGGAAAAGATAACAAAAAAAAAAGACAGACCTGGGAGGAAGAAGGGTTTTTAACAATTAAAAAATAATGAAAAAATGGGGGAAGGGCAAATTGCAAAATAGCCCTTCCCTAATCTACCCGTGCAGTTACCCCTCAATCTGTCCACTACCACGTGTCGACACATAATTGATCCACGTGACAAAATCAATCAGAAATTAACAGCATTAATGATAGGTACCAGATTGTGTAACGGAATTAAACTTTAGGTATCACATTGGATATTTTGAAACTTCAGGTACCACACTCAAACAAATGTCAAAGTACAGAGGTGTAAAATGGCATTATCCCTTTTGCTTTGCTGCAAAAACCGATGAGGACAAATACAAACAATATTAATGTAACTGATAGAATTTTATTAAATTAATCTATTCAATAAAATTAGAAGTACATTATGACGAAAAACTACACTAAGGATATTAGATCCTAGTAGTTCACACATTTATAATGCATATTAGAAGGTGCATTTAAATGTTTTGGACTATGTTGATAACGTTTACAGACTTGATCATGTTGTGATAGTATATCGTGAGAGGTACTCATGAGTGTCGAACTCCGTTGAAAGCATTTAAGGTTAAGTTTTCAATAAATAGTAAAGTTTCAAATAAGAATACATTTATTAAGATTCAGTTTATGGTAATTAGTAAAAAGTTGAAAACAAAGAACTAAACAATCACGAGTGTCAAGCTTTATTGAACGTATTTATTAAGCCTAAGATTTTCAACCTATTACTATATTAATTAAAGAGAAACTTGACCTTAGTTGGTGTCAATATCTTTTTGTATATATTAAGGTTTTACTCCCCATTGATAAAAAAAAAATAATGTTGAAATATTATTACATATGAAATTTAATAAGTGTTGAGGTTATTGTTTGTTAATTAATAAACCCAATGATGATAATCAGAAGAAGATTTACTGATTTGTTTAACAATAAACTCAACACTCATGAACGTGTGATAGTTTAATCATTCCACAATAATTATTCTAATTCCTCTATGGTGAAGAAAACTATGGGTTTTGAGGTTCTTGCTTGTTCATTGCAATTAAGAAATCAAACAAGTATTGGTTTCTTTAATAAGGAAACTGACACTCATGAACGTTGTGATAGTTTAATCATTCATTATATTTTTATATAACGATGAAAACTTAGTGACATAATACAATTAGAAAAACTCGACATTCGTAAGTGTTGAAGTAGTCTTTAAAAACAATAACTTTTGAAGAAACTTAAGATAATAAATAATAAAAAATAACTATATTCAAGTAAAAAAAAACTTGATAACATGTATGTCATATAACATTTTAGAAATAAAAAAATTAATTGAACAAATATAACAACTATAATTTAGATCAAGATTAAAATTTTAAAATTCAAAAATTGAAAGAGCTAAAAATGAACAAATTAAAATACGTGAATTAAATCCGCAACTTAAAACCCTAATCTAAAGACTAGTAGTGGAATTCCACCATTAATTTTTTTAATTATTAAATCAGTACTATATTATATAGAAGAAAAAATCAATGATTAAGATGAACCTCTAACTTCAATAATTAGTATAAACTAAGAGAATATTTGGTAGTAAGTCGGCACATGGCCAAGTACAAACAATAAAGGCGTCTAAACAACAATTATTTGACGAGATGTATTTTGGAATTTATAAATGAAACGATAAAATAATTGATGGTACCATCTATATAATTTAAGTTTTAAGAGTAAAAATATATCCTCTCGCATTAATTCTATTCAAATTGAAATTCTTCCTTCCTTTATTTTTTATTTTTTTCCCAATACTTTTATACTTTTTAAACTAAAAAACACTTCATTTGACATATAAAATTTAAGTATAATCAACATGAGTAACTAAAATATAGAGAAATTACTTATATAGCTCAAAGCTAATTGATATATTATTAAGTTTGAAATCATTTATTAAAAAATTAAATTTGATATTTATGTTAAAATTGAAATTTTTTAGAATCAATACTAAATTGATACAATGTATAAATTTGAGTATTAAAGTTGATATTATGTCAATTTTAAAAGTTGTCACCATTAGTCTGTTGATGATTAAAAAAGGACAAAATTGAATAATATGATGACCATTTTATAACTTTTCATAACTGGGTGATTAAAAAAATCCACTAATAGTTTGATGACTAGTAACGTAATTTACTCTATGAAATTTAATGACTCTTAAAAGTATATTCAAGATTGAACTTCATGTATTAGCCTAATGATTAGGGTGTTCATCACTTCAGATGTGGCTTGGATTCAAATCACGTTAATTGCGTTGCTGTTAGGGTTTTGTCCTCCTCTTATAATTCATCAAAAAAAAAAGTAAATTCAAAATTACTTAAAACGTACACTCAAAAAAATTATTTAAATGATTAATATTAATATGTTAATTAGGTAAATTTTGAAAAACAAAAAAGAATAAGATAATTTTATAAAAATAAATTTCTAAGTTGAGAATAATCTTTAAAATTTTAATTCATCACAAATAGGTATAGACTATGTTGCGAATCACGTATTGGACCTTAGATGTTGGATTGTAAAAGTAAATCTAAAACATATTACCAAACTATACGTTAAATTGCTTTGGATAATGAATGATGCAGATAAATTTTAATGATGTACGGACATCACTTCCCTCTTCATTCATTTCCCTTGCTTTTGGGCAGTGAACCATTGCTTTTATTATTTTCTTTTTATTTTTAATTTTTTAGTATTTAAAATTATTTTTTTAAAACCTCTATACCACGTGTTAATGGTCTTCCGTTGAAAGGGGAAATCACCCTCATAAGCCTCATTCAATCTTTTAAGGAGTTGAAGCATGAGACAGCCAAGAAAGTTGGGTTTTTAATGTTGTATAAAATTTTATCATAAAGTTATTATTTATGAATTCAAGATGGAATGATTTTTTAATTCAAATAAATTTATGCTTGTAAATTAATTAGTTTGATTTTGTAAGTTTTATTTTTTTAAAAAAAATTAAATGTTTTAAAATTAAATATGTTATTTATAAAATTAACATTCGAATTTTATTTTAAACTTGAGTTGAAATTGAATCTAACTAGAATTTCAAACTTACATATGAAAATATTAAAATTCAGTTTTCAATATAAAGTTGAATTGATAAATTTAATAATTTAAATATATTTTTATGAGAGATGATGTTTTAATGGCATAAAGATGAGACCATTAAAGGTGACACCTAAAAACAAATCAATCTTTTAAAAGAGAAGAGCGATGTACGGATGGAGATGTGACGTGGGATTTACAGTTGGCGAAGGTAGTTGATGAGCACCCTAAAAATGCACACGTGTTGGAGAGGGAGCCATATATCAAGGATCTCTCTTTCCCTTCTGCCCTTGGGTTAATACATGAAAAGTAAAACTAAAAACCACCTTCTTCTTCTTTTTTTTTACTTCCAAAAAGAACCCAGCTTTTTATGGGACCAAAAAGGAACAGTTGCTGCCACAGAAATAATCACCCGCCCAAACTGGTTTCTGGGCCCCAACCCTCATTTTTTATTGCTCTTCTCTTCTCTTCTCTTCTCTTCTCTTCTCTTCTCTTGTTTTTGATAATCATCATTTGCATGCAAAATAAATTATATTACTTGATTTGGTTCTTAATTAATGTACAGTTCCAGCCACTACAGGGAGATTAATAATTTGAGCATGCAAATGTACAGGTAGTAAGAAATGAGTAGCGGAGGGTTCAATCTCAAGGGTTTGCCGACAATTCTTGCTCAAGATCATATGGGATGTAGCTCTCTGTGGAAACAGTGGATGCCTTTTTTTTTTTTTCTTTACTCCAATATGTTATGCAATTTTTCTCATCAAATCTTTGGGACTTATATTATTACTATAAGTATACTTATTGATAGCCAAATTCTAGTTTATAGATATTTATTTTTTGTTGTGTGACATCCAATGCAATGCATAGCTGATGATAATCAACCATTTTTTATCTCCCAATTGAGAAAAAAATCGATTAAATTGAAAACCGTTTCAAATCGCGATATTTGAATGGTTTATGAAATGCAAGTTTAAAAATTATAATTATCCGAAATCAAGTCAAACTTTTGATTTTTATTTAAATTGATTTTATATGATATAAAAATAAATATTCTTGAAAAAGTATAATTTTTTAAAAACATTTATGAAAAACTATCAAATAATATTAATAAACCATAAAGCAAAACTCATCTTATCAAAGTAAATTTAAAAATGAAAATGAAAAAAAACCAAAAATCAATTTAAATTGAATTGTAATGGACGAATTAAAAAATCCAAAATTCCGATTCAACCTATATCTAACTTCCACAATCCCTTAGTGATGGAGGAGAAAGGAGGGGTCCCAACCCAATGATGACGCCTTGATTACGAGTCCCGTTCATATGCTATTTTTTAATTCATTTTTGCATAACATTTAATAATGTTACATGTTTATTTACTACATAGCTTTGAGGGTAATGACGTCCCTTGATTCTTACCGTATCCTTAATTTCTCCTTCCGATTTGTAAGTGCAGTGGTAGTGCCTGTGATGAAGAAATCAAGATTTTCAAGAAACATGATGATTAGATTGGTTAAAATACACATAAATGAAATTCAATTTTCCTCTATCTAATTTCTAGATGAAAAACATCGACCTCCACATATTATTTTTTAAGGATGAAAAGAAAAAAAAATAAACACGCCATGAATGTGTTTTATATTTCCTATAGTTTCAATGTTAAATCACTGTTTTTTTTTTTTTGCATTAATGGTTTGAGGAAAAGAAATGACCCCCTATGTATAGGTGGAGGTGGTCTCACATACAACACAAAAACCCTAAGCTATCTTACGAACTGCAATTATTTTTGTTTTATTATCATTTTATTTTCCCCTTATAGCCGTACGTATAGGGATAAACATAGAGTGGGCAGCGTTTAGATGGGGTTATATTTGGAGGTGCTCACTGCTCAGCCACTTGAGGTTGAGGTTGAGGAAGGGGGACAAAATACAAACCCCCAAGTACCTAAAAATTTGATATTTTAGGGAGGATTATCAGGTGATTGGCACAGTCGTGCGCGCAATGTGCCCAAAGATAGACAACTCAAGGGATGTGCCCACTCCTTGTAGGCCATGCCCTAACCCTATCTTCTTAACCTCCCTCACCCTCTGGCTTTGCTTTGCACTTTTCATGGTTTTCCATTTTTATATTTGCAAATTGGTGAGATGCAAACCAATGAGGTTGTAGTAAAGTTCCCTCGGATTTCTTTAATATTTTTTTTGGGAAGAATGTTTGTAGTCATTGGTTTGCACCTTAATGGAAACCCATCATGGAATTGATTGCTGCTGTTCTACGTGATTGAACCCCCCCCCCCCTTCTCCAAAAAAAAAAAAATCAAGTTGATAATAATGCTACTTTGACCATTTGAATTAATCTAATCAAAATTCGAATTTCTTTCTCCTAAATTAACCCCCAAAAAAATCAAATCAAGCATTGATGAGCATGATGTGGAAATATAGAAAAAAAGAATATATAGATATCCTTTTTGTATGTCCTACAATTGAAATTTTAAACCCTTTTAAAAAAATGCCATCCTTCATAACAACAAATTGACGTCGGGGAAAAGACCAAATTAACCTAACCACACCTCGAAACAATTATTACGTTAGTGATGGTGTGAAATTAAAGCCTGCAGCAAGTAATTAATAATATCCAATTTCAAAATCCCCAAACTCGGGGGAAAAAATGAATTCCCTGTATGGAAAAGGATGGAAGTCGAAAAACCAAATTAATTAATTGAAGCCAAACAATGAAAGAGAAGATAAAGGCCGACCAGGACCAGCCATGGAACTACTTAGTGGTGTCAAATATCAATATCATTAACATTAATGTTCTTTTATATATATATTAGTTGACTATAGGAAACAGCTCATGTGCTTGCATATGATGAGCTCACGAGTGAATAATGGGACATAATCGACATATAATAATATGTATGTTTCTTTTTTTTTTCTTTAAATGAAAACTATGGGTTTTAATTAATTTATAATTTGATCTTGTTGGATATATATGAATTGGGACATTGCTAAGGTCAAGGAAGACTGATAATATAGACAAACTAGCTAATATACGAAAATGAAAAAATATATATATATTTTAAAAAAAATTAAAAGAAGAGAGAGAGTGAAAGATGCTCATATCCACTGGGCAATGGCCATGGTTTTGTTGTTGGTATATGAAGGCTGAACACTTTAATGGAATATTTGCCTTTCAATAAAGCTTTATATATGCAATTTGCTAAACGATGAGCTTTTTCCATGTTTTTTTTCCCGGAAACATAAAATTTCAATTATATTCCTACTACATTGAAATATATATGTGTGTAAATAAAATACAAGGAATCTTTCCATCTTGTTGTGCTAATGCATGCATGTAATTGGCTTTAATCCCATATATATTCATTGCGGAATATCATAAACGAAGAATCAAACAAAAAAAAGTATTTAAATGTTTATGAATTAGACAGAGTCACCTTATTAATTATTGATGGGTTGCATATTTATAATACTACCGTATTAAAATATAAATCCCAAATTTATATTAAATGTTACACATTCAATTAGGATGAGTTTAAAACATCAGATAAAATTACTTGGTGGTAAAAGAATTTGGCGTTTGTTCAAGACCAACAATGTCCTTCCCCCGATTTTTCTTTTTTTTTTTCTTTTTATAAGAAAAAAAAGGACTAATAATATTTGTTTTATATATTATTTCAAAAACATATCGAAAGTGCACTTTTTGCACAACAATAATGAGTTTCAATGATATACTTGTGATTACAAATTAGAGAAAGAAAAGGATAGGTTTTCTATTTCTTCTTTGATTAAATTAAGAAAAGTATGAATGATGAGGGAGTCTGTCGGTGGAGTACGTACATCATATAAATGTATGTATATTAGCATTCTGTAGCCATATACCCTTGGCCTTTGCCTGCAGTGTCCCCCCAGACCTCCTATTAGGTTTAATCAGGCTCCTGTTTTCTTGTAATTTTAGTTTAACCAGAGACATCAACATTGAAAAATATTACTTGGGTTAAATTATATATGAGAAAGATCTCATCTCATTAAGCAAGAAATATGGGCAGAGATTTTTCTTTCTTTCTTTCTTTCTTTTTTCTATATGATTTTTAAGAAATCAAATGAGGAGCGTATATTAGGGTTTAGGGTCATAGAAAGAAGTAAGGATGGAGAAGGGACAAGAACATGTATTTAGTCAATCATATAGCGAAGGCGTCCCATGCATAATTTACAGACATTTGGGACCCATGAAGATGGCGTAGAGATCTGTTATCTCTACAGTCCAGACCTCAATATCATATGGTTCTCTGTATAATTCTTGCGTATTCGACCCCTGTATACCATCAGATCAACCTCATCATACCCCACTATCATCTCTATTATCAGCCGTTGATCTTAATTAATTACCACAATAAAATTTTGGGATTTGAATTCTCTGAACCATTCCAACATTCTTCTTCACCCTAAATTAAAAGAGAGACCCAATGGGCCTCGTTGAGGCAATTATTAGGGTTGAGAAATGTGTGAATGGATTATATCACACGTCAAACAAATTACAAGTCGATTGTAGAAAGAAGATAAAGGGGAGAAATAGAATTAAAAATTTCTTTTGAAATTTGTCAATTCGGATTGAATATATATGTGTATATATAAAAACTAGATGGACCTACGTATAATTGATGTTAAAGTACTGTGTTGCCGCCTATATGATCGATACTTTCTTCGACCTTTTTTTTATCAAGATTCCTCCCCATGGGTTTCACAATTTCAATGCGGGGCCAACCCACGCCCTCTCTACAGCTAATGATTTGGAATCATTTTGTTTACTTTCCTTGTTAAATCATTTAAATTTTCTGGAAAACAAAAATCTCCATGACGGATTTTCTGGTAATTTCCTATTTTAATAATCAATTTGTTCCCAATTCATCATCTGTCATGTACAAATTTAATTTGTTTTTTTTTTGTCGTGCTTGGGTGGAGAAAAGACAGAAAAAAAATACAAACAGCAAGGATTAGGGATTTTAAATCTGAATTAATTAATCAAATTTTAGTGAAGGTGGTCCAGAGGAAGGAAAAAGAAAAAGAAATTCATAAGAACTTGGTCCTGTTTCGATATATGTTCATAGTTTACTCTTATTCATGAATTAAATAATATTTAATTTCATAGAATTATTTGCTCTATCATGCAGTTCTTCTAATCATCATTTTGATGAATATAAAAAATTAACTTCTAAAACCGAATCCATTTTTATTTTCTCAAGTTTTGAGATGCTTTCATCAAGTCTTGTCTTGTCTATGAAGGACGGCCACAGTAAAGTTATGACAGTTTGAGGGTTTTTACCGAAATTAATAATTTTCCACCATGGTTAATGATTTTTCTGGCATGAAAGGAAATTGTCTGTATAATGTTTGAATGATATTGAAAGTTGAAAAGTCCAATCTTACTGCTGGATGTTAGATTCATGAGTAAATTGATACTGACAGTTTCTTTATTTTGGTCCCCAAAAGTTATTTGTAAATGTGTGTACCTTCTGTTTTGCAGCCCAAGGATTAGAGCACGGGAAAGCTTTTATCGTCCCCTTCGTTCATGATCAGTCCCCTCAAACTTGAAAGTAAAGATACCAACTTTCTTTGTAATGAGCTGCAATCTTGGAAGTTTTTTCATGTGAAAAAACTGGTCTGATATTTGTACAAAATGGTGGGGAAGGATTTGTTCCTTGTAAACTGTGATGAAATCGGTTGCAGTTTTGGTTACTAAAAAAAATGGAAGGGCGGATTATAGTTGGAATATTAGCTGATTTGATAAAAAGAAAGATACAAGTTAGCAGTCAGCTTCAAGGGAGTAAATATATGAAGACAACAGTTATGATCTGTTTCTCAAATTTGGTGATTTTCGTGTGAAGGGAGAGTTGTGAAATTGATTAGATGAGAAAAGAAATGGGGGAAAATTGTGGAATTAGTATTAAATCTCAATCTGGAAATTATTTGTGGAGTAAGGTAAGTTATGACACTGAATGGAATTCATCAGAAACAGGAAACACATTCTTAATTGTGAAACAAGGACAAATATAAAATTTTGTTCTTTCCCATGTAATGATGAAATTATTCAAGCTGCTCTTAATTTTGGAAGATTTGCCTAAAACAGCTGATGGAGTAAACAACTTGTGTTTGCCACGTAGCATTTATATTATCTTACTTTCTTTTATTTCTTGCATTACTGGAGAATTAAATTGGCTTATTTGGCCTGGTGTGTGAAAGAGAGTTACTCTGTGTATCAACAGTGTCTACCAGTTGGAAATGGGTTTGAAGTTTTCCTGGAAAGGTAATTCAGTGACTCAAGTTAAAAGCATGGGTTATTCTCAAACTTCTGTTCTTCATTTTCCTTGCAGTAAAATATATCAGACAAAAATGTCCCACCATCCCTGCACAAAACATTAATTCTCAGACCATTGATGAGACACATGCAGCTGAGACTATTCACTTATATCTCCACCCCTGCAGAATTTATGAGAAGAAATGATAAGGTAAAAATAAATAATTGGAAGCATTACGATCCTTTTCTCTATATTCAGACAGGCTTTTGTAATAAAATAAAATAAAATAATAATCAGGGGAGGGGTCGGTCGAGTTGAGAGAGAAACTATAACACTTAATGAATGCGACTTTTCTGCTTGGAGAGTCTCCCCTTATATTAATTCAACTCATTTTCTCACTTGCTACTTCATTTTCTAGCCTCCACCTCTCTCTCTCTCTCTCTATTGCATTTTTATTTTCTTAGCAAAGCATTCAAAGATACTGTAGAGAAGCAGCCCTGGTCATTGCTGACAATCTCGCCTAGGATTCAGCAAAGCTGCTGTTTTAGGAAAGGTCTCTTCTTCCTGGTAATCTGGTCTGGTCTGAAAATGGGGAGGCACTCTTGCTGTTACAAGCAGAAGCTAAGGAAAGGTCTTTGGTCTCCCGAAGAAGATGAGAAGCTCTTGAGGCATATTACCAAGTACGGCCATGGTTGCTGGAGCTCTGTCCCTAAACAAGCTGGTAACTTTTCAGCCATCCTTAGCTTCCTTTTTTCATGTTAGGAAGAGGCAGAGTGTTGATGAATTTGTTCCGAATTTATGACAAATTTGGCAGGTCTGCAGAGGTGTGGAAAGAGCTGCAGGTTAAGGTGGATTAATTATTTAAGGCCTGATTTAAAGAGAGGTACATTCTCTCAAGAAGAAGAAAACCTCATAATTGAACTCCATGCAGTTTTGGGGAATAGGTATCCTTTCTATCTCTTCCTTTCTTTTCTTGGATTTTATACACTTTTTCTATTAACATTCTTTGCGTTCTATTGATTCCTCCTCAGGTGGTCCCAAATTGCTGCACAATTGCCAGGAAGAACCGACAATGAAATTAAAAACCTATGGAACTCTTGCTTAAAGAAGAAGCTTAGGCAGCGAGGCATTGACCCTGTCACTCACAAACCCCTCTCAGAGGTTGAACAAGGTGAAGACAAGAGTCAACCACGCACCAACAGCAAGGATATGGCTTCAAGTGAATTGAACATCAACACCAACAATCCTAAACCTGGAACATCACCCGTTACTCCACGAGGTTACCAACTGGAGATGGAAGGCTCTCCCACCTCCAAGACAGTGAACAGCAGCGATAGCAATGGCAACACCACCACCAATTTTATGACAACTACTACTACAGCCAGCAAAGGCTTCTTTCTGGATAAATTCTCAACCAACAGCCAGCCTTCTGATTTGGTGGGGCATCTTCCAATTCACCAATTGAACTATGCGTCCAATGCCAGGCTCTCATCTACCTCCAACCCTACTCCCTGGTTTACCCAAACTACCCAAGCTTTCGATATCAATTCCGAATTTTCTTCAGCGGCGATGTCCAGTTTTCTCCCACCATTGACGACTGCGTTTCTGTCTGCTCCTATGGGGTACAAGCCTTCCGTCGCTGATAGTCCTTCAATAGCCTCGTTCACCGTGAATGGTTCCCGCTATTGGGAAACGGGTGCCTCCGCTAACAACAACAGTAACAGCAGCAGCAACAGCACTGAGCTACAAAGCAACAGTTCCTTCTACGATAATAATAGCTCCTCTTGGGGATTACCAGATTGTAGCACACCAGAGAAAGAGGCTCCAATCCATCTAATGGAAAGTCAAGCAGAAGATATAAAATGGAGCGAATATCTGAATAACCCATTGCTAATGGCCGCTGCTTTGCAAAATCAAACTCCACACTCCTTGTACAACATGGACATCAAATCAGAAACACATTTCCTCACTAATAATTCATCAAACAGTATGTGGACTCATAACCAACAGCAACAGCAGCAAGAACCTTTACAAAATCCCAATATGTGTGCTGCTAAGGACATCCAGAGACTTACAGCAGCTTATGGACATGTTTAGAAAGCATCAAACTTGAACTAATGGCATGCTCATGTATAAGGTGTGTACCACAGATTTTTCATTTTCTTTTTCTTTTTAATTCGGGTGTATATAGGTCTGATACAAAAATTAATTATCACCTCTGCTTTTGGACTATCTGTGAGCAAATCAATCTTGTTGTTAGCTTCTTTTTTTTTTTTGCTTTGTGGGGTAGAACTGCAGAATAAGGCTTTGTTGCAGTGTCTTTTAGTCTTTCTTTGCCACTTTGCAAATGGCCATATTTGAGAATTGGAATGTTGCAATTCTATATGTAAACAACTGTTGATAAAAAATATAGTATATATTTATGGGGTTTTCTTTTTTGGCCAGTGTATGAGTATATATTTCAGGTTCATCCATGGGGGTTTTAGCATTCATTTCTTAATATTTTAAACTTTTTGGGGGGTTTGGGGGGGGGGGGGGGGTTACATTTGCTTTTACAATCGAGAAAGAAACTTTGAAAAACAGATATTAATTGAAGAACACGTGAACCTTCTTTTGTCAGCACACTCTTTTTCCAGTTCCAACACTCAAAAGTGGTTGTCTATCATTGTTTTAGACGAAACAAAGAAATCGTAATCGCTTTTATTACAGCTTTATCACTTTGTTCCCCTTTTTTTTCTTCTTTTTCTTTTACGACTTGATGTTGTAATATACAAATTTGTTCATGAGTTGTAAGAAGATTCGGCCCGACATGACGGATTGGGCTTCAAATATCGAAATTTGTTTTTAAAAAAGTATTTTGAAACTTAATCTTAAATTACTATTTATGTATTTTAATAATTATAAGTTAAAAAATGTCATGTACTCTTACAAAACCTGAAATTTAATTTTTTTATTTTCTTTTAGATTTTAAAATTTAAGTTCAATTGTTAATATTATTTTTTTGTTAAATTTATTAATATAACATTTTGAAATAAAAGAGATACTCTTTTTCAGGACTCAATGAAGGTATTAAACCCTACTAATGGCTCCCTCGAGAGTATAAGAGCATGCTTTTTTTTTTTTTTTTTTGAAATAAGAAGAAGAAGAGGAAAAGAAAAGGGGGCAGTTGACGATCAGTTAAGGAAAGGGAGAAAACAAAAAGAGAGAGAGAGAGAGAGAGAGATTAATGAGTAGAAATGAAATGAGTTAGTAAGGGAGAGCGTGCATGGGAAAGTGACATGGGATCGAATAAGGGCCATGTAAGTAGTGCTGTGTCTTGTAACACACTAACATCAACACAAATAACACTTGGTTGAGCAAACCAACATACTTCGAATTCAAACCCAATTGGAGAGAAGTCAATCCTGAAGGGAATGCAAAATAAATAAAAACAAATGCAGATACATGGACGCCATCCCACCCTTGATTTGTTCCCAATTTCAATCACTATAATTTGTCATCATATATACTACTACTAATCAGTAAAATACAGAGCATATATAGAGATCATGCATGCATGCATGTATTCAATTTGTAAAATTAGTTATTCAAAATTATGATATTTTCAGATAGTTAGAAGTAAGACCCCCCCCCCAAAAAAAAAAAAAAAAGAGAGTATTTCTCCAGTTTCTGCAAATAAACTCTAATTAATGGTTTTAAACAACAAGCTCAAAGTCAAAACCCTAGAGACTCACACTGGCAATTGAAACAATCAAACTAGAGAGAAACCTAAAAGGGTTGTTTTTGTTATTTACATTTATAGCAGGAAGCAACTTACTTGAGTTTGATGAAAGTGCAACAAGTTGGGGTAATGAGAATAGGGTTATCAAAGCAAAGAAAAAGATGAGATCAGAGATGAAATTACGAGGAAAAAAGGGGAAGTAAACTGGAGTTTAAAACACGATTGATAATGTAAGAGAGAGAGAGATCAATTAAAGACAAAAACTAAGCAACATTTCAGCAATGTGGGTTGTTTTGAAAATGGTGAAATAGTATTGAGAAGCTAGACTCTTGCAATGGCATTATTCATCCTGCTTTGAAAATGAGAAAATTAGTTGACCCAATGAAGCTTTATTTTCATAAGTCACAAAATCTAGATTTCTGAATAAAAAGGCCTACTGCTTCCCCTATCCCAGGTATTGATTTCAATGTCGGTTCCACAAGGCAAGGCTTAGATATCATTTGTGGGTAACAAAATAAGCATTTAAGAAAGTAATCGAATTTGCTGGCAATCACTGTCTGAAGAGTGGTGCGAGCTGAATACGGATGGGGCTAAATATCTGCTAACAAGTAGAACCTCAGTCGATGGGTTGTTTCCAGACCACAAAAAATAAATGGATTATTGGGTATAGTAGAAATATAGGTATGTGTTCCATAGTTAATGCAGAACTTTGGGCTATTATGAATGATTCGAACATAATATGGAGGAGGAGAGGCATAAAGCAACTGATGGTGGAGAGTGACAGTTTAGTTGCAGTAAATACGATTAAGGATCAGATAAAAGAGGTTGAGTCAAGTTTGATGCGAATCATCAAAGAACAATTAACAAAGGAATGAATGATATATAAGGGTGTTATGTATTCCACGCTTAACGAATATAATTACAGACTCCTAACAGTTTTAAAAGGAAATGATCATGTTAGTCTGAAAATATACGAGTATCCTACCAAACAGATTGTTCTAAAAGTGATACAAGAAAGTGTTGGTAATCATTACAAAATTTATTATGACAGTCTTGTATCGTCATATTTTGTATAGCTTGGGCTCATATAACTCCTTTTTTATTCTTTTTCTTTTTCCCAGTTAAGGCCTCGCACTGTTTTTTTATAGGGAAATCAATCATTCTTTGGTTTGTATTCATTCAGCATAAATAAATTAGGGTTAATGTGGAAACTAAAATAATTTGAGAAAGATTTAATACAAAATATTTTTGTATTTTATTTTAATAGTTAACAATAATAAATTAATTGATGTAATATTTAAAATTAATAAAAAAAAGTTTTTCATGAAAAGTAAACTTATTTTTTCTTTATATATATTTGATAAATTAACTTATCGTTGAGCATTAAAATAAAATATTTGAAATTTGAAAGAATATTTTTCTTGTTAAATTTTATTTTGAAATCATCAGAATTAATATTAGGCAATTAAATTTAATTAAAAAATTAAATTTGATGAAAATTTAATAAAATTCAACGTTTAATCATAAAATTCAATCAAATAAAACTGAGTATCAAGTTTATTCAAATGCTCAAAGTATAATGACAAAAATTAATTAAAATAAAGTATAGCTATAAATTTCAATGTTAATTTTTTTTTGCTAAAAAATTGTAAATTTGTTATATAACCCATAAATTGGTAAAAACTGAATAAACCGAATAGAAATTTTCAGTTCGATTTTTAACTTTTTTTTAGTTGGAAAAAGATTTCTCATTGAAGTACTTGTAATTTTATTTCTTTCAATTTTTTTCACATAATTATCTTATTTCTTCAATTTAGTATACTATATTGCTTTTAATTTATTTTTATTTCAAATTTATTATAAAAATATTAAAAATAAATCAAACAATTCTAATGAACTAAAAAAATATTTATTTATATCAATTTGGATTTTTATATATTAAATAATAAAAATTAAAATGAATATAATACAAAATTCAAAGTATCAATTTGGATTTTAAATATTAATGGGTATTGAGTTTTAAATTTTAATGGGTTTAGGCTTTTAAGAGTATTAAGTTTTAATAATTATTTGGGTTTTAAGGATTAAATTTGAGCTTAGGTATGTAAATGAGTTTTGGCCTTTTGACCTTATAGGTTATGACTTATTCAGTTTACAATATTAAAACCGAAACTTAATTAATTGAGCATGAAAATTGATTAAACCAAAAAACCGAAAAAAATCTTGATTTGATTCACTTCGATTTATCGATTTTTAATTTATTTTTTTTGCGCACCCGTACAAGCTATCAACCACCACCATCCATTTCATACGACACTCAACCCAATCAAATTAATCGAAACATACCCATGACTATTTTACAATTTAAAAAATTTAAAATATGTAATATAAATAATTATTTGACACATTAATAATGAAATTTTTAAATTCACAAATTAAAAAATTGTCATCTATCTTTAATTTATATTTAAAATATTAAAAACAAAATAAATAAAACACATTTTTATTAACTCTATTTATGAAATTAAAAAATTTAACAATCAATATATCAAATAATAATCTAATAATATAATATAAACATATATATTTTACAGGTTGATGAGATATAAAAAATTCTATATCACTATCATGCATATATATAGAAAAGAGATACAATAATAAATTAAATTTAATTATTAGATGTAGTGTGATAATTACTCAATTCAACTCTTAATTATGAGGTCGAAATTTTGACTTTTATCCATAATTATTTAAATAATGACATCGTTATAATTTATTTTTAAACTATTGATAATTTAAATAAAAATAAACGATATTTTTTAAAAAATGGCTGAGTATCACATATATTTTAATTAAATTATGAATAATATTTTTGCAAATGATAAGGGTGTATCATGATATAAAGAAAAATTTAATATAATTTGAACAAAAACTATTAATATAAGTAGTAAAGTTTGATCTAGAACTTGGATGTAAGAAGCGAGCAGTGTGTGGCAACCCCAGCACGAGTTGAATAAGATTCACAATCCAGGGCCCCCATCACCACTTGGCACTGTCCTTGACTTTCTTCCTCAATCTACAGTTCCCTTTTTTTTTTTTTTTTGCTTTCTCACAACCCACAAATAGGCAATCGATTTGATTGGCCAAATAATAAGGAAAGAGTGAATAATTTAGAATTTATATCAAAACTTTTGTCTGTCATCTGGAATTATTCTTCTCATCAAGGGGACATCCACCCATTTTCAGTTACTACACAACAAAGCTGTTGTTTTCATTACTCTTTTTACTAAAAAAAACACACTTTTTCCCCTTATGCTGTAAAAATCTGTTGAATGATTGAACCAACCAGGATTAGCAACATATTCAAACTCCCAGATTCCACCTGCACCATTTTTCTTCCCCCATACAACTCAACAACACAATAGAATATCACACGGTTTTCTTGACCAAGAAAATGTGGGCCATGTTTCCTTTCTTTTTCTTTTTCTTTTAAATTAAAAAATTAAATATTAATATATGTTCCTCCACGACACTCTTCCCCTAACCAAACACTGTATTGTTGGGAGCCCACTGTACATCGCTTTCAATCTCCGTTGTCGGCAATCAATTATATAATATGGTTTAACCAGAGTTTTGAGGATATTTTCTCGTATGTTGTGAAGCTTAAGTGTTGAAGTTTGATTGGATGCCAACATTATTTTTGGGTATCAAAAGTTATGACCCTGGTTCAAGCAAGGATAGCGGTGAGCAGTTTATATACATGTAGAAATGGAAAATGAAATATTTTCTTTGTTCAATCGTTGGGTCAACGTGCAGTGGAAAAGGAAGGAGACGGTGAATGTTTGAGGTGGTGTAGTCGTGCTGTTGTTGGTCTGCTGCTCCGGTAGATTTAGGAAATGTTTCCGAATTCAAAATATCTATCTTTTATATTATTGGGGGGACCTTCAATTTTGTACCAATGCCTTCCCTTCCACAAACCTGACTTTTTATAATAAACCACAAAAAACAACAGTGCGGTTTCCCAAACATTAATTCTTCAAAACTCTAATCCTCTACACATTTTTCCCTTTTTCTTTTTTGCCCTAAATTATTCAAAATTCCACCCTAATATCATATTTGGAATATTAAAAACAAAAAGAAAATGAAGGTTTGCACATGAACCCAGTTTTCATAGGGTTGATTATCAAATTCCCATAATTAAATGTTTAAATAAAATCACTATTTATTAATCATTAATTCATGCATCAAATATTACCGATACGCTCAATGTTATAATAAGTTTTTATTGGAAATTAAAAATAGCCTCCAAATAAAGGGAACGGATTTGAAATTTTTTTTGTTTTTGAGACATTTTCATATTAGTTTTTTAAACTTTTGTTAGGCATATAATTTAATTCTAATTTGTTTAAATATTTTCAATTAAGTGTAAAGTTTGTCTTCTTAATTTATCATTTAATTATTGTAATCAATATAAACTCATTACAAGGATTATAATTGGTACAAAAATGTGCTTATAATAAATTTTAAAATATGCAAACCTGTATTTTTCATTGGAATATTTTTTAAGCTTATAATTGGTATAAAAATTTATTTATACTAATTTTTAAATTAATTAATCTAAAAAAAACATATTAACTAATAAAATTTAAAAATTTTATATAAAATTTATAATAAATGGTTTGTGCAATTATTCAAAATTTAAACAATATCTATACAATTTTAAAAATTTTATAGCATGTTTTTACGGTATTAAAATATAGTATTTAAAAAGTTCACAATAGACAATAGTTTATACATTATTTCATATTATTTGTAAAAATGTATAATTTTACAAATAATTTAACATTTTTGTAATTAAGACATATAACTATGATTTAGCAATAAACTAAATCTTAGGGAATAAATTTTTGAAGTTTGGGGTTCACTCAAGATTAACTTTTCTTTTAATTGCTAAAAATGTTTTGCTAATATTGTTGAATTTTAGGATTCACATTCACTGGAGGGGAAAAAGAGCCTTGGTTAAATCGGGAAGAAATCACAAGCAAGGAGCTAAACACAAAGCCAATACAATAAATGGGGTCCACTCCAAAAAGGGCTGAGCCTGAGGTTTCATCCTATCCACGCAAAATCTGACGACTCCTCCTTTCCCCTCATGTCTCTCGACTCGATCATCTGATCAGGTTCAACCACGTCAACTCTATCTGGCCCAAATAAAACAAATCATTTTCTACATAACACGTGTAAGAATCACAGTCACTGTTAGCCGTCCTTTCACCCTTGCCATCATCAACAAATTTAAACTTTAACAAAATAAAATAAAAAAGTAAAGAGAGTCGTCAAAGGTTCAACGGTCGGTGAGCCGCTGTGTTAACTAAACCTATGAAGTCCCTTCCACGAAACTAATTTTTTTAAGGTAGAAAACTAAAATGGTTGGCTAAATGAAAAAATAAGAAAAAGGTTGAGCTAATGGAGTAAAATGATGTGTAGGCGAGAGCACGTGTCAAGATATGGAGCTGCATGGGTTGGTGATGCTGGAAGCCATTGGATGCTTGGAGCATGACCCAATGGTAGATTTGTCGTTTTGAAGATAGTGACAACATAAAACGCGGACAACTGGCTCTTTAAACGGGGTTACACATATCACCTTCAATTCAAAACATCGTTGTATCAAAATGGAACACAAACATCGTGGGTCTAATGCTGCCAAACCAGCTACCCCACAATTATGCTTATCCATCACTCTAATTACCCTTGTTCCCAAGCTGTCGCAGCCCATCTTTGAGGGTAATCTTGGTTTTTGTGTTTCCACCATACTAAAATCACTTATCCAATCACTTTACAATCTTTTTAAAATTTCAATGCTTCTCTCTTTCCTTTTTTATTATTTTATTTTACTTAACTCATACATAAAAATACAAAAAAAATGTTAACATCAGTTTACTGCTCAGGTTTCAACTATAATGCAAGGTGAGTAACCACTTTAGAAAATCACAAACGCGGAGAACACACGGTAAATTCAGCGTCAACATTCATTTACGATTAAATTAGTAAATAATTTAATTTAAATAAGTTTAATCCTAACTGGCGTGTAATTATATCTCCCAACTAGCATCCCAAGTTAAAGATTAATTTGAAGTTTGAATAACTTGTTACGATTCAAAGAGGAGAGGATCCCACCCATAGCTACATAGCCCCAACAGTCATTTAATGTTGCGCTGTTTGTTTGTTTTTTTTAAATTATTTTTTTAAAAATAATGACATTATTTATTTCCAATAGTTTAATGCTTCATCAATAATTTCATCTTGAATTTCAAGATTTTTATTTGAATTTAATTTTTTCAAATAAAAATATTGAAAAAAAAATAAAAAAATTCCCAGTTATAAATGCATCATTTATTCACATAGTCATAATTTTGTTATCAAAGTGTTTCCCAGTTGACAAAAAAGGAAATGTTCTGAACCGAGAAAATACAGAGAAGTGAATTTGACCTATTAAGGAATGCAGTTGATTTTATTCTATTTTACGTATATCAGTTATGATGGAGAATGTTAGATACAAAGATTATGGTTATCAGAGTGTTTCGAATACGATAACAGAAATATAGGATAGAGATTGTAAGTGTGGGATTAGATTTGATATGAGCCGTGTGATCATCAACTTTGGTTTCAAAACAGATTGTATTCCATGTTTCATAAAATATAAAATTAATACGCGATACTTTTTATTATTATCAAAATTCACATCTTGCTTTCTCCAATAATTAAATTTCATGAATGAATGAAAACATAAGATAAGAAGCACTAACAAAATTAAAGTGAAGGATTTGATGGTAATAACTCTCATCAATAATAGATTGTTTTAAATATATTGATACTTAATTAGTATCTACAGACGATCGTTAAAATAGATAATTTATTTTTTTGGATTTAAAATGATTTGTTAATTATTTTAATTGATATAAGTTGGTAAGACATTACAAATCTCTTTTTGGTACTTCATCTTCATAAATCAGAGAGGCACAGAGGTGATAAGTTTTGCTATTTATAAATGTAAAAATAAATAGAAAATCTGGGTGCGAAATCGTGGGGGGTGGTCACAATCTTGGTTGACACCGGGAGTGGGTGTTGTGACCCAGCAACGGATTAATGAGAGTGGTCACTGCTGTTGTCTGAGGCGACGTGTCCTAAACTCAGTGGTGTGGGGTCCCTTCTCTTAAGTCATTTGTTTTTGTTTTGCCAAGTGGATTATGTTAATCATTTTTTTAACTATTCATAAAGATCACGCTGTAATCCGAAACTTCTTAGACCAAATCCCGATTTTGAATATCGAAATTACACCCTCACCCTTTCCTTTTATTCTCAACTACCTGTAGGTAAACGGAAAGGAAAGGGATGGAGGGGTGAGGACTGAAATGGAAACAAACAAAGATTAAAATGCCTGAAAATATGCTATAAGTATGGTATTAGGAGATGATTCGAGTTTACCCTTTTAGCTTATCATGAATGATTGATTAAGTGAATCTCAAACACCAAATAAGTTTGCAGTTGCCGCCGCTCTTGTTCTCTTACTTTTTATCGCTCCACTCACTCTTTCTCTGCTTCTTTTCGTTCTTTGTGTTTTTGAGTTACGAAAAAAAAGCAGAAGTGGAAAAGGATGGCATCTGATGAAAGTATGACGGTTGTTTCCTCTATGCGGGAAGATGAGTTGGATGATATTGATGTTGGGTTTGATCATGATCCTCAACCTCATCCACATAACTTGTCTAGGCTATCCATGTGCACTAGTTCCATGTACGAGGATGAGTATGATGATGATGATCGTATGGGGATGTATATGTCGAGATTGTCGATGGAAAGCTTTGATGCGGATGTTGAGGAAGAGTTCTTCGGCAAAGAATTGCTTGAACTCTCGTCTGACTCTGACAAAGAACCTGGTTGTTATTCTCTCCCAGCCACTCCACCTCGTAGGAATCCGACTAGGGCGCTGTCTCAGCAGCTTATGGAAGTGGTCAAAGATTATGCCAGTGAAAATGAAGCTCTAAAGGGGGGTTTTGGAAGGCCAAAAGGGAGCAAGAATTTGAGGAAGAGGAGGGTTATAAGGGAAAGATGGGCAGGCAAGGAGAGTAAAAGTGGTGGCAAAAAGAAAGATATGGATTTCATGGTGGGTTATAGTAATTACAGTGGAAGTTTTAGCGGGGAGAGTGAAGCGGGTAGTGCGGGTGTGGTGGTGATTACTAGGCCAAAAGGAGGCAAGAGGTCGCTGTGCATGGACATGGAGGAAATGAAGGCGTGCAGGGACCTGGGTTTTGAGTTAGAACATGAGCTTATGTTGGAGATGCCCACTGCCAGTCGTGTTTCACTCTCAGGTTCCACTCTTGACACTACCAGTAGCGGTGGCACTTCTCCCATAGCCAACTGGCGTATCTCTAGCCCTGGTTAGTCAAAACCATGCGCACTCTCTCCCAATTACCTTTAATTTAAACCCTTCTTGTTGGAGTGTGCTTAATTAGTATTAAGCATCAGCATTTTCAATACATCTAATGGGATGTTTGCTCCGTAATTTTAGGTGACGACCCCAGAGATGTCAAGGCTCGGCTGAAGGTGTGGGCACAAGCAGTGGTGCTTGCATCCTCATCCAGGCATTGCGGTTGACAAACTATCATCCATTACTATTTTTGGTTCCCAGTTTTATTTCAATTTGTTTCATAGAAAAGAAGTTTTCCAGAGATTTATTCGACCTTTCTTTAATTTTTTTTATCTGTTGGGGTTGGAATTAGAGAGATTGGGGCATCTTTTACTGATGTACAGCTTTCCGCTTGTAAATATAACACGGTTGAATATGGAGTCAAAATGCCAAATAGCAGGTTTAAAGGTGAATGATCTCTTTGCTAATATGTTTTCTTACTATTTGTCTTCAGTCTTGATTTGAGTGGAGAATTTTGGATGAAGATTTGTTTCACAGTTTGTTCCCAAAAAGTAGAACTTAGAATTTTGCTTTGCAGTAAAGAATTTGATCAATTACCCTCTGTTTAACAAAAAAATTCAACAATGTCCCCACTCAAGACTCTAAACATAGACAAATCGCCCAAAATGATGATTTGCTTAACCTTTCTACATAATCAAAGCAATAAAGTAAGATCTCGGGTCTAAAAATCAGACTCTTTTATAATTAAGAAATCAAGTGCGCATGACTTTTTACTGCACAAAAATATTGCAGAAGCTATCTTACAGCTTTTCATCAGCTTGGTTAAAATCAATGCTTTCCAAATTTCAACTACATCTCCTACACAATGCACACATGCTGACAACTCTTCTTCCAAAATGCTTAAATAAAACCATCCAATTGGATCAGAGATAGTATATCGAAACAGAGTTGACACTCACTGGAAAGAACTAATAACTTCCTTAGTAGAAAAGTAACTACCATGAAATATCATTGATGACATCACCTACCAAACCTTTAACATGGATTAGGCAAGTCTCACATGATCATCAAGATATTCAGGTAAGATGTTTAAACATCCTGCCTACTTATATTCAGTTATCCAAGTACCTCAAATGCTACAAATTTAAAAATAAAGCTAAAAGCACCTAGAAAAACAATGTGGAATTGATGTGAATCCAAAATTGTATGATACAACAGAATAGAGCAAATAAAGGAACCAGCCCCATATACTTCGCAGGCACCAAGAAACATCCCCCTCTTCACTTTCGTGCAAATCATTCCAGGGCATTAACTATGGCAACCACAGAAGGGTTGAAAAGAAAGGCAGTGGCTACTAAAGAAGCGCTTTAAGTGAATGATTTGAAATGCAAGAAAATGAACCCACCTTATCTGGCTAGGATTTGGTCTTTAATGTTATAATTGTTAGTCACTGTCCAAACTGAAACCCCATGATGCATTTGGAACACATATTAAGGTGATCAAGAAGGCATTAAGCAGATTTAGGGGAGTAAATGTCAATCTTGTCGACCCTGAGATCGTTATGGTTGAAGTAACATCACTGCATAGGAAGATATTAATTTCAGTCTCACAGTTGACGTGGAGAGATGAAATCCAGAAAGGGTGCATTAGGCATATTTAAAATGCCAAGAGACTATAAGAGATGACATATGCACTTGACCACAAGGGGGTGTAAGAGTTTGAACTACTAGGATTCCTAGGGAAACAATTTCAACCTAGATTTATTTGAAAGGTTTTACAATATTATATTTTTCTGGTCAGCTTGAGTGCGAAGATATAAAGTCTTTGGAGACATTGTATATAAAGTCTTTGGAGACATTGTATTGCTCAAGGGATAGATTTTGAAATAAAACAAATAAAAAGGAGAGGGTATTGCTAATCATTGTGATTTGCATACCCTAGAAATCTCATAGTTTATCAGTTTATTGTCAAAATGAATGAATGTTACAGTTTCCACAAATGGCAATTGGGAAAAGAATGAAGTGAAAGCCAACAGGCCTTTACATGCAATCAACGAGAAGTTCTCACTCACTTGAAGATAAGATTGTGACAAGTATTGTCACAGGGGTACGGACAGTCAATAGCTTTAGTAGCTGTTCGATCAAAGAACCAATCTCCAACAGATGCTGCAATTGCCTGCATGTTGATAACAAAATCAAATTTGCAAATAAAGTCTGACCCTTACATCCAGGCGGAGAATATATTTGCAACATTAGGTTCAAGCATTTAAGAGAGTTCAAAATTAAGTTTTATGAAAAGATGAGACATACCTTGTTCCCAATACGAGGCAAATCATTCGCATACCATGTGTCCTGTCTCTCTGACTGGCAGTGAGCAAAACAAGAATTTATGAATAAACCATTTTGGTTGGACATTGAGAAACCATTTATGGCATTGAGCATTTGATTCCTGAAGCCTGCTTTCGAAGGGAGAATGAACAATAGAGCGGTTACGGGCAATTCATCTATATTTGACTTGTCACTAACACATTTGAGTCAAAGCATAACAGAAACAAACTTGAAAATCACCTTGCAGAAACAGCATTTGTGATGAGTTACAATGAGAATGATCCATTTTGCAGTCACGCCAGAAGCCATGAGGATCAGCAGATGATGGAATTAAACTCTCTTGGACCTGAAAACAGAAATAAGAGAAAATTATTGTCATAAATAAGTCAAGGCAGGACACTAACCGGACAATCCCAAAGTTTTGTTTTTGACAACTGTGTTCAACAGGTCTTAAAGTTAGCATACGACTTCTTGCCTTCAATATGTTTCTGGATGGACACATGGATTCTCATTTGAGGAAAAACAAAAGAAGAGGAGAGAAAAGAAGAAACAGAAAGCAGCAAAAAGAGGAAAATTACCTGCCATGCATCGTAGGCTGCATTGAGAAGGAACAAAGGGGTTTGGATATTTGCAATCAAGTTTTGAGGGAAGAAGCACTGCAAATGAAAGCTAGAATTATGAGCTTTCTAATGATGAGTTGCATCTACTCAGTTAATCTGATCTAGTACATGAGCTACAATAAAGAAAGCAGAGAAGTTTTACCGAAGTTGGATCCATTTGGCTGGTACAAGTAGTTGGAAGATTCTTTTGCACACCCTAAAATTTCATGTAAAGTTTTATTTTAGCCAGCAGAAAGCAATAAGAGAAACTTTCATGACCAAGCATTGATTACTCGTAAGTCATAACAGCACTAGCTGTTTTTATCTCGAGGACCAAATATATATCATGAAAAAAAACTAGAACCACAAAATATCAATAATAGCTCAGGAACCTCAGAATAATACTTAAGCTTACTTGACCTTCTAAGGTTTAGACATGAAACCTTATGTTCTACTTATTAATTGAGTGTCAACCACATACAGAAATCCAAGGGAGGTGAAAAAGTAGTACCTGTAAGGTAACCACACCCCTATACATATCCCTTAAGGTACGTCCACCAGCCACATTGGTTCTGCATAAACAATGAAAACCATGAATTAAGACAGATTTTAATAATAGGCGAAAGGCTACTATATCCAAAAAGGAGCGGAATGAAGTATAGTTCATTACGCATCAAGGAACAGGCCTGCATCACTTAGACATTTAACTTTTGTAGTGCTGGGAAACAAATCCTTAAATTCATCACAATGAAGAATGGAAGCTAGACCCCCAGCTGAGCATCCAGAAAGAAGAGCCTGTAACACAATCAAATCTAACATATATTAGATATCCAAAACCAGGAGGGAACTGAATAAAAAGAATGCTAGATGCTCAACCTGCTCAGCATTCTGCATTCCCTTGGCCATTAATTCCTCCATAGCAGCAGACCAGATCCTTTGTCCTCTAAAATAAAGTTGGTTAGCCTGGATGCAAAATCACAGAATACCATGAATACTTCACCAAATTAAGATAGTAACAAGTTCTATAGAATATACCCTACAGAAGGAAAAACAATCTGTTCTTAAAATGAGAACTTAAAAAGAACTTAACATATTATTCTTACAACCACCCCCCAACCCAAGAAAACATTCCCAGTTTGTCTATTTAGAGTTGGTTTACAATAACCACATAAAACCTTCCTAACACTTGGAAATCATTGAAGAGACTCAAGGAATAAGGGTGAAAACAATAGTAATTTTGGGGCTAAGAATCTGAAATAAGCATTGAGTAAATCAAATTGATCACTAATTTTCACTGACTAGGGTATTTGTGTCACCAGCAACTTAACAATAGCTGAGGGAAATGCTGCAAGAGGTTAGTACATAATACTACTCTTGCTTACCTCATTCTGGCCCTCCCCAGCAAAAGATGCCCCATCACAGTAACGTAGCTTCACTCTGTTCCAGTTATAGAAATCTGCACAACGCGAGTGGCCCCGTTCAAAATTTTATGAAGAAATGCTGCATAAATACTTGTCCAAAAAGTAAAAATGGGACTATCAATTCTACAAACCAGGGTTTTCTTCAGCTTTATTGCTCAATATTCCAGTAAAATTTAGTTGCTTCTCCATTAATTTTGATGAACCACGTCGAGTAGTTTTGCGGAAGACACAACTTCGAATGGTATTACACCATCCACCTCCCTGAAACAAACATAAATTCCAGTAAAGTCACTAAAATTAGCTACAAAGGAAATCAAACTACCAAGAGTAGTAAATGAAACCACTAAAAGGTCCTTTCCTGACATAGGAAAGGTCAAATGACTTTAGAATCTAAGACAAAAAAAAAAAAAAGGGATTAAAATCAATCTTTATTAGATAATGTGGTGTTGAAGTATGTTAGCCAAACCTCCAATTGGATGAGCCAGCTGTTTGAACCAGAGCCGAACCCACGATCCAGATGATAACCAGGAGGCGTCCCATCCAAACAAACTGTGAAACCCAAGGTATGAAAAGTAAGAAAATGAAAAAAAAAAAAAGGAAAAAGGAGTTTCATATCTCAACATGAATCAAGAATCAGAATTTCAGGGCAGTCCTGGAATGCAAGAAGTAAATGATGTGTTGAAGTTTGAGAAGTACCAGCTCCTTTAGAAGCAGCTCCTTGAATGAGAGTGAGGGGAATCATGAGAGAGTTGGCACCAGGGGATACTGCATCTTTCTCTAATAAGGAAAGTAATCTGTCTTTAGCTTTAAGTTCTTGCAACCCATCTTCAGATCGGCTCCAACCAATCCCAACTACACTCCACAAACTCAAAACCCATATCAAAACTCGCTTCATTATTTCTCTCCTTTGTCTTTTTCACTCCTCTTCTAGATTACAGCTTACTCTAAAAACCAAGGAAAGAAAGAAAAAACAAACAAACAAACAATGTATTCGGTGTAGGAGTTCGAAAGGCTTTGCAAAGAGAGCTAAAACCTAAAAATGAGGACGAAGGTGGAACAATTTCAAGGGGAGTGAGAATGGCTAGAGATTTCAGCTATGATTTTGAAAAACCCCATTTTTGAATGACAGCAGAAATGAAAGCAAGTTGCTACAGTTGAGCGACATTCGCTGCCAAGTCAGCCACATGAGACCGTTGCCTGTCTTGTCTCTTTTCCCTCTGTTTATTCTTATTATTTAATTCTCCTCTTTTTTTATCCGTAGACTCTCGTGTAATACTTTAGGCAGCCGCAATCCTTTCTAACTAGTGCAGTTATTACTTCTTGAATGCTCCTAAAATTATTTTTACTTTTTTTTTTCTCTCTTTTTTAAAAACTTCTTCGTCTTCCCAACTTCAATCTTCCTTCATTTTATGTCCTTGGAGATGAATGGAACATTTGGTTTTGGAGCAAAGCAAACAAAACAAGTAGAATTAGGGGGAAAAAAGAGTAGGTTGGTTGGGAAATGTGTCGGGTTTAGCCTTACTATTTGGGACCAGATACGAATATGAACACCGACATAGACAGATTGCTGCTTCAGTCCCTGCTGTACTGGTACTGGTACTAAAACTAAACTAATGCTATGTATTAGTGCATGGTCTATGAATGATGATATAAAAATGCTCCACATCGTTAGGCTCTCTAAATCCGCCGATAATCCGCCTTCCGGTAATTGCGCTCTATTTTTTACTCTGAATATTTCCGGCATCAATTTATGCTATTGGGTTGACTAACAACAACTGTTGGCTAAGTAATAAATTACTAGACGAAAACAAACAACACTGAACTGAATTTTGTTTTAGCTAAAGATGGTGGAGGATAAGAAATACATAATAATATCCTTCTTTATTTATTGCTGAAAGTGTAAGTAGTGGTACATGTATTGTATATTGTCGAGAATGAAAAGAGCAAATTTTGAACAACCCCTTTCTTTTTTTTCCCGCATTCAAATACTAAAGGAGTATTTATTGTCTTTATTCTTTTTTTACTTTATAAGAAATTATTCTGCTTCTATCATCTCCTCTCCTCTCCTGTCCTTTTTTTTTCCTAATTTCTTCTATTATTCTTATGATCAATTTTAATCTATGTACTTTTCAAATTGATCGATTTTAATTTCTAAATTTTTCAATTTTTAAAATTTTAATCTTCATCCAAATAAGAACAATTAATTTTTTTAAATTCAATTATTAGTGTTGAACTATGTGAACAGTTGTATATTTCATTCATATTTTCCATTTGGATCACATTCTAAATCCCTATACTTTTTGAATTTTTTAATTTCAATCTTGCCGTAAATTAACCATTAATTCATTAAATAAATTTTTAGATAATATATAAAAATAACAAGCTAACATGATATTACACATATGATAATATATTTGCAACATCAAATTTTAGAAATAGTATAACTTAACATAAAGAATTTAACTGTTATCATTTGCTAAAGACTGAATTTTTAAAATTTAAAAAGTAGAGACTAAAAGTGACCAAATTAAAATAAAGAGACTAAATCCACAACTTCAACTTCTATAAAGTACAGAGACCAATTACTGAATTTAACCCTTTTTTTCCTCTTCAGCCAATAAAGTTGGAAAATGTCAAATTCATATCATAAAGGGATGTGCACTTCGCAAATTGAATCCCTAAATTTTTATTACAAATATAATAAAAAGAATCAAAATTTATAAACTAAATAATACCAACGTCGTCAAGATACTGAAGCAGTTGATAAGGTCCCCTCATCTTCGCCAAAATGGTAGTGCTCGTAGACATCAAGCAACAGTTCCCTGCATGGTACAACAGCCCCTAGCTTAATGCAAGCCAAGAAAGCACCTGACAATTTCCGATGAAGACTGTAGGCCTCGTCTGGGGGTGGTGTAAGGCGGTGCCTCAGCATTGTTGCCCCGAGGTTTGAAATGCTTTGAGTAATATTAGTTGAGCGGAAATCATAGCCACCAGACTTTGAGAATGGCAATCCCACAACAAAACCAGCTTGAACGTGAGCCTCCAACATTACCTCTGATTCCTTTCCTGTCAGGAATCCAAGTCTCTTGGACATCTCAATAACTGCTGCCCTGTCATTATTTGCGCAGGCCATAACCTGGTTGAATACATACAAGTAATCCATCAGTTCACTTGTACGGACAATCATCTCTGAAGATGGCAAAAGTTAAACCAAGTGTCGCAACACAAGGTTGAGCATCTCATAGGATTAGTAAGCTTGAAGCAAAGCCACCCTAAATATCAAACTATGTAGAGGTCTTGTAAGCATAAGTCTAAAAGTAGAAAAATCCGCAAAGGCTGAAGACAAACATATAGATGGTTTTCAACCTAAATGTCAATAGCAGCTTGTGCCATTTGCGTGGGAAAAAAAAGAAAAAAGAAAAAAATCGATGCCACGAGCACTTTTGAAGGGAACTGACCATTCTAAAATAGTCATCAACAAAACGTTTCGGATAATCTCGAGCTGCTCCAAAGTCAATGAGATTGATTGTTTTGGTAGCCTCATCATATAGGAAATTACCCCAATTGGGGTCAGTCTGCATAAGAGCAAGAAAGGACATCACTTCTTCAACAAGACTTCTAAAATGGAACAAAGCAGCATTTTACGAGAATAATAAGAAGCAAACTTAGAGAAAGAGCTAATTCTAAAAAGTTTCTTCTTAAATTGATAGCTTCAGGCTTAGATAAAATATTCAGAAATAAACAAACCAAAACTTTCATTATGTTTAAAAGTAACCTGAACCTCAGATGACAAAGCAAAACTAGCCTTCAGGGATTTAAATGCTTTGTACAGAAAAGTAGGCAACAGAGAGAAACACAAACAGAAACCTCTTAGGAAAGGAAAAAGACATTAGAGAAAGCATACCTGCATAAAGCGGAAAACAAAAAGCTCCATTAATGTCAGTTCTAGCAACTTTCTCCCAACATAATTACGAGTTCCTTGGTTCAGTAATGCAACCTTGTCAATGGGAACTCCTGTAGCAAGTAAATAACATTTTCAAAGTAAACAAAGACAATTCATGAGATTATTTTATCAACCTTATAAACTTGAAACTGTTTTAGAGACTAAATAAGATTGATGCACTTTGATCTATCAGATTCTCCAGTTAACAGTTAAAATATTTTCTTTTAAACAGTTGCAAGAAAGCATCCTCTCAATACTTAGAGAACATAGCACAAACTATGTGAACCTGATGCTTTAAGCAAAATAGAACCTAAAAGGTGCGGCACAATTACCAGAAATAAGTTCCGTGGTTAAAACTCTTTTGCTTGAAATATCATCCACAACAAGTGGAACATAAAATCCCTCATGGCCAGAAAGCATATCACGGAATCTTTTCTGATTGGATGCCTCCAACTGATAGTCACATTCATGAGATAATTCTTCTTTAGCCACCTGCAAGAATTCAAGCAAGGACATAAACATCCAATTTTTTAACACAGAATCTTCAATTGTCAGTATACCCAGATGACATCCTCCAATAACCACTACCATTAAATACAGGACTGAGCCCCCAATGTAAAAGTATGGACAGAACCAATAAAAAGGAGCGGAAAAGATCAAACAATACAAGGGAAAGATACTCTTAATTCTATCAATATGCTTAGGGATTGTAATGGATAGTGTGGACTCAGATATTTTCAGATATCCAACTTGCTTTTTGTAGATTTGGATATTTGATCTACTAGTGTATTAAAAGCGGAAGCGGATATTATCCCTCCAATAACAGATATGGATTCGAAAATCCAACTCCATTATTGGCTTTACTTTTTACAATTTTTATTTAAAAATATTTGTATATTTACTAAATGTGGACTTATTTTTATTTAAAAAATAATTTTCATACTTACTAAATGCAGATATTTAGTGGATTCGAATATTTTTAATTAAGTTGGATTCAAATTTGAGTAGTGATACTTGAATTTAATGTGAACAGTAAAAGTATTCAAATTTTATAGAAATTGCATATATCCGATCTATACTGCCATCCCTAAATATGCTGGGCTTGACCAAATAGCTTTGTGAACTATATCTATAAGTGTACATCGTTAAACTGGCATTGGAAGGCCAACCATTTATTTAACATATTCAAGACTTAGAAACTCAATAATATAAGTTGATACATGCATAAGCGCATACCTTCATTGCTCTGTCAAGATACAGTCCTTCAGGAATTAGATTTGTATAATCTAATAGAAGTTTGACATTTTCAATGTCACTCTCAATGCTATCTGCCACACCAGGGTACTGAATTTTCATTGCTACATCCATACCATCCTTCATGACAGCTCTGTGAACCTAGAATTACAAAGAGAGAGAGAGAGAGAGAGGTTAGGTTTTTAGGCTACTTTTAAAACTGATGAAAAACTAGGAATGGCAAAACAAGAACTATCCCACTCCAATTAGGGCAAGTTTTTTTCTTTTTGAACAATGGAGGGTAGGCACGGGTTTTTTCAGAAGGCGAATATGGAGCAATTCTGGTAATTGCTTGCCCCACCCCAATATAAGAAATTACCCTTATATAATGTAAAATTGCATCATAGAATAAACCTTAAATTCCTTTAACTTCTATATCTACAACTATTAAAAGGATGAAATTACCACTTTATCCTTATATATAATGTATTTGTTGTATAACAAATTTGTGTATGCTATATTTCTTTTAAAAAGAATCAAATTGGGTCAAAGCAGCGCAAGGATGGATGTACCCAACATCCATGGAGGTGATAATGGTTTTTTTAAAATTACACATCCATAGAGGGCAGGGCGAATGGTGGAGCACAGTGGTGGAGCACAGCGTGTCAACTATGGAGAGCTGGTGGATTTGGCAACACCTGCCCCACCCTGCTCCATTGCCATCCCTATGAAAAATAATCTAGACAAAAGTTGTTTCATCCAAATCATCCCATTGAGCAAAATATTCCATTTCAAATGATGAAACAAAGCAAGTTGATGGGAAAAGCAAGAATGTGTAAATGAACAACATGGTAAGTATTCCAAATGCTGATATTCATTAGCTAAGCAAAAATGTAAGAACTGAATTTCATATATATACAAGAATGGAAAGCCTTGGTAACTAGTAAGAAGCATCAACTTGTCAGGGAGCAGTTGAATTGCACAAGGCAGTTAAATGATCACATAAACACCAGTAAACTTATATAAAGGTTGAACAGAATACAAATCCCAAATCTTTGCACAGTAACCCATTCCGACCAAATAACATCAATGCTAGAAATAATAATTAGTAACTAATATTAACATGTTCACATATAGATCAAAAGTTTTTTACAGGTAAGACGCCTTGTAGCCAGTACAAAAGCAACATATAGACAAAGAGACATGCTGCCTTAAAAGGTTACAAAGACTAGACATATATAGAACATCCTAATCAGAATGGCAAGACAATAAACACGCAACCATTTGGCTTACCTGGCCAATACTTGCGGCAGCCAAGGGTTCATAATCAAAGCTAGTCAACTTTGTCGACCAACCAGGACCAAGTTCAGCATCCAAAACTTGATTGAGCTGGCTCCTTGGCATCACATCTGCACCTTGACGCACAATATCCAGAGCAGCCAATATCTACAGAAAATGAAAGAAGGCAACAATATGATTGGGCCACTGTACAAACTCAAGGCAAGTAATCTTAATAAGAAAATCAGAAAATATAGACCATAGCCTCCTGCATCATATATTCTCATTTGATTCTGAATAAAGACAGAACCACAAATATACATTTCCCACAATGATTTCCACTATCAAATTACATTCATTAAACAACATCGTAACACATACAGACGAAAAAAAATAAATCAGCATACCGGAGCTGGAACAAGGGATTCATCTTGTATGCTTAACATCTGTCCGAGTTTAAGAGCTGCGCCACGCATCCTACATAACGCAAGGGCCAATCTTTCGGCATTTTTTTCAGACAAGAATGGTGAAACCGCAGATTGCTTTTCATTTGAGTTAGGAGAACCATAAACAAGCCTCTTGGCAGATTCCTGAACTGTTCCCCATGCAAGACCAGCTCCTAAAGCAGCAAAGCTTTTGATGTTATACGAAGAACTAGTCAGCAAAGTAGCACAAAAAAAAAAGCATATAATTTTGCAATAGCAATACAAGATAAAACATTAAAAGAAACACACACACAATTTACCCAAATGCTCTAGAAAATGGAGTAGCGGGAACCTTCCTTTCCCTTGGCTTCCGTCTCTTCACAGGTACTGGCGCCTCCGCCGCCGTTTTGACCACTTCGCCGCCGTCCACATACCTCTTATTGTCCGAAAAGGACTCACATTCCGTCTCTAAACCATCATTAACAATTCTCTCCTGAGGAATTGGTTGACCATTATTACTAACGCCTTTATCAGAATCAACCGTTTCATCGTTGGTAAGGCTCGCACGTACGATGTCGTTTGAGGAAGAATTCACAACGTCCTCCCCGCCGCCGTCATTGATGCTGTTGAAGTAGACGACGGAGTCTTTGGGCCTAGGCTTGGAAAACTCGCGTACCTTTCCTTTAGTTAAGCCCGTCAGGTCCGTAGCCGAAACTAAAGCGTTTTTGAGAGAAGAAGAGATTAGGGTTTCGAGATCGCCATTCTTGGCGTGCTCGATCGTTTGGGAGCGTTTAGCGACCTCTCTAGCGATTAAGGAGAGTCCATTGACGAGCCTCCCCAGCTGATTCAAAGAACTCATGCCGCGTTTAATTCAAAGCATCATCTATTTCCTAAAAAGGAAAATTTGTGACTTGTTCTCAAAATTATAATTTAGTAAGGGAAAGGGAATGCAAGACGAAGAAAGCGTGGGATTGGAATCGAAAGAGAAAATATTGTCCTAAATCCAAGGTTTCGAGTTTCAACTTGCGACCGCTCTTAAGTCTTTAAGGCTACGTGGATTTTGTCGTGTCCATTGGAATCGGGATGTAAGCAAGGTGTGAGACGTGGCCCAATGAATCAGTATTTATTCCCACTCTTCTTGGGCTAGCCTTGGCCCAATGCCCGAAGAAATAGTATGGAAAAGAATAGTTTTAGACTTTATGTAATTATTATAGTTTTAGATCCTTCTATTCTTTTTGTGATAATCTCTCTATTTAAATTTGATATGATATGATATAATCTTTTATATTTTTATAATGATATTAATAAATTCAAATTCATAATATAGTTAAATACTATCGACAATAGATTAATATCTAAATTATAGTATAAAAGAAAAGCTAAAAATTATATTTTAAACTTTTTTTACATTAAATAAAATAATAACTACAGTTAAAAAAATTAAATATCAACTACCATATGTAACATTGTAACCACCTCACCTGGTCTCCCACATACATCATGGAAGAACCCAAGAGAGCCACGCCAATAAAAACGTCAAAGGATTCCAAAAAAAACCTCAAAAATCTTATTCCCTTCGTAGATTTCTTGTTAAACGCAGGAAAAATCTCCCCCCAACTCTCAGTGCAGCTAGTTGGCCCCAAAGAGATCTCCTCTTAGGTGCACAAGGACTACCACAACACCAAATCTAGAGCTCCTTGTTTCTTGCATTGACAATTAATAAATTGAGAAGATACTTTCAAGACTTCAACAACTGTATTACAGTTCCAATGCAAACATAAACCTCTAGAGAATCATCGAGCTTCAACCCAAAATGAACAATCAAACTTTGTTCTTCTAACGACTTCAGCTTTAGTCCCATTGATACGAGTTTCCATCAATACGGCGACATCCAGTCCATGAATATTTAGAAAGTTCTTCAAGATACAACCAAAGTTTGAGCTAGCAACACCTTGTACATCCCAACAAAATAACTTCAACATCATAAGTAAGGAAAGAAAGATAGTTTATTGGGATACCTCAACATCAATTGTGTTATATATATCGTCATTTGATTTTTTGGCATCAAGCGTAATCTCCATTCCCTCTAATGATCCATTGTCATCTCCCTCAACACGGTTAGCTTGCTGAGCCTCGTGTCCCGGAACCGATCTTAATTAAATCGCATCTAGCTGTTGGTTGAGCGCTTCCACCGATTTAGCTAAATATGGCTTCGATGGGAGCTTTTGATCCCTTCTTTCTTACTTTGAAGGTTTAATTCAATTTGACCATTCAAATATACCTATTTTTCACTTTGGTACCTAATTTTTTTTTTATCCAATTAGGTACCTAAAGTATTCTTCTGTTATGATCTTTTAGTCCAACTCTTAAACGGACGTTAAAAAAAATCCACATATCATAGGATGCCTTGCGATAGATTCTTTATGTAACATCCCTCGTCCGACCCAATCGTCGGTTCAAGTTACGGGACGCTACATTCATTGTTGGACCAATTACAATCAAGTATACAATAAAATAATCATTAGTACATGCACTTAACTGACAATCACATTCAAATCATATTAAGCAATCAAATTCAAGTCTTAATCGAGCTTTCTTTTGTCAACCTGAGCACGAAACATGACCAAACTGCAAAATTTTAAAAGTTTTGGCCCGACTACATGATGTCATCTCTTCCATGTCATGATGTCTCCAAACAATTTTTCATGTTGTGACCTCAGGCCACTCGACGTCCCAATGTGACTCACTATCAACCAACATTGTGACGAGGTAAGCTGACTGTCGGGACATTGACTCTGTTTTTTACAAAATAAACCATTGGGTATCTGTTTCATAACTTCAACTATAATCATTCAATAAGTGCAATACATACCATTTCCAAATGGCTTTAAACCTACCTAAAACACACCGAATATGTTCAAACATACAAAATTTAACTCCATATCAACTTCTAATATCTATTCATCCATAATGTTTAAACATTTCAATGTCATAAATCAAATACCAACCAAATCATTCAAACACCTATCTTTACCTCTGCTATGTCATATTGAAACATGTCATATTGTTCTACAAAAATTTAAACAGATTTATTTATTATGTATCTCTTATTAATTTAATTAGTTAGAAATAAAATAATCATTTAATATTATCGCATAATTATTTTATTTTTAATAAATTATAATATAAAATTTTAATATTTATTAATTAATTTAAATTAATCGAAAAAAATTAATTATGATATTTTATCATTTTCACCATAATGATTGTAATTTTGACTCACAATAATTTTAACTTGACACATAAGATTTTCTAATCCGTTCGAAATGTTACTCGTCTGCACATATTTGACTTAAAATGATTTTTTAAAGCATGTTGGGTTTTTTTAAAGCCTATGGCTGGATGAATATATCGTTACCAGTGGAGCGAATACGTTAAAGGCATTCTGATGTCGACATTAAAAGCGGTGTGGAGCTATATTGATATAATCATCGATTAGTAAAAGTTATGCAGAGAAAACCCTTTCGTATTATTTAATTAGTTGATGTGGTCAGCCTTTTACCCATTGTTGAAGGCAATTTGAACCTTATTTGGATGTGCAGATAACGCTGCCTTGCACGCTACTCTTTTTTAAGTGTAATCCACTGAAGTTCCATTATGGAAGAATGATGTATATTCATGCTTTGCATGTTCACGGTTCACAACAACAAATGATGATCACCAAAACAAGAAAATTAATTGGATGCCATAAAAATTTATTAACCTGAACCCGGGAGGCCTAGGGAAACATCAAAGTGGGCCAAAACTTTACAGAAAGCTAATCTCACGAAGTCCGATATTGTGGGGTTCCGCAATCCATGGTTGATTGATCTAACACCACCACCCAAATCAAGCGAAATTCAAAGAGAAATAAAATTTTAAAAATACCTCTGCAAATTCTTTGTTTAAATACTACAGCAGGGTTGGTCGGATGGGTAGGAAATTGAATGTCTGAATTCAAGAAATAGCCACATGAAACTACTTGGATAGTGGGTCCTAAATGTTTTAGTTTGACCCATTTTTTACCATGCATGCACTGTAATTCGTACAACCACAGGCCCTTTGTATTTTTGCTTGTTCCGCTGTCTTTTTATCATCCTTCCCTTTCACATTCTTTTTTATTTGGCAAACCAAATATCATTACTACAATAAAACCATGAAATCTATTCTTCTCGTACCAACGTTTCTTGCTTCAAATAGTAACTAACTTGATCTTCTTTGAAGATTTGTGTTTGAGTTTTGTAAATAAAAAAACAAACATTAAAATAATTTTATTTTTTTATTTAAAAATCGAACTCAACTCGATTTTAAATTAAATTGAAATTTAATATGATTAACTTCTAGATTCTTAAATATATGGGATATAAAATAAAATATCTGTTGTTGTCGTTATGTAATTTCAATTTCCTATCTCTTTGGTTAATTTTATTGAAAATTAATCCCAGTAAAAAATTCCCACTCAAATATTTCAATTCGAGACAAAACTCAAATCTAGTCCCAGCAAACAAGTGTATGAAATTGTCAAGAGATAAATTAAGAGTGAAAGTGACATTTGGTTCACTATTTTTTCTGATAGAACCTTGACTTAATTTCAAGTTCAATCAGCGTGATTGAAATTAAAATTTATAAGTAGGTTCTTTTTTGAATTGTGAATTAAAATTGAAAAAATTAGTAAATATCGAAAATAGTGATTATACGGTAATGTTTTAGGGTAAGGTATATAACAAATTATAACTGAGGCATGATACAAAACTAACTAATTTCTTTTTTTTTCTTTATCTGTTTTTAACATCTTTGATAAAATTAATTTAATCTTTCAAAAATTATAAAAATACGTAATAATAAAATATACCATTTAATTTCGCTTCCAAAATTCTTTTTCTACTTTATCCTTGAATGATTGGCTAAAACTGTAATTACCAATGCAAACATGCATAACCAACTTTGTGGATTAATACCAGTACTAATTCTAATATATTTTGAGAGATTTCCTCCAAAACTTTTTTTTAGCACGGAAGCGCAAACCAACCTTATAATCTTTTGATTAAAATAACTTTTATAAATTTAATTTGCAGTTGACTTGTGCTATAATGAAATCAACTTTATAACTTTTTTTAATAGTATTTTGATTATTATTCCATGTAAATTACGTAATAAATAATATAGAATTTATAATATAACCTTTATAAAAAAAATTATAGAGTGTTTAATATATTTTATAACACTTATGTTAGCATGCTTAAATACACGTTAAGAAGAATATAATTTTTATAATATAGTCTTTATAGATTTAATTTGCCATTAGGTCAAAAATTACATCAAATATTTGGAATCGATGTGTCTAATAACAAAATAATTTTTTATCCATATTTATAATTATATTCAATATATATATATATATATATATCTTAAAATTAAAATATTTTTTATTATTGTATGAAAATAATTTCTTAAATTTAAATTCTAGACAATCATATAGTAATCAGTAATTATTTGTAAGCACTCATGTAATTATCTCAATTCTTAACTTCCACTTAAAAATAACGGAGTGGAACCTTGCAAGCCACCATAAAATGAAAAAAATTTCATTTAGGCTCTTAATTTTTTTTTTAATTTTACATTAGTAAAGGTAAAATTATATTTTGACCTCTCCAAAAATAATAAAATTTTAATTTAATTCTTTAAAAATTACACTTTTACTATCGTAAAAATTACAATTTAACTTCATCCCCTCAAAAAAAATTTTGATTTCACCCTTGAGTGAAACTAAACTCGAATTAAAAAGTGTTAGACTCGATTCAATGAGATCTAAAAATTGTTAGATGACTTTCTAATCACTAATTAAGTAATAATAATGTTTTTTTTTCTCTATGTTTATTATATTGACGTGCTCGCAACTAACAAAACTAATACATAAACTGTAGTGAAGGCAACCACCAAACCCAATGTCAATGGTGTCTTATTATTGCCAAAAACAATAATGTAATCACACGATAATCTTGTTGTTTGCTTGTGAAGCTTTTTTGAGATGGAGACCTTTTCATCAGAGCAAATCCACTATAAACATGAACCCCCCCCCCCCCCCCCAAAAAAAAAGAATTAAATGTTTTATTTTATAACATGATCACAACTTAATCATCATGATCCATAGCTACATATTTGTCAAAACCTATGACCTTTTGGCAAGTAATAATCAACTAACACAAACCATAATTGGATTGGGAAGAAAAGAAAAAAGTTTTATTTTACTTTTCAATATTTATTTCTTTCTAATACCCCACTTTTCTTTTTTGGATAAATTTAATACCCACTTTGATCAGAATCTGAGCTCAAAGTTGTCAACTGATCTCTTTAATACAATTTTTTTTATGTCTAAACCACATTCTTTTAATTGGAAGGTTGTGGTAACCAAATTAGACTTTTATCCAATTTATGTTATGTACCTTCGGAATATTTTAGTTATATAAAATTAATTTAAGAAATTAAATAAATGAGAGACACTTTAGTTTTTTAGCTGTTAGTGAATTACAAATTTATACTTTTTTTATTACAATAAATGTCGATAATAACAATAGAATGATCGTAAAATAATAAAAAAAGAAAAATAAAATACACAGTTTTTACATGAAAAATTCTTTCGAGAAAAATCATAGATCCTTTTATTTTGTAGTTCTATATGGATTTTACTTATGGGACATGATCTTCACAGATCTCCTTATTTTGTCATTGTATTTTATTTCTCTAATACGTAATGAAATTCGGGTCACACAATTTTAACATTTTTCTTTTAACGGAAATTCTTGACTTATGATATTTGTTTTCATATGGAGGACATATTTGTGGGCTTAGCTTAGACTTTGGTTTGGAGATACCCACTTCAACCACTTTATATATTTATGTATTTCTTAATGTTAAATGTGTGTCATTATATGATTCTAACATTATATTATATTGTATTAGTATATGATTTTTGAACTAAATAAAAACAAATTATTCTAATAAATTGATTGGCATTGAATCTAACGAGTGGTTTCAGGGAATAAAATGATGATGTTCATCTTAAGATATCTAAATTCGAGCATTTGTGTTTGTAAGATATGTGTGCGTTATCAAAAAATTAAAAAAATATGAACATATATTATCATGTAATTACACCAATATATTAAAAAAAATTGATTGGCGTTACAAAGAGGATAACTCAAGAAAGGTGGGTTTGGTCATGTTGTAGTGGATTTAGTTTAGTTTAGTTTAGTTAGTCAACAATGCAATGATACAAAGGGGAAGAATTTGGCATCCTTGGCGCATCTTAGCCATTATTTATCATATACTTAACATCACCAAAAAAATTAGTTGAAATTTGATTAAAATTTTTATATTTTTTTAAAATTAATTATATCATTATTTTTTAAATAAATTAATAAAAATGTACATATAATGAAATATGATGAGACTTAAACTTATGATTTTTTTTAAATATTTAATCGTATCATTTCAATCAAAGATTTATTTAATTTTTATATAAATTTTTAATAAATATTTTTTTTACATTGTACCATAATCTAATTTTATTTATATTAATGTAAAATTAAATTGATTTGAAACGTTTGATGTATTTTTTTTATATTTAAAGCTTTTCAAAAATGTTAAATAATTAAAAAATAATGATGTTTTGTTGTTGACCTCAAGATTTTTTTTTATTAATTTCCATAGAATAAAATGAAAAACAATTGAAAATCACTTTAAAATTTTGTAATTCATAAATGATTGAAATAAAATGGAAAAGAAATTCCATATCTGATCTATTTATTAAGGGTGTTCACTATATTTTCAAGATAGTGAGATCAATTTATAAACAGTATATGTATAATAGTTTAAAATTTATTATATATATAAAAATAAAATGAAAAGGGCATTTGACTTATAATAAAGATATAATCATTCAGAGCAAAATATTTAAGGATTCGAACAACATTCATGAAATTATTATTTTAAAGAAAAAAGACCACTTGTGGTAATAATGTCACTCTTGTTTGTAAAATGATTCCGATTGATTAATAAATAAAATAATTGAGATTGGATCTCTTTTCCATCCCATATCTTTGATAACAATCTTAACAACATAACATTCCCTATCCCATTCATTAATTTATAAAAGTAATGCTATCAAAAGAAAATATATAAATAGTTAACGTTTTATTTTTTTAAATTAAAAGTAATGCTATTTATATAGATCATAGATGTCAATTTTAGCGTAAATTAAATTTTTTTAACTATTTATTTTATGCAAATAACCATTAACCTTTTAATAAATATTAATATTTATTGTTTTTTAAATCAATACGTTATAAATATCGAATTAGCTGAAAATTTACATGCATGACAAATTCAACAAATGTATCATTAAAATCTTAATAGTACAAAAAGATAATAAATTGAGTCCCTCCTTATAAGATATATAAAAACATCTAAGCAATTAAAATTTATTTTATTTAATAATATTCAAATTATATTATTATTTGGTAGAGACTTAATGTATCAAATATAAATTAAATAGTTAACGTTTTATCATATGATTACATCTCCAAATAGTTAGTATATTTATAAAATAATTAAATAAGGGTAAATATTTTTGAATGCGCTCAAATAAGAGTTTTTTAAAAGTTGGATGTCATATTTTGAATTATGTTTTTATTTTTTCTCTTCATTTCAAATAATAACAATTGTTATGTGTTGTTTTTTATTTTAAATATGTTAACATTCATTTAATTTTTATTATAAATTAATAGTGAAGTGAATAACATCTTTATTTAAGCACTTTAAATATATATTATATTATACTGGTTAAAAAAAGCATTAAATATATTTTATAAGATAAGATGATACATTAGGTAGTAATATGAAAATTATTAGAAAATTATGTGGAATTTTTTTAAACTTTTCATTTTAATACTCATTAATATGTATTTTTTTGGTAAAAAAATCATAGTATTTTTAAAGGGAAATTTATAGTAAGTATAAATAAAAGGCATGTTATAATAACAGTCACAACATTTTGACGTTGTTATTAAAAAAAGAAAAGAAAAGGAAAACTCAGTATTTTCAATTTCATCTCCTCTTTAAAGTTTTTACCCTCCAAAGCATTTGAAAACCCCAAGAAAGAGACTCTCCTTGATGAACTAAACTTTGATTCTTCTTCATCAAAAACCAAATCCCGATTTCTTTTTTTTCTTATTCTTTTAGTATATCTCTCAAAACTAATGCCTGCATTTTCTCTCCCTCTTCTTTTTCTTCTCACTTCCCTCTCCCTCTCCCTCTCCCTCTCCCTCTCCCTCTCCTTCTCCATTTCCATTTCCCCCTCCTTTATTAAACTCAGTTAAAATATACATATATATTATACTAAATTTGTTATTTGTATAGACTTGTGCTTGATTTTGAACGGTCGTTGTGCGGCTGCATGATTCAATCGTGGGAAGGGTGATGTCAATCTGGGTTTTGGTTTTAATTTGTAATATGGGTACTTTGTCAGATGCCAAAACAAAAGGAAATCTTAAATTTTGGTGTTTTTGTTTTTATCCGATGCGTTCCATTCACTGCACATTTGCTCCCCCAGTAGATCTGTTTTGCTAGGTATGTTCGATCCACTGGTTCATTCACGCTTCAACTCCCACTCTTTAAGGTCAGATCGTCACATTTTTCTCTCTTTTCTACTCTTTGCCTTTTATGCCAATAATTATACCTTTTTCAGTTCGGATTTTCTAGGAAAGGCTGGGGTTTCTGTTAATTTTAGCTGCCAAGTTACTGATTTTTAGGATGCTAAGTTATCTGAATAGTGATAGGGTGGTTAAGGGGTTTATTGGGTTTTGGGGTTTTGGTTTGAGTTCTTTTGTTTTGCATTTGCTTTTGGTGCAAAGTCATAGAAATCCTCCCAATCAGAGGTTTGGTCTTTAGGGGGTTCCCCAATATAGCAGAGAGAAATGGGTAATGGGACTTCTCGTGTTGTTGGTTGCTTTGTGCCGTTTAATGGAAAAAGCGGAGTTGATTTAGATTTTCTAGAGCCCTTGGATGAAGGCTTAGGCCATTCATTTTGTTATGTTAGGCCTCCGATTTTTGACTCTCCTGCCATTACTCCATCAAACTCCGAGAGGTTTACCGTTGATTCAAGTACCCTTGATTCTGAGACGTTGAGTGGGTCATTTAGACATGAAACCATAGAGGATTCCTTAGGACTACAAAGACAGAGTAAGAGTTTTCCAGAAACTACATTTAAGACCATCTCTGGTGCATCTGTTAGCGCGAATGTTTCTACAGCTAGAACTGGTAACCAGATCGCAATGTTTGCTACTGATGTCCAAGAGCCTGCTGCATCATTTGAGAGCACCTCCTCATTTGCTGCAATCCCTTTGCAGCCAGTTCCTCGTGGTTCTGGTCCTCTGAACAGCTTTATGTCTGGACCTCTTGAGAGAGGGTTTGCTTCAGGGCCTCTTGATAGGGGAGGTGGTTTTATGTCTGGACCAATTGAGAAGGGTGTGATGTCTGGCCCCCTTGATACTGCTGATAAATCCAATTTCTCTGCGCCACTTACACGTGGTTGTAGAAGACCCCATTTCCAGCGATTTATGAGAAGTGTTAGCGGACCAATGAAACGGACCTTTTCAAAGCATTCTATGGGGTCTGGTTGGATGCAAAGATTCTTGCTGCACCCACTAACTCGATTGGCATGGCATGCTAAGGAGCCCAAGCTTCGATCAGAACCCTCTCGGAATTGTCTTGAAGGGGGGCCATCTGAAGGGGAATACGGGAGCAGTCGAAACTTGCAATGGGCTCATGGAAAGGCTGGGGAAGATAGGGTACATGTTGTGCTTTCTGAAGAGCAAGGATGGCTGTTTATTGGGATATATGATGGTTTTAGTGGTCCTGATGCTCCGGATTTTCTGATGAGCCATCTTTATAAAGCCATAGACAAGGAATTGGAAGGGCTGCTCTGGGATTATGAAGATAAATCTAGATTTGATCCATTAAAACCTGAAATATCTACGAGTAGAAATCCTCATGCCAGTTTTGAGTGCAGCAAAGAAAATCAGTCAAATTCTTGTTCAGATCAAGAAATATTGTCTAGCGTAGGAGAATTGCTTAATCAAGAAAATACCAAGGGTGAATCTTCTAATAATGAGATAGTTGAGGAAAATGATGATGTGAGGGACAACAAGGAACAGGATTTATCTAAGTGTAGAAAGTCCACTTTAGGGGCTGAATGTGAATCTGAATCTGTTCCACATGCAAACTTAGCTGGTCAAGGCAGGAAAAGCATGCGTCTGTATGAGTTACTTCAGATGGAGCCATGGGATGGTCAAGGTTCTTTGTCAATCTCACAAATGGATAGACAAGGAAAAAGTTCTTGCGATTTTCAACCATTTTCAGATAATTTAGAATGCATCAACCCATCAAATTCCAAAGATGATAGGTCTAACATACAGGGTGAAGATCCTACTACTTCAGGAGAAGATATTGGGGTTGGGCTTGATTTTGATAATCAAGGTGCTGCAACTGCTGCTACCATGTCAGGGCAAAGGCATAATACAAGAAAGTCTTTGATTGGTTCAAAGATACGGAAAGTATATCGGAAGCAGAAGTCATTACGGAAGAAGCTTTTTCCTTGGAGTTATGATTGGCACAGAGAAGAGATTTGTGTGGATGAGAGAATAGTTGAATCTTCAGGACCTATTAGGAGGTGCAAGTCTGGAGTTGTTGACCATGATGCTGTGTTGAGAGCAATGGCTCGAGCGCTCGAAAGTACTGAAGAAGCTTATATGGAAATGGTCGAAAAGGCTCTAGACATAAATCCAGAGCTTGCTTTGATGGGGTCATGTGTTCTAGTGATGTTAATGAAGGACCAGGATGTATATGTCATGAACCTTGGGGATAGTCGTGTGATTTTGGCACAGGAAAGACTAAATGATCGCCATCCAAATCCAAATTCTGTGAAGGATGATTTAAAGTATAGAAACAGATCTAGAGAGTTGCTAGCGCGTATGGAGCTGGACAGAATATCAGAGGAGTCTCCTATGCATAACCAACATGGTCAAGTTAGCATACTGAATAAGAACAGAGACATCTCTATCTGCAGATTGAAGATGAAGGCGCTCCAACTTTCCACTGACCACAGCACAAGTATTGAAGAGGTCCGCTACTATTTTATTCACAAGCTCAGCTTCAATTATACATATATTAAATTTTATGTGTTGGACTTCTGTTGATATCCATCATTGTTATGCCCTTTGTAAAATGTGATTTTTTTATTTTTAGGTGACAGACATTAGGGTACATTTATGTGAGGGAGTGGCGCTTGAATTTAGAGTGATATAAATTTAGCAAAATGTTTTAAGCATTACTATATCTAATTTTGACAATTTGCATTTTAATATCAGTTCATTCAAAGATCTTTGTTTTTGTGCTACTTGTTGGATATTTTGATCTTTACTGGATAGATTCCATTTTAAAGGGCACTGCTGCTAGGCATTATAAGTTGATGAACTGAAAAATGGTGGGTCATTTTCTTACATGGTGAGCTTACCCTCCTTAAGTTGCATCGGCCTGGTTGTGAATGTCCTAATCCATGGATATGTACTTAATCTGAATGTCAAAGATAAATATTCACTATATTGTTTGCCAGGATGATATCTATAGGTAAAACACATCAAGTTCATATATACGAAAAAGAAATAAATTCAGTTGTCATTTAGGGAATAATTACCTATTCTTGATTGTCTATGACAGGAAATCTTAAGAATACAGGCGGAGCACCCTGATGATGACAAAGCCATTTCAAATGATAGGGTGAAGGGACAATTGAAGGTCACTAGAGCATTTGGTGCTGGTTTCCTGAAGAAGGTTGGTTGAGCTCGGATCTTTAACTTTTATCTTCATTTTTTTTTCCTTTTGGCTTTTTCTTTCTCGCATTTGGGATTTAGTAACAAGTAGAAAACGTATGATGCTTTTGTGTAAAAAAACTACAACCTCACAGAATTTCTTTAGTGTTCTTTTCCTTGTTGCTGTCTTCTTGATCTATTCTATAAGCAAGGCAATCCATTGTACAATTTATTATTTAATTCCAACTAGAATTTTAACTATTAGCAAGCTCAATGAAGTTGATAATTATTTGTGTAAAATCTTATTTTGGATGCATAAAATTGATTTGTGGCGCTAAAGATATGAGATGATTTTTGGGCCTTTCATAGCAATTTAAGAGAGCAGGTAACTGATTGGTTACAGTTGATATGCTAAGTGGTGCAAAATATGTACTTTAATATAGGACTTTCTTTTCAGACACTGCACCATGAGGCAGGTTAATTGTTTAGGAAATTTTGTTTGTGCATCTGTCTGCAAATTGATGGTTTAGGGTATCCACTAGAAAACTTATACAGTGTTGCCCCTTCATTTAAGATATTTGTATATGTTGACACATGCCTGCGATTGCGCATGTTTCCACAGAACTATTGCATGCCTACTGCTTAAACCATTGGCAACAGTATAGGCAAGTTTTGTGTGCACTTTTGTGTTAAATTAAATTTAAGTTCTCACTGAGAGGTCATTACATCAATAGTTTCTACCTACCTCTCCTCCTCTTCCTCCTAAAATAACCTCTGGTGATCTCATCAATCCTCTTCTGGCAGTTAGATATTCGAATCACTAGCCTGTTACTGAGTTTCCATTACCGTATTATATCTTACAAAAGAAGATGCTTAAGCTGTGTGCTTTGAAAATTAGACCAAAGGTTTTTTAATGCCAGTTAATAATGGTCGCTCAATTATAATAGTTTCCTTCATTGCGTTTGGAGACTACACAACTCTATAGTGAATTAAAACATGGATCAAGTTGGGGCGTGCAAACCTAAATGCTTTATTTGTTGCCTGTCTATGCTATTTCATTGGTATTGAAATGATTTGTTCTTTTGTGGATTTCACTTGTCTTCAGCCAGCTTGTAATGAAGCTCTGCTAGAGATGTTTCAAATTGATTATGTGGGAAATGCTCCTTATGTTAGCTGCATCCCATCTGTTGTTCACCATCGGCTCTCCCCTAGTGACCGATTCTTGGTACTATCATCTGATGGACTTTACCAGTATTTCAGCAATGAAGAGGTTGTTGCCCATGTCACATGGTTCATGGAAAATGTTCCTGAAGGTGATCCTGCACAATACCTTGTTGCAGAGCTTCTATTTCGTGCTGCAAAAAAGAATGGTATGATTATCGGATATACTGTCTATTCTTGTGGTTCGATGTAGGTGCTTAATCAAAAAGGGGATGGGTTTCATTTCATCTGGCGTTCTGAATCATATGAATGCAGTCTACAGAAATCCATGATTTGATTTGAGCATCTGTTTTGCTCATATTTTAGTGATGGGAATTTGTTGATTGATGCAGGAATGGATTTTCATGAATTGCTGGACATACCTCATGGAGATCGGCGTAAATATCATGATGATGTTTCTGTTATGGTTGTTTCTTTGGAGGGAAGAATTTGGAGGTCTTCTGGATGATTTATTTTTCTATCCCTTTTTATTTTGGATCACCGTTTGACTATCTTTTTCAAGCAAGGGTTGAAATCAATTATGCATTACAGAAATGAATGAGAATCCTAGTCCGCCATTTTCAGAAATGTTTACTTGCTATCCGTTTTACGTGTTTGGATCAATTGCTATTCAAATATGTGAGAACTGAGCAATTGCACATTGACATCACTTTTCTTCCATTCGTATTCCACAAAACAAGCATTTTTTTTCCTCATCTTTTATCTCTACTTTCATTGAGGCCAATCTTGTAAGGCTACTGAAGATAACTACTGCTACAAGCAGAAATCAATTTTATTCATCTAAAAAAAAAAAAAAGGAAATTGAAAAGCTTTAGATTTCATTAAAGCCAATATGTAGCTAATTAATTACTCCTAATGAGACGGTTTTAGTAGGATTAATTGACAAATATTGATTCTTTTATGTCAAGAAAAACTCATAATTATAATTAATTGAATTAGGCTAGTGTAATAATATGGTTAGTTTAATCCTTTGGATAACTATAGTCAAAAGGATTGATTAATGATACAGTTTTCCAAGTGCCATATTTTTCTTGATTAAGACCGACACCCTTTTGTTTGTTTTCAAGTTAAAAATAGGGCTTTTGCCTTCCATTGTTTCTGTATTTATAATTTGTCTCTTTCGTGATCGCGACTAATAAGTTATCTTCCATGTTTGTTATGGTTTTGGCTTATCTTTCCATTTTTGTTGCTTTTGTTGGATCAGCTTAAAGATTTTTACTTTACTGATAAAACCTGAGGCACACCAATTTTATGTTCTAAAACACATTCATTTAATTTAACAAATATAATTATTTGGTTTTGCATACACTTGTAGGAGTAAACGTGAATAAATATCCATGCAAGAACGCGGTCAATCTTTGGTGGTTTAGCCAATTCAGCAGTGATTACAGCAGCCAATGCTGAGAAAATTCCAGGGCTCCTATTCACTATCAACCCAATCATCTTCGTGCTTGACGGCAAACTCGATGTGGGATTCATCACTACAACAAACAAGTTGATTCTAAATCCATAAAGAAAAATTAATGTTATTTTTTCATAGCATAATATCTTCCCATAAAACCATGTTTCTTCATTTTAAAACTTTTCAAGAAAATTATGTTATTTCAATAAATAAGTTCCGATGCAAATAATTACATATTTCGAAAATAAAAATTATCATATTAAGTAAGCCCACCTATCTAATGGGCTAGGGATCCAACTTAATTTCTCAAATTATAAAGAATTGGTTTTTTGAATTTTGTTAGTAACATAGGATTACTAACAGCAAATCTATCTCTTACTTAATATCATCATGTCACTTGATTCTTTTTATCTATTAGATGCAACTTAAATTTTAGAATATAATTTATTATGATTATGTTAGATTTTATTTGTTATAATATGATCACATAGTTTAAATTCGTATCAATGAGTAAAGATTACTTTAAGCTACCCTTATTTATTCAAATATAAATCCGATAATATATTTTGATCAAAAGAAGTCTGTTTGGAAGAATCGCATCTTGCAAATTATGCATTGCAAACTGCAGATCGAGAAAAAACTAGTTCTTGAGGAATGGAGAAGACAAGATTGAGGAGGTGGATTGGCTTTGCAATGGGATGGTGTTTCAGAAGTTGGACAAAGTGAGGGAAGAAAGGAAGACAATTTGATCCTTTCCGACCTATCTTGCCCTCACTCACTCAGAAGCAACTGCATGAGTAAGGATGGATGAGATCAAGCGCCTTTAGTACTTCATAACTGATAATTCACCGTCTCATCCTCATTTTAACAGCGTTACTGTAGAGGTACAAAAGTGTCTGAGGAATTTGTGTCCACGTTCAATGACAATATATATTAATCCAATCTATTATTTTACTCAAAAAAATGAGAGCGCTAAAATAAAGGGCTAAGTGGCTAACTGAAGGCGCAACAGTCGGGCCGGCGTGGAGTGGGTTTCATTGGGCGTGTAGAGCATGTCCAACAAATAGAAATCAGGGTTTGGACTGGGGTTGGTTTGGTTAATAAAACGTTAAGTTTTAAGATTGCCTCTGCCTGCCTGGGCTGGGTGGCGGTGGTACGTGGTGAAAGGAGAGAAAAAGGTAATTTAAAACTCTAATCGGAGAAGGAAATCGTTAAGAGAATTGAAATGCTGAAGAAGAATAACAAGAATTTTAGGAAAAGAAGCATCCATGAAGACGAAGGAGATGACTCCTCCTCCAAATCGGACGATGAAGAAGACAGACGGTAGTCCTTTTTCCTCCCTTTTTCTTCTTTACAATAAATTAGGGATTTTTTTTTAATTTGAAGTTGGAAATAGAAATAAATAAATAAAGAAATAAAGGGATGAGCTGAAGAGAACCTCTGAATGTATTAGGTTGGCGTTAGAGGAAGTGAAGTTCCTGCAGAAACAGAGGGAGAGGAAATCAGGAATACCTGCAATTCCTTCGGTGCAAACAGGAGGCATCGTTGCTAAAGTTACTGAAAAGGGCGAAGCTGATGGAGAAAAGGAGGAGCTTGTTCTTCAGGACACCTTCGCCCAAGAAACCGCTGTCCTGGTTGAGGATCCAAACATGTATGCATTTTTTTACCCTTTGCCTTTTTTTGTGTGTTTCTTACAATAAATCGGCTGATTTTTTTTTTCCTCTTAAAGGAGGATTCTCGAATTGTTTATTTATTTATCTTTTTTGTAATTGTTTTTTAAACTTTAGGATAAAATATGTAGAGCAAGAATTGGCGAAGAAAAGGGGAAGGAACATGGATCTGAAAAATGAAGTTGAGAATGATTTAACACGAGCTGAAGATGAATTGTATAAAATTCCTGAGCATCTTAAAGTTAGTTCGCATTTCCGTATCATTGGCAATCATATTTCATTGTTATTCTTATGAACTGTTTACATTTCATTTTTAGTTTTAGAGTGTCAGTTTATAGCTTTTGCTTCCTGTTTTTTTCCAATCCCTTAGCTTTAAGCATTCTACTTATTTTTTTTCTCTTATTTGAAGAATGTTACATATTACATTTAACAAATTTATGTAACTTCATGGTCGATTCCTTGCAGGTGAAAAAACGGAATTCCGAAGAAAGTTCTACGCAATGGACTACCGGGATTGCCGAAGTTCAGCTGCCTATTGAGTATGCTTTTTACTAACCTTTCATTTTAAGAACTTAAGCTTCTGCGGGATCTTCCTATCATGGGATCCTACTTTGTAATGTTTGTGCTTTATCTAGTTTTCTTGCATATAGGGAAAATTTAGATTCCAAAATAGACCTTGTTTAGCTGCTAAGCAAACATGATATAATGTCTTAGACCATCTAAATGATGACCAAAGTATGTCACCCATTTCTGTAATAGAGTATTCTATGTCATAATTCTAATTGTTTCTTTGGTTGCAGATTCAAGTTAAGAAATATAGAGGAAACAGAGGCTGCCAAAAAGCTTCTACAGGAAAAACGGCTCATGGGACGGGCAAAATCAGAAGTTAGCATCCCATCAAGTTACAGTGCTGATTACTTCCAGCGAGGCAGGGATTACGCTGAAAAACTTAGAAGAGGTTGTTCCGTTTTCTTTTTCATGCTTTTGTAATTAGAGTGTAATGATTTTAGTTCGATTGATTTTGCTCTGCAAATTACTTGCTAGTTTGGATCAGTTAGTTTTCTTCCCTTTATTGGTATGAATTGCAATCTTCAAGACCGTTTGTTCCAGCTTTGTTTCTTTTTTGAAGTACATCATGTTTGGCGGATAACCCCTTTTCGTTTGAACTTGCAGAACATCCTGAGCTGTACAAGGACAGAGGTTCACAGGATGACAATGCTGGCTCCAAACCAACTGACGCAAGCAATGATGCTGCAGGAAGTAGGCAAGCTGCAACAGATCAGTTTATGCTAGAGCGCTTCCGAAAACGAGAACGCCAACGGGTAATGCGGAGATAACACAGTTACAAGAGCAGCATATCAAATTGAACTTTCAAGCATCATGTCCAATGATTGGCTGCAATGCTACTTGTGCGCCAAATTGTCCACTTGGCAACAAATGGTCAAGTTACTTTAGAAACTGTTGTTGTGACTGTTGTACTATCGTAAATTTTCATGGTCATTGAGATAGACTTGTGTCTGAGTACACTTAAATACCAGAACCCAAGTTGCAGAAACATATTTAGATGCTTTTTGAAAAACTTTTCCCAACATATAAAGACTATCAATCATTTATATGGAGGACAAGCAAGCAGACAGGATAATGATTGTAACTCTGTTACTTTTGAGCATATGAGATTGATCCTTGAGCAACCATTTGCTCTATACCTTTTACTAAAAAAAATACAAAACATAATTGGAAATTTGGAAGATTCATTGCATACTTGCATTTATCAATACTACCGTTACAATAAAGCAGCCACTAGTCGGCTAATATATATATTATAAAATAAGTCACTTGCCGGGCTTCATTGCAAAACGCTGAGCCACAGCCTAAGTGATGACACTTTATGATACAACTTGGAAGTAAATGAAAACAAAGTAAAAACAAAATACATAAATACATGTGAGATGATATGCAGAGTTCTAAATCTGAACATTGGTTTTAAAAGACTGACCAAATTGCCAATTGGAAGGCACCACATTAAGAGCATATCGAATCCTGCCATTACCAGCTTGAATCCTGAAAGATAAGCTCTGACCATTTAGATAGCTTAAGCTCTGCCAATTGGCACCCCAGTTCCTGGACATGCTTTCCCATTTATTGGTTTTGGAACCCTTTATCCATACGCTGGAAATATCTCCAGCACCTCCAACATTCGATATGAGCACTAGCTCAAAATAATTCCTTCCATTGATGGTGAATCTCATGCCTCCCTTTCTCCTGCATGTAACCCTGGCAAAACACAACAAATTACTCAGAGATACTCTTAAGCTATTTTTTCACCACCAATGCTTACACATTCAAGTTTTTTAGGGAAGAAACAATGGACATACCTCCTGTAGAGGACCGGTACAATTCCAGCCCTGTATTTAGCTATGGTCTCGAATGCAGGTTGAGACATGTCGAAGTGCGGTCGGGGTGGATTACACCAACCACCATTATCACTTGGGAGTGCATAGTTGGGAGGGCAGAAGTTGGTGGCAGTGATGGTAATGTATTTACCCTTGAGGCACCATTGAGGCACCTGTCTTGCATCACAAGTTATCTGATAGCACCCTCCGCATGCTTTGCCATCATTAAACAAAGCTGTGCTGAGTGCAGCTGTGTTTGTTCCATAACCATCTGTATAGAGATTGCCATAACCACAAGCTCCACCTGCAAAACCAACATGTTTATCTAAGTCATTCAATGAGAAGAACAAAAAATAAGAAAGAGAATTAAAAAAAAAAAAATTACCCAT